>BSQW01000004.1:35975296-36692211 GCA_030161315.1 Eutrema japonicum
GTCTAGTGTTTTGTTTTCAGGTGTATGCCTGTTCGTGAAACCAGAACCAACAAGAGCACTCAGCTAGTTGAACTGTCATTGGAACAACTAGCACTTGTGGAACGCACAAACAGAAAGACCAAGCAAACATCAGGGATGAACAACCCAGTGGTTTTAAGAGCTGATGAAGCTGGAGTTCTGAGAGACCAAGAGGGTCAAGTGTGCAATGAGAGAGGGCAGCGACTTGATGAAGCTGGAAACGTCGTTGTCCCTGATGCTGTTATTGAGATTGTCGCGCTAGCTGGGCGCGCCAACGTTGGGAATGCTGCAGGTGATCGAGCTAGGACACTTGGCGAGCACAACAGACCTGATCAGTTCTATGCCAATCGATCTGCGATTCGCATCCCAACTTTTCAGAGGAACGATTTCGAGCTGAAGCCTGCATACTATGCTCTCGTAAGTCAGAGTCCTTTCCATGGCCTACCTCATGAGCATCCCATGGATCATATCGAAAGGTTCGAGGACTTGGTCACTGGTATGAAATACAATGGAGTGCCAAATGAGTATATTTTCTGCAAACCTTTCCCCTACTCTTTTGGTGGGGATGCTGCTTATTGGCTGAAACAGCTAACTCCTGGTTCGCTAACTACATGGGATGAGACGAAGAATGCATTCATGTGCAATTTCTATGATGATGCGAGATCTGAAGAGCTCAGGAACAAAATTTCTCAATTTTCCCAAGGTCAAACAGAGGGACTCAAGGCTGCTTGGATTCGCTTCAAATCATATCAGAGAGATTGTCCACACCATGTGTTCAATCTGGTTCAACTGCTGGGTACCTTCTATAGAGGGATCGACTGGAGGTACCAGATGGCTTGGGATACTGCAAGTAATGAGAACTTCAACACCAGGTATCCAGATGATGCAGTCGTGCTGATTGAGAACTTGGCATCTAACAATAGCACCAAGAATGGTGATTTCGAGCGGAAGAAGCAAGCTGGAGGAATTTATGGGTCGCAGATTGTTGATGTTCAGACAAAGCTGGATTTTCTGATCGGAAAGTCGAAGAAGACTGTACACTTTGCTGATGGAGTCGATGATATAGGTGGAGCTGAAGTGGAGGATTGTAACTACGTTGGTGGTTCTGGATTTCAGGGTCAACAATTTGGGTACAACAACAACTGCAACTTCAACAACAACACTCGAAATTACGGGAACTCTTCGTACCAACCCATTCCTCCAAAGTCCACAGACAATAAGATGGAACTCATGATGGAACAGCTTCTTCGAGGACAAGAGAAGTTGCAGGGGGATTTCAAAGGGAAGTTTGACTCGCTGTACATGGATCTGAATGGGAAGATCGAAGCCATCAGTCTCTCCCAGAGGAAGCTGGAAACTCAGAATGCTCAAACAACAGCAGTTGTAAAGAGGCAGGAAGGTGTTCTTCCAGGGAGAACTGAAAATCCAAGACCACACGTCAATGCGATCTCCTCAAGTGCAGAAAATTTCGATGAGGATCCTGAAATCGAACAAGTATCGATCGATACTCCCCAGTATCGATCGATACCAGCCCAGACGTCTGCTCGAATGGATCCACAACCCCGTGTATCGATCGATACCCCATTGGTATCGGTCGATACTGAGGCGATTTATGAGGAGACACATGAGATTTCGACTATGGCGCCTCGAGTAGTAGCAGAACGAGTCTATATACCCAAAGATGCCTTATTCTATACTTCCTAAGCTGACAAGGAAGGAATGGGAAGACGCTAGATGCAAGTATTTGCTGAATAAGCAGAATGTGGAGCTTCTTTCTGATGATGATGTATCTGCCAGGGAGGATTCAACTGCACTAGTATTGATCGTTACCCTACTTGGTATCGATCGATACCCCTCGCAGAACGAGCCAGAAATTATGAAAACACCTGAGTTGATTGCAGAAAGAGTTCGCAAGCCCAAGAAGCTGAATCACATTCCTAAGCACCTCAGAGATCCTATCACTCCAAAGCAGCTACGTGTCTTTGAGAAGATGGTACGAAGGATCTCCCATGAATCATCTTTTGAAGAAGCTCTAGAGGACTGGCCTCTGCTAAGTCACTTCAAAGATTGCAGAGAAACTGAGGAAGAGATCAAGGCACTCTTCATTAAGGCTAGAGGTACACCTCCACTGAGACAGTTTAACTAAGAGGGAAGACCCATGGATCTTCTCAGTTCCATACTCTATCTCTAGAGTTGAATTCAAAGAATCTCTCGTTGACTCAGGAGCCTGCGTCAATGTCATGTCCATGACAATTGCAGAGAGATTGGGAGCTGATATTCAACCTCCAAAGACATCTGTCACGTTCGCGAACTATTCCACCTCTCTTCCATATGGGGTGATTGCTGATTTGATGATCATAATAGGAGATTGCCTGGTTCCTACTGATTTTTAGGTTGTAGAGATGAATGCAAAATCTCGTACGCAGTTGATTCTCGGAAGACCGTTCATGGCTACGGTTGGTGCCATCATGGACACACCCATCAAGCACATCTCATTCTCATACATTGACAAGGAGGTGTACTACAAGGCCATCCCTAGAGGAACTCCCACACGTATATCTTGCATCGATGATGTAATAGGAGCGACGTTGATATCATATCCTTTGGAAGAGCCTCCTGATAAGCCTACTGTCGCAGACATTTCAGCTGAACCGCCCAGCATTCCCAAGGAAGTTGCCAAGAAGGCTAAGGCAACAAAGAAGAAGAAGGCCAAGATCAAAAACGTCGAGAATCCCCATGTCACTTTAATCCCTCAGAAGAGTGATGGGAATTCTATTGAGTACAAGGTGAAGTGCAAAGGAGCTTCGAAGCCATTCTCTAAGGCTAGAGTTCTTCTCACTTCGGAGCTGAAAGAGAAGGGAAAAAAGTTCGTGGAAGGCATGTTGAGCATAACTCTGAAGCTAGCAATGTCAAGTTGTGGAGCCTGTTTTGGTGCAAGCTCTCACTCTTATCCAGCATGAAGGGCGTTACAGTCAAGCTATTGACGTTGAACGAGCGCTTGGTGGGAGGCAACCCACTGGTGAGTCTGTTTTGAGTCGTTTTTCTTTTTATTTTTGTTCGTTTTGTGTTTGTGTCAGGATAAACAAAGAGCAAACTCGAAATCGCCTGAGTGTCGATCGATACCCTTCAGTATCGATCGATGCCCAACCCGATTGAGATAGGTTCATGTCGATTTAAGTCTGGTATCGATCGATACCAGACTGTGTGTCGATCGATACTTGATGTTCCATCAAGGTAACTTCTTGTTTTCCCCAATTTTATTATGTTCTTTTGTTTTCTTTCACTGACTCTAGGCTAGATAACACTGGGGACAGTGTTGTTCAAGTCTGGGGGAAGTGTCTGCTGACATTGTGTTTGTTTTTCTTATAGTCATAAACTAAAAAAAATTGTCGTTTTATTGAGTCAAAACTTGTTGGAGACGATGATCCTGTGCTTGAACCTATTAATTTGATTTTATTTTTGAGTGCAGTGTTACAGGATCAGTTCTAGATCGACTAATGAAAAATCCAAAGACTGACCAGTTGACTAGAAAACATCCATGTTTCTAGCAGAGTTCTTCTGAAACCTGAGCCAAATTTTTCACTTCATCGATATGGTTAGTGTTCATAGAGCTTGATTCATCATTCATATCTGATAAAGGAACCCATGTGTTTAGAGTTATGGTATTTCTCTCCCCTGTTATAAGTTGATAAATAAGAGCATAAAAGATTGAAATGATTTTTTTCTGAGTAGAGGGTTAGAAAAATTTCCAGCGATTCCATTATTCTACTTAAGAGGGAATGATCACACAAAGGATTGTAAGCGAGGTTAGGATTTTCCTATGATGCCATTATTCGCCTACATACTTTGATACATAGAGAGGGAAGAACCGGGGATTTGGTGGCAAACACCATCAATACTCGCGTCTCATACCTTAATGTGTATATGCAAAGCTGAAAAGAAAAGAAAGAACATAATAAGAAATAAGTCTGGGGAGAGAAATAATACCAAAAAGTGTGAAAAGGGTGATTCCTTGTCATGATATTGTATGGTAAAGAATCTAGAAGGTTCTTGAATATTGGATGCAGCGATGAAACTGGCGATGAGGACTTTACTTGAACAAAGCTGTGGGATATTTTGTGGAGTCTGGGGAAGCTGCGAATGTTTACGGAGAAGTACATGGTGGTTAGATCAAAAGCTGATTAGGTGACATTCGGGTGCTTGGGAAAAGGATCTCTGCGATGGTTCATGAACAGGTGAGTCTCCGCGTTTTCAAACCTCTTTCTCTGGTTTAGTCTTCTATTTGCTTGAGGGCAAGCAAAGGCTAAGTCTGGGGGAGTTGATATATCATGGTTTTTACCCTGTTTAGGCCATGATATAAGTCTGTTTTATAGAGTCTTTATTCTATTTCGTAGTATTTTAGAATCTTTTACAGGTTATAGCACGTTTGGAGCATTATTGGAATTATTGGAGCTTTCTAGAGCAGTTTGGAGCAAAGCAGAAGTTTTTACCCCCGTGTATCGATCGATACTCATCGAGCAAGACACGACCCGCGAGTTTTCCAAGACTTGAAGAATTGCAAAAGTGCCCAGAAGACTTTGTTAATTACAAGATGGCCCAGAACGTGTTTTAGGTTATTTATAAGGATTTTACAACCACTCTGTAGGCTAAGCTTTATTTTTCTATACTTTGATTTTACTTTGGTTTAAGAGAGACAAGTCTGAATTTCCTTTCGTCCGAGATCAGATCTCAAAACCTCTTGTTACTATTTTATTGATGATTTAGTCAGTTATGTTGATTGTTTCATTCTCCATGTTTGAGTAGATCCACTTTAGGTTCAGGGTTCTCATAAACGTTTTCTCTGAATGCTAGGTTGATTAGTTTATTAGGATTCACCATCTTAATTAGTTCTTCGCTTAGGTTGTGTTCAAAGCTAATTCTAGGTTGACGAATCTGGAACTTAGATCTTAGGATAATTGATTAGGCACGACAGTGCGATTAATTACCTGATAGAACCTTAGGTGAGCAAATTGATTATTCGCAAAGAGATTTGGTTTAATTGATTTGTGAACATATCAAACATGATATTAAAGCTAATTTAGACTTTAGGATTCGCAAAGAGATTTGGAATTCCTAGGATTTAGATTTAGATAATTCTCGCAACGACAGTTGGTTAATTATAGCTTAGTGATTTGAGTTCAAGAACTGCGCTAAATCTGAATCCTGCTAGTTAGTTTATCTGCATTCATTAATTTCCTGAGAAATACCCTGAACCTATCTTTCTCCAATTGAATTACAACCCTTTTAATTTCTGCACTGCTTTCAATTACATCTGTTTGGCTTAGCTTAATTCAATACTATACAATCTATTGTGCATCTCTGTGAGTCTTTGTGGTTCGACCCCTAGCTATATTACAACTACTGCTTTAGTACTGTTAGGGTATTAATTTGAGCATATCAACATCATATTCACAGCAGTTGCACAAGATTAGATGATCCAATGAATACCTTTGCCTTTGCGTTGATTGGGATTAGTTGAGCCAAACGCAATACCCTTTCCTTTGCGTTGATTTGGATTAAATGAGATGTCACAAGTAATCTTTCTTTTGTGCAGATTCATGGTTTTCCTTTGTCAAGGTTTCAAAAGGAAAAAATACATAGAGAGAAAATCAGCCACAATTTCACAAAAATTGCATAAACAAAAATGTCTAAGACTAAAGATCAACCACAAAATTCCAGAATCAAGAGAAATTTTTCCTAATGTTGTCTCCGACTAACAATATATATTCATAAACAAAAATGAGGATTGTGTGTGTGTGTGTTTGATACTGGTTGATACGCAAAGATGCAGAGACAAAAAAAGCATCCATTCGGCGAGAACTTCGTAGACAAAAAAGGTCAGATTGAATTATCCAAAAAGATGAGAAAACATTGGAGAGAGTAGAAAGCTAGATTACCTTGGAAAGAGAGAGTTGAATTCGCCGGTGAGAGAGAGAAGGCTTCGGTGAGAGAAAGAAACCACCGGTGGACAGAGAGACACCTCTGATGTGAGATTTCGAGATAGAGGACACCATTGGAGAGGGCGACCGCACGAGTCATAGAAAGAAATCGAGAAGGAACCAGAGAGAGAGAGAGAACACCGGTAGAGACACCGCCGGTGTGAGACCGAGAGTAAGAGAGATATGGACTACTGTTTTTCGCGATACAGAGAGAGAGAGATCTAGAAGTCGAGAGACTTCGAGAAGATAGAGAGAAACAGAAGCAGCGATGGAATGAGGAAATTGTAAGTGTGACAAATACCCTAGAGGAACATTAGTTTTTTTATAAATTTTTATTTATCTATTGATTAAAATGGAGGCAAAATTTATCCTTACATAAATTGAGCACCGATTTTGGTGAGAATTAATCAAAAAATTCAAGAAATCCGTTGCAAACCTAAGAAATTCGTTGATGTTCCGTTAATAAGGTTCTATGTTGTAACATATTTGCAATGGATGTTCAAACTCCGTTTCCATTGCAAAATTATTGCTAGTCCGTTGCAAGATTTGAAACGACAAATTTTTTAAGTGTGAAACGAAACCACAAATGGCTTACTATATATTAACATGGATCATTTTATTTCTTATTCTTGTTTTCCTTCAAGTTAGTGTTTTTTAGATTAGATCATCTATTGTATGTTACAAAAATGCTTTAAAATAATATAAGTGAGTAAGTGTGTATTCATTTTTACTCTTTCTTAAGATGAATGTTGGACTCTTATATATTTTGACATGAATGATGATTGTTGTGGTGTTTTATTTAATTGAAGGAATAAAATATACATTCTACAATATACTATGAATAACTTGGGTAGTAGTTATATGAGTAAGAGGATTGAAACTTATTTTTTTTGGAATGAGTTATTTAGCAACAGATTCCCAAGGAAGCTCAAGAAATCCGTTGCAAAACCAAGAAATCAATTGCAAAATCAAGAAATCCGTTGCAGCACCGTTGCTAGTCCGTTGCAAGATGTGAAACCACAATTTCTTAAGTGTGGAACCACATATGGCTTACTATATGTTAACAAGGATTCATTTAGTTTATATTCTTGTTTTCCATCATGTTTAATGTTTTCTTTGATTATAGCATCGATGGTATGTAAAAAATAAGAGTTAAGATCATATAAGTGAGTAAATGTGTATTCATGTTTAGTCTTTCTTAAGATGAATGTTGGAGTCTTATATATTTTTGACATGAATGATGATTGTTGTAGTGTTTTATTTTACTGAATGTATAAAATATACAATGGGCAATATACTATGAATAACTTGGGTAGAAGATATATGAGTAAGATGATTGAAACTTGCTTTTTCGGAATGAGCTATTTAGCAACGGATTTGCAAGGAAGCTCAAAACATTTGTTGCAACACCGTTGCTAGTCCGTTGCAATTTGTGAAACCACAAATTTCTTAAGTGTATAACAAAAAATGGCTTACTATATGTTAACAAGGATTCTTTTAGTTGTTATTCTTGTTTTCAATCACGTTTTATGTTTTCTTTGATTAGATCATCGATGGTATGTGAAAACTATCCTTTAAGATCATATAACTGAGTAATTGTGTATTCATCTTTACTTTTTCTATAGATGAATGTTAGGCTCTTATATATTTTTGACATGAATGATGATTGTTGTGGGGTTTTATTTCACTGAAGGTATAAAATATACAGTGGGAAATATACTATGAATAACTTGGGTAGTAGTTATATGAGTAAGATGATTGAAACTTATTTTTTCGAAATGAGCTATTTAGCAACATATTTGCAAAGAAGCTCAAAAAATTCGTTGCAACACCGTTGCTAGTCCGTTGCAATTTGTGAAACCACAAATTTCTTATGTGTATAACAAAAAATGGCTTACTATATGTTAACAAGGATTCTTTTAGTTGTTATTCTTGTTTTCTATCATGTTAAATGTTTTCTTTGATTAGATCATCGATGGTATGTGAAAAATATTCTTTAAGATCATATAAGTGAGTAAATGTGTATTCATGTTTACTCTTTCTTAAGATGAATGTTGGACTCTTATATATTTTTGACATGAATGATGATTGTTGTGGGGTTTTATTTCACTGAAGGTTTAAAATATACATTGTGCAATATAATATGAATAACTTGGGTAGCAGTTATATGAGTAAGAGGATTGAATCCTGTTTTTTTGGAATATGCTATTTCGCAACGGATTTGCAAGGAAGCTCAAGAAATCCGTTGCAAAGCGATGAAATCCGTTGCAAAATCAAGAAATTTGTTGCAAGACCGTTGCTAATCCGTTCGAAGATGTGAAACCACAAATTTCTTAAGTGTGGAACCACAAATGGTTTACTATATGTTAACAAGGATTCCTTTAGTTGTTATTCTTGTTTTCCATCACGTTTAATGTTTTCTTTTATTAGATCATCGATGGTATGTGAAAAATATGCTTTAAGATCATATAAGTGAGTAAATGTGTATTCATGTTTACTCTTTCTTAAGATGAACGTTGGACTCTTATATATTTTTGACATGAATGATGATTTTTGTGGTGTTTTATTTCACTTAAGGTATAAAATATACATTGGGCAATATACTATGCATAATTTGGGTAGTAGTTATATGAGTAAGAGGATTGAAACTTGTTTGTTCGGAATGAGCTATTTAGCAACTGATTTGCAAGGAAGTTCAAGAAATCTGTTGCAAAACCAAAACATCCATTGCAAGTTGTGAAACCACAAATTTCTTAAGTGTGGAACCACAAATTGCTTACTATATGTTAACAAGGATTCCTTTAGTTGTTATTCTTGCTTTCTATCACGTTTAATGTTTTATTTGATTAGATGATCGATGGTATGTGAAAAATATTCATTAAGATCATATAAGTGAGTAAATGTGTATTCATGTTTACTCTTTCTTAAGATGAATGTTGGACTCTTATATATTTTTGACATGAATGATGATTGTTGTGGTGTTTTATTTCATTGAAGGTATAAAATATACATTGGGTAATATACTATGAATAACTTGGGTAGTAGTTATATGAGTAAGAGGATTGAAACTTGTTTTTCGGACTGAGCTATTTAGCAACGGATTTGCAAGGAAGTTCAAGAAATCCGTTGCAAAACCAAAACATCCATTGCAAAATCAAGAAAGCCGTTGCTAGTCTGTTGCAAGTTGTGAAACCACAAATTTTTTAAGTGTGAAATAACAAATGGCTTACTATATGTTAACAAGGATTCCCTTTAGTTGTTATTTGATACATGACTTTTTAGTCTCTAGGAGGTATCAATAACTCCAATACGTGTAGTATGAAGGTTATCAATCCATAAAGGGATTTATCCTAATCACTAAGAATGCAATGTTCATAAATAATTTTAAGCTAAACAAGGTAGTTTATGACTAAGTATCCAAATTCAAATTAAGCAAGGCAATAACTAAACGAGTTGTAGTTCAAATAACAAAAGCGGAACTAGAGATAAGGTTATTGATATAAGGTGATCAAAATCTAATTAGTGGTGTTCATTTACTTTAAAGAAGCCAATCCCTAGGCAATAGACCTCTAATCTTGATTAGTTCTCTTTCAAGCAACTAATCACTATGTTAATTATCAAGTCCATTAACAAATCATCATTTGTGGATTAACAACTAGCAAGCATTAAGAATCATAACAAGATCAACCAAATATATGCCCTAAACAACTAATGTCTTAGGTTAGGAACATAAATCTCTTGTCTAGTTCATCTTGGCATTTCATCAAACACTTGGTATGCGTGAAATGTCTTATGATCTAGATCCACTCTTTCAAGCTAGATCTAGCATTGGGGACTCTAGACAAGAAGGAATATAAGATTATCTAACCCTAAACACCACTAATCAAGCCCTAGATCACCCTAATCTACCTAATCTTAAGATCCTAAAAGACTACTCAAGATCCATCAAGAACACCTCAAAATCGATATGGATGGGAGATGAATTCATTGATGGGTGATGGATAATCAAGATGAAATGAAGATAGATGGAAGAGATTGATGAAAATAAATACCAAATTGCATAAAAACCAAAGATCCTTCTTACAAATCTCAAGTTCTCTCTCAAAGGTGAGGGTTTTTAGAACCAAAGAAAAAGCATAAAGAGTAAAAATTAGGTCAAGTTATGTTTATAGTGAATAATATCCGACCGGGTCGACCCGGAACAAACCGGATTCCGACCCGGTCGAATTGGATCTTTTTGGCCGAAAACCCGACCTTGCTGTTTTTGGTCGGTCGGATTTCTCCTTCTTCGGGTCGGTCGGATTCTTGGAAACTCCCTGCCCTACGACCGGCCAAAACTGACCACGCCGATTGAGGTCAGTCAGAATTTTCCCCGGGGGAAGTTTTTGCCGAGGACCGCACCTCTTCGGGTCGTTCGGGTTTCTCCTCTTCGGGCCGGTCGGTTTTCTCGGGAACTTCTTGCCCCACGACCGGCTGAAACCGACCACGCCGATTGGGGTCGGTCGGAATTTTCCCCGGGGGATCTTTTTGCTGAGGACCGCGCCTCTTCGGATTGTTCGGGTTTCTCCTCTTCGGGCCGGTCGGGTTTCTCGGGAACTTCCTGCCCCACGACCGGCTGAAACCGACCATGCCGATTGGGGTCGGTCGGAATTTTCCCCGGGTGATCTTTTTGCCGAGGACCGCGCCTCTTCGGGTCGGTCGGGTTTCTCCTCTTCGGGCCGATCGGCTTTCTCGGGAACTTCTTGCCCCACGACCGGCTGAAACCGACCACGCCGATTGGGGTCGGTCGGAATTTTCCCCGGGGGATCTTTTTGCCGAGGACCGCGCCTCTTCGGGTTGGTCGGGTTTCTCCTCTTCGGGCCGGTCGGGTTTCTCGGGAACTTCCTGCCCCACAACCGGCTGAAACCGACCACGCCGATTGGGGTCGGTCGGAATTTTCCTCGGACCGAATAAGATGCATCGCACGGGTGCTGGTTGGTTGTGCTTGAGCTTCGGGGCTTCCCGAACATCTCTGAGCCGCTCCAAAGTACCTAGAATAGACTCCATAACATGCAAGACAATCTAAGACCTAGTGTAAAACGTCCTATTCTCTAAACAAGACCGAAACATGCATGAAAGACTTAGATATGCTCGAATGCGACTCAAAATGCAAAGTGAAATGTATGTTATGAAGGCTAAAATGAGAGGATATCAATTCCCCCAAACTTAAACCTTTGCTTATCCTCAAGCAAACAAGATCAAGAATGAGAGATGCAATGTAATGCAAGCGGAGCTCGAACCTATAAGAAGTATAAGAAACAATCGCACTCAACGTCCAAGTTACTAGTTCTAGGATGCACCAAAGTTGTCTACTCAAAAGGAGTTAGCCATTTCCTTCGCAACAAGCAACAAAGCCAAACCTCAACCTAGACAAACCATCTTATTTTCTAGCCTCTTAACATTGATTAATGATTTTATCCGTGAATTGTGCTTATGCAAAATCAAATGAAACCGTTTGGCTAAAGGACCGGTTATGAGATGAAAGTGATCTCATCAATATGTATGGGCAATCAAAAACAAGGATCTCTCAATGAACGAGCAAACTTCGACAAAATGCTAAAGGTAAAAGGCAACCTATGCATACAAGGAAAACTCTCGTCTACCCGAATGCCTAGAGTGCTTCTAACCTAAAGCTCCTAATCCGCCGTGCCCACAACTTAAGCTACCCTTCTTTCACGAGGCATTTTGCCTTTTAAAACCCGCACATCCTTCTTGTCTCTTCACGTCACCTTCTTCTCAAGTGGGGATCACTTCTTCTTCCTTGTTCTTCATGGGTTGGTGCTTCTTTGTTGTTATCTAGCTCTTCTTTTCTTCTTTTTGGTTTCCGCCTCTTCTCATTCTTTTGATGCCTTGGATTTTTTGGCCTTCTTCTTTTTCTTTGAATCTTTTGAGGCTATCTTAATCTTAGAGCCAATCTTTTGATCTTTGCACAACCCAATCTACAAATTCGATCCCCTTTTTCATACTCCTTGTCAACTTTTCCATCCCACAATCCATTCCAATTATACTCGTTCACTAAGTCTAAAACCGTTTCCCCCAAACTTGAACCAAGAACCGCCATCCTAACTAGTCTATTCCTAGATTAGCCCCTTGATGATGGAGCCAAATCTACACAAGAGTGCTTCCTTGTCGCCTTAAACCTAACACTTTTTGCCAAGTTCACTCCAAATAAGGCCTCACAAGACACACACGAAAGATATGGGGCTAGAAAGGAGGTAATTGGCATGGTAGGGAAACCAATCCAAAGATGGGATTTGGCTATTTGGACAAGCAAGAGTGGTGAAAGGGATAACAATGTCCAAATATGTGTATGTGATCTACGAGTTCATCTAAGATTTCATAAGCACAATAATTACATGTCAAATTACGGTTGTCACTTAGATTAGGCTAGATTCAATTCAAGCTTGCTTCAATCAAAGAAAGGCAATGAAACATGCGCTCTAACAAATGGTTCGTCCTTGATTTCGGATTCAACTTCAATGCATCAAACAACTAATAACTTGGGCGTTGAATCAATTGCTAATTAAACTACTTTCAAGGTTGTCATTACTCCATGCTTGTGCAAATGCAAGCTAAAATGCAAACTAGACACCACCTACAAGTGAATATGCAATCCTAAATGTTCTAAATTTTTTCAAATATATTGAAAATGCATTTTATGCATGAGACTCAAGTGCAAAAGAGAAGATAAGAGAAACCAAACGCTATTAGATACCGGTTCCTCCCCCAAACTTAAATCACACCGTCCCGGTGTGAAGTAAATTAAAGGAAGAGACCCAAAAATAAAAGCTAAAATAAGCTAAAATATGCAAGACTCAAGGTAAGAAAACTATGTACAAGTGTCACGGAGTGTTACCTAGATACTTTGAGATGGGGAAAAGGACCACATGGAGTATGAAGCGTTGCTAGAACCGGGAGATGGGGACGGGATGTTTACCTCCTCGTCCATGTTGTCTTCGTGAATGCGTTGAGCTCGTTCCCCGTCATGAACCATCAAGACTTCTTGATCAATCCCTTTACCACGTGATGTGCTTGCTTCACCATCCTTCCCTTTTAGCTTCTTAACCACCTTCTTCAAGCTCCTCACCGTCTTAACCAACTTGTGGATGGTAGCATCTTACCACTTGCACCATCTTTGGAGAAGGCGGGTTTGGTTATTGGCGTGGCGGGTTGTGGTGTTGGGCATAGTCCCATCAAAGGGGTCGAAATGATATCTCTTTCCACCATAGACGGGCGCGGGAGAGGAGGGCTCGGTCTCTTCATTGTCATCTTCACTTGACCCTATTGGTTACATCGGAGTCTCCTTTCTCATCGCACCTTTCTTCACCTTCGCCCTACTTGTTACATCGATGGGTGGATCGGTGGCCGGGTTGTACAAAAGATCCCGTTGGATGTAGAAAGAGATATTCCTACTCTCATTAATGTCGGTGAAGGGAGGGTTAGGCAAAAGCACTTGGCGCACGTCCGGTTGAGCAAGCTTGACGTTGTGTGCAAGCTTATCTCCGACTCTCCCTTTTAAAGACAAGGTTCTAGTTAGGTAAGCTTCACCCAACAAGTCCCATTCTAGGTTCTCAATCGATTTCTTCCCGCCTTTTGCTCTTAGGATCGGTGCAACTATCCATCTAATCTCTATTTTGGCCTTGAGATTCTTTGTCTTAAACGCCCACTCCTTGAGGCAAAAGAGATTTCTCACCAAGAGAGTAGCTAGAGAAGGCATTCGGTCACATCCCTTAAATTCACTTCCATCTCCGAAGGTTTTGAGAAGGGGTTTTAACCCGACGCCTAACAACTCCAATTCGTCAAGTCCAAGTTTTACGAATTCGATCTTAGCGAAGAACATGTGAGCGATCACCTTGTGTGCATAACGGATTGTCGGATGACGAATGGAATTGGACTTGTTGGGCCCAACATTATAGTTCCCATGGCCAATTGTTTCCCACAGTTTCTTTAACTTATTCTTCGGATAGTGGAAGTAGACGCCGTAATGAATACCTTCCTTTTCGAAACCAAAGATTTCGCATAGCTCTAGGAAAGTGACCCGGTAGTCGGTTTGGCCAATAGTGAATTAAAGGACTCCAAACCCGGTTTGAGCATTCGCCTTGGAGGATCTCTCATTGTAGAACGTCGCTCTAAGAGATGAGAGGAATTGGCATGTATAGATTCGGTTAGCTAGTTCCTTCATGAAGACGAACTTCCCAAACCCAATGTTCTCGAAGATTGCGGCTACATCTTCAAGAATGCCCATTCTCTCTAGCACTTCCGGATCCAAAAACCTCATTTGCTTAAAGTCCATTTTCATGAACTTATCGAAGCACTCAATGATCGGTGGATCCTCATCCATCTCCTTTCTTTTCTTCTCCTTAACCGTGGTTGAGGCATCCAAAGCCACATCCTTCCCTTTCTCCTTTCTTTTCTTCCCCTTAGCCGTGGTTGATTCATCCAAAGCTACATTCTTTCCTTTCTCCTTTGCCGTGGCTCTCTTCTTGGGTTTAGAGCTTGAGGCAATGTCACTTGTTCCAGCTCGGACTAGGACCTCTTTGCCTTGTGCATTTGCTTTCTCTCTTCCTATTTCCTACAAGTTCTCAAAGATCCATTAAAATACAAAAATTTGTCAAGAAAAATCAAGAACCAAAATTTTGAAGAGATTATCCATATGAGAACTTGCACCACAAATAAGAGTAATTAAACCTAGCACAAACAATTTAAATTATCAAATTATCTAGATTAATTTTCACCTTTTTCGAAAACTTTAAGAAAGTGGCCATCTTTGGAGGAAAAACAAAATATTTCAATTAATCCACATCTCAAAAATTTCTCATAAGAATGCACAAAGTTTTCCATGGATCCAAGATATCTACCCCTTTTCAGCCCTAATCCCAAGGATTCAATCCCATATGCTAGCTAACTCCAAGAGAAAACAAATGACTAATCAAAAGCTTGAGTTTTTGCTAACTATGGAGATGATGAATCTTTTATGAAAATACCTTGGGATCTTGTGCTTAGGTTGTCAAAACAATGTTGAATGCACAAAATAGAGTGAAAAACGAGCCTATAGCAACTTTGAATCACGGTTTTTTTTTGTTTGAGAGATGAGAGAGATATGAGCAAATGAAGGTGAGAGAAGAGAAAGATTTGTCTTAGCCTTTGGGGGGAGAGAGAGAGAGAGCGGGTCGGATCTGTGCAATGGGGCGAGACACCGGGCGGACCACTGGGTAATAGATCTACTTTGACTGGTCAAAGGTCTCACCTTTTTGAATTTTTCAAAATTTCGACCGCCCCTCATGAGTGTGGTCGGTTTCGCGCGGTCGGATTTTCCGGGGAGTTCGGGGAAAAATTTCGACCGCCCCTCATGAGCAAGGTCAGATCCGTGCGGTTAAAATTTCGGGAAATCCCTGACCCACGACCGACCTAAAACCGACCATGCAGAAGGAGCGAGGTCGAGATTTTCCAAAAATTCCCAACAACCTGTAAATACTTAGCAAAAACATTAAAACGAACTAACAAGGATTTAAAAACATATGAAGAGAAATATATACAAGGATAAGCTTGGGGTGTCTCCCAAGAGGACTTTGTTTAACGTCACTAAGTTCGACGTTTGTTACCTTCCTCAAGCTAGAGGAACATCATCTAGAGGGATCGAGCCTCCTTCTTCGATGATTTGGTTTGCTCGGTAGAGTTTGAGCCTTTGGCCATTAGCAATGAAATCTTGGCCCTCCTTGTTAACAAGTACCACGGCTCCATAAGGTCTTACTTCTTTAACCTCAAACGGACCCGACCACCTTGACTTGAGTTTCCCGGGAAAGAGCTTCAACCGGAAATTGAAAACCAACACTAGGTCCCCAATCTTGAAGTCCTTGTGCACAATCCTCTTATCATGGAATGCTTTGGTCCTCTCCTTGTAGATTCTCGAGCTCTCATAGGCATCTAGCCTAGTCTCCTCTAACTCTTGAAGTTAAATCAACCGTTTCTCTTGAGCGGTCTTGATGTCAAAATTTAGAAGTTTTACCGCCCAAAGAGCTTTGTATTCCAATTCCACCGGAAGGTGACATGACTTTCCATAGAGCATGTTGAACGGTGTGGTTCCTATGGGTGTTTTGAAAGCGGTCCTATATGCCCATAAGGCATCATCAAGTTTGTTTGCCCAATCATTCCTCGAGCTACCGACCGTCTTCTCAAGGATCGCCTTGATTTGTCAGTTGGAGACTTCTACTTGCCCGCTCGTTTGAGGATGATAGGGCGTTGCAAACCTTGTGTTTCACCCCATTCTTCTTAAGTAGGCTCTCGAAGACCTTGTTCACGAAGTGCGATCCACCATCACTAATGACTACTCTTGGAACCCTGAACCTTGGAAAAATGATTGACTTAAACATTTTGAGCACAACCTTTGCGTCGTTTGTGGGACTTGCGATAGCCTCCACCCATTTTGATACGTAGTCTACCGCAGCCAAGATGTAGGAATTTCCATATGAAGATGGGAAAGGGCCCATGAAGTCGATTCCCCATACGTCAAACATTTCCACCACAAGGATAGGGTTTTAGGGCATTTCATCTCTCCGCCCAATGTTCCCTTTCCTTTGGCACGCATCACATGTGGAGACATAGAGATGCGCATCTTTGAATAATGAAGGCCACCAAAAACCGGATTGCAAAATCTTCGTCGCCGTTTTGAAAGAAGCGTGATGACCTCCGTAGCTTGACCCGTGACAATGGAATAGAATCCCTTGGATATCTTCCTCCGCTATGCACCTTCTATACAAGCTATCCGAGCAAAGCTTATACAAGAACGGCTCATCCCAATAGTATCTTGTTACATCATGGAAGAACTTCTTCTTCTTGTACCCATCCAAAGGTGGCTCCTTCCCACAAACTAGATAGTTGACTAGATCCGCAAACCATGGGAGCTTCTCATCTTGTAGAGCACTAGCATCCTCCATACCATTCACGGCCTCAATCCTCCTTCTCAATACCTTCACGAACATGAGGCTTTCTTCGGGGAGCTTGTCTTCAATGGGAACGAGGTCCTCTATTCTCATCCTAGACAAGTGAAGGTATGCCTTTCTTGTCCACTATCTCTAAGTCGAACTCTTGGAGTAGCAAGATCCATCGTAATAGCCGCGGTTTCGTGTCCTTCTTCGCATGAATGTATCTTAAAGCCGCGTGATCGGTGTAGACAATCACCTTTGACCCCACAACATAAGATCTAAACTTTTCCATGGCAAATACTACGGCCAACAACTCCTTTTCCGTGGTTGCATACCTAGTTTGAGCATCGTCTAGAGTTCTACTAGAATAGTAGATCACATTGGTCTTCTTGTCTTTCTTTTGACCCAAAACGGCTCCAACGGCATAATCGCTAGCGTCACACATGATTTCAAACGGAAGGTCCCAATCCGGTGCATGGACTATAGGGGCACTAACCAACGCTTTTTTGATCTCTACGAATGCCCCCATGCACTCCTCATCAAACACAAACTCGACCTCCTTGCAAAGCAACCTTGTAAGAGGCCTTGTGATTTTCGAAAAGTCCTTGATGAACTTTCGGTAGAATCCCGTATGACCCAAGAAAGACCGGATGTCTTTGACCGACCTAGGCGGCTCCAAGCTAACCATCACCTCTATCTTGGCTTTGTCTACCTCAATCCCTTTGTCAGAGATCTTATGCCCGAGCACAATGCCTTCACGTACCATAAAATGGCACTTCTCCCAATTGAGCACCAAGTTTGCTTCTTCGCATCGTTGCAAGACCCTACAAAGATTAGACAAGCAAACACCAAACGAAGATCCATACACGGAGAAGTCGTCCATAAAGACTTCTACCATGTCCTCAATAAGATCAGAAAAATGGACATCATGCAACGTTGGAATGTTGCGGGCGCATTACACAACCCAAATGGCATCCTCCGATATGCGAAGGTGCCATATGGGCATGTAAAAGTTGTTTTCTCTTGGTCATTCGGGTGTATAGGTATTTGAAAGAAACCCGAATAACCGTCTAGGAAACAATAAAAAGGATGATTAGCTAGACGCTCAAGCATTTGATCTATAAAAGGTAACGGGAAGTGATCCTTACGAGTAGATGAATTTAACTTCCTATAGTCAATGCACATCCTATGCCCGGTTATTGTCCTAGTAGGAATCATCTCATTCTTTTCATTTCTAACAACTGTCATCCCCCCTTTCTTAGGCACACAATGAACCGGTGAGATCCAAGTACTATCCGATATTGGGTAGATAATGCCCACATCTAAGAGCTTAAGAATCTCTCTCTTTACAACATCTTTCAAATTAGGATTCAACATTCTTTGATGTTTAATAGAGATCATTGATTTATCTTCTAGATGGATTCTATGTGTGCATAAAGTAGAGGAAATACCCTTGATGTCATCCAAAGAATAACCAATGGCTTTCCTATACTTCCTACGTTCAACTAAAAGGGAGGATAGTTCATTCTCATTCAAACTATCATTTACAATAACTGGGTATGACTCGTTTAGACCTAGGAAAGCGTACCTTAGTCCTGTGGGAAGTTGCTTTAGGTCCACCTTTGGGGCTTTGAGTTCGATCCAATCGTCCTCCTTAAGACTAGACTTACCCTTGCTAGTCTATTCAACGGCTAGAATAAACTCCTCTTAAACCATACCAACTCTTGACCCATCTTGAACCTCGCTACCACGAATACCCAACTCAACAAATGGCGTATCCCTTTCAACCGGCTTGTGCAAATCCATGAGTAGCTCATACCATTGACTCTCTTTACTCAAGAACCCATGATCACCATGCTCCTTAGTCAAGACCACTTCCAAACCGTCTTCTACTCTCATTTCATCAAGTAATTCATCGGCTAGTTCATCCATGGTCTCTATGTAGAAACATTGGCCATCTATGGTGGGTTTCTTCATTACCTTGTTGATATCGAACTCAAGGACTTCTCCTTTACCCAAGTGAAGGTCTTTTTTGCCTTTCCTCACATCGATTATCGCCCTCGCGGTTGCTAGGAATGGCCTACCAAAGATAAGAGGATCTTTCGGTTCCTCATCCATTTCAAGTACCACGAAGTCCGTGGGGACAATAAAATCCTTCACCACGATAGGAAGATCCTCAAGCAAACCAATAGGAACCCTCACGCTCCTATCCACCAATATTAGGGAAATGTTGCATGCCTTGTAGCGTGTGAAGCCTAGTCTCTTGGCTACCGAAAATGGCATGATTCTTACACTCGCTCCAAGATCACACAAACAATGGTTGAAAGCTAGAGGACCAAGTGCACAAGGTAGAGTAAATGATCCCGGATCTCCTAGCTTCTTTGGCACCTTCTGCTTTTGTATGATGGTGCTACACTCGTGAGTTAGAATGACCATAGACTCCATTTCCTTAGCTCTCTCATTCACGGCATCTTTCAAGAATTTGGCGTATTGTGGGACAACTAAGAAGGCATCAACCAAAGGCATTGTGAGTTATACCTTTTCCATTTGCCTATAAAAGATGGCTTTGTACTTGTCCATAAGTTGCTTCTTGAACCGCCCGGGAAAAGGTAGCTTAGGAACGTATGGCTTAGGGACAAACACATTCTTCTTCAGCTTCTCTTGAGCAACAACAACCCTAGGCTTGACCTTCTCAACTTCTTCAACCTTGTTTTGCTCTCTCACTACCTCATATTGAACCAAATAGTCATCTTCTTGAAGTTTCACCCCCCCCCCCCCCCCCCCACTTTGCTTCTCAATGTCCTCATTGAGAGTAGAAGGAGCTTCTCTTGGAGGCAAAACCGTACCACTCCTTAAGGTGATGGCATTTACATACTCTTTAGGATTAGCTTCGGATTTATCCGGGAGTTGACCTTGTGGTCGTGAAGAAGAAGCAACACCTTTGTTCTCCATTTGTTTTACCTTGGAGTTCAAAGCCTCAATCTTTGTGTTGAGGTCATTGTAAGAGCAATCCACCCGCGTATTGATCTCTGCTTGTCCCTTGAGTAATTTTTGGAACATGGAGCTCAAGCTCTTGCGGTTTAGATGTAGTTGCTTGACCTTGAGGCACAAACCCTTGTTGTTAGCCCGCTTGTTCTCATCAAAGTCGCTAGTGGTCTTTGTGGCGCGGTCATAGTCGTCGCCATATGTACCGTCACTTTGGGCCAAGTTCTCGACAATCTCCATGGCTTCTTCAACGTCTTTAGCCAATAAGTTACTGTTGGATGCCGTGTTAAGTAGCATACGGATCTTAGGCAAAGCTGATATATCATGGTTTTTACCCCTTTTAAGCCATGATATAAGTCCTTTTTATAGAGTTATTATAGTATTTCGTAGTGTTTTAGAGTCTTTTACAGGTTTTAGCACGTTTGAAGCATAATTGGAGATATTGGAGCTTTCTGGAGCATTTTGGAGCAAAGCAGAAGTTCGTGTTGCTGAGTACCTGATTTGAAGTGTCGGTATCGATCTATACTGACTGATATCGGTCAATACTCATCGAGGCAGACACGACCCGCGACTTTTCTAAGAGTTGAAGAATTGAAAAATTGCCCAAAAGACTTTAATATTTACAGGAAGCCCCAAAACGTGACTTAATTTATTTAATAGGATTTACAACCACTTTAATGGCTACGCTTTATTCTACTTTAGTTTTTGTGAGAGAGCTTTCTAAGGGAGACAACTCTGAAACTCTGTTCGTCCGAGAGAAGATTTCGAACCCCTGTTTACTCTTTCTTATTATCTATTTGAGTATTTATTCAAACATGTTTATTGATTCAATTTCCATGTCTGAGTAGATCTCCTGTTAGGTTTAGGGTTTTCTCATAGGGATTTCTTTGAATGCTAGGTTGATTTATTGTTAGGGTTCATAATCTGAATTAGTTCTTCGCCTTAGGTTGTTCTCAAAGCTAATTCTAGATTGATCACCTAGAACTTAGATCTTAGGTTAATCGATTAAGCACGACAGTGCAATTGAGTAATCTGATAGAACTTAAGGTGAGCAAATTGATTATTCGCAAAGAGATTTGGTTTAATTGATTTGTGAACATATCAAACCTGAAATTAAAGCTGATTTATTCTTTAGATTTAGATAATTCTCGCAACGACAGTTGGTCAATTATACTTTAGTGATTTGAGTTCAAGAACCGTGCGTAACCTGAACCCTGATTAGTTAGTTTATCTGTATTCATTGATTTCCTAAGAAATACCCTAGGCCTATATTCTCTCCATCGAATTTACAACTCTTTTACTGTTTATTGCTTTTGTTTCATCTGATTTGCTTAGCTTGATTCGATACTATACAATCTATTGTGCGATTTCTCTGAGCTCTTGTGTTCGACCCCTGATATACTGCAACAACTGCTTTAGTACTTTTAGGGTATTAACTTGAGCATATCAAATTTGGCGCCGTTGCCGGGGACTCAATTTCGCTATTAGATTTTAGCTGTCGAGTTTCTACTAAGTTCGTCGGTATCGATCGATACTAATTAGTGTCGGTCGATACTCGTCGTTTTCTTTTGTTGATATCGAACGACACCACCCAGTGTCGGTCGATACTCATCACGCTTTTTGATTACTTACGTTCTTGACTTTTGTGTTTCAGGTGCATGCCTAATCGTGAAACCAGAGGGAACAAAAGCACTCCGCTAGTTAATCTATCGTTAGAGAAGCTAGCACGTTTAGAACGCACAAACATAAAGTCAAAGCAAACATCAGGGATGAACAACACAGTGGTATTAAGACCTGATGAAGTTGGAGTTCTGAGAGACTAAGAGGGTCAAGTGTGCAATGAGAGAGGGCATCGACTTGATGAAGCTGGAAACGTCATTGTCCCTCCTGCTATTGTTGGTGAGATTGTCACGCCAGCTGCGCGCGCCAACGTTGGGAATGCTGCAGCTGAACATGGTAGAACGATTGGAGAGTACAACAGGCCTGATCAGTTTTATTCTAATCGATCAGCGATTCACCCTCCACGATATCAGAGAAATGACTTTGAGCTGAAACCTGCATACTACACTCTTGTGGGTCAGCACCCTTTTCATGGTCTTTCTCATGAACATCCCATGGATCATATTAAGAAGTTCGAGGACTTGGTCCCTAGCATGAAGAGTAATGGAGTGTCCTACGATTACCTCTTCTGCAAGCTTTTCCCCTACTCTCTAGGTGGAGATGCGACATACTGGCTGAAGTAGTTGCCTCCTGGATCACTGACTACCTGGGAGGAGACTAAGACTGCTTTCCTTAATAATTTCTATGATGATGCACGATCTGAGGATCTGAGGAACAAAATCTTCCAGTTTTCTCAAGGCCCGACTGAAGCGTTCAAGGCTGCTTGGACGAGATTTAGATTGTATCAAAGAGATTGTCCACATCACGGGTACTCTGATGTTCAGTTGTTGGGTATTTTCTTCAGAGGGATTGATTGGAGGTATCAGATGGCTTTGGATGCTTCGAACAATGGGAATTTCAATACAAGGGTATCCAGATGATGCTTATGTGCTTATTGAGAATTTTGCGTCTAGCAATAGCACCGAAAATGCAGACCTCGAGCAAAAGAGACAGAATGGGAACGTGGATGGATCGCAGATTGATGAAGTTCAAGCCAAGCTGGATATTCTAATTGGGAAGTCAAAGAAGACTGTACATTTTGCTGATGAAGTCGATAATATCGATGAAGAAGAAGTGGAGGATGTTAACTACGTTGGTGGTTCTGGTTTTCAGGGTCAGCAATTTGGGTACAACAACAACCGAAACTTCAACAACAACACTCAGCAAGGTGGATACAAGTTTGAGGGGAACAAATCTGGTTTTGGAGCGAAACAATTTGTCCAGAAACCACTCCAGAGCAGCGACTTCACTCGCAATTACGGGAACTCTTCGTACCAGCCCATCTCTCCAAAGTCCGCAGAGAGTAAGATGGAATCCATGTTTGAACAGATTCTTCAGGGACATCAAAAGCTGCAAGTGGATTTCAATGGAAAGATTGACCATCTGTACACTGATCTGAATGGGAAAATTGAGGCTATCAATATTTCTCAGAGGAAACTGGAAACTCAGTTGCTCAGACAGCAGCAGCTGTGAAGAGGCAGGAAGGTTTCCTTCCAAGTAAAACTGAGAATCCAAGAGCACACATCAATGCCATCACCTTGAGTATTGGAAAAGAGGTGATCACAGGAGTGAAAAACAGCCCAATTGTAGAGACTTTCGTCGATCTTGCTGAAGATGACGACTGGGATTATGAAAATCCCCGTGTATCGATCGATACCAGCCAGTGTCGATCGATACCAGCCCAGACACCTAGACGAGAGGATCCAAAATCTCGTGTATCGATCGACACTCCTCCAGTGTCGGTCGATGCTGAGACGCATGTCGAGAAGAGGCTTGAGATTGTCAAGGAGAGGGTGTATATACCCAAGATGCCTTATCCTATGCCTCCTAAAATGACAAAGAAGGAATGGGAGGATGCAAGATGCAAAGCTATGTTGGATAAGTTGGTTGTGGAGCTTCCTTTTGTTGATGCTATTAAGACTTCTCCAGCTTTCCGGAGGTATGTGAAGAAGATGGTGTCTAGCAATGTGAACCTTGAAGAAGGTGTCATGGTGATTACAGCTGAGTGCAGTGCGATTCTACTCAACAAAATTCCGAAGAAGCTACCAGACCTAGGGAGTTTTGATTTGGATTGCACTATCTTTACAGAGAGATTCGAGCGTGCTCTCTGCGATACTGGGTCTAGTATGAACCTCATGCCACACTCAGTTGCTAAGCGAATGGGGATGACAGACTTCCAATCTACAAGGATTTCGCTGGTACTTGCTGATCGCTCAGTACGGCTTCCAGAGGGACTACTCGAAGATGTGCCAATCAAGATTGGGAATTGCTTGATCCCAACAGATTTCATCGTCCTGAAGTACGATGCTGAGCCTAAGGATCCTCTTATCCTGGGCATACCATTCCTTGCAAATGATGGAGCCTTAATCGATTGCAAGAATGTACAGATAGCTCTCAACATCGGTGATTTGGTGATGTCTTTTAACATGGAAAAGATGATGAAGAGACCAACCATCGATGGGAAGACGCTCTATGTGGACACCTTCAGTGACATAGCAGAGGAGTACTTCCTGGAGATGCACCCTGAGGATCCACTGGAGAGAGCATTGGTATGTTCAGCCACTTCAGAGGTCCATTTGTGCGATGATACTGCTGGATACTCGAAGATGCTCGATTCAACATCGCCAGTATCGATCGATACTCCACTAGTATCGGTCGATACCCTGAGGCCAGAAAGAGAGTTGGCCAAAAGTTCTAAGCAAGCTGCTGGGCTTGGAGATTGGAGCGAGGAAAATGCTCATAAGGTGGAACTCAAACCACTCCCCGCCGCATTGAGGTATGTTTTTCTTGGTCCTAACTCCACATACCCTGTGATTGAGTCTATATATATAAGTATTACCTTACTGCTGAGCAAGCTGCGCAAGTATCGCAAAGCTCTTGGCTATTCTCTTTATGACATTTCAGGTATAGCATCATACTTGTGCATGCATCGGATTCACCTGGAGGATGAGTCTAAGTTTTCGATTGAGTGCCAGAGGAGGCTGAATCCAAACCTGAAGGAAGTGGTCAGGAAGGAAGTGATGAAGCTTTTGGAAGCAGGGATTATCTATGCCATCTCAGATAGTTCTTGGGTTAGTCCAGGTCACATGATATGCTCAAATTAATACCCTAAATAGTACTAAAGCAGTTGCTGCAGTAAATCAGGGGTCGAACACAAGAACTCAAGATATCACACAATAGATTATATAGATCCAAAATACGCTAAATCAAAAGATGTAATCGAAAACAAGTATGCAAGTAAAAGTGTTGTAAATTCAGTTGGAGAAAGATAGGTTCAGGGTATTTCTGAGGAAATCAATGAATGCAATTAAACTAGCTAATCAGGGTTCAGATTACGCGCTGTTCTTGAACTCAAATCACTAAGATATAGCTAACCAACTCTCGTTGTGAAAGCTATCTAAATCTAAATCCTAGGAATTCCAAATCTCTTTGCGAATCCTAAAGTCTAAATCAGCTTTAAAGTTCAGGTTTGATATGTTCACAAATCAATTAAACCAAATCTTTTTGTGAATAATCAATTTGCTCACCCTAGTTCTATCAGGTAATTAATCGCACTCTCATGCCTAATCAATTATCCTAAGATCTAAGTTCTAGGTGATCAATCCAGAATTAGCTTTGAGAACAACCTAAAGTGAAGAACTAATTCAGATTGTGAACCCTAAGAAACTAATCAACCTAGCATTCAAAGAAATCCCTGTGAGAAAACCCCAAACCTAACAGGTGATCTACTCAGACATGGAGATTGAAACAATAAACATGACTGAATAAATACTCAAATAAATAATAAGAAAGAGTAACAGAAGGGTTCGAAATCTTCTCTCAGACGAACAAAGTATCAGACTTGTTTCCCTCAAAGCTCTCTCACAAAACCAATGTAAAATAAAATGTAGCCTAAAAGTGGCTGTAAAATCCCTATAAATAATCTGCAATTCTTCAACTCTTCATTAAGTCGCGTGTCTTGTCATGCTGCGATGGGTATCGATAGATACCAGGGGGTATCGATCGATACTTGACGTGAAATCAGGTACTCAGCAACACAATCTTCAGCTTTGCTCCAAACTACTCCAGAAAGCTCCAATAACTCCAATTATGCTCCAAACGTGCTAGAACCTGTAAAAGACTCTAAAGGACTACAAAAATACTAGAAAGACTCTATAAAATGGACTTATATCATGGCTTAAAAGGGGTAAAAACCATAATATATCAACTCCCCCAGACTTAGCATTTGCTTGCCCTCAAGCAAATAGAAGACTAAACCAGAGAGAGAGGTTTGAAAACACGGAGACTCATCTATTCATGAACCATCGCCAAGATCCTTTTTCCAAACTCCCAAATGTCACCTAACCAGCCTTTGATCTAACCACCATGTACTTCTCCGTAGACATTCGCAGCTTTTCCAGACTCCACACATTATCTCGCAGCATTGTTCAAGTAAAGCCCTCATCGCCAGTTTCATCGCTGCAACCAATGTTCAAGAACCTTCTAGACTCTTTACCATACAATATCATGACGAGGAACCACCCTTTTTCTCACTCTTTGTATCACTTTCTCTCCCCCATACTTATTTCTTATTATGTTCTTTCTTTTTATTTTCAGCTTTGCATATACACATCAAGGTCTGAAATGCGAGTACTGATGGTGTTTGCCACCAAATCCCCTGTTCTTCTCTATCTGTGTATCAAAGGATGTAGGCGAATAATGGCATCATAGGAAAATCCTAGCCTCGCTTCCAAACATTTGTGTGATCATTCCCTCTTGAGTAGAATAATGGGATCGATGGAAATTTTCCTAGCCCTCTACTCAGAAGAAAATCATTTCAATCTTTTATGCTCTTATTTATCAACTTATAACAGGGGAGAGAGATACCATTACTTATAAACATATGGGTTCCTCCGATATGCGAAGGTGCCATATGGGCATGTGAAAGTTGTTTTCTCTTGGTTATTCGGGTGTATAGGTATTTGAAAGAAACCCGAATAACCGTCTAGGAAACAATAAAAAGGATGATTAGCTAGACGCTCAAGCATTTGATCTATAAAAGGTAACGGGAAGTGATCCTTACGAGTAGATGAATTTAACTTCCTATAGTCAATGCACATCCTATGCCCGGTTATTGTCTTAGTAGGAATCATTTCATTCTTTTCATTTCTAACAACTGTCATCCCCCCTTTCTTAGGCACACAATGAACCGGTGAGACCCAAGTACTATCCGATATTGGGTAGATAATGCCCGCATCTAAGAGCTCAAGAATCTCTCTCTTTACAACATCTTTCAAATTAGGATTCAACCTTCTTTGATGTTCAATAGAGGTCCTTGATTCATCCTCTAAATGGATTCTATGCGTGCACAAACTAGGGGAAATACCCTTGATATCATCCAAAGAATAGCCAATTGCTTTCCTATACTTCCTAAGTTCCACAAGAAGGGAGGATAGTTCGTTTTCATCTAGACTCTCATTCACAATAACCGGGTATGACTCGTTTGGACCTAAGAACGCATACCTTAGTCTCGCGGGAAGTTGCTTTAGGTCCACCTTTGGGGCCTTGAGTTCGCTCCAATCGTCCTCCTCAAGCCTAGGCTTGCCTTTGCTAGTCTCTTCAATGGCTAGAACAAACTCATCTTTAACCGTATCAACTCTTGACCCATCTTGAACCTTGGCACCACGAATACCCAACTCAACAAACGGCGTATCCTTGTCAACCGGCTTGTGCAGATCCATGAGCAACTCATACCCTTGACTTTCTTTGCTCAAGAACCCATAATCACCACGCTCCCTGGTCAAAACCACTTCCAACCCATATTCTACTCTCATTTCCTCAAGTAGTTCGTCGGCTAGCTCATCCATGGTTTCTATGTAGAAACATTGACCGTCTATAGTGGGCTTCTTCATCACCTTGTTGATATCAAACTGAAGCACTTCTCCTTTACCCAAATGGAGATCTATCTTGCCTTTCCTCACGTCGATTATTGCTCCCGCGGTTGCTAGGAATGGTCTACCAAAGATAAGAGGGTCTTTTGGTTCCTCATCAATTTCAAGAACTACAAAGTCCATGGGGACGATAAAATCCTTTACCACAATAGGAAGATCCTCAAGTAAGCCAATAGGAACCCTCACGCTCCTATCCGCCAAAATAGAGAGATGTTGCATGCTTTGTAGCGTGTGAAGCCTAATCTCTTAGCCACCGAAAACGGCATGAGGCTTACACTTGCTCCAAGATCACACAAACAATGATTGAAAGCTAGAGGACCAAGAGCACAAGGTAGGGTAAATGATCCCGGATCTCCTAGCTTCTTGGGTACCATCTTCTTTTGTATGATGGCACTACACTCATGAGTTAGAATGACCATGGATTCCATTTCCTTAGCTCTCTCATTCACGGCATCTTTCAAAAATTTGGCATATTGTGGGACAAGTAAGAAAGCATCCACCCAAGGCATTGTGAGTTCCACTTTCTCCATTTGCCTATCAAAAATAGCTTTGTACTTGTCCATGAGTTGCTTCTTGAAACGACCGGGAAAAGGTAGCTTAGGAACGTATGGCTTAGGGACGAACACAATCTTCTTTAGCTTCTCTTGAGCAATAACAACTCTAGGCTTGATCTTCTCAACTTCTTCAACCTTATCTTGCTCCCTTACTAACTCATCTTTAACCAAATCGTCATCTTCTTGATGTTCCACCCCCCCACTTTGTTTCTCAATGTCCGCATTGAGAGGAGAGGGAGCTTCTCTTGTAGGAAAGACCGTGCCACTTCGCAAGGTTATGGCGTTGCAATACTCCTTAGGATTAGCTTCGGATTTGCCCGGTAGTTTACCTTGTGGTCGTGAAGAAGATGCAACACCTTTTTTCTCCATGTGTTTTACCTTGGAGTTCAAAGCCTCAATCTTTGTGTTGAGGTCGTTGTAAGAGCAATCCACCTTCGTATGGATCTCCGCTTGTCCCTTGAGTAGTTGTTGGAATATGGAGCTCAAATCAAGCTCTTGCGGTTTAGACGTAGTTGCTTGAAAACCGGGTGGAGCTTTGGGTTGAAATCCACCTTGGTTCCCTTGGAATTGGTTCCTTGGGACAAAGGCTTGTTGGTTGGTATTAGGAGCTTGGCCTTGAGGTTGGAATTGTTTTTGTGGTGCTCCTTGAGGTTGAGTAGGTTGTGGAGGGTAGACTTGATCTTGTGGGTTCTCCACATTTGTGTTCCGGTAAGAGAAGTTGGGGTGGTTCCTATAGTTTTGATTGAACCCTTGTCTTTGGTAGTTCCCTTGGTTTTGGAAGTTACCTTGATTCCCAACGTAGTTAACCTCCTCTTGAATGTTCATGTCTACGTTCTCCTCTTGATAATAACCTTGGTTCTCATCATAAGCATCCACAAAGTTGACCGTCTTTTGGGAAGACACTAGTAGTTTATTAATCAAATTGGCTTGCTTGTCCAACTTGTCGTTAAGAGCTTTCATGTCTTTGGCCCGTTTGTTCTCATCAAAGTCGCTAGTGGTCCTCGTGGCACGGTCGTAGTCGTCGCCATAGGTGCCGTCACTTTGGGCCAAATTCTCGACAAGCTCCATTGCTTCCTCAATGTCCTTAGCTAAGAAGTTCCTGTTAGATGCCGTGTCAAGTAGCATACGGATCTTAGGCAAAGCACTGCGGTAGAGGGTGCTTAGGAGAGAGGCGTTTCTAAAGCCATGATGTGGGCATTGAGACGTGTAGCTTCTAAATCTCTCCCAAGCCTCGTTGAAAGACTCATTGAACCGTTGTGTGAAACTTGAGATCTCGTTGCGAAGCTTGGCGGTTCTAAATCTCTCCCAAGCCTCGTTGAAAGACTCATAGAAGATTATTTTCTATTGTTTTTATTTTACTGATTACATAGGGTGTTTTTAATTGTTCTTCTATATTTTTATAAGATATTTCTTCTTGCAAATGTTGGATATGATTTTGTTTTCCTTTTATTAAATTGATTGTTTTTTCTATGGAATTTTGCTGTAAGTGTAAGATTTCTTTAGTTTTAATCGGTGATAGGAAATTAAATGTTAATTTAGTTCCTACTACTTTTGTGATTATTCCTTCTTGAGTTACTTTAAATGGGTAGATTTGCGTAAAAAATGGTGTTCCTAAAATTACTTCTTGTGTTAAATTTTTAACTAGTATAAATTGATTTTTGAAACAATATCCTTGATTACATATTTTTGCGCAAGGTAATTTATATTGTACCTTTAGATTACTACCGTTGGCTCCGCTTAATCGTTCGGTAGTTTTTTCATAGTATTTGGTTGGTATAATACCTTCGCGGATACAATTGTAATCTGCTCCAGTATCCATTAATGCTATTATATTTATTTTAAAATCATGACCTATGTGTAAAGAAATAGTGGTATACCATTTTTGATAATTTATTTTATTAATTATTTGAATATAGTCTTCATTATCTTGGTCATTGTTATTATTATTTTCTGTGTTTTGATTACTTGAGGATGCATTAGTATTATCTTTGGATTCTATTAGTGATAATCGTGCATCTATCTGTAATTGTTTTAAATTTTGCTGATTAATTGTTAGTTGTAATTCTTTAATTTGGGATTTGATTTGTTTAACTTCATTTTGTAATTCTCCCGTTGTTACTTGTTTGAATAGACTTTGGGTTGGATATTTCTCAAATATTTTGTTTAGACTAAATGGTTGTGGTGAAGATAATTGGTTTTCTTGATTTATTATTTCTTTTAATTTTAACAAATATTGTTTTTTGATGTCGGGATCATCAATTTTATCTATTATATCTAGTAGGAATTGTTTATCGTTATCTTTGGTTATTACGTTGATTAATTTACAATTGCAGAAATTATCTGATAATTCTTGTGATTCGGTAGAGGAATCACTTGAATTTTCTATATCATTTATTGAATGTTCGCTACTACTTTCTTCTTCTAATTCGGAATCAGATATTAATAATTTAGTTAATTTTTCTTGAATATCTGGTTGATCTTGAAATATTTCATTTATTTTTTTCTTCATTTTGCATTCGGTTGACCTATGTCCGGGTCATTTGCAGTTCCAGCAGACGATTTTTTGTTTGTTAAATGGTTTAGATTTATTATTGTTCTTTGAATAATAATTATTGGTTGGTTTTTTGAAATTTTTATATTTTTGGTAAGGTTTATTATAATTATTATTATTATGTCTATGCATTCTTTTTTGTTTATATTTTATCTGTTTAATTCTTGATGGTGGATTAGGTCTATTATACCCGTATTGCTCACAGAATGAGCCCATGGCTAATCGAAATTTAAATTTATCATTTCGTTTGATATCTTTTTGTTCTTGACATATTGCTAATCCTTCTTTTTTAATAAACGCAATTAATTGACCGTATGTAATCGTGCTCCAATTGATAGGTTGTCCTCCAGGATATTCTTTTAATTTATTGGTTATTCTTTCTCCTAAGAAAGATGGTAATCCTGAGATAAATCGTTCTTTCCAAAATGGTTGATTACAATCTTTTCTTTGGAATATGTTTGTAATAAAAATATCTTTATACCATTTGAAATCGCCTAAAGTTGGGCATCTTTAATTTGTTAGTATAATTTTTTTACTTTCTAATTCTTCATTTGGATTTCCTACAAAATGCATTGTTAAAGTGTAAATTAACACTTCTACATCATTTTGATGTTCTACTTCTTCGTAGAGACCTTCTTCGTCTTCTACTCTTCTTATTTCAACGTGGTTAATAATTGAATCTTGTGTGATTGTATCTAAAGAATTATCCCACCAATATTTTAACGCTCCGTTAAATCCGGATATTAATAATACACATGCTTGTCTATCAGTATTATTTCTTGCTTTATATGCTATAGCGGCCATTCCCATTTCTTGAAATAAATTCATTATTTCGTATTCAGAACGCCCATCTATATTCCATTCATATATACCTTCACCGGTATATACATTATTAGAGAACTTATGATGTTCTTCAAATAGTAAATCTGGTGGAGTATGTCGTGGATAATAGGGTTTGTTAGATTTTAATGTTCTATTATTTCTTATTCTATTTACTTCTTGAACATCATCTTCTGATTGCGTAATAGATTCATTTTCGTTTTCGTCTATATTATTTATTACTTTTTCTTTATCTAATTTATCTAATCTGTTGGAAATTGATTTTAATATTTCATTTGTGGGAAATTTAATTTCTCTAGTTATTGGTTTAAAGATTGGAGATGTCACGGATGAAAAAGGGTGTTGTGTAAAAGATTTATCTTGACTGGGTATTTGTATTTCCTTATTATTCATTTTATTGTCTATATGATCAATTTGCTTAGATATAGTATGTAATAGTTGATTTTGATAATTATTTTGTTCGTAAACTGATTTGATGTCTTGCATAATTACTGGGTCAGTGTTATTTTTGTTAGCTCCGGTTTTAAAAGGTCTGGCTATTATTTGTCGTTCTTGTGTGCCAATTTTGAGATCTTTTAGTGGTGGATGGATAGATTTTACTTTATTTCCATCCGTTTGTTCCCATATTTGACTTAGTGATGAACTTGTATTAATTGTTTTAAATGGGTAGTTAATGTTATTTTCTAAAGAGTATGTTTCAAACCATACGAAGAAGGGTATATTTAATTGTTTTAGTTTCATACAATTATACCATTTTTCTCTGTAATCTATTGTTTCTTGTTTAGTGAATGTTTGAAAATACCAGCTTCGTTTTTCATTATTTTTTATCGAATAAAAATCTTCTTTAATATATTGTTTATCGATTTCATATTCTTTTGTAATTACATTGATTTCTCGAAAGTCTGATTGAGTAGGTGATGTTGGGTACATATTAGGTGCGGCTATTGGTGCTTTGAATTTTATTGAATCATTTTGTTTTTCGTTTTGATTTATACTTTCTGTTTCTGAGTCCGTACTATGTTGTTCGGATCGGAATTCAGAACAAGAATGTCTTGAAGGGTATGAGCTAGATGCTCTTGAATAATATGAACTAATTCTAGGTGGAAGTGGATCTCTGAAAGATCCAAATTGTAATAGTATTTTTCTGTCTCTTTGTTCTGTTATTTTTGTAATATTTTTCTGTTCGAATTTTCTTATCGGTTGCGTAATTTCAATTTTCCATTGATCTGTGATAGTTATTTCATTCCATTTTAATTGTTTAGGTGTATAAGTAGCACTTGGTGTATCTTTGCTATGTACTGTTAATATAGTGGTTTCTCCTTTATTATCTTGTAATAAACATCTAGGATTAAATTCGGATGTTGAGAGTTTGAAATAGATTCGATACATTAGTAGATATCCATGTCGTTCATTTTGAAATTTCATTTCTGGTAAATGAACGTTTAATACTAGAGTATTGAGTATTGTTGGATCTTGTAAACTTACTTGGAAATTAGGTGCACAATTGAAATAAATAGCTCCATTATGTAAATTGGACTGTATTGCTCCTAATAGTGAGTCTTCAAATTTTAATAGGGTATTATCCCTTAATAGCATTAGTATAGGCGAATCTATACCTGTTCTTGAGAGGGGTTTTATTGCTATTTGTATTAATCCAAAATAGATATAATTAAGTTTCTTTTGTCTATATTTTTCTAAGGAAACGTCCGATAATAATTTGATTTCTTCAAATTCATTTTGAAGAGATATTGTTTGTTCATGATCTTTTATTGCATATGCTGTTTTAAAGTCAAAAGTACCAATTTGGTATATATTTTCAGCATTAACCTTTGGTAGTTTATTATTGGCTAATTCATTGAAAGAAGTTATTTTTGACATTACTTCTCTTGAATTAATTGTTAAGCTAAACGCAGAATTTGCCTGTTTTTGTTTAAAGAATTTTCTAACCGAGGATGCCATAACTTTAATCTAGGGATAAACACATGCTAAAAAGATACTAACCCGATTCTAGGTTGACACGGCTGCGGCTTACCAACGGTCTCACTGCCTTTTCAGGGCTTGCTGCCTGGAACACCTACAGGGATTGTGTTTCGAAGAAAAAGGTGGGGATCTACTTAGCTGGGTTTAAGCTAGTTTAAACTTACGAAATCTTTTGATTTGAAAACGCTTTAAAGAAAAGCTTTGCAAGATTTTGCGATGATTTTTATTAAAGTCGTTTTGGTCTGATACCATAAAACTATTTTTTAATTAATTTTTTGATTTATATAAAAATTTGTAAGTACAATTTATTTGAAAGATTTATTAACTTTGTAGAATATTTTTCTTTTATTGAAAATTATTGTATTACAACGATTGAAGTATTACAGAGTATTTAGAACTTAAAGCTTTGAAAATCTTAGAGAGAAGCTAGAGCGGTTTTTTAGAGAGAGAAAGAGTGATTGATCGCTCGTGTCTCGTTTGATGTTGGTAGGTCTTCTTTTATCTGTTGAATAGATATACTCTGTATTTTATTTTTGAGTGAACAACGGTCAAGGTTGTATTTATCCCACCATTTGACTCGGTATTCTCTTATTAAGGAGTATGGCATATTTTCTAGTGCTAGGGTAAGGTTGAAATGCCAAGAGCATATCCATGGTATTCCCATGTCTATGTGGAAAGAGATAACGGTCAAAGGACCAACAGGATGATGAGGGGTTTTTTTGGTATAGTAGGTAGAGAGGATTTGGTAATTTCTTGAGGATAAATTTGAGTAGAGGGGCCAAACCGTATCCAAGTCAATCCCTCTCCTTTTACCTAGCCAACTCTCAAAAGTTATCGTACCACCAACAAGTCAACCCATTTTAATCCCAGAAAGTCCAACTAAATCCGCCAGTTCCTCTGGCTCAAGAACCACAAAAAAAAACAAACTCTCCAAAGATACTCTAAAGCAGTTACTCGCAACAATCTCTCAACAGATGGAGTCATCCGACGAGGATGATAATATGCAAGAAGACGATCCCTTTGGCGGTCCGTTAGCACAGGACCCGTTCGAAGAATAGTTTTAAAAAAAAAAAAAAAAAAAAAAAAAAAAAACTTAATAATGGTATTATGACTTTTCACTTTTGTATATTCTAGTAGACTCTGTATTTTATTTTTGTTTGGAATAAGGACATCTTTTTTCCTGATAATACTAGACCATGTTTTTTTACTATTGTCGTGAAAGTGTTTAAATGGCTAATGTGTTGGTCTATAGAGTTTGAGTAGACAAGTACATCATCAATATATACTATCATGAATTTTGAGTAATCATTGAATATGTCATTCATTATGTGTTGGAATTCTGATGGTGCATTCTTAAGTCCGAATGGCATTACATTCCATTCGTAATGTCCGAAAGGTACTGTAAATGCTGTTTTATATTTATCTTTTTCTGTAATTTGAATTTGCCAAAATCCGCTTTTTAAATCAAATTTAGAATATATTTTTGCATCGTATAATCGTTTTAATAAATCTCTTTTATTTGGTATTGGATATCTTATCCATTGTAAAACATCATTTAGAGGTTTGTAGTTGATTACTAATCGTGGTACTCCTCGTTCCTTTTCTGCTTGATTATTTACATAAAAAGCTGAACAGCTCCAAGGAGATTTAGAGGGTCTAATTAATTTTTTGTTTAAGAGATCTTTAATTTCTTTATTACAATGTTCCATTAATTCTTTGTTCATTTGTATAGGTCTTGCTTTTGTTGGTATATTTCTTTCATTAAACTCTTTAATGTAGGGTAGTTCAACGGTATGCTGTTTTCTTTCCCAAAACGCATTTGGTAAGTCAGAGCATACTTGATTTAGAAGATTATTTTCTATTGTTTTTATTTTACTGATTACATAGGGTGTTTTTAATTGTTCTTCTATATTTTTATAAGATATTTCTTCTTGCAAATGTTGGATATGATTTTGTTTTCCTTTTATTAAATTGATTGTTTTTTCTATGGAATTTTGCTGTAAGTGTAAGATTTCTTTAGTTTTAATCGGTGATAGGAAATTAAATGTTAATTTAGTTCCTACTACTTTTGTGATTATTCCTTCTTGAGTTACTTTAAATGGGTAGATTTGCGTAAAAAATGGTGTTCCTAAAATTACTTCTTGTGTTAAATTTTTAACTAGTATAAATTGATTTTTGAAACAATATCCTTGATTACATATTTTTGCGCAAGGTAATTTATATTGTACCTTTAGATTACTACCGTTGGCTCCGCTTAATCGTTCGGTAGTTTTTTCATAGTATTTGGTTGGTATAATACCTTCGCGGATACAATTGTAATCTGCTCCAGTATCCATTAATGCTATTATATTTATTTTAAAATCATGACCTATGTGTAAAGAAATAGTGGTATACCATTTTTGATAATTTATTTTATTAATTATTTGAATATAGTCTTCATTATCTTGGTCATTGTTATTATTATTTTCTGTGTTTTGATTACTTGAGGATGCATTAGTATTATCTTTGGATTCTATTAGTGATAATCGTGCATCTATCTGTAATTGTTTTAAATTTTGCTGATTAATTGTTAGTTGTAATTCTTTAATTTGGGATTTGATTTGTTTAACTTCATTTTGTAATTCTCCCGTTGTTACTTGTTTGAATAGACTTTGGGTTGGATATTTCTCAAATATTTTGTTTAGACTAAATGGTTGTGGTGAAGATAATTGGTTTTCTTGATTTATTATTTCTTTTAATTTTAACAAATATTGTTTTTTGATGTCGGGATCATCAATTTTATCTATTATATCTAGTAGGAATTGTTTATCGTTATCTTTGGTTATTACGTTGATTAATTTACAATTGCATAAATTATCTGATAATTCTTGTGATTCGGTAGAGGAATCACTTGAATTTTCTATATCATTTATTGAATGTTCGCTACTACTTTCTTCTTCTAATTCGGAATCAGATATTAATAATTTAGTTAATTTTTCTTGAATATCTGGTTGATCTTGAAATATTTCATTTATTTTTTTCTTCATTTTGCATTCGGTTGACCTATGTCCGGGTCATTTGCAGTTCCAGCAGACGATTTTTTGTTTGTTAAATGGTTTAGATTTATTATTGTTCTTTGAATAATAATTATTGGTTGGTTTTTTGAAATTTTTATATTTTTGGTAAGGTTTATTATAATTATTATTATTATGTCTATGCATTCTTTTTTGTTTATATTTTATCTGTTTAATTCTTGATGGTGGATTAGGTCTATTATACCCGTATTGCTCACAGAATGAGCCCATGGCTAATCGAAATTTAAATTTATCATTTCGTTTGATATCTTTTTGTTCTTGACATATTGCTAATCCTTCTTTTTTAATAAACGCAATTAATTGACCGTATGTAATCGTGCTCCAATTGATAGGTTGTCCTCCAGGATATTCTTTTAATTTATTGGTTATTCTTTCTCCTAAGAAAGATGGTAATCCTGAGATAAATCGTTCTTTCCAAAATGGTTGATTACAATCTTTTCTTTGGAATATGTTTGTAATAAAAATATCTTTATACCATTTGAAATCGCCTAAAGTTGGGCATCTTTAATTTGTTAGTATAATTTTTTTACTTTCTAATTCTTCATTTGGATTTCCTACAAAATGCATTGTTAAAGTGTAAATTAACACTTCTACATCATTTTGATGTTCTACTTCTTCGTAGAGACCTTCTTCGTCTTCTACTCTTCTTATTTCAACGTGGTTAATAATTGAATCTTGTGTGATTGTATCTAAAGAATTATCCCACCAATATTTTAACGCTCCGTTAAATCCGGATATTAATAATACACATGCTTGTCTATCAGTATTATTTCTTGCTTTATATGCTATAGCGGCCATTCCCATTTCTTGAAATAAATTCATTATTTCGTATTCAGAACGCCCATCTATATTCCATTCATATATACCTTCACCGGTATATACATTATTAGAGAACTTATGATGTTCTTCAAATAGTAAATCTGGTGGAGTATGTCGTGGATAATAGGGTTTGTTAGATTTTAATGTTCTATTATTTCTTATTCTATTTACTTCTTGAACATCATCTTCTGATTGCGTAATAGATTCATTTTCGTTTTCGTCTATATTATTTATTACTTTTTCTTTATCTAATTTATCTAATCTGTTGGAAATTGATTTTAATATTTCATTTGTGGGAAATTTAATTTCTCTAGTTATTGGTTTAAAGATTGGAGATGTCACGGATGAAAAAGGGTGTTGTGTAAAAGATTTATCTTGACTGGGTATTTGTATTTCCTTATTATTCATTTTATTGTCTATATGATCAATTTGCTTAGATATAGTATGTAATAGTTGATTTTGATAATTATTTTGTTCGTAAACTGATTTGATGTCTTGCATAATTACTGGGTCAGTGTTATTTTTGTTAGCTCCGGTTTTAAAAGGTCTGGCTATTATTTGTCGTTCTTGTGTGCCAATTTTGAGATCTTTTAGTGGTGGATGGATAGATTTTACTTTATTTCCATCCGTTTGTTCCCATATTTGACTTAGTGATGAACTTGTATTAATTGTTTTAAATGGGTAGTTAATGTTATTTTCTAAAGAGTATGTTTCAAACCATACGAAGAAGGGTATATTTAATTGTTTTAGTTTCATACAATTATACCATTTTTCTCTGTAATCTATTGTTTCTTGTTTAGTGAATGTTTGAAAATACCAGCTTCGTTTTTCATTATTTTTTATCGAATAAAAATCTTCTTTAATATATTGTTTATCGATTTCATATTCTTTTGTAATTACATTGATTTCTCGAAAGTCTGATTGAGTAGGTGATGTTGGGTACATATTAGGTGCGGCTATTGGTGCTTTGAATTTTATTGAATCATTTTGTTTTTCGTTTTGATTTATACTTTCTGTTTCTGAGTCCGTACTATGTTGTTCGGATCGGAATTCAGAACAAGAATGTCTTGAAGGGTATGAGCTAGATGCTCTTGAATAATATGAACTAATTCTAGGTGGAAGTGGATCTCTGAAAGATCCAAATTGTAATAGTATTTTTCTGTCTCTTTGTTCTGTTATTTTTGTAATATTTTTCTGTTCGAATTTTCTTATCGGTTGCGTAATTTCAATTTTCCATTGATCTGTGATAGTTATTTCATTCCATTTTAATTGTTTAGGTGTATAAGTAGCACTTGGTGTATCTTTGCTATGTACTGTTAATATAGTGGTTTCTCCTTTATTATCTTGTAATAAACATCTAGGATTAAATTCGGATGTTGAGAGTTTGAAATAGATTCGATACATTAGTAGATATCCATGTCGTTCATTTTGAAATTTCATTTCTGGTAAATGAACGTTTAATACTAGAGTATTGAGTATTGTTGGATCTTGTAAACTTACTTGGAAATTAGGTGCACAATTGAAATAAATAGCTCCATTATGTAAATTGGACTGTATTGCTCCTAATAGTGAGTCTTCAAATTTTAATAGGGTATTATCCCTTAATAGCATTAGTATAGGCGAATCTATACCTGTTCTTGAGAGGGGTTTTATTGCTATTTGTATTAATCCAAAATAGATATAATTAAGTTTCTTTTGTCTATATTTTTCTAAGGAAACGTCCGATAATAATTTGATTTCTTCAAATTCATTTTGAAGAGATATTGTTTGTTCATGATCTTTTATTGCATATGCTGTTTTAAAGTCAAAAGTACCAATTTGGTATATATTTTCAGCATTAACCTTTGGTAGTTTATTATTGGCTAATTCATTGAAAGAAGTTATTTTTGACATTACTTCTCTTGAATTAATTGTTAAGCTAAACGCAGAATTTGCCTGTTTTTGTTTAAAGAATTTTCTAACCGAGGATGCCATAACTTTAATCTAGGGATAAACACATGCTAAAAAGATACTAACCCGATTCTAGGTTGACACGGCTGCGGCTTACCAACGGTCTCACTGCCTTTTCAGGGCTTGCTGCCTGGAACACCTACAGGGATTGTGTTTCGAAGAAAAAGGTGGGGATCTACTTAGCTGGGTTTAAGCTAGTTTAAACTTACGAAATCTTTTGATTTGAAAACGCTTTAAAGAAAAGCTTTGCAAGATTTTGCGATGATTTTTATTAAAGTCGTTTTGGTCTGATACCATAAAACTATTTTTTAATTAATTTTTTGATTTATATAAAAATTTGTAAGTACAATTTATTTGAAAGATTTATTAACTTTGTAGAATATTTTTCTTTTATTGAAAATTATTGTATTACAACGATTGAAGTATTACAGAGTATTTAGAACTTAAAGCTTTGAAAATCTTAGAGAGAAGCTAGAGCGGTTTTTTAGAGAGAGAAAGAGTGATTGATCGCTCGTGTCTCGTTTGATGTTGGTAGGTCTTCTTTTATCTGTTGAATAGATATACTCTGTATTTTATTTTTGAGTGAACAACGGTCAAGGTTGTATTTATCCCACCATTTGACTCGGTATTCTCTTATTAAGGAGTATGGCATATTTTCTAGTGCTAGGGTAAGGTTGAAATGCCAAGAGCATATCCATGGTATTCCCATGTCTATGTGGAAAGAGATAACGGTCAAAGGACCAACAGGATGATGAGGGGTTTTTTTGGTATAGTAGGTAGAGAGGATTTGGTAATTTCTTGAGGATAAATTTGAGTAGAGGGGCCAAACCGTATCCAAGTCAATCCCTCTCCTTTTACCTAGCCAACTCTCAAAAGTTATCGTACCACCAACAAGTCAACCCATTTTAATCCCAGAAAGTCCAACTAAATCCGCCAGTTCCTCTGGCTCAAGAACCACAAAAAAAAACAAACTCTCCAAAGATACTCTAAAGCAGTTACTCGCAACAATCTCTCAACAGATGGAGTCATCCGACGAGGATGATAATATGCAAGAAGACGATCCCTTTGGCGGTCCGTTAGCACAGGACCCGTTCGAAGAATAGTTTTAAAAAAAAAAAAAAAAAAAAAAAAAAAAAACTTAATAATGGTATTATGACTTTTCACTTTTGTATATTCTAGTAGACTCTGTATTTTATTTTTGTTTGGAATAAGGACATCTTTTTTGCTGATAATACTAGACCATGTTTTTTTACTATTGTCGTGAAAGTGTTTAAATGGCTAATGTGTTGGTCTATAGAGTTTGAGTAGACAAGTACATCATCAATATATACTATCATGAATTTTGAGTAATCATTGAATATGTCATTCATTATGTGTTGGAATTCTGATGGTGCATTCTTAAGTCCGAATGGCATTACATTCCATTCGTAATGTCCGAAAGGTACTGTAAATGCTGTTTTATATTTATCTTTTTCTGTAATTTGAATTTGCCAAAATCCGCTTTTTAAATCAAATTTAGAATATATTTTTGCATCGTATAATCGTTTTAATAAATCTCTTTTATTTGGTATTGGATATCTTATCCATTGTAAAACATCATTTAGAGGTTTGTAGTTGATTACTAATCGTGGTACTCCTCGTTCCTTTTCTGCTTGATTATTTACATAAAAAGCTGAACAGCTCCAAGGAGATTTAGAGGGTCTAATTAATTTTTTGTTTAAGAGATCTTTAATTTCTTTATTACAATGTTCCATTAATTCTTTGTTCATTTGTATAGGTCTTGCTTTTGTTGGTATATTTCTTTCATTAAACTCTTTAATGTAGGGTAGTTCAACGGTATGCTGTTTTCTTTCCCAAAACGCATTTGGTAAGTCAGAGCATACTTGATTTAGAAGATTATTTTCTATTGTTTTTATTTTACTGATTACATAAGGTGTTTTTAATTGTTCTTCTATATTTTTATAAGATATTTCTTCTTGCAAATGTTGGATATGATTTTGTTTTCCTTTTATTAAATTGATTGTTTTTTCTATGGAATTTTGCTGTAAGTGTAAGATTTCTTTAGTTTTAATCGGTGATAGGAAATTAAATGTTAATTTAGTTCCTACTACTTTTGTGATTATTCCTTCTTGAGTTACTTTAAATGGGTAGATTTGCGTAAAAAATGGTGTTCCTAAAATTACTTCTTGTGTTAAATTTTTAACTAGTATAAATTGATTTTTGAAACAATATCCTTGATTACATATTTTTGCGCAAGGTAATTTATATTGTACCTTTAGATTACTACCGTTGGCTCCGCTTAATCGTTCGGTAGTTTTTTCATAGTATTTGGTTGGTATAATACCTTCGCGGATACAATTGTAATCTGCTCCAGTATCCATTAATGCTATTATATTTATTTTAAAATCATGACCTATGTGTAAAGAAATAGTGGTATACCATTTTTGATAATTTATTTTATTAATTATTTGAATATAGTCTTCATTATCTTGGTCATTGTTATTATTATTTTCTGTGTTTTGATTACTTGAGGATGCATTAGTATTATCTTTGGATTCTATTAGTGATAATCGTGCATCTATCTGTAATTGTTTTAAATTTTGCTGATTAATTGTTAGTTGTAATTCTTTAATTTGGGATTTGATTTGTTTAACTTCATTTTGTAATTCTCCCGTTGTTACTTGTTTGAATAGACTTTGGGTTGGATATTTCTCAAATATTTTGTTTAGACTAAATGGTTGTGGTGAAGATAATTGGTTTTCTTGATTTATTATTTCTTTTAATTTTAACAAATATTGTTTTTTGATGTCGGGATCATCAATTTTATCTATTATATCTAGTAGGAATTGTTTATCGTTATCTTTGGTTATTACGTTGATTAATTTACAATTGCATAAATTATCTGATAATTCTTGTGATTCGGTAGAGGAATCACTTGAATTTTCTATATCATTTATTGAATGTTCGCTACTACTTTCTTCTTCTAATTCGGAATCAGATATTAATAATTTAGTTAATTTTTCTTGAATATCTGGTTGATCTTGAAATATTTCATTTATTTTTTTCTTCATTTTGCATTCGGTTGACCTATGTCCGGGTCATTTGCAGTTCCAGCAGACGATTTTTTGTTTGTTAAATGGTTTAGATTTATTATTGTTCTTTGAATAATAATTATTGGTTGGTTTTTTGAAATTTTTATATTTTTGGTAAGGTTTATTATAATTATTATTATTATGTCTATGCATTCTTTTTTGTTTATATTTTATCTGTTTAATTCTTGATGGTGGATTAGGTCTATTATACCCGTATTGCTCACAGAATGAGCCCATGGCTAATCGAAATTTAAATTTATCATTTCGTTTGATATCTTTTTGTTCTTGACATATTGCTAATCCTTCTTTTTTAATAAACGCAATTAATTGACCGTATGTAATCGTGCTCCAATTGATAGGTTGTCCTCCAGGATATTCTTTTAATTTATTGGTTATTCTTTCTCCTAAGAAAGATGGTAATCCTGAGATAAATCGTTCTTTCCAAAATGGTTGATTACAATCTTTTCTTTGGAATATGTTTGTAATAAAAATATCTTTATACCATTTGAAATCGCCTAAAGTTGGGCATCTTTAATTTGTTAGTATAATTTTTTTACTTTCTAATTCTTCATTTGGATTTCCTACAAAATGCATTGTTAAAGTGTAAATTAACACTTCTACATCATTTTGATGTTCTACTTCTTCGTAGAGACCTTCTTCGTCTTCTACTCTTCTTATTTCAACGTGGTTAATAATTGAATCTTGTGTGATTGTATCTAAAGAATTATCCCACCAATATTTTAACGCTCCGTTAAATCCGGATATTAATAATACACATGCTTGTCTATCAGTATTATTTCTTGCTTTATATGCTATAGCGGCCATTCCCATTTCTTGAAATAAATTCATTATTTCGTATTCAGAACGCCCATCTATATTCCATTCATATATACCTTCACCGGTATATACATTATTAGAGAACTTATGATGTTCTTCAAATAGTAAATCTGGTGGAGTATGTCGTGGATAATAGGGTTTGTTAGATTTTAATGTTCTATTATTTCTTATTCTATTTACTTCTTGAACATCATCTTCTGATTGCGTAATAGATTCATTTTCGTTTTCGTCTATATTATTTATTACTTTTTCTTTATCTAATTTATCTAATCTGTTGGAAATTGATTTTAATATTTCATTTGTGGGAAATTTAATTTCTCTAGTTATTGGTTTAAAGATTGGAGATGTCACGGATGAAAAAGGGTGTTGTGTAAAAGATTTATCTTGACTGGGTATTTGTATTTCCTTATTATTCATTTTATTGTCTATATGATCAATTTGCTTAGATATAGTATGTAATAGTTGATTTTGATAATTATTTTGTTCGTAAACTGATTTGATGTCTTGCATAATTACTGGGTCAGTGTTATTTTTGTTAGCTCCGGTTTTAAAAGGTCTGGCTATTATTTGTCGTTCTTGTGTGCCAATTTTGAGATCTTTTAGTGGTGGATGGATAGATTTTACTTTATTTCCATCCGTTTGTTCCCATATTTGACTTAGTGATGAACTTGTATTAATTGTTTTAAATGGGTAGTTAATGTTATTTTCTAAAGAGTATGTTTCAAACCATACGAAGAAGGGTATATTTAATTGTTTTAGTTTCATACAATTATACCATTTTTCTCTGTAATCTATTGTTTCTTGTTTAGTGAATGTTTGAAAATACCAGCTTCGTTTTTCATTATTTTTTATCGAATAAAAATCTTCTTTAATATATTGTTTATCGATTTCATATTCTTTTGTAATTACATTGATTTCTCGAAAGTCTGATTGAGTAGGTGATGTTGGGTACATATTAGGTGCGGCTATTGGTGCTTTGAATTTTATTGAATCATTTTGTTTTTCGTTTTGATTTATACTTTCTGTTTCTGAGTCCGTACTATGTTGTTCGGATCGGAATTCAGAACAAGAATGTCTTGAAGGGTATGAGCTAGATGCTCTTGAATAATATGAACTAATTCTAGGTGGAAGTGGATCTCTGAAAGATCCAAATTGTAATAGTATTTTTCTGTCTCTTTGTTCTGTTATTTTTGTAATATTTTTCTGTTCGAATTTTCTTATCGGTTGCGTAATTTCAATTTTCCATTGATCTGTGATAGTTATTTCATTCCATTTTAATTGTTTAGGTGTATAAGTAGCACTTGGTGTATCTTTGCTATGTACTGTTAATATAGTGGTTTCTCCTTTATTATCTTGTAATAAACATCTAGGATTAAATTCGGATGTTGAGAGTTTGAAATAGATTCGATACATTAGTAGATATCCATGTCGTTCATTTTGAAATTTCATTTCTGGTAAATGAACGTTTAATACTAGAGTATTGAGTATTGTTGGATCTTGTAAACTTACTTGGAAATTAGGTGCACAATTGAAATAAATAGCTCCATTATGTAAATTGGACTGTATTGCTCCTAATAGTGAGTCTTCAAATTTTAATAGGGTATTATCCCTTAATAGCATTAGTATAGGCGAATCTATACCTGTTCTTGAGAGGGGTTTTATTGCTATTTGTATTAATCCAAAATAGATATAATTAAGTTTCTTTTGTCTATATTTTTCTAAGGAAACGTCCGATAATAATTTGATTTCTTCAAATTCATTTTGAAGAGATATTGTTTGTTCATGATCTTTTATTGCATATGCTGTTTTAAAGTCAAAAGTACCAATTTGGTATATATTTTCAGCATTAACCTTTGGTAGTTTATTATTGGCTAATTCATTGAAAGAAGTTATTTTTGACATTACTTCTCTTGAATTAATTGTTAAGCTAAACGCAGAATTTGCCTGTTTTTGTTTAAAGAATTTTCTAACCGAGGATGCCATAACTTTAATCTAGGGATAAACACATGCTAAAAAGATACTAACCCGATTCTAGGTTGACACGGCTGCGGCTTACCAACGGTCTCACTGCCTTTTCAGGGCTTGCTGCCTGGAACACCTACAGGGATTGTGTTTCGAAGAAAAAGGTGGGGATCTACTTAGCTGGGTTTAAGCTAGTTTAAACTTACGAAATCTTTTGATTTGAAAACGCTTTAAAGAAAAGCTTTGCAAGATTTTGCGATGATTTTTATTAAAGTCGTTTTGGTCTGATACCATAAAACTATTTTTTAATTAATTTTTTGATTTATATAAAAATTTGTAAGTACAATTTATTTGAAAGATTTATTAACTTTGTAGAATATTTTTCTTTTATTGAAAATTATTGTATTACAACGATTGAAGTATTACAGAGTATTTAGAACTTAAAGCTTTGAAAATCTTAGAGAGAAGCTAGAGCGGTTTTTTAGAGAGAGAAAGAGTGATTGATCGCTCGTGTCTCGTTTGATGTTGGTAGGTCTTCTTTTATCTGTTGAATAGATATACTCTGTATTTTATTTTTGAGTGAACAACGGTCAAGGTTGTATTTATCCCACCATTTGACTCGGTATTCTCTTATTAAGGAGTATGGCATATTTTCTAGTGCTAGGGTAAGGTTGAAATGCCAAGAGCATATCCATGGTATTCCCATGTCTATGTGGAAAGAGATAACGGTCAAAGGACCAACAGGATGATGAGGGGTTTTTTTGGTATAGTAGGTAGAGAGGATTTGGTAATTTCTTGAGGATAAATTTGAGTAGAGGGGCCAAACCGTATCCAAGTCAATCCCTCTCCTTTTACCTAGCCAACTCTCAAAAGTTATCGTACCACCAACAAGTCAACCCATTTTAATCCCAGAAAGTCCAACTAAATCCGCCAGTTCCTCTGGCTCAAGAACCACAAAAAAAAACAAACTCTCCAAAGATACTCTAAAGCAGTTACTCGCAACAATCTCTCAACAGATGGAGTCATCCGACGAGGATGATAATATGCAAGAAGACGATCCCTTTGGCGGTCCGTTAGCACAGGACCCGTTCGAAGAATAGTTTAAAAAAAAAAAAAAAAAAAAAAAAAAAAAACTTAATAATGGTATTATGACTTTTCACTTTTGTATATTCTAGTAGACTCTGTATTTTATTTTTGTTTGGAATAAGGACATCTTTTTTGCTGATAATACTAGACCATGTTTTTTTACTATTGTCGTGAAAGTGTTTAAATGGCTAATGTGTTGGTCTATAGAGTTTGAGTAGACAAGTACATCATCAATATATACTATCATGAATTTTGAGTAATCATTGAATATGTCATTCATTATGTGTTGGAATTCTGATGGTGCATTCTTAAGTCCGAATGGCATTACATTCCATTCGTAATGTCCGAAAGGTACTGTAAATGCTGTTTTATATTTATCTTTTTCTGTAATTTGAATTTGCCAAAATCCGCTTTTTAAATCAAATTTAGAATATATTTTTGCATCGTATAATCGTTTTAATAAATCTCTTTTATTTGGTATTGGATATCTTATCCATTGTAAAACATCATTTAGAGGTTTGTAGTTGATTACTAATCGTGGTACTCCTCGTTCCTTTTCTGCTTGATTATTTACATAAAAAGCTGAACAGCTCCAAGGAGATTTAGAGGGTCTAATTAATTTTTTGTTTAAGAGATCTTTAATTTCTTTATTACAATGTTCCATTAATTCTTTGTTCATTTGTATAGGTCTTGCTTTTGTTGGTATATTTCTTTCATTAAACTCTTTAATGTAGGGTAGTTCAACGGTATGCTGTTTTCTTTCCCAAAACGCATTTGGTAAGTCAGAGCATACTTGATTTAGAAGATTATTTTCTATTGTTTTTATTTTACTGATTACATAGGGTGTTTTTAATTGTTCTTCTATATTTTTATAAGATATTTCTTCTTGCAAATGTTGGATATGATTTTGTTTTCCTTTTATTAAATTGATTGTTTTTTCTATGGAATTTTGCTGTAAGTGTAAGATTTCTTTAGTTTTAATCGGTGATAGGAAATTAAATGTTAATTTAGTTCCTACTACTTTTGTGATTATTCCTTCTTGAGTTACTTTAAATGGGTAGATTTGCGTAAAAAATGGTGTTCCTAAAATTACTTCTTGTGTTAAATTTTTAACTAGTATAAATTGATTTTTGAAACAATATCCTTGATTACATATTTTTGCGCAAGGTAATTTATATTGTACCTTTAGATTACTACCGTTGGCTCCGCTTAATCGTTCGGTAGTTTTTTCATAGTATTTGGTTGGTATAATACCTTCGCGGATACAATTGTAATCTGCTCCAGTATCCATTAATGCTATTATATTTATTTTAAAATCATGACCTATGTGTAAAGAAATAGTGGTATACCATTTTTGATAATTTATTTTATTAATTATTTGAATATAGTCTTCATTATCTTGGTCATTGTTATTATTATTTTCTGTGTTTTGATTACTTGAGGATGCATTAGTATTATCTTTGGATTCTATTAGTGATAATCGTGCATCTATCTGTAATTGTTTTAAATTTTGCTGATTAATTGTTAGTTGTAATTCTTTAATTTGGGATTTGATTTGTTTAACTTCATTTTGTAATTCTCCCGTTGTTACTTGTTTGAATAGACTTTGGGTTGGATATTTCTCAAATATTTTGTTTAGACTAAATGGTTGTGGTGAAGATAATTGGTTTTCTTGATTTATTATTTCTTTTAATTTTAACAAATATTGTTTTTTGATGTCGGGATCATCAATTTTATCTATTATATCTAGTAGGAATTGTTTATCGTTATCTTTGGTTATTACGTTGATTAATTTACAATTGCATAAATTATCTGATAATTCTTGTGATTCGGTAGAGGAATCACTTGAATTTTCTATATCATTTATTGAATGTTCGCTACTACTTTCTTCTTCTAATTCGGAATCAGATATTAATAATTTAGTTAATTTTTCTTGAATATCTGGTTGATCTTGAAATATTTCATTTATTTTTTTCTTCATTTTGCATTCGGTTGACCTATGTCCGGGTCATTTGCAGTTCCAGCAGACGATTTTTTGTTTGTTAAATGGTTTAGATTTATTATTGTTCTTTGAATAATAATTATTGGTTGGTTTTTTGAAATTTTTATATTTTTGGTAAGGTTTATTATAATTATTATTATTATGTCTATGCATTCTTTTTTGTTTATATTTTATCTGTTTAATTCTTGATGGTGGATTAGGTCTATTATACCCGTATTGCTCACAGAATGAGCCCATGGCTAATCGAAATTTAAATTTATCATTTCGTTTGATATCTTTTTGTTCTTGACATATTGCTAATCCTTCTTTTTTAATAAACGCAATTAATTGACCGTATGTAATCGTGCTCCAATTGATAGGTTGTCCTCCAGGATATTCTTTTAATTTATTGGTTATTCTTTCTCCTAAGAAAGATGGTAATCCTGAGATAAATCGTTCTTTCCAAAATGGTTGATTACAATCTTTTCTTTGGAATATGTTTGTAATAAAAATATCTTTATACCATTTGAAATCGCCTAAAGTTGGGCATCTTTAATTTGTTAGTATAATTTTTTTACTTTCTAATTCTTCATTTGGATTTCCTACAAAATGCATTGTTAAAGTGTAAATTAACACTTCTACAGCATTTTGATGTTCTACTTCTTCGTAGAGACCTTCTTCGTCTTCTACTCTTCTTATTTCAACGTGGTTAATAATTGAATCTTGTGTGATTGTATCTAAAGAATTTTCCATTGATCTGGGATAGTTATTTCATTCCATTTTAATTGTTTAGGTGTATAAGTAGCACTTGGTGTATCTTTGCTATGTACTGTTAATGTAACATCCCGATTTCTTGTATATGCGGAGAGGCTTATAAGAATTGATTTGGCTACCTATGTCACCAAAGTGCACTTACCTTTTCCGATCACTTGCCCGAAAGAACTCCAGAGTTAAGGGTGCTTGGGCTGGAGTAGTCTAAGGATGGGTGACCTTCCAGGAAGTGATTCGCGGTAGCGTGTGAGTGAGGGCAAAACACGGGGAAAGGTCACGTGGTGATTGCAGGGTCAGTAAACAAGTATTACAAGCCTCCCGGACTAACGCACCGGCCGTCGGACAAGGGTGGGGCCCACGGGCCGAGAGAGGGCATGTGGCCCACAGGTAGGGGCGGTCGGGGCGTTATAAGTGGTATCAGAGCCGAACCCAAACACGTGTGTGGAGTCAGGTGGGCCCACACCGTCTAGGGTGACGATCCTGGTGCGCAACGAGGACGTTGCGCTCTATGAGTGGGGGTGATTGTAACATCCCGATTTCTTGTATATGCGGAGAGGCTTATAAGAATTGATTTGGCTACCTATGTCACCAAAGTGCACTTATCTTTTCGGGAACTTGTCCAGAGAGAACTCCAGAGTTAAGCGTGCTTGAGCTGGAGCAATTTAAGGATGGGTGACCTACCGGGAAGTGATTCGCGGTATCGTGTGAGTGAGGACAAAACACGGGGAAAGATCACGTGGTGATTGCAGGGTCAGTAAACAAGTATTACAAGCCTCCCGGACTAACGCACCGGCCGTCGGACAAGGGTGGGGCCCACGGGCCGAGAGAGGGCATGGGGCCCACAGGTAGGGGCGGTCGGGGCGTTAAAAGTGGTATCAGAGGGCCCCGACCGCCCCTACCTGAGGGCCCCATGCCCTCTCTCGGCCCGTGGGCCCCACCCTTGTCCGACGGCCGGTGCGTTAGTCCGGGAGGCTTGTAATACTTGTTTACTGACCCTGCAATCACCACATGACCTTTCCCCGTGTTTTGTCCTCACTCACACGATACCGCGAATCACTTCCCGGAAGGTCACCCATCCTTAGACTACTCCAGCTCAAGCACGCTTAACTCTGGAGTTCTTTCGGGCAAGTGATCGGAAAAGGTAAGTGCACTTTGGTGACATAGGTAGCCAAATCAATTCTTATAAGCCTCTCCGCATATACAAGAAATCGGGATGTTACAATTCTCCTCCACTAACATAGATTCGTCCTCGAATCTAACATCCAGCTAACATCCACAACATAGCACAACCGCTATTCCAACTCAGCGTTGCACGACCGCTCTTCCAACTCCACCAACAACGGTATCACGGCTCAACACCATAGTGCCATAGTTCCCTACTTGGTTTGGCCAACCACTCCAACGTCCGGGAGTATAACGACTTCACGACCCAACACCATGGATCGATCCGTCTAACGCATAGAGAGCCAGACAACGGCAATCTATCTAGTGACCTGTCTCACCAATCAGGAATCACGTCGAAACCCAACCGGCCAGGTACACTCGGCAGTGACTCACCAGTGCACTCCGATGCCGCTATATGGGTCACCACCCTGTGCCAAACCAATCCGGATCTATCAGCCCTATGCAGCTACTAAACACCTAGTATCCGCACCCCCGCTATCGGACCACTACCACTAGTAGCCCGCCAACCTGTCTACTAATCCTCTAGTAAACCCACCGCTCAACCTATTCAATGAAAACACCTTTTTATTGAGTAATCAAAAGCTCCAAAGTACATCGATTAATTATAACACCATAAAATAGACGAGTACAACAACGCAATAACTCCCAAAATCCCAACACCATGGTTACAACGATATGGAAAACACCCGGCTAACTCTCCAGTTTGCCGAACCACTTGGGAAATTTGCGCTCCAACTTCGCTTCCGGCTCCCAAGTCACCTCCTCGGCTCCATTGCAGTCCCACAGCACCTGCATCTCAGGAACCTTCTTCCTCCTGATCACTCTCACCCGACGGTCTAGGACTCTCAGAGGCCTCGCCTCCACCACCATGCTCGGTGTCAAATCTGATGGCACCCCCGTGACCACCTGATCATCCTTGTGCAGACATTTCTTCAGCATCGACACGTGGAACACCTTGTGAAATGCCTGCATAGACTCCGGCAACTCTAACCGATAAGCCACCGGTCCGACCCGCTCCAGCACCCTGACGGGACCCATATATCGCGGACTCAACTTAGTCTCGGAAATGGACCTGTTCGGACCCCTCAACATGGCCATCTTCAGATAGACCAAATCGCCAACTGCGAACTCCAGCTCCTTCCTACGCCGATCTGCGTAGCTTTTTTGACGATCTTGAGCTTCCTTCATGTTCAACTTCACAATCCGGACCTTCTCAGTCGTCTCCTGCACAAAGTCAGCCCCCAACAGGCTCCTCTCCCCCACTTGTGTCCAACATAACGGGGTCCTGCAAGGCCTACCATACAACGCCTCAAATGGTGCCATGCCGATACTAGCCTGATAGCTGTTATTGTACGCAAACTCCACTAGATTCAAATGATCCGCCCAATGTCGACCCCAATCCAACACACACATCCTCAACAGATCCTCCAACGTCTGGATAGTCCTCTCCGACTGCCCATCGGTCTGGGAATGATAAGCTGTACTCATGTGTACCTTAGTGCCCATCTCCTTCTGGAAAGCGCCCCAGAATAGCGAGGAGAACTTCGGATCTCGATCTGACACTATACTCACCGGTACCCCATGCAGCTTCACAATCTCCCTGACGTACCTCTTGGCCAACACTTCCGCACCGTCGGTCTTTTTTATGGCCAAGAAGTGCGCATACTTGGTCAACCTATCGACGATGACCCAAATAGCGTCCTTGGTTCGCGAAACCGGCAAACCCACCACGAAATCCATGGTGATCATGTCCCACTTCCACTCCGGAATGGGTAAACTCCTCAATAACCCGCTCGGAACCTGATGCTCAGCCTTCACCAACTGACAGGTATCACACCCCGCAACCCAGTTGGCAACATCCTTCTTCATCCCTACCCACTGGTAATACCGTTTGAGGTCACGATACATCTTGGTAGCTCCTGGATGAATAGAGAAACGGCTCTGATGTGCTTCCCTCAGGATTTCCTGCCTCAGCACTTCGTCCTTCGGTACACACACCCTGCCCCTCAAAAGGATAGTTCCATTGCTGGATATCTCATACTCAGACCGCTCTGCCCTGCCAGCCTGCATTAATTCCGCATCCAACTGCTGTGCTACCCGCACCCTAGTCAGAATGTCCGCCTGATCCACCGCCTCTAATCCCAACGGCTCAGGTTCCTCAGACACAGCACACAGTCTCAGGGCACTCACCATGCCTACCAACTCCTCTGTATCTCGCTCAGTGTCTAAAATAACCCGCTTCCTGCTCAAAGCATCGGCTACAAGATTCGCTTTACCGGGATGGTAAGCTATCTCCAGGTCATAATCCGCAACAAGCTCCATCCACCGCCTCTGTCGCAGATTCAGCTCGGGCTGGGTAAAGATGTACTTCAGACTTTTGTGGTCTGTGAACACCTGAACCTTACCGCCATACAGATAAGACCTCCAGATCTTCAATGCAAACACCACGGCAGCCATCTCAAGATGATGAGTAGGATAATTGCATTCATGTTTCCTCAGCTGCCTGGAAGCATATGCGATTACCTTACCCTGCTGCATCAATACACAACCGAGCCCCAGCCTGGACGCGTCTGTGAACACAACATATGGGTCATCTTGCTTAGGCAAGGCTAACACCGGAGTACTCACCAGCATCTCCTTGAGCTTCACAAAGCTCTCCTCACACTGGTCCGACCACACAAAAGGAACGTCCTTCCCGGTCAACTTGGTCATGGCCTGCGCCATACTAGCAAACCCCTTGACGAACCTCCTGTAATAACCCGCCAGACCCAGAAAACTGCGAATCTTCGAGGCATTCTTCGGTCTCGGCCACTCCTCAATCGAGCGAATCTTCTCCGGATCCACAGAAACACCGCGATCAGATACGACGTGCCCCAGCAATCCGATCTCCCGCTGCCAGAAACTACACTTGCTCAGCTTAGCGAACAACTTCTGCTCCCGTAGCTTCTCCAGAACTTTCCTCAGGTGAATCATGTGCTCCTCAGGACTCTTCGAATACACTAGAATGTCGTCGATAAAAATGATGACGAACTCATCCAGATACTCCTGGAACACGCCGTTCATCAACCTCATAAACGCAGCTGGTGCATTCGTCAACCCAAACGGCATCACCACAAACTCGTAGTGCCCGTATCTCGTCCTGAAAGCCGTCTTCCTGATGTCCGACTCCGCTATCGGGATCTGATGATAACCCGATGCCAAATCAATCTTAGAGAACCACGAAGCACCCTGCAACTGATCTAACAACTCATCGATCCTCGGTAATGGGTACTTGTTTTTCACAGTAACCCGGTTCAGCCCCCGATAATCAATGCACAACCGGAAGCTCCCATCCTTCTTCTTGACGAACAGTACCGGTGCACCCCACGGAGAACTGCTCGGTCTAATGAAACCCTTTTCCAACAACTCCTCAAGCTGCTTCTTAAGCTCAGCCATCTCCGCTGGAGCCATCCTGTAAGGAGCCTTAGACAACGGGGTCGTCCCCGGCTCTAACTCAATGGTAAAAGGATCCGACCTGGATGGTGGTAACCCGCTCAACTGCTGGAACACATCCTCGAACTCCCAGACCACCTCAATATCCCGCACCGCTGACTCCCCAACCTCACCAGGTATCGAAATGGTAGCCAAATTGGCCTCACAACCCTGCTCGATCAAACGCTCCGCTTGAACCGCGGAAACGACGATGCCTCCCGGCACCGGTTTCACTCCCTGATAAACCAGTCTTCTGTTAGCATGCTCGAAAACCACACGACCCCGGTGACAATCCAAATGAGCCTTGAACTTTCCCAGCCAGTCCATACCCAAAATGATGTCATAGAGTTCCATTGGGCACACTATCAAATCCGCTGGCATCAGCTCTCCGGCGATAAGAATGTCGACACTCTCCACACAGCCCTGAGTCCTCAACAAACGACCCCCAGCAACCCTCACCACACCCGAGTGGTCCCCAAACACCTCTTGGATACCGCTCCCGACACCCAATCCGGTGTGGCAAAACTGTGGGACGCTCCGGAGTCAAACAACACATGTGACTCTACCCCAGCCACATTAAGGGTCCCTAAGCACGAAAAGGATTCACGGCAAATAGCAAACACCAATTACAGAGCGAGTAACTGAAATTACAATCAAACAAGAACATAATTAAGGTAACTAACCAGTAATCGGTCTGCTGCCGCTCGCCTCGCCTGACTCCGCGCCTATGGTGAACACCCTCGGTGCCACTGCAGCCCGTTTCGGAGGCGGTGCCTCGATCCTCACAAATGGCTGAGCCAACTTCGGACAATCCTTCTTGATGTGACCGGGTTCCTTGCAATGGAAGCACACCGGACCCCCTCGAGAACAATCCGCCACGCGATGTCCAAAGGCTCCGCACCCGAAACAACGTGGTCCAGAACCCGCTGCCTTGGAAGTATCCTCCCACTTCCTCTTCTGTCCCTGCTGCTGACCAGACTTACCGCCCTTGCTCGGAGCAACACCCTGACTTTGAGGCCGCCGCGGAACCTCTGGTACTGCAGCCTTTAAACTGGCCTCCTGCCTCATCCCCTCCTCAAGCTGCGCTGCACACTCCACCAGTTCGGACACCGACTCGAACTTGCGGACTATGCATCGGTTCCTGAGATCGATACGCATACCTCGCATGAAAGCACAAATCAGCTCATCTTCGGTATCTGCACCCCGCCCAGCAAACCGCTTCAGCCGGTTAAACTCGGCCTCGTACTCCCGAACCGAACGAGTCCCCTGTGACAAGTACAGAAACTCCCCCTGTAACCTGTCGCGAGCCTCCCGCGGAAAATACTTGAGATCGAACTCCCTCCGGAACTCGTCCCAAGACCACACTACTCCCGCCCTCCTCGCAGCAACACTCTGCCACCACTCATGTGCATCTCCCTCCAGATAATGCACCGCCAAGTCAACCCTATACTCCTCAGGGCATCTGATCGACTGGAAGTTCCTCTCCAACCTGGACCTCCACTCATCAGACTCAATCGGTCGAGCACCACCACTGAAAAACTTGGTGCCCAACCTCTGCATATGCTCCATCACCCTCAGGTACGACGGAACCACTGGCTCGGCCTCAGCAACCACTCCCGGAACTCCCGGAGCAACAACACCCGGCATCGCGGCAACCCCCTGTGGCGCCACTGGAGCTGGAGCCGGTACCACACCAGGTAACCTCTCCAAGAGCTGGGCCAACATGCCCAAAACAGCCGCCATCGGGTTCGGGCCCGCACCCGCCTGAGCACCACCCGGCGCCGGCATCGCACCATACACGGCCGCTGGCTCCGACTGACCTTCCCCCTTGGCGTGATCATACGCCCCCTGCTCCACCGTGACACTCTGCGTCACGTTCGCAGCTGCTCTGCCACCTCTACCACCTCTGCCGCCACGGCCTGTTATGCCGCCCCGACCACGGCCGCCACGACCACCCCGACCTCTGAGACCTTGCCCAACGCTATCAGAATCAACCATCTGCAATAACCACTTGTTACTACTTGACAACAGCAATAGTAAAACAAACACGAGTCTTACCGTGGAATCTCATTGAAGGCTCGAAGAGGATGATCTAGAACTTCAAGCTCAACAATTGACTAACTCACATAGACAGTTCTAATAGCGGAAATTTTTTTTTTTTAAAACCGTCCTAAAACCGTAAAGGCTCTGATACCAAATTGAAACAACCGCACCCATTTTTTTTTTTTTTTTTTTTTGCAATTAATTATTAAAATTCCCATAAATAATAATAACTGAACCTCACCAAATAATTTCCGGCTCAAGATTAAAAATCCGAATAATCAAGATCATAAATTATTAAATAAAATAATCAGATAAACGACAAGTCTAGATCACCCCCTCTTCCTCGCCCTGATCCCACGGTCACACTTTCTCTAATCCTGCATCAATTAAAATATAAGAGATGCATAAGTATTTCGATAAATACTTAGTGAGACAATCCTCCCATCTACAGGCTAACAAATAATTAAGATAATTAATATAGACTATCACGAAAAATACCGAATAAATCAAACATTTCATGAAACACTCGATCTAGACCCTCCGAGATCGTAAACGGCCTATTATCACGAAACCACATCAATTATCAAAATTATTAAATTACGCATATGGTCCTGCACTCACCTTATTCCCGCACAGAAAGTTTCACGGGAAAATTCAGCAATTTTCTGGAACTCCCCGGGATGAATAACCTCCTATTAAACCACCTAAAAATAAAAATAATAAAAAATCAAAATAATAAACACACTCGATACGATTATTGAATACTAAACCGGTCTAAACCGGTAATCCACTCCATCGTCTTCCCACCGCCTGTACGACTACCGGAATGTCACAAACGGCAGCCAAAACACCAGGAAGAAGAGGAGGAGAGGAATGCGCCGATCTACCACCGCCGGCGCCGGAGATCTGTCCTCAAGGACCCCATAGACCAGCCGTCTCGGAGATCCGGCCGAGGAACCTCTCCACGCATAGAACCACCGCCTAAGACCGCCAAACCAATGAAACCTAGGCCCGAGATTGATCTGCGAAACCCAACAGAGAGAGAAGCCGACGCCACACACTCCCTCTGAACGGGCCACCGCGAGACTTGTCGGAATTCAACCCGCCGAAAGCACCACAACCTCGACTCCAACACCACATGAATCAACTAAGGAGAGAGAGGAGTTTTCTTACCGTGGCGAAGAAGACTTGACGGCTAGGTTAATCGGGTCGCTCGGAGAGGGAGATGCTTACGCGCATATATACATATGTGGGACCAATTTTTCGAATTCACCAATGGCCCCAAACTTCCAAAGTTATCAATTAAACCCACCCGGAAAAAATTGATTTACGCGAAATTAACCCACAACTTCTAATTATTCAATTTCAACCTCAAAATTGAATTAGGGATCCGGGAACATCCCGATTTCTTGTATATGCGGAGAGGCTTATAAGAATTGATTTGGCTACCTATGTCACCAAAGTGCACTTATCTTTTCGGGAACTTGTCCAGAGAGAACTCCAGAGTTAAGCGTGCTTGAGCTGGAGCAATTTAAGGATGGGTGACCTACCGGGAAGTGATTCGCGGTATCGTGTGAGTGAGGACAAAACACGGGGAAAGATCACGTGGTGATTGCAGGGTCAGTAAACAAGTATTACAAGCCTCCCGGACTAACGCACCGGCCGTCGGACAAGGGTGGGGCCCACGGGCCGAGAGAGGGCATGGGGCCCACAGGTAGGGGCGGTCGGGGTGTTAAAAGTGGTATCAGAGCCGAACCCAAACACGTGTGTGGAGTCAGGTGGGCCCACACCGTCTAGGGTGACGATCCTGGTGCGCAACGAGGACGTTGCGCTCTATGAGTGGGGGTAATTGTAACATCCCGATTTCTTGTATATGCGGAGAGTCTTATAAGAATTGATTTGGCTACCTATGTCACCAAAGTGCACTTACCTTTTCTGATCACTTGCCCGAAAGAACTCCAGAGTTAAGGGTGCTTGGGCTGGAGTAGTCTAAGGATGGGTGACCTTCCGGGAAGTGATTCGCGGTAGCGTGTGAGTGAGGACAAAACACGGGGAAAGGTCACGTGGTGATTGCAGGGTCAGTAAACAAGTATTACAAGCCTCCCGGACTAACGCACCGGCCGTCGGACAAGGGTAGGGCCCACGGGCCGAGAGAGGGCATGGGGCCCACAGGTAGGGGCGGTCGGGGCGTTATAGTTAATATAGTGGTTTCTCCTTTATTATCTTGTAATAAACATCTAGGATTAAATTCGGATGTTGAGAGTTTGAAATAGATTCGATACATTAGTAGATATCCATGTCGTTCATTTTGAAATTTCATTTCTGGTAAATGAACGTTTAATACTAGAGTATTGAGTATTGTTGGATCTTGTAAACTTACTTGGAAATTAGGTGCGCAATTGAAATAAATAGCTCCATTATGTAAATTGGACTGTATTGTTCCTAATAGTGAGTCTTCAAATTTTAATAGGGTATTATCCCTTAATAGCATTAGTATAGGCGAATGTATACCTGTTCTTGAGAGGGGTTTTATTGCTATTTGTATTAATCCAAAATGGATATAATTAAGTTTCTTTTGTCTATATTTTTCTAAGGAAACGTCCGATAATAATTTGATTTCTTCAAATTCATTTTGAAGAGATATTGTTTGTTCATGATCTTTTATTGCATATGCTGTTTTAAAGTCAAAAGTACCAATTTGGTATATATTTTCAGCATTAACCTTTGGTAGTTTATTATTGGCTAATTCATTGAAAGAAGTTATTTTTGACATTACTTCTCTTGAATTAATTGTTAAGCTAAACGCAGAATTTGCCTGTTTTTGTTTAAAGAATTTTCTAACCGAGGATGCCATAACTTTAATCTAGGGATAAACACATGCTAAAAAGATACTAACCCGATTCTAGGTTGACACGGCTGCGGCTTACCAACGGTCTCACTGCCTTTTCAGGGCTTGCTGCCTGGAACACCTACAGGGATTGTGTTTCGAAGAAAAAGGTGGGGATCTACTTAGCTGGGTTTAAGCTAGTTTAAACTTACGAAATCTTTTGATTTGAAAACGCTTTAAAGAAAAGCTTTGCAAGATTTTGCGATGATTTTTATTAAAGTCGTTTTGGTCTGATACCATAAAACTATTTTTTAATTAATTTTTTGATTTATATAAAAATTTGTAAGTACAATTTATTTGAAAGATTTATTAACTTTGTAGAATATTTTTCTTTTATTGAAAATTATTGTATTACAACGATTGAAGTATTACAGAGTATTTAGAACTTAAAGCTTTGAAAATCTTAGAGAGAAGCTAGAGCGGTTTTTTAGAGAGAGAAAGAGTGATTGATCGCTCGTGTCTCGTTTGATGTTGGTAGGTCTTCTTTTATAGAAGAATGAGGCGAATAGTAGCTTGGTACGTGTCGCCTGATGAACGGTGCCGACACTTGACTTTGCGTGTGTAGATACGTGTCTTCGTGTTAATGGTGCCGACACTTTGAGCGCGTGTCGTTGATGAATAGTGCAGCGTGAATAGTGAACAGTGAACAGTGAAAGTTGAATAGTGAATAGTGCCGTTGTGGGCTCCTTTGGTCTTGTTGATAAGTGTCTTCTTTTATCTGTTGAATAGATATACTCTTTATTTTATTTTACGAGTATAGTCAAGCAGTTTTATGGTATATGAGTAAAATGATTGCAACTTGTTTTTTCGGAATGAGTTATTTAGGAACGAATTTGCAAGGAAGCTCAAAAACTCCGTTGCAAAACCAAGAAATCAATTGCAAAATCAAGAAATTCGTTGCAACACCGTTGCTAGTCCGTTTCAAAATGTGAAACCACAAGTTTCTTAAGTGTGGAACCACAAATGGCTTACTATATGTTAACAAGGATTCATTTATTTGGTATTCTTGTTTTCCATCACGTTTAATGTTTTTTTATTAGATCTTCGATGGTATGTGAAAAATATTCCTTAAGATCATATAAGTGAGTAAATGTGTATTCATATTTACTATATCTTAAGATGAATGTTGGACTTTGATATATTTTTGACAAGAATGATAATTGTTGTGGGTCTTATTTCACATAAGGTATACAATATACATTGTGCAATATACTATGAATAACTTGGGTAGTAGTTATATGAGTAAGAGGATTGAAACTTGTTTTTTCGGAATGAGCTATTTAGCAACGGATTTGCAAGGAAGCTCAAGAAATTCATTGCAAACCCAAGAAATCCATTGCAAAATCAGTAAATCTGTTGCAACACTGTTGCTAGTCCGTTCCAAGATGTGAAAGCACAAATTTCTAAAGTGGGGAACAACAAATGGCTTACTATATGTTAACAAGGATTCATTTAGTTGTTATTCTTGTGTTCCATCACGTTTAATGTTTTCTTTGATTAGATCATGGTATGTGAAAAATATGCTTTAAGATCATACAAGTGAGTAAATGTGTATTCATGTTTACTCTTTCTTAGGATGAATGTTGGACTCTTATATATTTCTGACATGAATGATGATTGTTGTGGTGTTTTATTTCACTGAAGGTATAAAATATACATTGGGCAATATACTATGAATAACTTGGGTAGTAGTTATATGAGTAAAATGATTGAAACTTGTTTTTTTTCGAAATGAGCTATTTAGCAACGAATTTGCAAGGAAGCTCAAAAAATCCGTTGCAACGAAATAAGACTAGGTTTCTGAACTCATCACAACGGCTTTCACACTCTTGAGTGGCGTTCTTCGTTCCATCAGCACACCATCAATCTAGATCCCACACGAGAGGGCGACCGCCTGCGTGTTAGATCGTTCCATCATCGACCATCTTTCGAACCAAGGAGAGGGCCACCGCCTACCTTTGTTCCCATCACTATCCTTGACGTGAGAGCCACCACCCTTTCTTACATCATTTTTTGTATCAGAGCCAAAGGTCCTATCTATCCATTTTCAGTTTTGTTTTTGTTTTCATAAAAATCAAAAAAAAAAAAAAGTTTTGATTTTGTTTTATTTCAATTAAAAAAAAACTATAAGAAATTTTCATTTGTTTTTATTTTCATTTAGTGTCTTTTTTAAAATATAAAAATAAAAGATTTGTTTTTTTTTGTGTCATTAAAATTTAAGAACCGGTGGTGGCTCTCACGTCAAGGATAGTGATGGGAACAAAGGTAGGTGATGTAAGAACCGGTGGTGGCTCTCACGTCAAGGGGATAGATGCGGTGAGAAAGGCAGGCGGTCGCCCTATCCTTGGCTCCTTTGATGATTGAAGGTGGAAGTAATCTAACACGCAGGCAGTCGCCCTCTCGTGTGGGATTGAGATGTGATGTGTTGATGGAGTGAGTTCACGACACAAATATTTGGTGAGCCTTTGATACGGTGAAGGGTTTAAGCTTGTTTGAATCGCACAAACAAAGCCAAGAACAAGAGTTTCTTAAGATGCTACTTGAAGAAGAACTGCGTTATTTTATTGATATGCAAAAAGGTGTCGAACTACAATGCCGCAAAGGAACCTTATAAAGGGGCTCGTCGGCTTGAACCTACTAGGGTTCGACTCAAGAAACAAAAGACTCAAAACGACAGGACTTGAAAGAGAAAACAACACGCAGTTCTAAGACAAAACAAGAAAACCGCAAGCTAAAAACTAAACAATGCTCATCGTTTCATTTAATCCATAATAGGGAAATTTATGAGCGACTCTTAAAAATAAACTAAGGACGACGAATTGCTGAAGGACTTAGTCGTTGATCACGTTGGAAACACCTGCAAGCACAATAGAATAGTTGAAAAGCTTACATTGATGATTAAACGTCCAAGGAGCCGCTTGCATGCCTTTTGAAGAGGGTTCTGGTGCAAGTGCATCTTTGTCTTGAAGTATGTTGTAGGGGCTTTCACTGATGCTTTCTAAGTCAGAAGAGTCTTGATCTTCGAGTTCTTGCTCTCCCTCAGTTGTGATCTCTTCTTCTTGCTCCATTTGGCTTCTCTCGGCTAAGATGAGTTGGTTGTGAAGGGACTTGGTTCCTGAGCTAATTCCCACCAATCCAACTGGACCATTAGTCTTAGAATATGTGTTTGGTCGATGAAACTTACCTGCCGTGGCGAGACCAATGTCTTGGAGGCTTTCTAAGCTAGTTGGATTGTTCTCGGCTAATTCTCTCTCGGCTAAAACTGGTTCGGTGAGGTTTCTATCGGCTAAAACTGATTCAGTATGGTTTCTCTCGGCTAAAACTGAAGCGACCTGATTTCCCTCGGCTAAATCACTACTATACGACCTGATTTCCCTCGACTAAATCACTTCTCTCGGCTAAAACTGGCTCTAAGAGGTTGTTATGTCCGAATATAACATTCAGGTCAGGCAGCAATGGGTCTGTAGGTTCTAAGGAGTTTATATAGGTGTGTAGGGCCTTTTTGTATCTATTCCTCATTTGCTTGATCCTAGAACGTGTCATACCCCCTTCTTGGACTGTCGGCATGATGCTTGGAATGTCCTTTGGGACGATGTCCACATCATTCCCTCCTTCTTCAGAAGGTTTTGACCTCAAAACTTGATCTCCTGCGTTAAAATAAGATAAGTCAGCAACGTTGAAAGTGTGGGAGATGTTATACTCACCTGGCAAGTCAAGACGATAAGCATTGTCATTGATTTTGCTTAAAATCTTGAATGGGCCGTTGCCTCTAGGTTAGAGCTTGGAGGCACGTTTGTTTGGGAATCTTTCTTGTCTCATATGAAGCCACACCCAATCTCCAGGCTCAAAGATCATCTCCTTCTTGCCCTTGTCCGCTGCTTTCTTGTAGCTCTCCGTCTTCTTCTCAAGATTCGTCTTTGCCGTCTCATAAAGCTTTTTGAAAAGCTCTCCTCGCCTTAAGCCATCTAAGTTAACCTGTTCTACTTGTGCTATAGGCCTTAAATCAACTGGAGACAAAGGGTTAGTGCCATAAACAACCTCGTAAGGAGACAGCTTAGTAGCTGAATGCCTTGCGCGGTTATAAGCAAATTCAACAAATGGAATGCAATCTAACCAAGTCTTCATATTTTTACCAAGGGCTGCTCTAAGCAATGTGCCAAGAGTTCTATTCACTACCTCAGTTTGGCCATCTGTTTGAGGATGACAAGTTGTAGAGAACAAAAGCTTTGTTCCTAGCTTTTTCCACAACGTTCTCCAAAAGTGACTCAAGAACTTCGTGTCACGGTCAGAGATGATGGTCCTTGGGACTCCATGCAAGCGCACCACTTCCTTAAAGAACAAGTTAGCAATTTGAGTTGCATCATTTGTCTTTTCACACGGGATGAAGTGTGCCATCTTGGAGAACCGGTCTACTACTACGAAAATGGAGTCTTTGTGCCTGATCTTTGGCAAACCTAAGACAAAATCCATCGAAATATCTACCCAAGGGGTGTTAGGTATAGGCAAAGGCATGTAAAGACCGTGAGGATGTGACATGGATTTTGCTTTGTGGCATTGGACACATCTAGCACAGAATCGCTCCACGTCTCTCTTTAAGTAAGGCCAATAGAAATGATCCATCACGACTGCCAGAGTCTTGTCTACTCCGAAATTTCCCATTAAGCCTCCTCTGTGTGCTTCACTAAGCACTAGTTCTCTCATGGATCCCTGCCGAATACACAAACGTTTATCTCGAAAAAGAAAACCATCTTGCAAATAAAACAAACCGTGAGGTCCTTTGTAACAATCTAAATAGCTTTCTTCAAGATCCGGATCATCCTTGTACTATTCTTTTATATGCTCAAATCCAAGAATCTTGGCCTCCATGGTAGCAATGAGTGCAAATCTACTAGACAATGCGTCGGCCACCACATTCTCCTTGCCCTTCTTGTATTTGATGACATAGGGAAAAGTTTCTACGAACTCTAGCCACTTAGCATGCCTCCTTTTGAGTGAAGTCTGGCCTCGTAAGTGTTTCAAAGTCTCGTGATCAGTATGTATAACGAATTCCTTGGACAGCAAGTAGTGCTGCCATGTCTCTAATGCTCTAACCAACGAATAGAGCTCTTTGTCATAGGTAGGGTAGTTAAGTGTAGCTCCACTCAGTTTCTTACTGAAGAAAGCTACTGGCCTCTTCCTTTGATGAAGCACAGCCCCAATCCCCAATCCTGATGCATCACACTCCACTTCAAACATTTCATCAAAGTCCGGGAGTGCAAGAACCGGCGCTTGGGTCAATCGGTCTTTGAGATTATTGAAAGCCATCTCTTGAGCTGCTCCCCATGCAAATGGAGTGTTCTTCTTGATCACAACTGTGAGAGGTGCAGCTATGGTGCTGAAATCCCTTACAAACCGTCTATAGAAGCTTGCCTAGCCATGAAAACTCCTAACATGCCTGATACTTGTGGGTGTAGGCCAATCTTGTATTTCTTTGATCTTTTCCTCGTCAACCTGTAGCCCTTCCCTGCTAACTACAAAGCCTAAGAATACAAGTTTATCAGTACAAAACACACACTTCTTTAGGTTAGCAAAGAAGCCTTCCTTCCGAAGCGTTTTTAAAACAAGTTCAAGGTGAGATAAGTGTTCAAAGTGATCCTTACTGTAAATCAGTATGTCGTCAAAGTAGACAACTACAAATTTACTAATATAGGACCTCAAAACCTGGTTCATAAGTCTCATGAAGGTGCTAGGCGTGTTGGTGAGGCCAAATGGCATCACTAGCCACTCGTAGAGGCCTTGCTTTGTTTTGAAAGCTGTCTTCCATTCGTCCCCTTCTCTCATGCGCACTTGGTGATATCCACTCTTTAGATCTATCTTAGAGAAGACAGTAGCCCCACTTAGCTCATCTAGCATGTCGTCTAGACGTGGAATGGGGTGCCGGTACTTAATAGTTATGTTGTTGATTGCTCGGCAATCGACACACATTCTCCAGCTCCCATCTTTCTTTGGCACTAAGAGGACTGGCACAGCACAAGGACTAAGAGACTCTCGGATATAACCTTTATCCATGAGTTCTTGCACTTGTTTCTCCAACTCCTTAGTCTCTTGCGGGTTCATCAGGTAGGCTGCTTTGTTTGGTAACGGAGAGCCTGGCACTAGATCAATCTGATGCTCTATGCCTCTTATTGGGAGCAAGCCAGGAGGGATCTCCTCAGGGAAGATATCTTTGAATTTGTCTAGGACGGCGTTGATTTCAGGGGGAAGCTCCACCTCCCTAGAACATGTGCTCAAGCATTCTTTATAAATCATTAGTAATATAGTGCCATTGGCACTCATGACTCGGTTTAATCCACCAGTAGTAATGTATAAAGAAGATTTAGAGGACTTATTCTCTTTGTTCATCATGCTTTGAAGTTTTTGAACCTCCGTTGGGCTTAGAGGTGCTAGATTGAACTTTCGGTCCGCATGAGTGAAGCTATAGTAATTGGTTCTCCCATTGTGCATGGTGGCTTTGTCAAATTGCCAAGGCCTGCCAAGTAGTAGATGGCCGGCTTGCATTGGCACCACATCACAGAGAACTTGGTCTTGATATCTCCCCACGTTAAATGGTACAGTCACTTGCTCGGTCACTTTGAGCTCCGTTGCATCATTGAGCCATTGTAGTTTGTATGGTCTCGGATGCTTAGTCTTTTCAAGACCTAATATGTCCACCATAAACTTGCTAGCCACGTTAGTACAAGATCCCCCATCTATAACAAGATTACATACCTTATTCATGATGGTGCATCGCGTGTGGAACAAGTTTTCGCGTTGGACTTTCTCTTCGGGTTGTATTTGTACACTTAGGACTCTTCTTGTCACCAGTAAGTAGTCACCGGTATCAGGGAACTCCACATCTTCATGCTCTTCATCTAGATCCTCTTCCCCTTCATCATGTGATTCGTATCCTCCATTAGAGGTGATGATCATCACTCTCTGATTTGGGCAATCTCTTGAATAATGCCCTCGGCCCTGACACTTAAAGCAAGTAATGTCACGAGCTCTAGCTTGACCAGTATTAGAGAACTTACCTTGCTCTGGTCTTGTTGTCTTTGTGAAGTCATTGGTCTTGCCTTTGAACCTTGAATCGATTTCAATGGCTTTGCCCTTGTCTACGGGCTTTCTGCCACTCGCTTGCCAAGGCTGGCTGCTCCTGTTTATGTTAGATAAGGACGTCTTTCTCTTGATTTGTTGTTCCACTTGCACAGCCAAGTGTAATAGCTCATGTATCCCACTGTATTTAGTCCTCTCCACCTTTCGGGCTATGCGTTCTTGCAGGCCATCAATGAACTGTGCCATCAGGGCTTCTTCGGATTCTTCTAGTTCCAAGGAGTGCATCAGCTTCTCAAACTCCTCAAAATACTCCTCCACGCTCCTTGTTCCTTGTGCCAACTTACGAAAACGCTTTTGCAAATCTCTATGATAATGCTCAGGCACATACCTTAACCTTAAAAGGTATTTCATGTCATGCCAAGTTTGAATAGGTCCAAAGACTTGGCGTCTCCTCTCAGCTATGGTCCTGTCCCACCATGCTAGTGCATTTTCAGTGAGTTGATCTGCGGCTAAGGCCACCTTCTTGAGCTCTCCATAGCCATAGCATTCGAAGATATACTCCAAACGCTTCTCCCAATCAAGATAGACCTCCGGGTTTGATTTTCCTGCGAAAGTAGGTGGTGTTAGTTTCATATCATTGTTACCTTCTCTACGCTCACCTCTAGGCATGTTGCCTTGTAATGGGTCTTGTCTCTTCTGGTTCCTCCTTCTTATAGGGTCAGGAGGGGGATTCTCCTCCATCTCTAGCTCATAATCAGAATCATACTCCTCGGACTCATCGTTGTTGTTGTTATTGTTGTTGGGCGGGGCATTCCTTCTTGCTTGTTGTGGCAAATTTCCTCCGGCTGCTCTAGGTTGTTCAAGTCGGACTAGACGCTCTCTTGTGTCCCTCATGTCTTCTCTCATGGCAGTGAGTGTGGCCATGATGTCTTGCATCTGTACGTTGTGATTTGCCTCTTCTTCCATGCTTGATAGTTTCTTGGATCTTGCAAACTTAAAAAAACAACAATCGCGTCAAAAGAAACGAGTGTAACAAAAGAAAGTTCTTGGACAGAATGAGAAAAAAAAAAGAAGCTAAAATGCTAAAAGTAATACTAGCAACTTAACAATGGTCTCACGATGACTCGCAGTTCTAAAAGTTCTAAAATGTTTTTGTGAAAACTTCCTAATCGCTAGACAAGTAAGATGCAATTTTCCTTTTTTTTTGACTAATCCGAAAATAATCTAGACGACCTAAGAGCAAGATGAACTAATTTTTTTGTCTTTTCTTAATCTAGCAAAATACGCAACTAATAGCTAGCAAACCCTAGGTAATTTTTTTTATATTTTCTTTCTTACGCTAATCGTACTAATCTAACTATTTAAGTGAATGCAAGAACAAGTAAATTAAAGAGATAAGGGTAAGATAACCAAAGGTAGAACCTTTGGCTCTGATACCAAAGATGATGTAAGAACCGGTGGTGGCTCTCACGTCAAGGGGATAGATGCGGTGAGCAAGGCAGGCGGTCGCCCTCTCCTTGCTCCTTTGATGATTGAAGGTGGAAGTAATCTAACACGCAGGCGGTCGCCCTCTCGTGTGGGATTGAGATGTGAAGTGTTGATGGAGTGAGTTCACGACACAAAGATTTGGTGAGCCTTTGATACGGTGAAGGGTTTAAGCTTGCTTGAATCGCACAAACAAAGCCAAGAACAAGGGTTTCTCAAGATGCTACTTGAAGAAGAACTGCGTTATTTTATTGATATGCAAAAAGGTGTCGAAATACAATGCCGCAAAGGAACCTTATAAAGGGGCTCGTCGGCTTGAACCTACTAGGGTTCGACTCAAGAAACAAAAGACTCAAAACGACAGGACTTGAAAGAGAAAACAACACGCAGTTCGAAGACAAAACAAGAAAACCGCAAGCTAAAAACTAAACAATGCTCATCGTTTCATTTAATCCATAATAGGAAAGTTTATGAGCGACTCTTAAAAATAAACTAAGGACGATGAATTGCTGAAGGACTTAGTCGTTGATCACGTTGGAAACACCTGCAAGCACAATAGAATAGTTGAAAAGCTTACATTGATGATTAGACGTCCATGGAGCCGCTTGCATGCCTTTTGAAGAGGGTTCTGGTGCAAGTGCGTCTTTGTCTTGAAGTATGTTGTAGGGGCTTTCTCTGATGCTTTCTAAGTTAGAAGAGTCTTGATCTTCGAGTTCTTGCTCTCTCTCAGTTGTGATCTCTTCTTCTTGTCCATTTGGCTTCTCTCGGCTAAGATGAGTTGGTTGTGAAGGGACTTGGTTCCTAAGCTAATTCTCACCAATCCAACTGGACCATTAGTCTTAGAATATGTGTTTTGTCGATGAAACTTACCTGCCGTGGCGAGACCATTGTTTTGGAGGCTTTCTAAGCTAGTTGGATTGTTCTCGGCTAAAACTGTCTCGGCTAAGTCTCTCTCAGCTAAAACTGGTTTGGTGAGGTTTCTATCTGCTAAAACTGATTCAGTATGGTTTCTCTCGGCTAAAATTGATGCGACCTGATTTCCCTCGGCTAAAGCACTAGTCTCGGCTAAAACTGATAAGACCTGATTTCCCTCGACTAAATCACTTCTCTCGGCTAAAACTGGCTCTAAGAGGTTGTTATGTCCGAATATAACATTCAGGTCAGGCAGCAATGGGTCTGTAGGTTCTAAGGAGTTTATATAGGTGTGTAGGGCCTTTTTGTATCTATTCCTCATTTGCTTGATCCTAGAACGTGTCATAGCCCCTTCTTGGACTGTCGGCATGATGCTTGGAATGTCCTTTGGGACGATGTCCACATCAGTAGGCGGTCGCCCTCTCCTTGGTTCGAAAGATGGTCGATGATGGAACGATCTAACACGCAGGCGGTCGCCCTCTCGTGTCGGATCTAGATTGATGGTGTGCTGATGGAACGAAGAACGCCACTCAAGAGTGTGAAAGCCCTTGTGATGAGTTCAGAAAACTAGTCTCAAAGAATCTCACGCAAGAGACATAGATTCGAGTGTTTACTAAGTAAAGGAATCCCACCTAACTTAGATAAACAAAACAAAGCTTAAGCTTTTAGTGAAAATTCTATTTTCTTTATATTCCAAAAATATGTGTATCTGTACAATGAAAAAATGAAGAGCTTATATAGAGCTCAAAATTACAAAGACCAGAAACGATCTTAGCATAAAAGGAAACAAAATAAATTATAAATAAATGATAAACATCAAGTCGTCAATCATGTAGCTAATCACATAGCCATTAGGGAGGTTCTTCATAAGTATGAATATGGCTATATTTGGTCAGAATTTGACCCCTAATTAAAACATCATATTCCTTGATAAATGCATGATATAATTTTCTCCTAGAAGCTTCTTTGTGCTGTACGACCAATGCATATAATCGTTGGTGGAGATGTGGCCTTTTGTAGATATTTCCAATTAAAGAAACTATATGTAAAGCGTATATCTCTTTCTCTTAGATTTTTATGAGAAAATGGTTGGAGTCTTCTTTCTCAAACTTCAACCTGAGCCAATGGATTAGATTTGATTCTTCCTTCTTGATCTGGTTCGTCCAATTTTGCATTAAGGTCACGATCCGGTTATTTGATATTGCATCATTCCCTCTTTTTTAAAAAAGTTTTGTCCTCAAAACTTGATATTTGGGGTGATTTCCTTGGGTCAACGCAACCTCTATCCCTACTCCGCACACATCACTCCGTACCACGAACATTTTGTCCATTTTGTTTTTTGAAAATGTTTAAATCAAAAGATTAAATCCGAATAAAGATTTTTTTTTATTGAAAATATAGATGAAATTTGTTTTTAAAAAAAAAATTTAATGACACAAAAAACAAATCTTTTATTTTTATATTTTTAAAAAGACACTAAATGAAAATAAAAACAAATGAAATTTTCTTTTAGGTTTTTTTTTTAATTGAAATAAAACAAAATCAAAACTTTTTTTATTTTTATTTTTATGAGAACAAAAACAAAACTGAAAATTGATAGATATGACCTTTGGCTCTGATACCAAAAATGATGTAAGAACCGGTGGTGGCTCTCACGTCAAGGATAGTGATGGGAACAAAGGTAGGCGGTCGCCCTCTCCTTGGTTCGAAAGATGGTTGATGATGGAACGATCTAACACGCTGGCGGTCGCCCTCTCGTGTGGGATCTAGATTGATGGTGTGCTGATGGAACGAAGAACGCCACTCAAGAGTGTGAAAGCCCTTGTGACGAGTTCAGAAACCTAGTCTCAAGGAATCTCACGCAAGAGACATAGATTCGAGTGTTTACTAAGTAAAGGAATCCCACCTAACTTAGATAAACAAAACAAAGCATAAGCTTTCAGAGAAAATTCTATTTTCTTTATATTCCAAAAATATGTGAATCTGTACAATGAAGAAATGAAGAGCTTATATAGAGCTCAAAATTACAAAGACCAGCAACGATCTTAGCATAAAAGGAAACAAAACAAATTATAAATAAATGATAAACATCAAGTCACCAATCATGTAGCTAATCACGTAGCCATTAGGAAGATTCTTCATAAGTATGAATATGGCTATATTTGGTCAGAATTTGACCCCTAATTAAAACATCATATTCCTTGATAAATGCATGATATTTCTCCTAGAAGCTTCTTTGTGCTGTACGACCAATGCATATAATCGTTGGTGGAGATGTGGCCTTTTGTAGATATTTTCAATTAAAGAAACTATATGTAAAGCGTATATCTCTTTCTCTTAGATCTTTATGAGAAAATGGTTGGAGTCTTTATTCTCAAACTTCAACATGAGCCAATGGAGTAGATTTGATTCTTCCATCTTGATCTGGTTCGTCCAATTTTGCATTAAGGCCACGATCCGGTTATTTGATATTGCGTCATCTTAGGATAATTAATTAGGCGCGGAAGTGCAATTAATTACATGATAGAACCTACGTTGAGCAAAATAACTATTCACAAAGGAATTTGGTTTAGTTGTTTCGTGAACAAATTAAACCTGATTTAAAAGCTGATTTAGACTTTTGGATTCGCAAAGGAATTTGGAATTCCAGGATTTAGATTTAGATAGTTTTCGCTACGAAAGTTAGTTAATTATATCTTAGTGATTTGAGTTCAAGAACTGTGCTAAATCAGAATCATGTTAGTTAGTTTATCTACATTCATTGATTTCCTGAGAAATACCCTGAACCTAGCTTTCTCCTAATTGAATTTACAACCGTTTTAATTTACGTCCTGTTTTCAATACTATTAATCGTTTAGCTTGATTCTCACCTATCAAATCTATTGTGTGTCTCTGTGAGTCCTTGTGTTCGACCCCTACTTTACTGCAACTACCGCTTAGTACTTTTAGGGTATTAATTTGAGCATATCAAATATACTATGAATAACTTGGTTAGTAGTTATATGAGTAAGATGATTGAAACTTGTTTTTTCGAAATGAGCTATTTAGCAACAGATTTGCAAAGAATCTCAAGAAATTCGTTGCAAACCCAAGAAATCCATTGCAAAATCAGTAAATCTGTTGCAACACCGTTGCTAGTCCGTTCCAAGATGTGAAAGCACAAATTTCTTAAGTGTGGAACAACAAATGACTTACTATATGTTAACAAGGATTCATTTAGTTGTTTAATACGAATCTCCCAAAACCGGCACTCTTAGACATGATCGAACTGGATAGGCCTTGCAAACACAAGTGTTTCAAGGGATGTGGAAGTGAAAGGTCGCACAAAGGATTACAGAAGTCCTTTGATTTACCTCTCCGATTCTCTTGGATATTACGCACCAAAAGAGATCGAATGATCTGTTGGATATTATGCACCAACATAGAAAGGAAGAGAATCATTCTCAACCATGAAGAAAGAAACAGAAAGGTTTTTTTATAAAAAAATGCTTAATTCGACAATCACAAAGCAAGGAAATATAAAGAAAGCAAAAAGGCGTTGCATGAGGGAGAGAGAGAGAGAGAGTAATAAAGTCTACTTGAAAATTGAATCTTGAAACAAGACTCTTGCCCTTCCATGCGTATGCTTCTCCTTCTTCTTGGGTCGAGATTTAATCCTTGCTGGGCCAATGACTTCTCTTTGCTTATGGGCTTTAGAATAGATGAGACCCAAACTCTTGTTGATCGAAATTCTTGTTGAATTTTGGGTCTGGTCAAAATCATTGCTGGCCTTGATCAACAAATGGGCTAAGGTGATGTGTTCCATTTGTTTCATTAAAAACCTTGCTTTAGAAAACCCATTGGGACAAAACCAAAGCAAGGGAAAAAGAGTGCAACTGGGTCACGTATCCATTTGTTGATCCTCTTAAAATTCCCGGATCAAATGTTGTTGTTGAGCTAATCCATTTCTTCTTAGCTTCCTCAGATACAAGCTACTTCGGTTCAAACTTCTCTTTCACTATAATTGCCATTATCACATCATTGTTATTCTTGTTTTCCATCATGGTTAATGTTTTTTTTATTAGATCATTGATGGTATGTGAAAAATATTCCTTAAGATCATATAAGTGAGTAAATGTGTATTCATGTGTTTACTATTTCTTAAGATGAATGTTGGACTCTTATATATTTTTGACATGAATGATGATTGTTGTGGAGTTTTATTTCACTGAATGTATACAATATACAATGTGCAATATACTATGAATAACTTGGGTAGTAGTTATATGAGTAAGAGGATTGAAACTTGTTTTTTTCAGAATGAGCTATTTAGCAACGAATTTGCAAGGAAGCTCAAGAAATTCGTTGCAAAACCAAAAAATCCATTGCAAAATCAAGAAATTCGTTGCAACACCGTTGCTAGTCCGTTCCAAGATATGAAACCACAAATTTCTTAAATGGGGAACCACAAATGGCTTACTATATGTTAACAAGGATTCATTTAGTTGTTATTCTTGTTTTCCATCACGTTTAATGTTTTATTTTTATTAGATCATCTATGGTATGTGAAAAATATGCTTTAAGATCATATAAGTGAGTAAATGTGTATTCATGTTTACTCTTTCTTAAGATGAATGTTGGACTCTTATATATGTTTGACATGAATGATGATTTTTGTGTTGTTTTATTTCACTTAAGGTATAAAATATACATTGGGCGATATACTATGAATAACTTGGGTAGTAGTTATAGGAGTAAGAGGATTGAAACTTGTTTTTTTTTAATGAGCTATTGAGCAACGGATTTGCAAGGAAGCTCAAGAAGTCCGCTGCAAAACCATGAAATCCGTTGCAAAATCAAGAAATCCGTTTCAACACCGTTGCTAATCCGTTCCAAGATGTGAAACCACATATTTCTTAAGTGTGGAACCACAAATGGCTTACTATATGTTAACAAGGATTCATTTAGTTGTTATTCTTGTTTTCAATCACGTTTAATGTTTTCTTTTATTAGATCATCGATGGTATGTGAAAAATATGCTTTAAGATCATACAAGTGAGTAAATGTCACTACAAGAAATGTGGGTATTAATAGCGGCTGTTAAATGCTATGATTCAACTACCATAGCGTTTCCTAAAACGTTCTGACAGCGCCCGTCATTGTAGGTCGGACACTTTAGATAGCGGACTTGACGTACGTTATAGTTAATTAAAGAACGATAGCGTTCTTTTCTCTGCAATTGTTAATATTTATAATAACGTTTTATAATTGTTATTAAAACTCATTAATAATAGCATTTGGTATTTTCTTTTCTATAGCATTGGATTTGTATTATAATTGGGTTATACCTATAGCAGTTTGTTTTACATAAATAGCAAATTATTTATGTTATTAATTTATTTTATAATTACCCAAAAATTAATAAATAAAATTTCTTTTTTTAATTGTAATATATTATTGGAATATTTGTAATAATAATAAAAAAACAATTAATTCATAATATAAAAAACCATAGAACTTTTATATAAAACCATGATACAAAAGACCTATATTACAAAGTAAAAGTACACAATTAAAAGATAAGTTCATAGAACTCTTACAAAGTAAAATTACATGATTTCTACTTCAACTTCCTTAGAACCAAACCGAAACAAAAACAATGAGTTTCAAACCTAAATCAACAAACCGAATAAACCTTTAATCAGTTTGCAACGGGTTTTGCATTGTGGACAAGCTTGATTGCCTTCTCGTCTTTCGTACTCATAGCAAGGTCTACACACAGGGAATGCACATTCGTTACACGCCACAAATGATTCTCCATTGACGGTCAATTCGATCTCATCTTAGCTTGACTAATGTTGTTGTTGTCTTGTCCCAAAGAAGCTTTCATCTGGTGGAAAACTTGCAAACCTGGCTCAATACCCATCTTGTAACCTGCGAAGTGCTATAATTATACCAGCAACAAGCGAAACAATTTGAATCCTTCGCCACAACATTATTTAACTTCTAGGACTCATAATTTCAAAACAGTAGCAATGTTTCAAAACAAGCAAAACAATGTGTTGTCTCTTGTAGATGGGAATTTAGGAAACTGAAGTATAAGGTGTAGCAGAAACCACAACATAAGTTAGAGTTTACGGATAATCTGGGTCGCGAAGCTGAGTGAGAAGCCAAACCTTGAGAAAACTAGCGGTTATGCTCTTCCGGCAAAGGACGATTAAAGCCACCGCGACGGTTAATGTACTGTACTGTCTTGGCTGTCGCTTGGTTACAGCCCTAATCCCACTGACGTCGGCACCTGCAACTGGCTTCCCTTTCGTCGAGTCGAATCCATTTGGAATGCGACTCATGTCGAGCCTGCAACAACAAGAATCTCTTTTCAGAGGGAAAGAGATCGAAATTCAGAGGAGCTCGTTTTCAAGTTAACATCTACCAAATAAACCCTAGACCGAATTGACATATGTGAGAGTGTGATTGCGATTAGAAAGGTATTACCATTGATTGTGAGATAGATACGAAGTGGGTTTAAGGTTTCTAGTTCGAGAAGAGAAGGAAAGGTACTACCTTTGATTTGCGAAACCTAATCCCAAATCTCTTGACGAATCCGCGACGGCGAAGGAGTCATCGGCTGCTCCAGCGAGCTGTTCTACGGAGGAGTCACCGGCTGCTCCAACGAGCTGTTCTATGGTTGGATCCAACTCGCAGCCACGAGAGCATGGTTCTCAGAGTCTCGGAGAGACGAGGAAGAGAAGACGACTAGTCTTCTTCTTTTCTTTTTTTTTTGGTCAAACAGTCTTCTTCTTTTTTTACGGCAAAAAGAAAGAGTAATCTACCGGAGAGAAAAAAAAACAGAAGAAGGAAGGGTCAGATTTGGCCATATCATCAATCTGAGTGATTTCTCCTTATTGGCTCTCTACTTTTATTTAGTTTTTAATGAATAATTTTTTATTTTGGAGTTTATGAAATATTTATTTTACAATAAACTTAAATTTTTGTACTTTAATATTTATAAGGAATTTATAATGTTATATTTCCTTTTTATTTTGTATTTTATAATAGTTTTTATGTTCTATATTATGTTTTTAGTATAAAACATTAATTTGTTATATTTTCTTCTTTTTTTAATTGAAAAATATAAAAAAATATCTTACAAGTGTGAATCCATATATACTAAATCAAAAATTAGTTCAATCCCTATATTCTTATACCCTAAACCCCAATCCATATACCCTAAACTCTAAATCAAAGACACACTAAATATTCCTTCTTTTTAAAACTTTTGTAATAGTTTTTCTATTATATTTTATGTTTTTAGTATGAGACAATAATTTATGTAGAAATTTAAGGTGATATAATATATTTCACACAATAAACACAAAAACTATATAACAAATGTTATGTGATACTTAACTATAGATGAAAGGGTTAGTAACTTATCATTAGTTTGTAGGGTTTGTAAGTTTCTAATCATTTTGCAATGATTTGACTTTTTTCCAATCAATTTCATTTGTTAATTGGAAATATAACTTAAACCCTAAATCCTAAATCAACATAACCAAAAACTATACAATGCCCTAAACCCTAAATCATGACTTAACTCTAATTTTAATTATTTATGTACAACCTTATATATTTTTAGTTATTTATGTAAAACATTATATATTAACATTATATACAAAGAAATTATATCATATACCCTAAACCCTAAATCAATGATTTTGCAATCTTTTCCAATAATTGGCAATCATTTTCATTTGTTAATTGACAACATAACCTAAACCATAAATCAATATAACATAAACCCTAAATCAACATAACCTAAACCCTAAACACCAATACCCTAAACCCTAAATCAAATATTCAACACTTAATTCGTTTGAGTTTTATCTTACAAAATTATTTTGTATATATTATGTTATAAATATGAGATAAAAATTTATTGTATATTCTATTGTTAATTGGGAAATTACAAAGAAATTATATTTCACACAATAAACTCTATATTCCAATGCCCTAAACCCTAAATCAAATATTCAAGACTTAATTTTTTTTTTTAAACTTATATTCCGATGTCAATGGGCAAACAGAGGTAATGGAGTGAAGGTAGAAGATGGATTCACACTTGTCAATCTCAACCAAACTCAAGTGTCATTTGCAAGAGATCCATACATACTAGCCTCACAAGTAAAGCAAATATTTTATTCAATGGTAGATGAGAAATCTAGTTGGTATGTAGCTATGAGAGGTCCCACAAGAAGATACAGTGATGAAGATGCTGAAGATGGAAATGCAGATGTTGGGCCATTGCCAGCAGTATTGGACATGGATACTGATGACTTGGTTGATGAAGCTAGAAATACCCGAAGTGACTGTGAAGGAATTTATGTTTGAAATCAATATGTTTTGTTCAAAGCTTTTGGATATATGATTGAATTTTGGAGTTTTGGATTGATTTTTGTTTGAATTGTTTATGAGTATTGTTTGCTTTGGTTTCTTTGTTGTGTGTCTCTTTGTGTGCGAGTTCAACTATTAACTGTAATTTAACAACTCTTTTTATTTGTTTCAGGTGAAGTAAGATGGGCAATCAAAGAAACAGGCGTGGAACAAAAAAAGAAACATTTGGATGAGAAGCTGCCACAAGAGGAGTTAGAGGATACGCAGATGAAAGAGATGGAACTGGAAGATGAGATTCAGAACAAACAGTTGGAAGAAGAGATACAGAACAAACATTTGGAAGAAGAGATACATGAAGATAATGGAGAAGCAGAAGAACCAAATCAAGATGTACTGAATGGAGAAGGTGTGGTAAATGAAGAAGATGAAGAAGAACCATTGAATGAAACCTTAGAATGAGGAAGTGCAACCTCAGGCAGATACAGTTGAAGAACCAAAACGTAAAAGAATTCGAGGACCAACTAGGATGAAACATATTGCCAAGGATCCACATGAACGGGAACATGTTGACTTTACTGATATGGGAGAACCCTGTGGTCCAGGGTCAATGGTTTTATCATCCTACTTAGGTATGTTAGTACGTGAACATGTTCCAGTCGTTATCGATAATTGGAAAAAAGTTAGTGAAGATATCAGAACTGTTATGTGGAAATCTATTATGGATCTTTTATTCTCTTTTACATATGTTAATTTAACTTGTATTTGGTTGTCTTTCAATCTTAATTGGTATTTTTAATTTGAAACTGAATGCAGGCAAGGTTTGACGTGGATGAAGAGTTCAAAAAGACTGATGTGTTTAAGCAGATGGGATGTCTGTTTCGAGCATCTAAATCACGCCTGGTGACCAAAGTGAGGGAAGCTACAACATTAAAAAATAGGATGAGTCTGCCACCTGATAATGTGCTTACAACCGAATGGCGTAAATTGGTGAGAGAGAAGACTAGTAACGCCTTTAAGGTATTAACTTATTTGTCTTTGTTTATTGTCATATGGATTAGCAACATTTAAGTTTTTCACTCTTCTCTAGGTTGTCAGTGATTTTATACAAAGAAAGAAGAAGGAAGCAGATACCTCACACTTGCGGGCGTAAAGGAATGGTCAGAGTGAGAGAAGATTTGGCAAAGACTAGCCCAGAACCATCTAGGGTGACGAGGCTAAGAGTTTGGGTCAAGTCTCGTACTAGAAAGTATGGTACCCCTGTAAACGATACTGCAGCTGAAATGATTGTAAGTTCTGTTCATTCTATGTAAATAATCTGTAAATTGGTTGTGATGGTTAGTGGTTCTTATGAATTTGGAATTTTGTTTCCAGAGACAGACATCAGATGTAGACATGGACGGTCCTCAGGATTCAACAACAACGAATCCAAAGGAAGATATGCTAACCCAGATTTTGGGACCTGATAATCCTGGGAGATAGAGGGCAATGGGTAGAGGCATGAGCTTAACCAAATTTGCTTGTTTCCAAGTCAAGAACGACTGTATGGCTGCAATGGAAGAAAAGCAATTTTAATTGCAGAAACAGGTTGAGAGTTTAAAGCAAATTCTTGCCAAAATTAATAACCAGGTTAGCATATTCTCTCCACATTGGTTAGCATATTCTCTCCACATTGGTCTACTGATTATTACTTACTCAGTTTTATCAAGATAATGATATATGGCCATTGCTTCTCATATGACAAAACACTCATGCTGATGTTGGTGAAAACTCGATTCATAGGGTATGCATTGACATCCTATACTTGTACATAGACTTTTATTTATGAGCTGATTTCTCTTTCTTTATTTTCCATATTAGAGTGTAAACACCAAATCACTTCCCAAGTGTTATTTGGTTGACTGGGCTGTGCTGAGGAGAATGTTGCTGAGGGCCGTGTTGTGTCTTCTGATCCTGATGAGTTGGTGAATGGAATTCCAATAGGCCCTGACCATGTGAAGGTTTTCATTGAATCTGCTATCAAACCAGATGCATTTCTATGGAGGCTTGCAGCTGAGATGTTTACTATTGAGGATGCACTTGGCAAAATGGTTGCATGGCAAGCCGAATACTGCATTATTCCAACTGCAGGTTTCATGTCAGAGGACATTGCACCTAGGGTTAAGTTTCTTAACTTTAGTTATGTATGGTTGCTTTTAATCTTTAGCTGAGTCTTTGTTATTGTTAATTTTCTTCTCTGTTTTTTGAATTTGTTCTGCAGAGCCCTAGCATAGGTTCAAAGAACATATGCAAGCTCAGGGATTATATCAAGAATGATGAAGTGGTCGATGTAGGCCGATGGCAGACTCGAGAACCTAAAGCGTTGGTGAATGGACTACCTCTTGGTCCAAATGCAATTAAAGTCTATGTTGATGAGGTAGTTAAACCAACTGCATTTATATGGAGGCCTACTGCTGACATGAGAACTGTGGAGCAGTCTTTGAAACATTTTGTAGCATGGCCTGCAAATAGAGTTGTCATTGAGACAACAACTCCAACCTCTCATGAACTACAACCTTCAAGTTCTAATGCAATAAGTCCAGATTCTAAGATTGAGAAGTCTCCAGTAACTCTTACAGCACCTCTAAAGAAGCCTCCATCCAGATTGAAAGCTCTACGAATGAAAAGTCTCCATTATCTCCAGCATCACCTATTCGCAGATCTACGGTACATTCTTTTATCGTGTTACAAATGTTAGCTGGACTTTATATTTGAGTGAACACTTCTCGGACAGTCAGCAGCAGCAGAGCACAGTTGTAGTTTGCTGCTTAAATTTTGTTTATGTTTGTTGCTTGAATTTTGTTTATGTTTGTTGCTGGTTGTTCATGTTATAACGCCCCGACCGCCCCTACCTGTGGGCCCCAACGACATCTCCCGGCCCGTGGGCCCCACCCTCGTCCGACGGCCGGTGCGTTAGTCCGGGAGGCTTGTAATACTTGTTTACTGACCCTGCAATCACCACGTGACCTTTCCCCGTGTTTTGTCCTCACTTACACGCTACCGCGAATCACTTCCCGGAAGGTCACCCATCCTTAGACTACTCCAGCCCAAGCACCCTTAACTCTGGAGTTCTTTCGGGCAAGTGATCGGAAAAGGTAAGTGCACTTTGGTGACATAGGTAGCCAAATCAATTCTTATAAGCCTCTCCGCATATACAAGAAATCGGGATGTTACAATCACCCCCACTCATAGAGCGCAACGTCCTCGTTGCGCACCAGGATCGTCACCCTAGACGGTGTGGGCCCACCTGACTCCACACACGTTTTTGGGTTCGGCTCTGATACCACTTATAACGCCCCGACCGCCCCTACCTGTGGGCCCCAACGACATCTCCCGGCCCGTGGGCCCCACCCTCGTCCGACGACCGGTGCGTTAGTCCGGGAGGCTTGTAATACTTGTTTACTGACCCTGCAATCACCACGTGACCTTTCCCCGTGTTTTGTCCTCACTCACACGCTACCGCGAATCACTTCCCGGAAGGTCACCCATCCTTAGACTACTCCAGCCCAAGCACCCTTAACTCTGGAGTTCTTTCGGGCAAGTGATCGGAAAAGGTAAGTGCACTTTGGTGACATAGGTAGCCAAATCAATTCTTATAAGTCTCTCCGCATATACAAGAAATCGGGATGTTACACATGTAGCGTACCAAATTCAAGGAAAATCAAAAATGCAAGCTCATGGATCTGTCCGGAAAGAAGGTTGTTGTTGCTGAGGGACGTTGGTCAACGAATAATCATGAGCATCGTGTCCATTTTGTACCTTTGGGCCCTGGTGCATGTCGAGTCTTGGTGGATGTTGTGAAGGTTAAAGATGCTGCAGTATGGAGAACTAATGATGAGATCGAGTATATGGAAGATGCACTTGGAAGCTCTATTGCATGGCCTGAGGATAAAGTGGTTATGGTAACGTTTTTCACCATTTGGTCTTTATTTGTGCAAACTTTGTATGGTCTGGATGTTTAATGGAAAAAGTTGTATTATGTGTGTATGACTTGGTTTTATTATGTGTGTATGACTTGTTTTTTAGGTGAAAATTATACTTTGTATGTATCTTTTGGGGTGAATTTAGTAGATAGCATTCAATACTAGCAAAATTAGTTAAATAGCACTAAATACTACAAAAATTGCGTTTATAAATAACTATGTTATACAACTAGATACCGGAGATAACTTAGATATCTGACAACCTAAACCCTAAACCCTAAACCCTAAACTCCAAACCCCAAACCCTAAAAGGCTAAACCCTAAACCTTAAAAGCTAAACCCTAAAAACTAAACCCTAAACCCTAAAAACTAAACCCTAAACCCTAAAAACTAAATCCTAAACGCTAATTCATAAACCCTAACCCCTAATCATAAACTCTAAACCCTGAACCTTTAAATCATGAACCCTAAAACAATAAATCATAACCCTAAACCAAAAAAACTTAACTATAAAATCCTAAACCATAAACTTAAACTTTGAACTCTAACTTCATATTAATATATAGAGAAGTTATATATTAATTACTGATATTCGGATAACAATTTTAACTAAAACATATGCAGATAACTAGATACGAATAACAATGTTATCATCCAGACAAGTAGATAGGAGGGGCTTAAGTGACATTTCATTTGTGAACAGTTCATATGAATAGTGTGTAAACTTAAAAACTAATTTTCATAGTATTGGAGGCCATTTAGTGGTATTACTCTTTCTTTTGTCACATAGAGTTTAGAAACAAAGCTAAAACCAAGCCAAAGCCATACCAAATCCTTGTCAAAGCCATGCCAAAACATGTTCGGTTAAGTGGGAAACCAAAAATCAGATTTGGAGCCAAACATTTTGGCCATTGTTTGATTATTTTTTTATTTTTATTTTAATACACACAGATAAATCATGCGTTCTCTCTCTCTCTCGGCATTCCAAAGGACTCATCTTCATTTTCTAGGGTTTAGTTTAGAGAAATCCTCTCATTTTCTCTCAAACTCTTAAACTCTCAATCTCTGTCGCCACCACAAATCCATCTCCGGCGATATTCTTACCCTCAATTTCCCTACGACGATCTCTTTCTATCCTCGATTTCCATCTGTCTCTCCGTCGACTCGATTTGCATCCGTCTCTCCGTCTCCTCGATTTACCTCTGCGTCTCCGTCCCCTCGATTTACCTCTGCATCTCCGTCGCACTCGTCCACTTGACACATCGAAGAAGAACCCATGAAAGGTAATCGGGCCCTAAACCCTAGGTTTTACTCATATCTCTCAAAGTTATTAGATTTATCTAATTACGAACTTCTCATTGTAGGAAGCTTCGAAGCCCTATAGATCTTTGTGGCGACCTAAGACGAAGATAAGCAGGAGACTCAATATCCGTTGCCAGATTCAGGTAATCCTTTTTGATTTATTGTTCTTACTCGTTTGTGATCTATGTAATTGGGCATTATAAATCCAGACAAGCATCTTATTGCTGTGCATGTTGGATCTAGAACTCACAATGTCAGGCTTTTCACACTAGGTCTCGTCACTCTCACAAGGTATTTGTATTATCTCTCAGCAATTTCACATCTACGGTTTTCACCACTTGTCATGTATGTCTGGTGAATTTCTTTGATTTATTTCTGTTCAAATTTGTGTCATTTCATGGATTTGTCTGAGTTGTTTAATCGGAAATATGACTTGTTAAAGTTGACAACTTCATAAATACTAACTTGTGCTCACTTTGCTAATGTAGAAACTGTAGTTACGATGGAAGCAAGGAAAGAAATCGTATGCGGACTCCCAGCATTCGGAGTGCAACCACAAGTCCGCCAACAACCAGAAGAAGATGCTAATGAAGATCAAGGAAGTGACTGCAGTGACGTGGAGGAGATCACAATAGAAGAATATAGACGCGCTATGGGCTACTTGATACACAGAGAGGATGATGAAGAAGACATCGATCCGATGTACCAAAGAGCTTTACGAAACCTTAGTAACAATGCCCGATCCACTCCAATGAAAAGGCCAAAACAAGAACAAGAACAGTCCTCACGAGGCGAAGCTCGTCGTAGAGACTAGAGACATGGTATCGATGCTGTTGTAAATACTAGTGATTTGCTTTTGTCTATGTTTGATGGTTACATGGTATGTTTAAGATTTCATGTTTTGTATGTTATGACTTTGTTGTTTTAGAATTTTAATGGAAAATCTAGTTATATTTTATGATATAATTGTTTTTAATTAATGTCGATTATATTAATTACGTAATATCATCTCAATATATAGCAATACAATTATAGCACGATACAAATATTCGGTTGCATTTTATATTTGTTATCAGAATTAGTGTTACAACACGAAAAAATGCCATGAAACAATAATCAATGGCATTTTTAATCTCTTACTATAGATTATCTTACAGCACGACAAAAACGCCATTAATAAATAATCAATGGCGTTTTAAAATTGTCACTATAAAACAAATTACAACATTAAAAATATGATACGAAAACTCTAAGAATAGCATGAATATGACGCTAGGAAATTAATTTCTATAGCTTTTAATTTGCGCTATCATTGGTCAGACTAACGTAGCATTTAAAAAAATGCTACGATAAGAGGGGGTCTATTGTAGCTGCGGCGAACCTAGCGTTTTAAAATACGCTACCAAAGGCTAGGATAGCATTTTTTCGCGCTACCAACGTGCCTTTTTCTTGTAGTGCATTGCAAAAATAAGAAATCAGTTGCAAAATCAAGAAATTCGTTGCAACACCATTGCTAGTCCATTCCAAGATGTGAAACCAAATATTTCTTATGTGTGGAAGCACAAATGGCTTACTATATGTTAACAAGGATTTCTTTAGTTGTTATTCTTGTTTTCCATCACGTTTACTATTTTCTTTGATTAGATCATCGATCTTATGTGAAAAATATTCTTTAAGATCATATAAGTGAGTAAATGTGTATTCATATTTACTATTTCTTAAGATGAATGTTTGACTCTTATATATTTTTGACATGAATGATGATTGTTGTAGTGTTTTATTTTACTGAAGGTATAAAATATATATTGGGCAATCACTACAAGAAATAACAGTTTTTACGACCACTTTTTGTGAATCTTTTTTTGGTCGCAAAAAAGTGGGACGAAAGTGTGACCACTTTGCGACCACTGGTATTGCAGTGGCAAAAGAGTCCCAAATTACCGACTAAAAAAATTGGTCAGAAAAGAGTCGCTTATTTGCGACTGTTTAAGGACTTGCAAAAGTAGTCCCAAATTTGTGAGTGATTTGCTTCGGTTTAGCAACTCCACTCGATTGTTTTAAAATAAACATCAAATAATATTTAAAAAAATATAAACTCTAAATTCTAAACCCTAAACCATCAAATAATATACAAAAATTCAAATAATAATAAAAAAAATTCAAACTTACTATTTTTGAAAATATAATAATTTATAAATCCTAAATTCTAAACCCTAAACCTCTAAACCTTAATCATAAACTCTAAATCTTAAATTGTAAAATATATATTACACATAAACATAAATAATATACAAAAATATTAAATTATAAACTAGATCTTACACATAAACATCAAATAATATACAAAATATTCAACACTTACATTTTTTTTAAAATATAATCATTTTAGGGTTTAGGGTAACATGTACACTAATTTGTAAACCCTAAATTAAATCATAAACTATAAATCTTAAATAATAAACATCTAACTCTTAATCATAAACTCTATATCTTAATTAAATCATAAACCTCTAACTCTTAATCATAAACCCTAAACCCCTAACCCTTAACCCTAAACCCTAAACCTCTAACCCTTAATCATAAATTTGATCTAAATCTTAAATTGTAAACAAAATTTTACACATAAACATCAAATAATATACAAAAAAATTTAACACTTACAATTTTTTTTAATATATGATCATTTTATAAATCCTTAATTCTAAACCCTAAACCTCTAACCCTTAATCATAAACTCTAAATCTTAAATTGTAAAGTAGATCTTACACATAAACATAAAAAAAAATATATATATATAACACTTACAAAAATTTCAATCTAATCATAACATCTACTAAGTGTTACATGTGTTTTATAAGAAATGATTTTGAAAGATAAAAATTATCTCAAAATTTATTTATTTTTAAGTTTTAACATATTTTTGAACTACTATATACACAAATTCATTGTAAAGTCATATTTAAACTTTCTAGGTTCTTAAAGTTTAGGGTTTAGGGTAAAAAAATTTTATTGTCACAAAAGAGTCCCAAATTTGCGACCGTTTAGCAACCGCAGTCGATTGTTTTAATAGTAGTCACAAAAGAGTCCCAAATTTGCGACTAATTTGCGACCAAATGACAAAAATAATGAAAGCTTCTCATAGGCTAATTCCTTGTGACGAGGATCGAGATCCTCCACCGTTGATTGGTTTAATCCAACGGTGGAGGATTTAAACTGATTTATTTATTATTTTTTTAATTATTTTTTTTCCTTCCTTTTTTTCTCTCTCTCCTTTCCACGATTCTCTTCTTCTCGTCCTTCTTCTTCTTCTTCTTCCCGACAAATCAATTGATCAATCTCACTTTTTTTTTTTGCAGATCCAGTCACCGGCGAGGCTTTTTCTTCTCCGGCCGCCGGAGAGGCTTCTTCTTCTCCAGCCGCCGGCAATACTTCTTCTCCTCCGGCTCCTTCCTCCTCTTCTTCTTCTGTCGGTGGCGGCGAGATCTGATTCCGGGTTGGGTTAAGGACCAGACCGGCGATGAAGGAAATGATGGAGAAGAGGAGCATACCGGCGAAGAAGGCTCACCGGCGAAGAGGGGCTCACCGGCGAAGAAGGCTCACCGGCGAAGAAACTCACCGGAGCAGATCGGTCTTCTTCACCGATCAATTTTTTTTTTTTTTTTTTTTTCATTTTTTGAGTTTTTGTAATGAATTAATTAAATAAATAAAATATATATTTTTTTAATTTTTTTTTTTGTTTTAATTATTTTTTTACAAATAGTCACAAATCAGTCTCTAAATTAAGACTGATATTATAGTCACATATCAGTCCCAAATTTGCGACCGTTTTGCGACCAATTTATTTAGCGACGAAATATTTGCGACCACTTTTTTTGGTCCCAAAATGGTCGTAAATGAGTCATCTGCGACCATTTTGGAACTCTTTTGGTGGTCGCAAAAACTGTGTTTTCTTGTAGTGAATATACTATGAATAACTTGGGTAGTAGTTATATGAGTAAGAGGATTGAAACTTATTTTTTCAGAATGAGCTATTTAGCAACATATTTGCAAGGAAGCTCAAAAAATATGTTGCAAAACCAAAAAACCCGTTGCAAAATCAAGAAATTCGTTGCAACACCGTTGCTAGTCCGTTGCAATTTGTGAAACCACAAATTTCGTAAGTGTGGAACCACAAATGGGTTACAATATGTTAACAAGGATTCTTTTAGTTGTTATTCTTATTTTCCATCATATTTAATGTTTTCTTTGATTAGATCATCGATGGTATGTGAAATATATTCTTTAAGATCATATAAGTGAGTAAATGTGGATTCATGTTTACTCTTTCTTAAAATGAATGTTGGACTCTTATATATTTTTGACATGAATGATGATTGTTGTGGTGTTTTATTTCACTAAAGGTATAAAATATACATTGTGCAATATACTATGAATAACTTGGATAGTAGTTATCTGAGTAAGAGGATTGAAACCTGCTTTTTCGGAATACGCTATTTAGCAACATATTTCCAAGGAAGATAAACAATTATTTTGCAAAACCAAAAAAATCCGTTGCAAAATCAAGAAATCCGTTGCAACATCGTTGCTAGTCCGTTCCAAAATGTGAAACCCCAAATTTCTTAAGTGTGGAACCACACATGGCTTACTATATGTTAACAAGGATTTTTTTAGTTGTTATTCTTGTTTTCCATCACGTTTAATATTTTCTTTGATTAGATCATTGATGGTATGTAAACAATATGCTTTAAGATCGTATAAGTGAGTAAATGTGTATCTATGTTTACTCTTTCTTAAAATGAATGTTGGACTCTTATATATTTTTTGACATGAATGATGATTGTTGTAGTGTTTTATTTCAGTGAAGTTATAAAATATATATTGGGAAATATACTATGAATAATTTGGGTAGTAGTTATATGAGTAAGATGAATGAAACTTGTTTTTTCGGAATGAGCTATTTAGAAACATATTTGCAAGGAACCTCAAAAAATCTGTTGCAAAACTATAAAATCCGTTGCAAATTTTAAGAAATCCGTTGCAACACCGTTGCTAGTCCGTTGCAAGTTGTGAAACAGACATATCTTAAGTGTGGAACCACAAATCGCTAACTATCTGTTAACAGGGATTCCTTTACTTGTTATTCTTGTTTTCCATCACGTTTAATGTTTTCTTTGATTAGATCATCGATGGTATGTGAAAGATATTCTGTAAGATCATATAAGTGAGTAAATGTGTATTCATGTTTACACTTTCTTAAGATGAATGTTGGACTCTTATATATTTTTGACATGAATGATGATTGTTGTAGTGTTTTATTTCACTGATGGTATAAATATATATTGGGCAATATACTATGAATAACTTGGGTAGTAGTTATATGAGTAAGAGGATTGAAACTTGTTTTTTCGGAATGAGCTATTTAGCAACATATTGTGGAACCATATATATTAGATGTTTTTTAGGAACCTCAAAAAAATCTGTTGCAAAACCAAAAAATCAGTTGCAACACCGTTGCAAGTCCGTTGCAAGTTGTGAAACCACAAATATCTTAAGTGTGGAACCATAAATGGCTTACTATATGTTAACAAGGATTCTTTTAGTTGTTATTCTTGTTTTCCATCACGGTTAATGTTTTGTTTGATTAGATCATCGATGGTACGTGAAAAATATGCTTTAAGATCATATAAGTGAACCTAGTTGTTGGTGGTCGGGTGGTTCCCTTCCTACGGTGAGTGTCGGCCCTGTTGGTCTAGGACAGGGATCGATTCCCCGCGGGAGCGAAATTACCAGGACAAGCACTTGGCCAAGTGGGGCATTATAAGTGGACTATGTCACTCCCACCCGGGAGATTAGTTTGGGCCTTTGGGCTTAGGATTACTCCCGGGGGCCGAAAGGCATCAAAAAAAAAAGATCATATAAGTGAGTAAATGTGTATACATGTTTACTCATTCTTAAGATAAATGTTGGGCTCATATATATTTTTGACATGAATGATGATTCTTGTGGTGTTTTATTTCACTGAAGGTATAAAATATACATTGGGCAATATACTATGAATAACTTGGGTAGTAGTTATATGAGTAAGAGGATTGAAACATGTTTTTTCGGAATGAGCTATTTAGCAATGAATTTGCAAGGAAGCTCAAGAAATCTGTTGCAAAATCAAGAAATCCGTTGCAACACCGTTGCTAGTCTGTTGCAAGATGTGAAACCAAAAATTTATTATGTGTAGAACCAAAAATGGTTTACTATATGTTAACAAGGATTCATTTAGTTGTTATTCTTGTTTTCCATCACGTTTAATGTTTTCTTTGATTAGATCATCGATCGTATGTGAAAAATATTCTTTAAGATGATATAAGTGAGTAAATGTGTATTCATGTTTACTCTTTCTTAAGATGATTGTTCGACTCTTATATATTTTTGACATGAATGATGATTGTTGTTGTGTTTTATTTCACTGAAGGTATACAATATACATTGTGCAATATACTATGAATAACTTGGGTAGTAGTTATATGAGTAAGAGGATTGAAACTTGTTTCACTGAAGGTATACAATATATGAGTAGTAATTTGCAAGGAAGCTTAAGAAATCCGTTGCAAAATCAAGAACTCCTATGCAAAATCAAGAAATCCGTTGCAACACCGTTGCTAGTCTGTTCCAAAATGTGAAACCACAAATTTCTTAAATGTAGAACCACAAATGGCCTACAATATGTTAACAAGGATTTCTTTAGTTGTTATTCTTGTTTTCCATCACGTTTAATATTTTCTTTTGTTAGATCATCGATGGTATGTAAACAATATGCTTTAAGATCATATAAGTGAGTAAATGTGTATCCATGCTTACTATTTCTTAAGATGAATGTTGGACTTTTATATATTTGTGACATGAATGATGATTGTTGTGGTGTTTTATTTCACTGAATGTATAAAATATACATTGTGCAATATACTATGAATAACTTGGGTAGTAGTTATATGAGTAAGATGATTAAAACTTGTTTTTTCGGAATGAGCTATTTAGCAACGAATTTGCAAGGAAGCTCAAGAAATCCGTTGCAAAACCAAGAAATATGTTGCAAAATCAAGAAATCCGTTGCAACACCGTTGTTAGTCCGTTGCAAGATGTGAAACCACAAATTTCTTATGTGTGGAACCAAAAATGGTTTACTATATGTTAACAGGGATTAATTTAGTTTTTATTCTTGTTTTCCATAACGTTTAATGTTTTCTTTGATTAGATCATCGATCGTATGTGAAAAATATTATTTAAGATGATATAAGTGAGTAAATGTGTATTGATGTTTACTCTTTCATAAGATGATTGTTCGACTCTTATATATTTTTGACATGAATGATGATTGTTGTTGTGTTTTATTTCACTTAAGGTATAAAATATACATTGGGCAATGATATATCATGGTTTTTACCCCGCTTAAGCCATAATATAAGTCCGTTTTATAGAGTCTTTCTACTATTTTGTAGTGGTTTAGAGTCTTTTACAGGTTATAGCACGTTTGAAGCATAATTGGAGATATTGGAGCTTTCTGGAGCATTTTGGAGCAAAGCAACGTTCGTGTAACCTCATACCCGATTTGAAGCCTCATTATCGATCGATACTGACTAGTATCGGTCGACACGCACTGCAGCAAGACACGGTCACGACTTATGAAGAGTTGAAGAATTGCAAAATGGCCCAGAAGACTTTATTATTTACAAGAAGCCCCAAAACGTTATTTAGGTTATTTAATAGGATTTTACAGCCACTTTCATTGCTACGCTTTATGTTACTTTGGTTTTGTGAGAGAGCTTTTGAAGGGAGACAAGTCTGAAACTCTGTTCGTCCGAGAGAAGATTTCGAACCCTCTTGTTACTCTTTCTGTTTTATTTGATGATTTATTCAAACATGTTTATTGCTTTAATTTCCATGTCTGAGTAGATCTCTGGTTAGGTTTAGGGTTCTCATAAAAGTTTTCTCTGAATGCTAGGTTTATTAGTTATTAGGATTCACCATCTGTATTAGTTCTTCACCATAGCTTGTTTTCAAAGCTAATTCTAGATTGATCACCTAGAACTTAGATCTTAGGATAATTGATTAGGCACGAGAGTGCGATTAATTACCTGATAGAACCTAAGGTGAGCAAAATAACTATTCGCAAAGAGATTTGGTTTAGTTGTTTTGTGAACAAATCAAACATGATCTAAAAGTTGATTTAGACTTTAGGATTCGCAAAGAGATTTGGAATTCTATGATTTAGATTTAGATAGTTTTCGCAACGAGAGTTGGTTAATTATACCTTAGTGGTTTGAGTTCAAGAACCGCGCTAAATCTGAATCCTGCTAGTTAGTTTATCTGCATTCATTGCTTTCCTGAGAAATACTCATAACCTATCTTTCTCCAATCGAATTTACAACCGTTTTAATTTACGTTTTGTTTTCAATATCATTGATCACTTAGCTTAATTCTCACCTATATAATCTATTGTGTATTTATGTGAGTCCTTGTGTTCGACCCCTACATTACTACAACTACTGCTTTAGTACTTTTAGGGTATTAATTAGAGCATATCAAATTTAGCGCCGTTGCCGGGGACTCAATTCGCCATTAGATTTTAGTCTGAGAATTTCGACTAAGCTCGTTGGTATCGGTTGATACTATCTAGTGTCGATTGATACTCGCCGTTCTTTTTTTGTTGATATCGATCGACACCACCCAGTGTCTGTCGATACTCATCGCGTTTTTTGTTACTTACGTTATTGACTTTTGGTTTTAGGTGTATGCCTACTCGCGAAACCAGAAGAACCAAGAACACTCAGCTAGTTGAACTGTCATTGGAGAAGCTAGCACTTTTGGAACGTACAAACAGAAAAGCAAAAAAGCCAGCAGAGATGAGCAACAATCAAGTGGAGTTGGTTCAAGATGAAGTTGGTGCTTACAGAGACCAAGAGGGTCAGTTGTGCAATGAGAGAGGACAACGTCTGGATGGAGAGGGGAACATCATTCCACCTGCTCCTGTTGTCGCTGAGAATGTCGCTGGGAACGCGAATGCAGGGAATGCTGTGGTTAATCATGGTAGAACGATTGGTGAGTACAACATGCCTGATCAGTTCTATGCAAATCGATCAGCGATTTGTCCTCTCGCTTTTCAAAGAAATGACTTTGAGCTGAAACCTGCATACTACACTCTTGTGGGTCAGCACCCTTTTCACGGTCTTTCCAACGAACATCCCATGGACCATATTGAGAGGTTTGAGGATTTGGTCACCAGCATCAAGATCAATGGAGTGTCATATGATTACATTTTCTGCAAGCTCTTCCCATATTCTCTTGGTGGAGATGCAACTTACTGGCTGAAGCAGTTACCTCCTGGATCACTGACTACTTGGGAAGAGACTAAGACTGCTTTGCTGAACAACTTCTATGATGATGCACGATCCGAGGATCTGAGGAACAAAATCTCCCAGTTTTCTCAAAGACCTACTGAGGCGTTCAAGGCTGCTTGGACGAGATTCAGATCGTATCAAAGAGACTGTCCACATCATGGATACTCTGATGTTCAGCTGATGGGTTTCTTCTTTAGAGGAATTGATTGGAGGTATCAGATGACTTTGGATGCTTCGAGCAATAGAAACTTCAACACCAAGTATCCTGATGATGCCTATGTACTGATTGAGAACTTGGCATCTAGAAATAGCACCAAGAATGCTGATTTTGAACGGAAGAAGCTAGCTGGTAGCATGGATGGTTTACAGATTGTTGATGTTCAAGCCAAGTTGGATTCTATGCACAATCTTCTGATGGGCAAGACAACGAAGGCTGTTCACTTTGCTGAAGATGTCGAGGTGTTCAACGAGGATAAAGTAGAGGATATTAACTACATTGGTGGTTCTGGTTTTCAAGGTCAGAGGAATCAATTCAACAACAACCGAAACTTCAACAACAATTTTCAGCAAGGAGGTTCGAATCAGTTTGGTCAAAAATCATCTCAGAACAGTGGGTATACCAGGAACTATGGAAATTCATTATATCAACCTGTACCTGCTAAGCTTCCAGATAGCAAGATCGAGTCTATGTTTGAACAGCTGGTTCAAGGACAGCAGAAGCTCACATTGAATATCAATGGAAAGATATATGCTGTGTACAAGGATCTGAGTGGAAGGATCGGTGTTCTTAATACTCATCAGAAGATGTTGGAACCGCAAGTAGCTCAGACTGCAGCAGCCGTCAAGGGAAAGACGACTCAGGCACAGAATGAATACGTCAATGCAATCACCTTGAGAGGGCACGAAATCTCGAAAACCTTGATGAAGGTGATTCCGAACATGATTCATCAGTATCGACCGACACCACTTCTGATATCGATCGATACCAATCTGGAAAACCAACACATGAGTCTTGTGTCGATCGACACCAACCTTGTATCGATCGACACCCCTCAGAGGATGAACCCGAGATTGTAAAGAAACCAGAGATGATTGAGGAACGTGTCTACAAGCCTAAGGTACCATACCCTTGATCACCCAGACACCTTAGAGACCCCATTTCTCCAAAGCAGTTGCTTGGCTTTGAGAAGATGGTACGAAGAATTCCACACACACTGACTTTTGAAGAAGCTCTAGAATACCGCCCTCTGCTGAGTCACTTTTGAGATTGCAGAGAAACTAAGGAAGAAATTAAGGCACTCTTCATCAAGGCCAGAAGTACACCACCTCCACTGAAGCATTTGACTAAGAGGGAAGACCCAGGAAAATTTTCAGTTCCATGCTCTATTTCCGGAGTTGAATTCAAAGAATCTCTGGTTGATTCAGGGTCTAGCGTCAATGTCATGTCAAGGGCACTTGTAGAGAATCTGAAAATCGACGACATAAGGTCTACTCAGATGGCTCTCACATTCGCGAACTCTTCCACATCGGTTCCATACGGTACGATCCCTGATCTGATAGTTAAAGTAGGAGACTGTCTGGTTCGTACCGATTTTCATGTTGTGGAGATGCATGCAAGGTTTAGCACGCCTTTGATTCTTGGAAAACCGTTCATGGCTATCGCTGGTGCAGTTATGGACACGCCCAGTAAGAGAATCTCGTTCTCACACATTGACAAACAGGTCTCCTATGAAGCCATCCCCTCTAGAAGAGCTCCCAAACGGTTCTCTTGCATCACCGTTGGTGCAGGAGAAGCATTGATGGTTGATCTTTTGGACGAGCCTTATGATTAGCCAACTGTCATAGAAGTTCTGGATCGTCCTCCTATCATCACCAAGAAAGTCATCAAAAATACTAAGGCAAAGAAGGAGGTGAAGAACTGAAGAGTCGAGAGTGCTAGACATGTGACCTTGATCCCTCAGAAGAGTGATGGAGATTCGATCGAATATAAGGTGAAATGCAAAGGGACCTCAAGGCCATTTTCTAAGGCTAGAATACTTCTTACTCCGGAGCTGAAAGAGAAAGGACAAGAAGTTGTGGAAAACATGTTGAGCAGAACTCTGAAGTTGGAGATGTCAAATTGTGGAGCCTGTTTTGCTGAAAGCTCACATTCCTATCATGACTGATCATCCGTAAAGTCAAGCTCGCGACGTAAAACAAGCGCTGAGTGGGAGACAACTCACTGGTAAGTCTGTACATATGAGTCTTTTTATTTTTCTGGTTTTTGTTTTGTGTTTCGTTGTGTCACGTGAATTATCGATCGATACCACTTGGTATCGGTCGATACTCGTCGTTAAACATACACAATCTGGACCGACCTCCATGAGGCGAGCAACTCATTACCCTCAGTATCGATCGACACCCACTGGTATCGATCGATACTCCACGCGCAGGTACATTTCCTTATAAACCCTATGGTTTTTTCTTTCTTCCCCACCGCCTCCATCACTCGATACATATACCGAAACTCTCTCTCAAAATCACAAATCGTCGTTTCTCAACGGATTTGAGTGATTTTTGTGTCTATCCTGCTCGGATTTTCGTGTTCTGTCTCATTTTCTCACTCATTCTCGCGATCTACAAGGTATGAAACACGAATTTTCATCTTTTCAATCCGTGAACCAAGGTTGGATTTTTGACTTTTAGGCTCTTAGAACTAGTTTTGCTGGATGATTATCACTTGATTAGTGTGTTCTAAGCCTAGTCGAATCTTGCATTATGCTTAATTACCCTTGGATTGCACTTTTGGAACTTTCGGATATGTGCTCTTCGTGATACTCGATACATGTATGAGTATCGATCGATACCACATTGGTATCGGTCGATGCTCACTACTTCACTTGGCCGAGATTGCTATTTTTGGGAGAGATATTGGATTTATGCTGTGTTTTGTGTTTGTTGATGATGCAGATGGCACCTAAGAAGAAAGCACGCACTGATACCGCATCCAGCTCTAACCCACCAGAGAAAGAGTACTAGTTGGGTGCTCTAGTCGAGTGCTTCCACGACGGGATTTGGACACCAGGATCGGTTATCGCCTGTCTTACCAAGAACCGCTATAAGGTTCAGACCGCCAATTCTACCGACTTTACATTGGCCTTTGGTACAAACTTACGCGATGCACCTCCTGAGGCTCCTACACCTTCATCACCATTGCCTCCTCACGCAATAGTTCGATTTCCATGGCCTAAGATCAGTGCGAAGGCTAGGATACGTTTGAGGGATGATTACTAGGGGTCATATAAGGAGATTACGGAGTGCAAAGCCTGCACTCACATGCCTATTTCCGAGGAATGGGACGATGTCGACTCGATCTTCTACAACGCATGGCAGGAGGTTGATGTGCGTCCCACTCGTTTTCTTGATACGAATACTATGAGGCATTTGGGTTTTGACAGGGAGCTTGATGGAATGATCCGCAAGATCGGATTGGGAACAATGGATATGCTGCAGTACGACCTGTACCCTGACTTGGTTCGCCAGTTCCTTGCTTCTGTCCGCGTCTACTACACTGGTGCATCTTCTGTAACTGCACAGCAGGGTGTTCTGACTTTTCTGATTCGCGGTGTGCGGTATAAGATATCTTTTCAGGAGCTCTGCGATATCTATGGGTTTCACAGGGACTTCCCTAGGTGCGAGTTTCCTCGCAAGTTCATGGATGTTGAGGCGTTCTGGTCTCACTTTGGGCATGAAGTCTATGACAGCAAGACCACTACACTGATGGATGTGCGCCATCCTGTCCTACGCTGCCTTGTGAGGATCATGAGCAACACTTTGTTGTGTAAGATGGAACCAAACAAGATGAGAGTTGCTGAGCTGATTGTTCTGTCTATTGGGATTGGAAATCTCATTTATTATGAGGCATATGAGTGGCCTGAGTTGGACCTCGCGGTCAACTTAGGTGCAGTATTCGCACACCACTTGGAGTCGCTGAAGGTTAAGCCTTTCACAGGACGCAGCAAGACTTCTAGGACTGCAAGTCGCCCGAAGACCGAGACGGTGGGCAACCTTCTCACTCCCATTTTTCTGCACCTAGAAATCAGCACCACTAGTTGCTCGATCGTGACTTCCCGCGAGCTCATGGACGAGGCGCACTTGGAGCACCTGCGTTGGCTGAAGCCATTCAGGCGTTGGGTTTTCAGCACTTCTGTTGGGGACTATCTGGTTCAGCTCCCCAACACCGATCTGGCAGACATAGGCGGTGACCCTGTGATGAGGACATCGACTCTATGACCGACCCAAAGGAGATGCCCACCGTCCAAGAAGGTCTCATGACCCGCTCTAAGGCCAAACAGCTCAAAAGGAGGTTTGGGACAGCCATACAAGCTTTCATCAACTCTCTAAGACCAGACGATCCTTTGAAAGAAGTAACCGAGACAAAATCAGTTCTAGCCGAGAGATCTTACTCGAAGGCAGTTTTAGCCGAGAGAAGAGAGCCCATGCCAGATGACAGTCCAAACGACATGATCATCACTAAGGAGGGTAAGTTCTCTCGTCCAAGTGACCATTCTAAGACTAACAGGACATGTGGTTTTAGCCCTACAGACACGGAACCAGTTCTAGCCGAGAGATCTTACTCGAAGGCAGTTTTAGCCGAGATAAAAGAGCCAATTCCAAACGATGGTCCAAACGATCCGATCATCACTGAGGGAGGTAAGTTCTTTCGACCAAATGCATATTTTAAGACTAACAGGACAAGTAGTTTTCCTCTTAGAGATGCAGAACAGCCAGTTGCTTCACTCACAAGCCATTTAGCCGAAGAGAACCAAAAAGGGGCTGAAGAAGATATTGAAGCTGAGGGATCGCAAGAACTTGAAGAGGATGGCTTCTCTGTTCAAGAAGACCTCCTAGAAGACTTCACCAAGCTGCTGCACACACGGGACGCACCAGAACCAGAATCACCTTCAAAAGCGCCTCATGCACCACCTTGGGCCCCTTCACCTCAATGTAAGCTGTTTACATTATATACTGTTCTTGCAGGTGTTCCAAGCACCAACAACGACTAAGAGCAGCATCAAAATCAACCTTAAGCCTTTAGTTTAGATCGCGCGGCCAAACTTTCCTTTTCTTGCTTTAATGAAACGATGAGTATTTGTTTTAGAGTCTTTTGTTTTGTGTTGTTTTGTTTCGAACGTCCTGTTGTTTTTTTGAGTCTTTCTTGTCGTTTTGAGTCAAACACTAGAAGGTTCAAGCTGACGGACTATTAAAAAAGTCCCACACGCAGCTTTGTATTCATAACTTTTCACCCTAGATCAATAAAGAGCCGCACTTTCTTCTAAGTGTTCTTGAGAAGCGAATTCTCTCCTTGTTCTTGTTCTTGTTCGTGTGATTCGACCAAGACCAAGTTCCTACACCGTATTAGAGATCTCACCATTCTCTATGTGTCGTGTATTCACTTCATCAACATCTCATCACTAGACTCCACACGAGAGAAGCGACCGCCATCGTGTCAAGTCACTCCACCTTCGACCATCAATCTGCTAAAGGAGAGGGCGACCGCCTGTCTTTAGCTCCACCTCTATCCCCTATAAGCTCTCACCACCGGGGCTTATACCACCCTGCTCAGCTACTTTTCGCACCTGCTCCAGCTGACATGGAGCATGCACCAGTGACTCGACGTCGTGGCTCAGCTACTAGAGCACAGCCACCTGCATCTGGCCCTACTGGGGGTCAACCGCGACACGAGCCATTTCCCATTGCTGCTACGCTTTCTTTTCCTCTACCACCTGAGAAGGAGATTGACCCTTTTTAGAGATACGTAGTCACAAGTCCGCAGACGATCTGGACTGCTATTTCTCGCTGCCGCTGCATGACTGACACTGACGCTGCTCCTTTGTCTTGGGATCACGTTTCACCACGCTCCACGCACACACCTACTGACGCTGGTCCATCTGGTACTACTGGCGATGACTCTAACGCCACTGAGGATGATTAGTCCTCTTTCTATCTGATTATCACGTTTGCTATTTCTTTTCCCTTTTCTTTTTTATTTTCGTTTGAACCTGTCCTCTTTTTATTGTGTCTTTTATGTTTTTGGACCTGTGGGTTTATGCTTCTATGATATTTTGTTGCACCTAAATTGTGTTTGAGTGGTCTAACAGTGCTTACATTTAACACCTGGATCGTTTGACACATTTTTGGAGCTACATCTGACCTTAGACGTTGAAAACGAATTTTTGGAGCTACATCTGAGCTACATTTAACACCTCGATTTTCACAATCCACTTGGTTCTTTTGCTTTCTTTCACCAACTCTAGGCTAGATAACACTGGGGACAATGTTGTTCAAGTCTGTGGGAGGGACATTATTTTTGTTTTTCTTAGAGTCAGTCAATTTTGAGTATTTCATTGTTTTATTGAGTCAAAACTTTGTTGGAGACTGTTATCGTGTTCTTGAATCTTTTGTTCTGACTCTACTTCTAAGTGACCATTGTTACATAATCAGTTCTAGATAGACTAATGAAAAATCCAAAGGCTGACCAGTTAACTAGAAGACACTCATGTTTCTTTAAAGCCTGAGCCAAATTTGTGCACTTCATCGATGTGACTGATGTCCATAGAGCTTGATTCCTCATTCGTATCTGACAAAGGAACCCACATGTTTAAAGTAATGGCATTTCTCTCCCTGTTACAAGTTAATTAATAAGATGCATTAAAAGAAGAGATGGTTTTCTTCTGAGTAGAGGGTTAGGAAAATTTACAGCGATCCCATTATTCTACTTCAGAGGAGATGATCACACAAAGGTGGAAGCGAGGTTAGGAAAATTTCATGTAATACCATTATTCGCCTACACCTTTGGTTACTTTTGAGGGAAGAACCGGGGATTCGATGGCAAACACCATCAATACTCGCGTCTCGAACCTTAATATGTAAATGCAAGAAACATAATAAGAAATAAGCCTGGGAGAGAGAAATAATACCAGAAAGTGTGAAAAATGGTGGTTCCGTGTCATGATATTGTATGGGAAAGAATGTATAAGGTTCTTGGTGTTAATTACCGCGATGAAACTGGCGAGGATGGCTTGATTGAACAATGCTGTGAAATAATGTGTGTAGTCTGGGAAACTGCGAATGTCTACGGAGAAGTACATGGTGGTTAGATTTGGAACTGGTTAGGTGATATGTGGAGCACTAAGAAAAATGGTCATTGCAATGTTTCATGAACAAGTGAGTCTCTATGTTTTCAAACCTCTTTATCTGGTTTAGTCTTCTATTTGCTTGAGGGCAAGCAAAGGCTAAGTATGGGGAAGTTGATATATCATGGTTTTTACCACGTTTAAGCCATGATATAAGACCGTTTTATAGAGTCTTTCTACTATTTTGTAGTGGTTTAGAGTCTTTTACAGGTTTTAGCACGTTTGGAGCATAATTGGAGAGATTTGAGATTTCTGGAGCATTTTGGAGCAAAGCAACGTTCGTGTAACCTCATACCCGATTGGAAGCCTCAGTATCGATCGATACTGACTAGTATCGGTCGACACTCACTGCAGCAAGACACGATCGCGACTTATGAAGAGTTGAAAAATTGCAAAATGGCCAAGAAGGCTTTATTATTTACAAGAAGCCCCAAAACGTGATTTAGGTTATTTAATAGGATTTTACAGCCACTTTCATGGCTACGCTTTATTTTACTTTGGTTTTGTGAGAGAGCTTCTGAACGGAGACAAGTTTGAAACTCTGTTCGTCCGAGAGAAGATTTCGAACCCTCTTGTTACCCTTTTTGTTTTATTTGATGATTTATTCAAACATGTTTATTACTTCAATTTCCATGTCTGAGTAGATCTCTTGTTAGGTTTAGTGTTCTCATAAAGGTTTTCTATGAATGCTATGTTGATTAGTTATTAGGATTCACCATCTGAATTAGTTCTTCACCATAGGTTGTTTTCAAAGCTAATTCTAGATTCATCACCTAGAACTTAGATATTAGGAAAATTGATTAGGCACGAGAGTGTGATTCATTACCTGATAGAACCTAAGGTGAGCAAAATAATTATTCGCAAAGAGATTTGGTTTAGTTGTTTTGTGAACAAATCAAACATGATCTAAAAGCTGATTTACACTTTAGGATTCGCAAAGAGATTTGGAATTCTAAGATTTAGATTTAGATAGTTTTCGCAACGAGAGTTGGTTAATTATACCTTAGTGATTTGAGTTCAAGAACCGCGCTAAATCTGAATCTTGCTAGTTAGTTTATCTGCATTCATTGATTTCCTGAGAAATACCCTAAACCTATCTTTCTCCAATCGAATTTACAACCGTTTTAATTTACGTTCTGTTTTCAATATCATTGATCACTTAGCTTAATTCTCACCTATATAATCTATTGTGTGATTCTGTGAGTCCTTGTGTTCGACCCCTACTTTACTACAACTATTGCTTTAGTACTTTTAGGGTACTTTTTTGGAATAAGCTATTTAGAAACCTTTTTGCAAGACCCTCAAAAAATCTGTTGCAAAACCATAAAATCCATTGCAAAATTTAAGAAATATGTTGCAACACTGTTGCTAGTCTGTTGCAGGTTGTGAAACCACAAATATCTAAGTGTGGAACCACAAATGGCTTACTATATGTTAACAAGGATCCCTTTAGTTGTTATTCTTGTTTCCCATCACGTTTAATGTTTTCTTTGATTAGATCATCGATGGTATGTGAAAGATATTCTTTGAGATCATATAAGTGAGTAAATGTGTATTCATGTTTACTTTTTCTTAATATGAATGTTGTACTTTGATATATTTTTGACATGAATGATGATTGTTGTAGTGTTTTATTTCACTGATGGTATAAAATATATATTGGTCAATATACTATGAATAACTTGGGTAGTAGTTATATGAGTACGAGGATTGAAACGAGTTTTTTCGGAATGATATATTTTTGACATGTATGATGATTGTTGTAGTGTTTTATTTCACTGATGGTATAAAATATATATTGGTCAATATACTATGAATAACTTGGGCAGTAGTTATATGAGTAAGAGGATTGAACTAGTTTTTTCGGGATGAGCTATTTAGCAACATATTTGAAAGGAACCTCAAAAAAATTAGTTGCAAACAAAAAAAATTAGTTGCAACACCGTTGCTAGTCTATTGCAAGTTGTGTGGAACCACAAATGGCTTACGATATGTTAACAAGGATTCCTTTAGTTGTTAATCTTGTTTTCCATCACGTTTAATGTTTTGTTTGATTAGATCATCGATGGTATGTGAAAAATATGCTTTAAGATCATATAAGTGAGTAAATGTGTATTCATGTTTACTCTTTCTTAAAATGAATGTTGGGCTCATATATATTTTTGACATGAATAATGATTGTTGTGGTGTTTTATTTCACTGAAGGTATAAAATATACATTGGGCAATATACTATGAATAACTTGGGTAGTAGTTGTATGTGTAAGAGGATTAAAACATGTTTTTTCGGAATGAGCTATTTAACAATGGATTTGCAAGGAAGCTCAAGAAATCTGTTGCAAAACCAAAACATCGATTGCATAATCAAGAAATCCGTTGCAACATTGTTGCTAGTTCATTGCAAGATGTGAAACCACAAATGGTTTACTATATGTTAACAAGGATTCATTTAGTTGTTATTCTTGTTTTCCATCACGTTTAATGTTTTCTTTGATTAGATCATCGATCGTATGTGAAAAATATTCTTTAAGATGATATAAGTGAGTAAATGTGTATTCATGTTTACCCTTTCTTAAGATGAGTGTTCGACTCTTATATATTTTTGACAAAAATGATGATTGTTGTTGTGTTTTATTTCACTGAAGGTATACAATATACATTGTGCAATATACTATGAATAACTTGGGCAGTAGTTATATGAGTAAGAGGATTGAAACTTTTTTTTATCGGAATAAACTATCTAGCACAAATTTGCAAGGACAATCAAGAAATCCGTTGCAAAACCAAGAAATCCTATGCAAAATCAAGAAATCCATTGCAACACCGTTGCTAGTCTGTTCCAAAATGTGAAACCACAAATTTCTTAAATGTAGAACCACAAATGTCTTACAATATGTTAACAAGGATTTCTTTAGTTGTTATTCTTGTTTTCCATCATGTTTAATGTTTTCTTTGATTAAATCATCGATGGTATGTAAACAATATGCTTTAAGATCGTATAAGTGAGTAAATGTGTATTCATGCTTATTATTTATTAAGATGAATGTTGGACTCTTATATATTTTTGACATGAATGATGATTGTTGTGGTGTTTTATTTCACAGAATGTATAAAATATACATTGTGCAATATACTATGAATAACTTGGGTAGTAGTTATATGAGTAAGAGGATTGAAACTTGTTTTTTCGAAATGAGCTATTTTGCAACATATTTGCAATGAAGCTCAAAAAATCTGTTGCAAAACAAAAAAATACTTTGCAAAATTAAGAAATCCGTTGCAACACCGTTGCTAGTCCGTTGCAATTTTTGAAACCACAAATTTCATAAGTGTGGAACCACAATTGGCTTACTATATGTTAACAAGGATTCTTTTAGTTGTTATTCTTGTGATCCATCACAATTAATGTTTTCTTTGATTAGATCATCGATGGTATGTGAAAGATATTTGTTAAGTTCATATAAGTGAGTAAATTTGTATTCATGCTTATTATTTCTTAAGATGAATGTTGGACTCTTATGTATTTTTGACATGAATGATGATTGTTGTGGTGTTTTATTTCACTGAATGTATAAAATATACATTGTGCAATATACTATGAATAACTTGGGTAGTAGTTATATGAGTAAGAGGATTAAAACTTATTTTTTTCGGAATGAGCTATTTAGCAACGATTTTGCAAGGAAGCTCAAGAAATCCGTTTTAAAACCAAGAAATCTGTTTCAAAATCAAGAATTCTGTTGCAACACCGTTGCTAGTCCATTACAAGATGTGAAACCACAAATTTCTTAAGTGTGGAACCACAAATGGCTTACTATATGTTAACACGGATTCCTTTAGTTGTTATTCTTGTTTTCCATCACGTTTAATGTTTTCTTTGATTTGATCATCGATGGTATGTGTAAAATATGCTTTAAGATCATATAAGTGAGTAAATGTGTATTCATGTTTACTCTTTCTTAAGATGAATGTTGGACTCTTATATATTTTTGACATGAATGATGATTGTTGTGATGTTTTATTTCACTGAAGGTATAAAATATACATTGGGCAATATACTATGAATAATTTGGGTAGTAGTTATATGAGTAAGAGGATTGAAACTTTTTTTTCCGGAATGATCTATTTAGCAACAAATTTGCAAGGAATCTCAATAAATCCGTTGTAAAACCAAAACATCTGTTGCAAAAACAAGAAATCTGTTGCAACACCGTTGCTAGTCAGTTGCAAGTTGTGAAACCATAAATATCTTAAGTGTGGAACCACAAATGGCTTACTATATGTTAAAAAGGATTCCTTAAGTTGTTATTCTTGTTTTCTATCACGTGTAATGTTTTCTTTGATTAGATCATCGATTGTATGTGAAAAATATTACTTAAGATCATATAAGTGAGTAAATGTGTATTCATGTTTATTCTTTCTTAAGATGAATGTTGGACTCTTAAATATTTTTGACATGAATGATGATTGTTGTGGGGTTTTATTTCACTGAAGGTATAAAATATACATTGTGCATTTTACTATGAATAACTTGGGTAGTAGTTATATGAGTAAGAGGATTGAAACCTATTTTTTCGGAATAAGCTATTTAGCAACGGATTTGCAAGGAAGCTCAAGAAATCCATTGCAAAACCAATAAATCAGTTGCAAAATCAAAAAAAATTCGTTGCGACACCGTTGCTAGTACATTCCAAGATGTGAAACCACAAATTTCTTATGTGTGGAACCACAAATGGCTTACTATATGTTAACAATGATTCCTTTAGTTGTTATTCTTGTTTTCAATCACCTTTAATATTTTCTTTGATTAGATCATCGATCTTATGTGAAAAATATTCTTTAAGATCATATAAGTGAGTAAATGTGTATTCATGTTTACTCTTTCTTAAGATGAATGTTCGACACTTATATATTTTTGACATGAATGATGATTTTTGTGGTGTTTTATTTCACTAATGTATAAAATATACATTGTGCAGTATATTATAAATAACATGGGTAGTAGTTATATGAGTAAGAGGATTAAAACTTTTTTTTTCGGAATGAGCTATTTAGCAACGAATTTGCAAGGAAGCTCAAGAAATCCGTTGCAAAACCAAGAAATCTGTTGCAAAATCAAGAATTCCGTTGCAACACCGTTGCTAGTCCATTACAAGATGTGAAACCACAAATTTCTTAAGTGTGGAACCACAAATGGCTTCCTTTAGTTGTTATTCTTGTTTTCCATTGATATGCTCAAATTAATACCCTAAAAGTACTAAAGTAGTAGTTGTAGTAAGTGTAGGGGTCGAACACAGCGACTCACAGAAATCACACAATAAATTGTTGATATGCTCAAATTAATACCCTATTTAGATACTAAAGAAGTTGTTATAGTATAGCTAGGGGTCGAATACAAGGACTCACAGAGACACACAATAGATTATAGATGTGGGAATTACGCTAAGCAATCAATGGAATTGAAAACAGAATGTAAATTAAAACGGTTGTAAATTCAATTTGGGAGATATAGGTTCAGGGTATTTCTCAGGAAATCAATGAATGCAGGTAAACTAACTAACATGATTCAGATTTAGCGCGGTTCTTGAACTCAAATCACTAAAGTATAGCTAACCAACTCTCGTTGTGAAAACTATCTAAATCTAAATCCTAGTAATTTCAAATCTCTTTGCGAATCCTAAAGTCTAAATCAGCTTTTTAAATCAAGTTTGATTTGTTCACAAAACAACTAAACCAAATCTCTTTGCGAATAGTTATTTTGCACACCTTAGGTTCTATCAGGTAATTAATCGTGCTCTCGCGCTTAATCAATTATACTAAGATCTAAGTTCTAGGTGATCAATCCAGAATTAGCTTTGCAAACAACCTATGGTGAAGAACTAATTCAGATGGTGAATCCAAATAATAAATCAATCTAACGTTCAGAGAAAACCCTATTGAGAACCCTGAACCTAACAAGGGATCTACTCAGACATGGAGAATGAAACAATCAACATAACTGAATAAATCATCAATAGAATAAAATAAGAGTAGAATGAAACATGGGTTTGAAATCTTCTCTCAGACGAACAGAGTTCTGACTTGTCTCCCCTCTCTCAGAAATCCTAAAGAACAACGTAATAAAAAGCACACAGCCAAAGTGGCTGTAAAACCTAAATTAAAAGTCTAAACACGAATTGGGGTCTTCTTGTATATATGAAAGTCTTCTGGGCAAGTTCTTCAAACTTCATTAAAGTCACGACTTGTAATCTGCTTCGATGGGTGTCGATCGATACCAGGGGGTATCGATCGATGCTTGACGCTCAGATTGGGCACTTAGTCATCAGACTTCAGTTTTACTCCATAATGCTCCATAGAACTCCAATATTTCCAATAATGCTCCAAATGTGCTAAAACTTGTAAAGGACTCTAAAAGACTCTATAATAGAATAAAGACTCGATAAAACGGACTTATATCATGGCTTAAACATGGTAAAAACCATGATATATCAACTACCCAGACTTAGCCTTTGCTTGCCCTCAAGCAAATAGAAGACTAAACCGGAGAAACGTGGAAATGACCAATTTCCCAAGCACCCAAATGTCACCTAACCAGCTTTTGATCTAACCACCATGTACTTCTCCGTAGACATTCGCAGCTTCTCAGACTACACACATTATTTCTCAGCATTGTTCAATCAAGCTATCCTCGCCAGTTTCATCGCTGTGAATTAGTATCAAGAACTTTCTAGATTCTTTCTCATAAAATAAAATTTTCACACTTTTTGGTATTATTTCTCTCCCCCAGACTTATTTATTATTATGTTCTCGTCATGTTTTTAGCTTTGCATATACAAATCAAGGTATGAGACGCGAGTATTGATGGTGTTTGCCACCTAATCCCCGATTCTTCCCTTTCAACGTATCAAAGGATGTAGGCGAATAATGGCATCATTGGAAAATCCTAGCCTCGCTTCCAATCTTCTGTGTGATCATTCCCTCTTGAGTAGAATAATGGGATCGCTGGAAATTTTCCTAACCCTCTACTTAGAAGAAAATCATTTCATCTTTAATGCACTTATTAATTAACTTGTAATAGGGAGAGAAATACCGTTATTTTAAAACACATGGGTTCTTTTGTCAGATACGAATGAGGAATCAAGCTCTATAGATACTAACCACATTGATGAAGTGCAAAAATTTGGCTCAGACTTTAAGGAACTTTGCTGGAAACATGATTGTCTTCTGGTTAACTGGTCAACCTTTGGATTTTTCATTAGTCGATCTAGAACTGATTCTGTAACAATGGTCACTCAGAAACAAGGTCAGATCAATTGATTCAAGAAAAATATCACAGTCTCAGACAAAATTTTGACTCAATAAAACAACGAATGACACAAAAACGGACTGACTCTAAGAAAAACAAAAACAAAGTCAGCGACTACCTCCCCCAGACTTAAACAACACTGTCCTCAGTGTTATCTAGCCTAGAGTTGGTGAAAGAAAACAAATGAACCAAGTGGATAGTGAGAAACAGGAAGTTACCGTGCTGGAACATTGGGTATCGATCGACACACAGCTTGGTATCGGGCGATACAAAGTTTAAATCGATACATGTCCTCCTCATTCGCATAGGGTGTCGACCGATACCCAAGGGTATCGATCGACACTCATGTGATTTCGTTGTCAACGTCTATGGTCAGATGTAACTCCAAACATGTGTTAAACGAACCAAGTGTTAAATGTAAGCAGTGTTAGACCACTCAAACACAAGTTAGGCGCAACAAAATATCATAGAGGCATAAATCCATAGATCCAAAAACATAAAAGACACAAAAGTTCGAATGAAAATAAACAGAAAAAAAAGAAAAAAGAAAAACAAACGTGAAAATCAGATAGAATCACCCTCATAATCTGAATCGTCAACAGGAGAAGGATCAACAGGTTGAGGCGAAGGATCAACGTCCGTGGCAGTCATGCAGCGGCATAGAGAAATCGCAGTCCATATGCTCCTCAGACTCTCTATCATCACCTTCTGAAAGGCGGCTGGCTCCATCTGAAGTTCCGAAGTAGAAGGAAATGATGGTGCATGGATAGGGGAAGCTGAGGCTTGCGATTTCTGGGTGCGTCCTCCCTGACGTGAAGTAGATGGAACGTCAGCAGCAGCAGGTGCAGGTGTGCGAGCAGAAGGGCCTCGTCTTTGGCGAGTGCGAGGTGCAAGAATCAGTAGGCTCGGATAAGGTTCAAAACGAAGCTGAACGGGATCGTCATCAATGTCTGTCAGCACTCTATTTGGGAGCTTAACCAGAAAATCCCCTTCCCTGTTGGAAAAACACCAATGTCGCGCAGGCTTCAGCCACCTGAGGTTTCGTATATGTCTCTCGTCCATGACAGTGCGAGTGGTGACAATCGAACAACTCGCTGTGCTGATACCGAAATGCTGGAAGATAGGGGTAAGAAGATTACCCACTGTCTCGGTCTTCCGAGCTGTTCCCACGAATGGTTTGGTCTTCAGAGAGACCAGGTGATGGGAAAAGACTGCCCCTAGGTTGACTGCGAGATCGAGTGCGGGCCACTCATAGTTCTCGTCGTGGATGATGTCTCCAATAGCTATGGAGAGCATGATAAGCTCGGACAGCCGCATCTTGTTAGGCTCCATCTTGCACAAGATGGTGTTGCTAAGGATCCTAACCAGGCAGCGCAGAACGGGATGACGAACGTCCATCTGAGTAGATGTCTTGGAGTTGTATGCTCCGTTCCCGAAGTGCTCCCAGAAGACCTGCACGTCGAGGAACTGGGTAGGCAAGGCAAATTTCTGGAAATCCCTGCGAAAGCCATAAATGTCGTAGAGATCTAGGAGTGGCAACCTGTATCTCACTCCGCGAATCATGAAGGTCATGGTGCCTTCCAACTCGTCCTTCAGAACCTCATCCTGATAGTAAACTCAGACTGTCGCGAGGAACTGTCGCACCAAGTCAGGGTACAATTCATATTGTCGCGTCGGCATAGTACCCAAACCAATCTTCTCTATCAATTTCATGAGTGTCTTGTCGATACCCAGGCTTCGCATGGTCTGAGGGTCAACAAATCGAGTGGTCTGAATATCAACGTCCTGCCAGGCGTTGTAGAACAACGTGTCGTAATCGTCCCAGGTCTCAGAGATGGGCCTGTAGACGCAATCATTACTCACAGCTTTCTGCATGTCTGTTCCCTCCCAATCTCTGGTGCATGGAATTTTGGCCTTCTTGTTATGCTTAGGCCAAAGAGCTCTAACTGTGGCAGCAGGAACCACAGGATCAACGCGAGCCGCTGGTGTTGGAGACGAAGATGGCACTGGTGGTGGCATGTTCCGCATGGAAGCATGCGGAACCTCGATGTCTGCTGACGCTCCATCAACTCTCACTCTGTAAGTATCGTTACCTAGGTAACCTATCACTCCACCTCGACGCCAATGTAAACCGTCCCATATCTTGACACGTTGACCCAAGGCGAAATCCCTTGGCGATGGGTTTGAGCTAGATGCTTCGTCCGTTCGTGTTCTCTTTCGCGTAGACATCTGCATCATTAACAAACACGAAACATGGCATAAATCCAACATCTCTCTCAAACACTGCAATCTCGGCCAAGTAAAACAATGAGCGTCGATCGATACCACTTGTTATCGATCGATACTCACACAGGTATCGATTGCCACGCGAAGAACACAAATCCGAAAAGTAAACAAGTGTAATCCATGGGTAATTAGGTGCAATGCCGGATTCGACTAAGCCTAGAATACACAAATCAAGTGGTAATCGTCCATCAAAACAAGTTCTAGAAGCCTAAAAATCGGAAGTCAAACCGTGGGTTACGAATTGAAAAGATGAGAAATCGTGATTCATACCTTGTAGATCGCGAGAAAGAGTGAGAGAATGAGACAGAGGATGAAAATCCAAGTAGAATAGGCACAAAAATCACTCAAATCCGTTGAGAAACGGAGATTTGTGATTTTGAGAGAGAGAGGTCGGTATTTGTATCTAGCGATGGAGGCAGTGGGGAAAGAAAGGAAAAACCGTAGGGTTTTAAGGAAACTTACCTGGCCGTGGAGTATCGATCGATACCCATATGTATCAGTCGATACTTGTTGTTTTTTGTCGACACTTATGAGAAATTATACTCCTTTTTACGACACTTGGTATCGATCGACACTGACTGGTGTCGATCGATACTTCCCGTCAAATCTGCTTCACGTTTGACACAAGGCACAAAACCAAAAATTAAAAACAAAATGAAAACAAAAACGTATGTACAGACTTACCAGTGGGCTGCCTCCCATCAAGCGCTTGTTTACAGTCAATAGCTTGACTTTAGTAGGGCGATCAGTCGGAAAGAAGTAGGGAACTCACTCCCATGCAAGTCCCACAACTAGACACTTCCATACTCAGAGTTTTGCGCAACATATGCTCAATAACTTCCTGCCCTTTCTCTTTCAGCTATGGAGTTAGGATGATTCTGGCCTTAGAGAATGGTTTCGAGCGTCCCTTACACTTCACCTTGTACTCGATCGAATCTCCATCGTTTTTCTGAGGGGTTAAGGTGACATATGTAGTGTTCTCGGCGCTTTCGTCCTTCACCTTCTTCTTTACCTTAGTCTTTTTGATGACTTTCTTGGCGATGATAGGAGGATGATATAGATCTTCCATGACAGTTGGCACAACATCATGCTCGTCCAAAAGATCAACCATCAATGTTTCTCCTGCACCAACGGGGATGCAAGATATCTGTGTGGGAGTTCTTTAGAGGGGATGGCTTCGTAGGAGACATGTTCGTCAATGTACGAAAATGAAATCTTCCTACTGGGTGTGTCCATAACTGCACCAGCAGTAGCCATGAACGGTCTTCCAAGAATCAAAGGCGTGCTAGACATTACATGCATCTCCACAACCTAAAAATCAGTAGGAACCATACAGTCCCCTACCTTAACCATCAAGTCATGGATTGTACAGTACGGAACAGATGTGGAAGAGTTCGCGAATGTGAGAGGCATCTGAGTAGATCGTATGTCATCGATCTTAAGCTTCTCTGCAAGTGCCTTTGAAATGACATTCACGCTAGACCCTGAATCAACCAGTGATTCCTTGATTTCAACTCCAGAGATGGAGCATTGAACTGAAAATTTCCATGGGTCTTCCCTCTTAGTCAACCGCTTCAGTGGAGGCGGTGGACTTCTGACTTTGATGAAGAGTGCCTTAATCTCTTCCTCAGTTTCTCTGCAATCCCGGAAATGACTGAGCAGAGGGATGTACTCTAGAGCTTCTTCGAAAGTATGTGTGTGTAGAATTCTTCGTACCATCTTCTAAAAGCCACACAGCTGCTTTGGAGAAATAGGATCTCTGAGGTGTTTAGGTGGTCGAGGATCTTGTTTCTTAGGTTTGTATACACGTCTCTCAACCATCTCTGGTTTTCTCATGATCTCTGGTTCAGCCTCCGAGGGGTATCGATCGATACTGACGAGTCAGGTTCGTAATCATCTTCTTCAAAGTTTTCGAGATCTCCTGCACTTCTCAAAGTGATGGCATTGACGTACTCCTTCTATGCCTGAGTCGCCTTTCCTTTGACAGCTGCTGCAGTCTGAGCTACTTGTGTTTCCAACATATTGTGATGAGTATCGAGCGCATCGATCCTTCCACTCAGGTCCTTGTACACAACATCTATCTTTCTTTTGAGATTCATTGTGAGCTGCTGCTGTCCTTGAATCAGCTGTTCGAACATACCCTCGATCTTGCTATCTGGGAGTTTAGCAGGTACAAGCTGATAGGAAGAATTCCCATAGTTCCTGACATACCCACTGTTCTGCAATAGTTTATGGCCAAACTGATTCGACCCTCCTTGCTGCGAGTTGTTGTTGAAGTTTCGGTTGTTGTTGAATTGATTTCTCTGACCCTGAAAGCCAGAACCCCTAATGTAGTTAACATCATCTACTTCATCTTCGTTGAATACCTCGACATCTTCAGCAAAGTGAACAGCTTTCTGTGTCTTGCCCATTAGAAGACTATGCATAGAATCCAACTTAGCTTGAAAGTCAGCGATCTGCGAACCATCCACGTTACCAGCTGGCTTTTTCTGCTCAAAATCAGCATTCTTGGTGCTATTGCTAGACGCCAAGTTCTCAATCAGGACATAGGCTTCATCAGGATATTTGGTGTTGAAGTTTCCATTGCTTGAAGCATCCAAAGTCATTTGGTATCTCCAATCAAGTCCTCTAAAGAAGAAACCCATCAGTTGAACATCAGAGTATCCATTGTGTGGACAATCTCTCTGATATGATTTGAACCTCGTCCAAGGAGCCTTGAACGCCTCAATAGGTCCTTGAGAAAATTGGGAGATCTTGTTCCTTAAATCCTCGGATCTTGCATCATCATAGAAATTAGTCAGGAAAGCAGTTTTAGTTTCCTCCCAGCTAGTCAGCGATCCAGGAGATAACTGCTTCAGCCAGTAGGTTGCTTCCCCACCAAGAGAGTATGGGAAAAGCTTGCAGAAGAGGTAGTCATAAGACACTCCATTGCTCTTGATGCTAGTGACCAAGTCCTTGAATCTCTCGACATTATCCATGGGATGCTCGCTGGAAAGACCATGAAAAGGGTGCTGTCCCACAAGAGTGTAGTATGCGGATTTCAGTTCAAATTCATTCCTTGGAAAAGGGGGAGGACGGATCGCATAGCGATTTGCGTAGAACTGGTCAGGTTTGTTGCACTCACCAATCATCCTACCACGACTAACCACATTGTTCTCAGCATTCACTGCGTTCGCGTTCCCAGCGGCATTCCCATCGACAACTGGAGCAGGTGGAATGATGTTCCCTTCTCCATCCAGACGTTGTCCTCTCTCATTGCACAAACGACCCTCTGGGTCCCAGTAGGCACCAGCCTCATCTGAAACCAACTCTACTTGATTGTTGTTCATAGCTGCTGGTTTCTTTGCCCTTCTGTTTGTGCGTTCCACAAGTGCTAGTTGCTCCAATGACAGTTGAACTAGCTGAGTGCTCTTGTTCTTTCTGGTTTCACGATTAAGCATGCACCTGAAAACAAGAGTTAAAGATGTTAGTAACTTGTAACACGATGAGTATCGACCGATACCGACGAACTTAGTCGAAATTCACAAACGTAATCTAATGGCGAATTGAGTCCCCGGCAACGGCGCCAAATTTGATATGCTCAAATTAATACCCTATTTAGATACTAAAGCAGTTGTTATATTATAGCTAGGGGTCGAACACAAGGACTCACAGAGATACACAATAGATTATAGATGTGGGAATTACGCTAAGCAATCAATGGTATTGAAAACAGAATGTAAATTAAAACGGTTGTAAATTCAATTTGGGAGAGATAGGTTCAGGGTATTTCTCAGGAAATCAATGAATGCAGGTAAACTAACTAACATGATTCAGATTTAGCGCGGTTCTTGAACTCAAATCACTAAAGTATAGCTAACCAACTCTCGTTTTGAAAACTATCTAAATCTAAATCCTAGGAATTCCAAATCTCTTTGCGAATCCTAAAGTCTAAATCAGCTTTTAAAATCAAGTTTGATTTGTTCACAAAACAACTAAACCAAATCTCTTTGCGAATAGTTATTTTGCACACCTTAGGTTCTATTAGGTAATTAATCGCACTCTCGCGCCTAATCAACTATACTAAGATCTAAGTTCTAGGTGATCAATCCAGAATTAGCTTTGCAAACAACATATGGTGAAGAACTAATTCAGATGGTGAATCCTAATAATAAATCAATCTAGCATTCGGAGAAAACCCTATTGAGAACCCTGAACCTAACAAGGGATCTACTCAGACATGGCGAATGAAACAATCAACATAACTGAATAAATCATCAATAGAATAAAATAAGAGTAGAATGAAACATGGGTTCGAAATCTTCTCTCAGACGAACAGAGTTCTGACTTGTCTCCCCTCTCTCAGAAATCCTCAAGAACAACGTAATAAAAAGCACACATCCAAAGTGGCTGTAAAACCTAAATTAATAGTCTAAACACGAATTGGGATCTTCTTGTAAATATTAAAGTCTTCTAGGCAAGTTCAGCAATTCTTCAAACTTCATTAAATTCGCGACTTGTAATCTGCTTCGATGGGTGTCGATCGATACCAGTGGTTATCGATCGATGCTTGACGCTCAGATTGGGCACTTAGTCATCAGACTTCAGTTTTGCTCCATAATGCTCCATAGAACTCCAATATTTCCAATAATGCTCCAAATGTGCTAAAACTTGTAAAGGACTCTAAAATACTCTATAATAGAATAAAGACTCGATAAAACGGACTTATATCATGGCTTAAACAGGGTAAAAACCATGATATATCAATTGTATAGTATCGAATCAAGCTAAGCAAATCAGATGAAACAAAAACAATAACCAGTAAACGTGTTGTAAATTCAATGGAGCGAATATATGACTAGAGTATTCCTTTGGAAATCAATGAATGCATATGAACTAACTAATAAGGGTTCAAGTTTCGCACGGTTCTTAAACTCAAATCACTAAAGTATAATTGACCAACTGTCTTTGCGAGAATTATCTAAATCTAAACTTCATAATCCCAAATCTCTTTGCAAATTCCTAAGAATAAATCAGTTTTAATTTCAGGTTTGATATGTTCACAAATCAATTAAACCAAATCTCTTTGCGAATAATCAATTTGCTCACCTTAAGTTCTATCAGATTACTCAATTGCACTGTCGTGCCTAATCGATTAACCTAAGATCTAAGTTCTAGGTGATCAATCTAGAATTAGCTTTGAGAACAACCTAAGGCGAAGAACTAATTCAGATTATCAACCCTAACAATAAATCAACCTAGCATTCAAAGAAATCCCTGTGAGAAAACCCTAAACCTAAAGTGGATCTACTCAGACATGGAAATTGAAACAATAAACATGTTTGAATAAATCATCAAATAAAATAGGGAGAGTAATAAGAGGGTTCGAAATCTTCTCTCGGACGAATAGATTTTCAGACTTGTCTCCCTTCAAAAGCTCTCTCACAAAACCAAAGTAAAATAAAGCGTAGCCATAAAAGTGGCTGCAAAATCCTATTAAATAACCTAAATCATGTCTTGTAAATAATAAAGTCTTCTGGGGCAATTCTGCAATTCTTCAACTCTTGGAGAAGTCGCGGGTCGTGTCTGCTGCGATGGGTATCGATCAATACTAGGCAGTATTGATCGATACTGATGCTTCAAATCGGGTACTCAGCAACAAGAACTTCTGCTTTGCTCCAGAATGCTCCAGAAAGCTCCAATATTTCCTGTTATGCTCCAAACATGCTAAAACCTGTAAAAGACTCTAAAAGACTCCAAAATACTAGAAAGACTCTATAAAACGGACTTATATCATGGCCTAAAAGGGGTAAAAACCATGATATATCAACTCTCCCAGACTTAGCATTTGCTTGCCCTCAAGCAAATAGAAGACTAAACCAGAGAAAGAGGTTTGAAAACACGGAGATTCACCTATTCAGGAACCATCGCAAAGATCATTTTCCCAAACACCCATATGTCACCTAACCAGCTTTTGATCTAACCACCATGTACTTCTCCGTAGACATTCGCAGTTTTTCCAGACTCAACACATTATCTCGCAGCATTGTTCAAATAAAGCCCTCATCGCCAGTTTCATCGATGCAGCCAATGTTCAAGAACCTTCTAGATTCTTTACCATACAATATCATGACAAGGAACCATCCAATTTCACACTTTTTGTATCACTTTCTCTCCCCCAGATCTGCATATACACATCAAGGCCCGAAACGCGAGTATTGATGGTGTTTGCCACTGAATCCCCAGTTCTTCCCTCTCTATGTATCAAAGGTTTAGGCGAATAGTGGTATCACGGGAAATTTTCCTAACCTCGCTTTCAACCTTTGTGTGATCATTCCCTCTTAAGTAGAATAATGGGATCGCTGGAAATTTTCCAAGCCCTCTACTGAGAAGAAAATTATTTCATCTTTTATGCTCTTATTTATCAACTTATAACAGGGGCGAGAGATACCATTACTTTAAACATATGGGTTCCTTTGTCAGATATGAATGATGACTCAAGCTCTGTAAACACTAACCACATCGTTAAAGTGCAAAAATTTGGCTCAGGCTTCAGAAGAACTTTGCTGGAGACATGGATGTTTTCTAGTCAACTGGTCAGTCCTTGGATTTTTCATTAGTCGATAGAGAGCTGATCCTGCAATACTGGTCACTCAAAAACAAAATCAAAACAACAATTCAAGCACATGATCATCATCTCCAACAAGTTTTGACTCAATAAAACGTTTTTGACTCGATAAAACAACTGACTCTAAGAAAAACAAACACAATGTCAGCAGACACCTCCCCATAACTTGAACAACACTGTCCCTAGTGTTATCTAGCCTAAGGTTGGTGAAAGAAAACAAAAGAACATAATAGAATTAAGAGAAACAAGAGGTTACCGTACTAGAACATCTGGTGTTGACCGACACACGGCCTGGTATCGATCGATACCAGGCTTAAGTCGACATGATGAACCGTCTCATTCTCGATTGGTGTCGACCGATACCAATGTGGTATCGATCGATACTCAGGCGATTTCGAGTTTTCGCTCCTTGTTTATCCCAACACAAACATAGAACGAAAAATAAAAAGAAAAATGACTCAAAAGCAGACTCACCAGTAGGTTGCCTCCTACCAAGCGCTCGTTTAACGTCATTAGCTTGACTGTAACGCCATTCAGGCTGTGCGTGCATCATCCAAAGGCATTACCTGCCCTGTTGGAATCTCGGCTTTCGCCCAATAGTGTTTCACCATCTGTCCATTGATAGTAAATTCATCGCTTGTAGGACTAATCAGCACGACAACACCATGTGGTCTGGTCTCCTTGATTGTGAAGGGACCTGACCAACGAGAACGCAGTTTACCAGGAAACAATTGCAAACGAGAGTTATACATAAGTACCTGGTCGTTCGGCTCGAAATGTCTGGAGATGATCTTTTTATCATGATAGGCCTTAGTTATCTCCTTGTACAGCTTCAAGTTCTCGTAGGCGTGGTGCCTAATCTCATCCAACTCGTTCAGTTGAATGAATCTCCTCTCTGCTGCAGGCTTGATGTCAAAGTTTAGCAACTTCGTCGCCCATGCTGCCTTGTGTTCTATCTCCACTGGAAGGTGACATGCTTTCCCATACAGCAAGTGAAATGGTGTAGTGCCCAGCGGTGTCTTGAAAGCAGTCCAATAAGCCCATAGCGCATCATCCAGCTTCTTAGACCAATCCTTCCTAGAAGCACCCACTGTCTTCTCCAAAATTTCCTTGATTTGCCTGTTAGAGACCTCGACTTGCCCACTGGTCTGAGGGTGATATGGAGTAGCCACGCGATGATTTACACCATACTTCTTCAGCAACCTCTCGAAAATCTTTTTGATAAAGTGAGAACCACCATCACTTATCACAATTCGAGGTACTCTAAATCGAGGGAAAATGATGGTCTTTAACAGCTTAACGACCACTGAAGAATCATTGGTTCTGCTAGCAATCGCCTCCATCCATTTGGACACATAGTCCACAACAACAAGGATGTATCTGTTCTCGTGTGACGAGGGAAAGGGATCCATAAAATCGATTCCCCAGCAATCGAAAACTTCAACCTCAAGGATGAAATTCTGTGGCATCTCATGTCTCTTGCTGATCTTCCCTCTCTTCTGACAGACATCACACTGTGAGATATAAGCATGCGCATCTCTGAACATAGTAGGCCACCAGAATCATGCTTGAAGAACTTTGGACACCGTCTTGAAAGTAGCAAAATGACCAGCATACTCAGACCGATGGCAATGAAAAAGAATCGCTGGCACCTCAGACTCTGCAACGCATCTTCTGTAGATACCATCTGAGCAGTGCTTGTGTAGGTATGGCTCATCCCAGAAGAACCTCCTCATCTCGCGCATAAACTTCTTCCTCGCATACTTTAGGGGATACTTTGGCTCAGTCTCTACAGCAAGGTAGTTGGCAATGTCAGCGTATCATGGTCGTGCAGGACTATAGACAGTAGCTAGATAGACATCATAAGAGTCGAAGTGCTCTGCAGGCAAAACAGGTTCAAATCGCGATGGGTGTCGACCGATACTAGGTGAGCATCGATCGATACCGAAAGTCTGCACTCGTGAAAATTGCAGATTTTCGGGACAAACGTCTTGAAGCTGAGCTTCAATGAAGGAGATACCTTCCTCTGGCAAGAAATCATCAATAGGTACGACTTCATCGACCTTTAATCGCGATAAGTGGTCAGCAACTCCATTCTCAACTCCTCTCTTGTCCTTGATCTCGATATCGAACCCTTGGAACAAAAGAACCCATCGGCATAGACGAGGCTTGAGGTCCTTGTTCTTCAGCAGGTATTTGAGAGCGGCATGGTCTGTGTGAACAATAACCTTGCTCCCAATCAAGTAGGACCGGAATTTCTCAAAAGAGAAAACAACTACAAGTAACTCCTTCTCAGTGGTGTTGTAATTTCATTGAGCATCATCCAACGTCATGCTGGCATAGTAAATAGCATGGAGCTTCTTGTCTTTCCTCTAACCCAACACAGCTCCATCAGCAAAATCACTCGCATCGCAAATAACCTCAAAAGGTAAATTCCAATCAGGTGGTTGGACTACAGGAGCACTCACCAATGCCTTCTTGATCTCCTCGAAAGCTACAAGGCAATCAGATGTGAAATCAAACTTGACTTCCTTACATAACAGGGCTGTGAGTGGGCGTGCAAGCTTAGAGAAATCCTTGATGAACCTCCTGTAAAACCCAGCATGACCAAGGAAGCTTCGTATCTCAGGAACAGATCGTGGAGGTTGTGATATGCTCAAATTAATACCCTATTCAGAAACTAAAGCAGTTGTCATAGTATAGCTAGGGGTCGAACACAAGGACTCACAGAAACACACAATATATTAAATAGATCCAAAATACGCTAAATCAAAAGATGTAAATGAAAACAAGTACGCAATTAAAAGTGTTGTAAATCAATGGAGGAAAATATAGGCCCAGAGTTTTTCTCAGGAAATCAATGAATGCAGCTAAATTAACTAACAGGATTCAGATTACGCACGGTTCTTGAAATCTAATCACTAAAATATAGCTAACCAACTCTCGTTGCGAAAACTATCTAAATCTAAATCCTAGGAATTCCAAATCTCTTTGTGAATCCTAAAGTCTAAATCAGCTTTAAAGTTCAGGTCTGATATGTTCACAAATAATTAAACCAAATCTCTTTGCCAATAATCAATTTGCTCACCCTAAGTTCTATCAGGTAATTAATCGCACTCTCGTGCCTAATCAATTATCCTAAAATCTAAATTCCAGATTCGTCAACCTAGAATTAGCTTTGAGAACAACCTAAGCGAAGAACTAATTCAGATGGTGAATCCTAAACAGATAATTAACCTAGCATTCAAAGAAATCCTTTATGAAAAAACCCTAAACCTAAAGTGGATCTACTCAGACATTGAGAATGAAACAATCAACATAACTGAATACATCATCAATAAAATAATCAGAATGGTTTTGAGATCTGATCTCAGACGAAGGGAGATTCAGACTTGTCTCTCTAAAACCAAAGTAAAATCAAAGTATCTAAAATAAAGCATAGCCTAAACAGGTGGCTGAAAACCTAATTTATAAGCTAAAACACGTTCTGGGCCATCTTGTAAATATCACAGTCTTCTGGGCCAATTCTACAATTCTTCAACTCTTCAATAAGTCGCGATCCTTCTGTTTCCTAGACGGGTATCGATCGATACTCATGTGATTTTGATGTCTCAGCTACACGGATCTCTGCTTCGCTCCAGAATGTTCCAGAAAGCTCAAATATCTCCAATTATGCTCCAAATGTGCTATAACCTGTAAAAGACTCTAAAAGACTACAAAACACTAGAAACACTCTATAAAAAGGACTTATATCATGGCCTAAAAGGGGTAAAAACCATGATATATCAACTCCCCCAGACTTAGCCTTTGCTTGCCCTCAAGCAAATAGAAGACTAAACCAGAGAAAGAGGTTTGAAAACTCGGAGACTCACCTGTTCATGAACCATCGAAATGACTCTCTTTCCAAGTACCCAAGTGTTACCTAACCAGCTTTCGATCTAACCACCATGTACTTCTCCGTAGACATTCGCAGCTTTTCCAGACTCCACACATTATCCCACAGCATTGTTCAAATAAAATCCTCATCACCAGTTTCATCGCTGCAGCCAATGTTCAAGAACCTTCTAGATTCTTTACCAGACAATATCATGACAAGGAACCACCCTTTTTCACACTTTTTGTATTATTTCACTCCCCCAGACTTATTTCTTATTATGTTCTTTATTTTCTTTTCAGCTTTTCATATACACATCAAGGTATGAGACGCGAGTATTGATGGTGTTTGCCACCAAAAGCCCGGTTCTTCCCTCTCTATGTATCAAAGGATGTAGGCGAATAATGGCATCATAGGAAAATCCTAGCCTCTCTTCCAATCCTTTGTGTGATCATTCCCTCTTAAGTAGAATAATGGGATCGCTGGAAATTTTCCTAACCCTCTACTCAGAAGAAAATCATTTCAATCTTTTATGCTCTTATTTATCAACTTATAACAGGGGAGAGAGATACCATAACTCTAAACACATGGGTTCCTTTATCAGATATGAATGATGAATCAAGCTCTAAAAACACTAACCACATTGATGAAGTGCAAAAATTTGGCTCAGGCTTCAGAAGAACTCTGCTGGAGACATGGATGTTTTCTAGTCAACTGGTCAGTCCTTGGATTTTTCATTAGTCGATCTAGAGTTGATCCTGCAACACTGGTCACTCAAAAACCAAATCAAAGCAACAATTCAAGCACATGATCATTATCTCCAACAAGTTTTGACTCAATAAAACGACAATTTTTTTTTATTTTATGACTCTAAGAAAAACAAGAGCAATGTCAGCAGACACCTCACCCAGACTTGAACAACACTGTCCCCAGTGTTATCTAACCTAGAGTCAGTGAAAGAAACAAAAAAAAAGGATAAAATTGGGAAAAACAAGAAGTTACCTTACTGGAACATAGAGTATCGACCGACACACAGCCGGGTATCGATCGATACCAGGCTTAAATCGACATGAAACAGTCTCAATCGCGTAGGGTATCGATCAATACTAAAGGGTATCGATCGACACTCAGGCGATTTCGAGTTTTCTCCTTGTTTATCCTGACACAAACACAAAACGAACGAAAATAAAAAGAAAAAACGACTCAAAAATAGACTCACCAGTGGGTTGCCTCCCACCAAGCGCTCGTTTAACGTCAATAGCTTGACTGTAACGCCCTTCAGGCTGGATAAGAGTGAGAGCTTGCACCCAAACAGGCTCCACAACTTGACATTGCTAGCTTCAGAGTTTTGCTCAACATGCCTTCCACGAACTCTTATCCCTTCTCTTTCAGCTCCGAAGTAAGAAGAATTCTAGCCTTAGAGAATGGCTTCGAAGTTCCTTTGCACTTGACCTTATACTCAATCGAATTCCCATCACTCTTCTGAGGGATTAAAGTGACATGGGGATTCTCGACCTTGTTGCTCTTGGCCTTCGTCTTTGTTGCCTTAACCTTCTTGACAACTTCCTTGGGAATGGTGGGTGATTCAGCTGAAATGTCTGCGACAGTAGGCTCAACAGGAGGCTCTTCCAAAAGATCAACTGCTAGCGACTCTCCTGTGACAACCTCGATGCTAGAGACATGTGTGGGGGCACTGCTAGGGGGAATGACATCATAATAGACCCCTCCGTCAATGTAAGAGAAAGAGATTCTCTTTTTAGGCATGTCTATGATTGCGCCAGCAGTAGCCATAAATGGTCGTCCCAGGAGTATATGCATACGAGATATCGCACTCATCTACACAACCTGAAAATCAGTAGGCACCAGACAGTCTCCTACTTTGACCAGCAAACCATGGATAGTACCGTGTGGAAGCGAGGTGGAGTCGTTCGCGAGTGTGATAGATACCTTTGGTGATCGAATATCAGCCCCCAACCGCTCTGCAATTGCCCTTGAGATGACATTGACACTAGCCCCTGAGCCAACGAGAGACTCTTTGAAATCAACTCCAGAGATAGAGCATGGAACCGCGAATTTCCCTGGATCTTCTCTTTGGGTCAGCTGTCTCAGTGGAGGTGTACCTCTAGCCTTAATGAAGAGTGCCTTAATCTCTTCCTCAGTTTCGCTGCAATCTTTGAAGTGACTTAGCAGAGGACGGCACTCTAGAGCTTCTTCAAAGGTTGATTCAGGGGAAATCCTTCGTACCATCTTCTCAAAGCCACGCAGCTGCTTTGGAGAGATGGGATCTGTGAGGTGTTTAGGAACAGGATTCAGCTTCTTGGGCTTGCGAACTCTTTCTTTGATCAACTCAGGTGTTTCCACAGTTTCTGGCTCGTTCTGCGAGGGGTATCGATCGACACTAGGTAGGGTATCGATCGATACTCTTGCTGTTGAATCATCCTTGACAGATTTATCATCATCAAGGGGAAACTCCACAATCAGCTTATACAGCATAGCCTTGCATCTGGCGTCCTCTACCTCCTTCTTAGCCTTTCCAGCAGCTCTGGGATAAGGTATCCTCGGTATATAGACTCGTTCCTGAACTTCTTTATGCGCCACAGTCGAAGTCTCAAGTGTTCCCTCAAAAATCGCCTCAGTATCGACCGATACCAATGGGGTATCAATCGATACACGGGTTTTGGAAGTGTCCCGTATCAGAATTGTAACCGGAATCGATCGACACTTGGGGGTATCGATCGATGATATGGCGATTTTAGGGTCCTCATCGAAATTTTCTGCACTTGAGGAGATCGCATTGACGTGTGCATTGTGTGAATGAACCGTCTTTCCCTTGGCATTTGCTGCAGTCTGAGCCACTTGCGTTTCCAGCATCATGTGACTGGTATTGAGAGCCTCGATCCTTCCACTCAAATCGGTGTACACATCGTCCAATTTCCCATTAGGTTACTGTCATCTTCTCCTGCCCTTGAACCAGCTCTTCAAGCATAGCCTCAATCTTACTCTCAGGAGCCTTGGGTGGTGGGGATTGGTACCCTCCTTGCTGAGCATTGTTGGTGAAGTTTCGATTGGTGTTGTACCCAAATCGCTGACCCTGAAAACCAGAACCACCAATATAGTTAACATCTTCTACTTCATTCTCAGCAGCAAAGTGGACGGCCTTTTTTGTCTTCCCCAGCAGAAAATTGTGCATGGAATCCAGCTGAGCTTTAACTTCAGCGATCTGCGACCCATCCATGTTACCAGCCAGCTTCTTGCGCTCGAAGTCTGCGCTCTTGGTGCTACTGCTAGATGCAAAGTTTTCAATCAACACATAAGCATCCTCAGGGTACCTGGTGTTGAAATTACCATTGCTCGAAGCGTCCAGAGCCATCTGATACCTCCAATCTACTCCTCTAAAGAAGATACCCAGCAGCTGCACATCAGAGTATCCGTGTTGTGGACAATCTCTCTGATACGATCTGAATCTCGTCCAAGCAGCCTTGAACGCCTCAGAAGGTCCTTGAGAAAATTGGGAGATTTTATTCCTCAGATCCTCAGATCGTGCATCATCGTAGAAGTTGATCAGGAAGGCTCTCTTAGTGTCCTCCCAAGTAGTTAGCGAACCAGGAGGTAGCTGCCTCAGCCATTAGGTCGCATCTCCACCTAGAGAGTAGGGGAAGATCTTGCAGAAGAGATAGTCGTAGGACACTCCATTGCTCTTGATGCTAGTGACCAAGTCCTCGAACTTCTCTACATGGTCCACTAGATGTTCATGAGGAATATCATGAAAGAGATGCTGTCCCACAAGAGCAAAGTAAGCAGGCTTCAACTCAAAGTCATTCCTCTCAAACGCAGGAGGACGAATCGCAGACCGATTGGCGAAAAATTGGTCAGGCCTGTTGTACTCACCAATCGTCCTTCCACGATTAACCACAACATCCCTCGCGTTACCAGCGACATTCGCAACGACAACAAGAGCAGGTGGCATGACGATCCCCTCTCCATCCATATGTTGTCCTTGCTCATTGCACAACCGACCCTCTTGGTCTCTGTAAGCACCAGCTGCATTACGAACCAACTGACTGTTGTTCATCTTAGCTGATTTCTTTGCTTTCTTGTTTGTGCGTTCAACAAGTGCTAGTTGTTCTAGTGATAGATCAACTAGCTCAGCGTTCTTGTTGCTTCTGGTTTCTCGATTAGGCATGCACCTGAAAACAAAAATCAAGAACGTAAGTAACTGAAATATACGTCGGGTATCGACTGATACTCAAGGGTATCGATAGATACTCGGGCGATTTAGACGAATTTTTTAGCTAAAATCTAATGGCGAATTGAGTCCCCGGCAACGGCGCCAAATTTGATATGCTCAAATTAATACCCTATTTAGATACTAAAGCAGTTGTCGTAGTATAGCTAGGGGTCGAACACAAGGACTCACATAAACACACAATAGATTAAATAGATCCAAAATACGCTAAATCAAAAGATGTAAACGAAAACAAGTACGCAATTAAAAGTGTTGTAAATCAATGGAGGAAAATATAGGCCCAGGGTTTTTCTCAGGAAATCAATGAATGCAGCTAAATTAACTAACAGGATTCAGATTACGCACGGTTCTTGAACTCAAATCACTAAAATATAGCTAACCAACTCTCGTTACGAAAACTATCTAAATCTAAATCCTAGGAATTCCAAATCTCTTTGCGAATCCTAAAGTCTAAATCAACTTTAAAGTTCAGGTCTGATATGTTCACAAATCAATTAAACCTAATCTCTTTGCGAATAATCAAATTGCTCACCCTAAGTTCTATCAGGTAATTAATCGCACTCTCGTGCCTAATCAATTATCCTAAAATCTAAATTCCAGATTCGTCAACCTAGAATTAGCTTTGAGAACAACCTAAGCGAAGAACTAATTCAGATGGTGAATCCTAAACAGATAATTAACCTAGCATTCAAAGAAATCCTTTATGAAAAAACCGTAAACCTAAAGTGGATCTACTCAGACATGGAGAATGAAACAATCAACATAACTGAATAAATCATCAATAAAATAATCAGAAAAGTTTTGAGATCTTACCTCGTACGAAGGGAGATTCAGACTTGTCTCTCTAAAACCAAAGTAAAATCAAAGTATCTAAAATAAAGCATAGCCTAAACAGGTGGCTGAAAACCTAATTTATAAGCTAAAACACGTTCTGGGCCATCTTGTAAATATCAAAGTCTTCTGGGCCAATTCTGCAATTCTTCAACTCTTCAATAAGTCGCGATCCTTCTGTTTCCTAGACGGGTATCGATCGATACTAGGCAGTATCGATCGATACTCATGTGATTTTGATGTCTCAGCTACACGGATCTCTGCTTCGCTCCAGAATGTTCCAGAAAGCTCAAATATCTCCAATTATGCTCCAAACGTGCTATAACCTGTAAAAGACTCTAAAAGACTACAAAACACTAGAAACACTCTATAAAAAGGACTTATATCATGGCCTAAAAGGGGTAAAAACCATGATATATCAACTCCCCCAGACTTAGCCTTTGCTTGCCCTCAAGCAAATAGAAGACTAAACCAGAGAAAGAGGTTTGAAAACTCGGAGACTCACCTGTTCATGAACCATCGAAATGACTCTCTTTCCAAGTACCCAAGTGTTACCTAACCAGCTTTCGATCTAACCACCATGTACTTCTCCGTAGACATTCGCAGCTTTTCCAGACTCCACACATTATCCCACAGCATTGTTCAAATAAAATCCTCATCACCAGTTTCATCGCTGCAGCCAATGTTCAAGAACCTTCTAGATTCTTTACCAGACAATATCATGACAAGGAACCACCCTTTTTCACACTTTTTGTATTATTTCACTCCCCCAGACTTATTTCTTATTATGTTCTTTATTTTCTTTTCAGCTTTTCATATACACATCAAGGTATGAGACGCGAGTATTGATGGTGTTTGCCACCAAAAGCCCGGTTCTTCCCTCTCTATGTATCAAAGGATGTAGGCGAATAATGGCATCATAGGAAAATCCTAGCCTCTCTTCCAATCCTTTGTGTGATCATTCCCTCTTAAGTAGAATAATGGGATCGCTGGAAATTTTCCTAACCCTCTACTCAAAAGAAAATCATTTCAATCTTTTATGCTCTTATTTATCAACTTATAACAGGGGAGAGAGATACCATAACTCTAAACACATGGGTTCCTTTATCAGATATGAATGATGAATCAAGCTCTAAAAACACTAACCACATTGATGAAGTGCAAAAATTTGGCTCAGGCTTCAGAAGAACTCTGCTGGAGACATGGATGTTTTCTAGTCAACTGGTCAGTCCTTGGATTTTTCATTAGTCGATCTAGAGTTGATCCTGCAACACTGGTCACTCAAAAACCAAAACAAAGCAACAATTCAAGCACATGATCATTATCTCCAACAAGTTTTGACTCAATAAAACGACAATTTTTTTTTATTTTATGACTCTAAGAAAAACAAGAGCAATGTCAGCAGACACCTCACCCAGACTTGAACAACACTGTCCCCAGTGTTATCTAACCTAGAGTCAGTGAAAGAAACAAAATAAAAGGATAAAATTGGGAAAAACAAGAAGTTACCTTGCTGGAACATAGAGTATCGACCGACACACAGCCGAGTATCGATCGATACCAGGCTTAAATCGACATGAAACAGTCTCAATCGCGTAGGGTATCGATCAATACTAAAGGGTATCGATCGACACTCAGGCGATTTCGAGTTTGCTCCTTGTTTATCCTGACACAAACACAAAACGAACGAAAATAAAAAGAAAAAACGACTCAAAAACAGACTCACCAGTGGGTTGCCTCCCACCAAGCGCTCGTTTAACGTCAATAGCTTGACTGTAACGCCCTTCAGGCTGGATAAGAGTGAGAGCTTGCACCGAAACAGGCTCCACAACTTGACATTGCTAGCTTCAGAGTTTTGCTCAACATGCCTTCCACGAACTCTTATCCCTTCTCTTTCAGCTCCGAAGTAAGAAGAATTCTAGCCTTAGAGAATGTCTTCGAAGTTCCTTTGCACTTGACCTTATACACAATCGAATTCCCATCACTCTTCTGAGGGATTAAAGTGATATGGGGATTCTCGACCTTGTTGCTCTTGGCCTTCGTCTTTGTTGCCTTAACCTTCTTGACAACTTCCTTGGGAATGGTGGGTGATTCAGCTGAAATGTCTGCGACAGTAGGCTCAACAGGAGGCTCTTCCAAAAGATCAACTGCTAGCGACTCTCCTGTGACAACCTCGATGCTAGAGACATGTGTGGGAGCACTGCTAGGGGGAATGACATCATAATAGACCCCTCTGTCAATGTAAGAGAAATAGATTCTCTTATTAGGCATGTCTATGATTGCGCCAGCAGTAGCCATAAATGGTCGTCCCAGGAGTATATGCATACGAGATATCGCACTCATCTACACAACCTGAAAATCAGTAGGCACCAGACAGTCTCCTACTTTGACCAGCAAACCATGGATAGTACCGTGTGGAAGCGAGGTGGAGTCGTTCTCGAGTGTGATAGATACCTTTGGTGATCGAATATCAGCCCCCAACCGCTCTGCAATTGCCCTTGAGATGACATTGACACTAGCCCCTGAGTCAACGAGAGACTCTTTGAAATCAACTCCAGAGATAGAGCATGGAACCGTGAATTTCCCTGGATCTTCTCTTTGGGTCAGCTGTCTCAGTGGAGGTGTACCTCTAGCCTTAATGAAGAGTGCCTTAATCTCTTCCTCAGTTTCGCTGCAATCTTTGAAGTGACTTAGCAGAGGACGGCACTCTAGAGCTTCTTCAAAGGTTGATTCAGGGGAAATCCTTCGTACCATCTTCTCAAAGCCACGCAGCTGCTTTGGAGAGATGGGATCTCTGAGGTGTTTAGGAACAGGATTCAGCTTCTTGGGCTTGCGAACTCTTTCTTTGATCAACTCAGGTGTTTCCACAGTTTCTGGCTCGTTCTGCGAGGGGTATCGATCGACACTAGGTAGGGTATCGATCGATACTCTTGCTGTTGAATCATCCTTGACAGATTTATCATCATCAAGGGGAAACTCCACAATCAGCTTATACAGCATAGCCTTGCATCTGGCGTCCTCTACCTCCTTCTTAGCCTTTCCAGCAGCTCTGGGATAAGGTATCCTCGGTATATAGACTCGTTCCTGAACTTCTTTATGCGCCACAGTCGAAGTCTCAAGTGTTCCCTCAAAAATCGCCTCAGTATCGACCGATACCAATGGGGTATCGATCGATACACGGGTTTTGGAAGTGTCCCGTATCAGAATTGTAACCGGAATCGATCGACACTTGGGGGTATCGATCGATGCTATGGCGATTTTAGGGTCCTCATCGAAATTTTCTGCACTTGAGGAGATCGCATTGACGTGTGCATTGTGTGAATGAACCGTCTTTCCCTTGGCATTTGCTGCAGTCTGAGCCACTTGCGTTTCCAGCATCATGTGACTGGTATTGAGAGCCTCGATCCTTCCACTCAAATCGGTGTACACATCGTCCAATTTCCCATTAGGTTACTGTCATCTTCTCCTGCCCTTGAACCAGCTATTCAAGCATAGCCTCAATCTTACTCTCAGGAGCCTTGGGTGGTGGGGATTGGTACCCTCCTTGCTGAGCATTGTTGGTGAAGTTTCGATTGGTGTTGTACCCAAATCGCTGACCCTGAAAACCAGAACCACCAATATAGTTAAATCTTCTACTTCATTCTCAGCAGCAAAGTGGACGGCCTTTTTTGTCTTCCCCAGCAGAAAATTGTGCATGGAATCCAGCTGAGCTTTAACTTCAGCGATCTGCGACCCATCCATGTTACCAGCCAGCTTCTTGCGCTCGAAGTCTGCGCTCTTGGTGCTACTGCTAGATGCAAAGTTTTAATTCAACACATAAGCATCCTCAGGGTACCTGGTGTTGAAATTACCATTGCTCGAAGCGTCCAGAGCCATCTGATACCTCCAATCTACTCCTCTAAAGAAGATACCCAGCAGCTGCACATAAGAGTATCCGTGATGTGGACAATCTCTCTGATACGATCTGAATCTCGTCCAAGCAGCCTTGAACGCCTCAGAAGGTCCTTGAGAAAATTGGGAGATTTTATTCCTCAGATCCTCAGATCATGCATCATCGTAGAAGTTGATCAGGAAGGCTCTCTTAGTGTCCTCCCAAGTAGTTAGCGAACCAGGAGGTAGCTGCCTCAGCCATTAGGTCGCATGTCCACCTAGAGAGTAGGGGAAGATCTTGCAGAAGAGATAGTCGTAGGACACTCCATCGCTCTTGATGCTAGTGACCAAGTCCTCGAACTTCTCTACATGGTCCACTAGATGTTCATGAGGAATATCATGAAAGAGATGCTATCCCACAAGAGCAAAGTAAGCAGGCTTCAACTCAAAGTCATTCCTCTCAAACGCAGGAGGACGAATCGCTGACCGATTGGCGAAAAATTGGTCAGGCCTGTTGTACTCACCAATCGTCCTTCCACGATTAACCACAACATCCCTCGCGTTACCAACGACATTCGCAACGACAACAGGAGCAGGTGGCATGACGATCCCCTCTCCATCCATATGTTGTCCTTGCTCATTGCACAACCGACCATCTTGGTCTCTGTAAGCACCAGCTGCATTACGAACCAACTGACTGTTGTTCATCTTAGCTGATTTCTTTGCTTTCTTGTTTGTGCGTTCCACAAGTGCTAGTTGTTCTAGTGATAGATCAACTAGCTCAGCGTTCTTGTTGCTTCTGGTTTCTCGATTAGGCATGCACCTGAAAACAAAAATCAAGAACGTAAGTAACTGAAATATACGTCGGGTATCGACTGATACTCAAGGGTATCGATAGATACTCGGGCGATTTAGACGAATTTTTTAGCTAAAATCTAATGGCGAATTGAGTCCCCGGCAACGGCGCCAAATTTGATATGCTCAAATTAATACCCTATTCATATACTAAAGCAGTTGTCGTAGTATAGCTAGGGGTCGAACACAAGGACTCACATAAACACACAATAGATTAAATAGATCCAAAATACGCTAAATCAAAAGATGTAAACGAAAACAAGTACGCAATTAAAAGTGTTGTAAATCAATGGAGGAAAATATAGGCCCAGGGTTTTTCTCAGGAAATCAATGAATGCAGCTAAATTAACTAACAGGATTCAGATTACGCACGGTTCTTGAACTCAAATCACTAAAATATAGCTAACCAAATCTCGTTACGAAAACTATCTAAATCTAAATCCTAGGAATTCCAAATCTCTTTGCGAATCCTAAAGTCTAAATCAACTTTAAAGTTCAGGTCTGATATGTTCACAAATCAATTAAACCAAATCTCTTTGCGAATAATCAATTTGCTCACCCTAAGTTCTATCAGGTAATTAATCGCACTCTCGTGCCTAATCAATTATCCTAAAATCTAAATTCCAGATTCGTCAACCTAGAATTAGCTTTGAGAACAACCTAAGCGAAGAACTAATTCAGATGGTGAATCCTAAACAGATAATTAACCTAGCATTCAAAGAAATCCTTTATGAGAAAACCCTAAACCTAAAGTGGATCTACTCAGACATGGAGAATGAAACAATCAACATAACTGAATAAATCATCAATAAAATAATCAAAAAAGTTTTGAGATCTGATCTCGAACGAAGGGAGATTCATACTTGTCTCTCTAAAACCAAAGTAAAATCAAAGTATCTAAAATAAAGCATAGCCTAAACAGGTGGCTGAAAACCTAATTTATAAGCTAAAACACGTTCTGGGCCATCTTGTAAATATCAAAGTCTTCTGGGCCAATTCTGCGATTCTTCAACTCTTCAATAAGTCGCGATCCTTCTGTTTCCTCGACGGGTATCGATCGATACTAGGTAGTATCGATTGATACTCAGGTGATTTTGATGTCTCAGCTACACGGATCTCTGCTTCGCACCAGAATGTTCCAGAAAGCTCCAATATCTTCAATTATGCTCCAAACGTGCTATAACCTGAAAAGACTCTAAAAGACTACAAAACACTAGAAAGACTCTATAAAAAGGACTTATATCATGGCCTAAAAGGGGTAAAAACCATGATATATCAGGTTGCAAGCTCGTCATGACCTGAATCTTAGCCTTGTCGACTTAGATCCCTGCTTCAGAAACCTTTTGCCCAAGAACAATGCCATCTTGTACCATGAAGTGGCACTTCTCCCAATTAAGAACCAAATGCTTCTCCTCGCATCTTTGAAGTACCTTGCACAGGTTATCCAGACAATCCTTGAATGACGATCCATACACTGAAAAGTCATCTATGAAAACCTCCATAAACTCCCCCAGTCATGTCTTTGAAATCGACATCATACATCGCTGAAAGGTTGCTGGAGCGTTACATAATCCAAATGGCATTCTTCTGTAGGCGAATGTGCCATAGGGACATGTGAAGGTCGTCTTTCCGTAATCCTCTAGATGTATAGGAATCTGGAAAAAGCCTGAGTACCCATCAAGAAAACAGTAGTATGGGTGACTCGCTAACCTCTCCAGCATCTTGTTAATGAATGGCAATGGGAAGTGATCCTTCCTTGTAGCCGCATTCAGCTTCCTGTAGTCAATACACATCCTGTGACCAGTGATTGTCCTTGTAGGGATCAGCTCATCCTTCTCGTTCTTCACCACAGTTATGCCTTCTTTCTTTAGGCACAACGTGAACTGGACTAACCCAAGAACTATCCGAGATGGCATAGATAATTCCTGCTTCCAACAGCTTCATCACTTCCTTCCTGACCACTTCCTTTAGGCTCGGGTTCAGCCTCCTCTGGCACTCAATCGAAGACTTTGACTCATCCTCCAGGTGAATCCGATGCATGCATGTGCAAAAACTCTGGAGAGGGAGGAACGACACAGTTTTAAGTCACTCGAGAAGATGGAAGACTAGATGGATTCGGTTATGGAGGTATCAACAAATCAAGCTTAAAAGTTGCCTTGGAAATCTTCTATCGCTGGTAATTTTCGTCTTCCCTAAGACTCCCATTGAAAGGCGTTTCCAATTTCGAGTAAAAAAAAACTGAAAGGAAAGGAAACAAAAGCCTAAGAGTCTTAGGAGATTCGATATTTTTAATACCAAGGCAACCATGTTTCGTTTATAAGGAGTGAGAAGAGTTTCCCGGAAAAAAAATCTAAGTCTGGGGGAAAAACAGAAATGTTCTGTCAAAGGGAGAAAAGTCCCAAAAAAGAAAGAATTCCTAACTACACTTGTGCGAGTAGGAAGTGACTGGAAACTGTGGATACCAATAACTCCATCCTCTCTTGCTGTTTTGCATAATATCTAGCATCCTCCGGCGAAAATATGATAACCCGAAACACTTTTAACCTCACTTCTAAATGCCCTTAATCTTTAGCTGGTACCATACCCCAAACCTTAGCCATTATTTGAACCTCACTCTTGCCTCTCTTGTTGTCTTATGTGCAGATATGTGCAAAAACGCCAGAGAGGAAGGAACGACACAGTTTTCAGTAACTCGAAAAGACGTAAGACTAGATGGATTCAGTTATGGAGGTATCAACAAATCAAGCTTAAAAGTTGCCTTGGAAATCTTTTATCACTGGTAATTTTTGTCGTCCCTAAGACACTCCCGTTCAAAGGCGTTTCCCCTTTCGAGTAAAAAAACAAAATTGAATGGAAAGGAAACAAAAGCCTAAGAGTCTTAGGAGAGTCGATATTTTTAGTACCAATGCAACCATGTTTCGTTTATAAGGAGTGCGAAGCGTTTCCCGGAAAAAAATATAAGTCCGGGGGAAAAACAAAAATGTTCTGTCAAAGGGAGAAAAGTCCCGAAGAAGAAAGAATTCGTAACTACACTTATGCGGGTAGGAAGTGACTGGAAACTGTGGATATCAACAGCTCCATCATCTCTTGATGTTTTGCATAATATCTAGCATCTTCATGCGAAAATACGGTAACCCGAAACAATTTTAACCTCACCTCTAAATGCCCTTAATGCCTAGCCTCGATTGTCTTGATTAGTATTTTTGATAAGAATCACGCAACCTTTTAATGAATGTATAGAGCTAGTTGACTGAAAGTTAGGTTTCAAATGGTTAGATTTTTGCATGACGAATACCGTGGACTAGTGTTGCAGTACTTTATTGAGAATTTTCTAGACTAAGTCCGATTGATGCATTATGTTGGTTATGGTTTACAAGGACGGTCACTGAGATTTTTGTTGGTTCCTATATTTTTGAAAACCTCTTTCAGAGTTTAGATATATTTTTTGTTTGAGGACAAACAAAGGTCTAAGTCTGAGGGAGTTGATAACACCGGTTTTTGACCATTTTTATGGATCACTTTAATATCTTTTGCAGGTGTTTTAACTCCGTTTTCAATGGTTATCAAGTGATTTCCATGTTTTAGTGTTTTGAAAGACATTTCAGATAACTTGGGATAAAAGAATGCATTTCAGAACAAAAGTACGTTTTGGATAAACTCGGACCATCAGAAGTCTTGCTATCAACTAAAACCTTATAACCATCTGATCATCACCAACTTTGGACACAACAAAGTAGATACAACCAGCTTTCAAATGCAATTAGATTGGAGCCGATCCACGATCCAATGGTTGGATCCTTAAATAAACCCGAAGAACTAAAGGCAGACGAAGTTGCCTCGAAGAGAGGCCCACTGCGGCAAGAGAACCCCGACCCACGGCCAAGAAGAATTTCACCGCACCTAGATGAGCTCGACCCATGGCCAAACACCTATTCACCGCGGCCAGAAGCCACGCACCCGCGGCCAAGCCCTGTGATGCGTACATATTGTAACTAAACTTCAGGTTTTATATATATAACCCTAATTGTCTGCAAGTGCACATATGTGCGTTGTAGTACTTAGGAGTCGAACCACATAGATTTTGTTGAATCGGTACGAAGCAATTGGATACTTAAATCGAATTGGAACACAAATAATATGGAGTTGGTTTTGTATCACTATAATCTAAACTAGACGGTGGAATAGACGAGGTTGTAATCAATTAAACTAAACGCTGGGTTTAAGGGTATTGGCAGGGATTCATGGCTAAAGCGATTTAAAAATAAATGATATAGGTAACCCACTATGAAAATTCTTGAACTCGAATCACGAATGTTTGATTAGGTCACTACCGTGATCCTAACCAACTGTTACCGACCAACTCGACAAGTAAAGCATTATTTCGTTTAGGAGGTAACTCATTATTTCGTTTAGGACGTAACTCATTATTTCGTTTAGGAGGTAACACATTATTTCGTTTAGAATGGCCGCAAAGGAGGTAACGCATTATTTCGTTTAGGATTTGTCATCACTCACAATACTCTATAAGTAGCTTCCGTCTCTTATAGCGAAATTGTTCGTTTCATTCTAGTTCAAGCAATTATAAAACACTTCCGCAAATCTAATTCAACCTCTACAAGAAAACAGGGTGATTTCCGATGGCATTTTAGACAGGCAAAAAGCCGTCGGAAATTTCTGGCGGAATTATGACGGATTTCCGACGAACGGAATATCCGTCGGATATTTGGGTCCGTCGGAAATCCGTCGATAATTTCCGACGGAATAAGCCGTTTGTATTGTTCCGACGGATTTCTGACGGTGTTACCGACGGATGCTGATCTTGCCGACACGATGGCGACGGTTTTCCGACGATTGGCGTCCGTCGGAAAATTTCCGACGGATTCCCGACGGTGCTTCTGACGGATGCTGATCTTGCCGACATGATTGCCGACGGTTTCCGACGATTGGCATCCGTCGGGCAATTTCCGTTGGATTTCCGACGGATTAGACTTTGCCGACATCGTTGCTGACATCAATAATATCTATTTATTCCGTCGGAATGCCGTCGGAAAACTCACAAAATTTTGCTTATAAAAACGTATCCACGCCTCATTCATTTAGAATCACAAAAAAAAAACAAACAAACAAACACATATACAATGTCTTATTTTCGATCGTGGATGGACAAACCTCCGCGTGATCCCGCGACGGGAGGATTGACGGATGAGTTCGCACAAGGTGTGAAGGAGTTCATGAACTTTGCGTCAAACAATAGTATGACATCGGAATACGGTAAAATGTATTGTCCTTGTACTAAATGTCGGAATTATAGATTAGTCACAGTTAGGGATGTAAGGAAGCACTTATATAGGAATGCATTTATGCCTGGTTACAAGATTTGGTATACTCACGGAGAAACCGATTCAATGGTGCATTATTATGGTAGCACATCGGATAGGTTTGGTAGTACTTCGGGTTCTAGGTTAGAGGAACCAACACCGGATGTAGATGTAAACGCAGGTTACACTCAGATGGTGAATGATGCGTTTGGTGAAAACATAGCATCTTTTCATCATGTTGAGGATAGTAACAGGGTAGAGGAACCAAATTTAGAAGCGCATAAGTTTTTTGATATGTTAGATGCATCTAAGCAGCCATTATACAAAGGATGTAGAGAACCTGTATCAACTGCAAGCAGTTTGATGGCTATAAAGACGGATTTCAACTTGGCCGAAGATTGTGTTGATGCGATAACTGATTTTGTGAGAGATGTCTTACCTGAAGATAATATTTCACCGGCTTCATACTACGAGATTCAGAAGCTTGTAGCTGGTCTTGGATTACCTTATCAGATGATAGATGTGTGCCTCGACAACTGTATGATCTACTGGAGAAAGGATGAAAACTGGTTGAAGTGTCGTTTTTGTCACAACCCTCGCTATCAGGATACATGAGGCAGAGTACCTGTTCCACATAAACGGATGTGGTATCTTCCCCTCGCTGATAGGTTGAAGAGGTTATATCAATCTCAGCGCACGGGTGAGACTATGAGATGGCATGCAGAACATAACTCAGCTGGAGAGATAGCGCATCCTTCAGATGCAGAAGCATATAAACATTTTCTAGAGGTTTATCCTAGTTTTGCATGTGAGCCAAGGAACGTATACCTGGGGTTATCTACGGATGGATTCAACCCATATGGAAAAAATGGGAGGAAATATTCGTTGTGGCCAGTAATCGTCACACCGTACAATTTACCGCCATCTATGTGCATGAAACGAGAGTTTTTGTTCCTGACGATCCTCGTCCCATGTCCAGAGCATCCTAAGAGATCGCTTGATATTTTCTTACAGCCATTAATTTATGAGTTGAAAATATTGTGGAAAGATGGTGTTGAAGCGTTCGATGTATCCCTGCAACAGAATTTTATGATGCGTGCGGTACTTATGTGGACCATAATTGATTTCCCAGCATACGGTATGCTATCTAGATGTTCGACGCATGGAAGGTTGGCGTGTCCATATTGTCAAGATAACAATGATGCGTTCCAATTGAAGAACGGACGTAAGACTTCTTGGTTCGATTGTCATCGACGATTTCTACCGCATGATCATCCATATCGTCGGAGCACAACATTGTTTAGAAAGAACAAAAAAGTTTTTGATGGTCCACCTCCTGAGCTAGATGGAAATTATATTATGAATCAGTTAAGAGATTTTGGTGACGAGAAGACAGTTTCATGCGGGGGTAATGGGCATTATCCCGCTGACGGTTGTGGTGAGTACCACAATTGGCACAAGAAGAGTATTTTCTAGGATTTACCATATTGGAAAGACCATTTGATGCGCCATAATCTAGATGTGATGCACAATGAAAAGAACGTTTTCGACAACATCATGAACACTGTTCTAAATGTGCAAGGAAACACGAAAGATAATTTGAAGGCTAGATTGGACTTGCCAAATATTTGTTCTCGTAAGGAGTTGCATGTAATGGCGAACGGGAAATCACTACATCCCCCTGTTTTCCGGCTGAATGCGTCTTCAAAGGAGGATTTCTTCGATTGGATTAAGCATTGTGTCAAATTCCCAGACGGATACGCATCTAACCTTCGTAATTGCGTCGATAGTTCAGAAGGAAATTTTTCTGGGATGAAGAGTCATGATTGTCATGTTGTCATGCAGCCCCTCCTTCCATTTGCATTTGAATGTCTTCTTCCTATAAACGTCCATGGAGCTATTGCAGGTTTACATACATTTACACTATTACGTATGGTGATTTTATATTTGTGATTATTAAACGGAAGTTATTTAATTTTGTATGTGTACTATATATGCAGGGATCGGTGCTTTCTTCCGGGATATATGCACGAGATCACTTACACCAACCGGAATCCGAAATCTAGGGGAAAACATCCCGATTCTCCTTTGCAACCTCGAGAAAATATTTCCTCCTGCCTTATTTGATGTTATGGAACATCTTCCTATTCATCTCCCTCGAGAAGCAGCACTTGGTGGGCCTGTTTAATACTGATGGATGTACCCTTTTGAGTGGTATATGTTCCACCTAAAGAAGAAGGTGAAAAATCTTTCTAAAGTCGAGGGTTCTATTGTCGCACAAAGCATTAATGAAGAAACTTCCAACTTTGCTAGCTACTACTTCCAGCGCAAGTCCAAACAAAAACTAGACGCCCCGCACGTCATGATGATAGAGGGAACAGAGTTAGTTATCCTGTCTATGTTCCCGATATATTTACTCAGATTGGACGACTAAGTGGAAAAAGCAAGGATATGCGACTTTTAGAGGAAGAGCAAAGGCATCTGCATATGTATATTCTGACAAACTGCGATAACGTTTTAGAATATGAGAGGTACCTAATTAAATGTTATTTTTTATTGGTTAATGTTATTATAATTTTCTAATGCATTTGTTCATGCACAGGATGTTCATGACCCAAATACGAGAATGTTATCCAAATTACACAGAGGATGAGCTTGATGTCGTCAAGCAGAATGACTTTGGTGATTGGTTAAAATATCATGTAAGTGATAAATGATGATTTATTATTATATATTTAAATTAGAATAATAATTTTTATATATAAACATTGTGTCGATTATTGTCCACTTGAAATTTTAACAGGTTCGTGAGATGACTGCTCTCGGTAATGAGTTTCCGACATGGTTAGTTGAGATGATGAAAGGGCCGACGTTTATTGAAAAGTCTTATCCGATGTATTGCACCCGAGGGTACGCTTTTAAGGCTCATTGGGAAGAAAGCTCAAAGACAACTTGTAATTCTGGTATATCAACTCAATTAGGAGAAGTTGTGTACTACGGTGTCCTCCGCAAAAAATTGGAGGTCCATTATCCGGGGATGCTCGACTTGAGGTGCATTGCGTTATATTATTATTGGTATAGTCCAGTAGGAGGTGTACGCCAAGACGCATTTGGTGTTACATCTGTCCACTCTCGAAGGCGACTTAAAAAATACGATCCTTTCATTCTTGCTTCACAAGCGGATAAGGTTTCCTACATTCGATACCCCCGGGTTAGGAACAAGCAATACCCTTGGATTACAGTTACGTCGATACACCCAAGGGGAAGAGATTATGGTGTGGCAGAGCACGACCCTTTGCAGGTTCCGGCAATAGGTAACTTATGTCCGATCGAACATTTTCTTGAAGTTGATCTCGTGGTTGATTTCACTATGGACGAGAATTATGAGGTCTTTGAGGATTCAGAGGAATAGATCGGCGAATTTGGCGAGCAATCCGATTGAGCTACGTCAGATTATTCAACGGATTCCGAATAATGAATTTTATGTAATATATTGTATTTATCAATCATGTTTTAACCTTTTTATGAAATAAAAGGGTAGCTTTCTTCCCGTAAATTAAACATAAATATAGTAAAATGTAACGCAATATTTTCTAACCGTAAATACCCTCGGCTAAAACCGTAAATCCCCTCGGCTAAAACCTTAAATCTCCTCGGCTAAAATCGTAAATCCCCTCGGCTAAAACCTTAAATTCCCTCGGCTAAAACCGTAAATCCCCTCGGCTAAAACCGTAAATCCCCTCGGTTAAATCCGTAAATCCCCTCGGCTAAAACCGTAAATCCCCCCGGCTAACCGTAAATCCCTCGAATGTCTCGGCTAAAACTGAAAATCCTTAAATCCATCGGAAATTTCGGAGAGATTTCCAACGGTTCAGGGTTTTAAACCTCAAATTTGCATGTTTTTGAATTGGTTAGGTCTTCGTAGATGTAGAACTAACAAATATACACTAGTTTATGTGAAATATTTTTAAAAATTTCACGTTTTAAACTATTTATTTAAAACTCATAGCAAAAACGTAAATGTCCTTGGATGTTCTATGTGTTTTTATGAATGCTTGATATCATTCATCGATCGATTTATATAAAATCCTAAATAATTTGTTTTGATTGGTTTTTAAAAGTTTTTCTTATAAGTATGTAATACTAATGGTTATTAAACATCCAAATTTATCAATTTTCCATTTTTAAACCCTAAACCCTGAACCCGTCGGAAATCCGTCGGAAATTACCGACGGATTTATTGAGTTTTCCCCGGGAAATTGAACTGCGTAACGAAATTGATCGAAAAGTAAGGCGGTTAAATTTTTACGATTTCCGACGGGAAACCGACGGTTCGGTCCGTCGGAAACTCGTTTAGATTGATCGCTTCTTCTTCTTCTCTTTCATTATCTTCTCTCTTCTTCTCTCTTCTTCTCTGTTCTTCTCCTTCTCTCATTTCTCTTCTTTCTCTCTTCTTCTTCTCTCCTCTTCTTCTCTCTTTCTCTCCGATCTCTCTTCTTCACTCTTTTTCTTCTTCCACCTCGCCTCCGCCGCCGCCACCTCTCCTCCGCCGCCGCCACCTCTCCTCCACCGCCGCCGGTGAGTTCAACAACCACCGCCGCCGTTCAACAACCACGCCGAAAAATCCTCACTTATGTAAGAACCCCCGGATAAATTCTTTGTGTATATATATAGATGTGTATTTAGATTTTTGGATTTGTGGTTTTAGATCTAGATTGATTTGTGGAATTAGATTTAGATTTATTTGTGGATTTTCGTTTTATGTATTGTTAGATTGTTGCATGTGGATTTAGATTAGGTTGTTAGCTTAGGTTAATTATTTATAAATTTTCAAAAACGTTTTTGATAATTATATATAAAATAGGTTTTTCAATTTTTATTTATATGAAAAGTATATTTGAAAAACGTTTTGTAAAATTAAAATCTATGAAAAAATGTTTTTATATATATATGTAATTTTAAAAACGTTTTTACATAATTTATATATATGAAAAACGTTTTTACAAAATTTATATATATAAAAATGATTTGTAAAATTTATATATGAATAAAAAACATTTTTTGTATATATGTATTTTATAAAACGTTTTTTTTAAAATGTATATATATGAAAACTATTTTTGTTATATATATGTAATTTTTGAAAATATATTTATAAATAGAATTTTATAAAACGTTTTCGGAAATTATTTTAATAAATATATTTTGGAAAAAAAAATTCAATACATATATATTTTAAAAACGTTTTTCTTAAATTTAATTTATAAAAAACATTTTTGTTTTATAAAAATTACACTTTTTATATATGTATATATTATAAGTGTTTTTAAAAGTATTTATTTTATGTTTTTTTTTAAATGTATTGATTTTTTTAACAAAATATTTATGATAATTTTGATATTTTTTTAAATGATTCAGTTTTTATTGTTGTAGGTCTTACGGGCATTTTGCTAGTGACCGTGCCGGCGGTTCGAGGTAAGGAGGGCGGAGGCCTGCGACCTCAAATCCGAACCCGGAAATTGTCCCGCCTACGGCGCCTTCACCTACTCTCAATTCAGAGAGTGTAGGTCAACCGACGATCATGACCGTCGAGGAGCTCGTTCAGCAGCCGGGACGAGAACTACTCACATTTCTCGACCCGAAATGCCGCATCCCGAGATCTATTTGGTAATACTATGTCTTTTTTTAAATAATTTTTTTTTTTGATTTATTATCGATTTTTAATTTGTTTTTTCATAGGTTTGGATACTCCGTAAATGGCATTAGCAAGTCGGTTTTGAGGATGTTGCACAGCCTCCTCAAACACCCGTACCCGACATATGCCTCTATGCCGTCGGACGACCAAGATATGTGGTTTCGTACCTTTGCGGTAAGTGATAATTTAATTACTTAATTGTATTATATTTTGAGATTTTGTTAACAAAGTTTATTTCTATTTCTTTTGTAGCAATAGTTTAATTGGAAATCTACGCTCACGAAGACGGTCGAGGCAGAATTTCACAAGGAGGCTTCCCGGCAATTCTCTCGCCACATCTGCGATTGGAAGAAGGCTTGGAAGAAGGGGAAAGATAAGCCGAAAGGCTTGAACGATGATGTGTACAAGGGGTACGTGCCGTACTGGCAATTGCCGACGACCATAGCCGATTCTGAGACACACACCAAGAACCGGAGGAGTCAACGGAACGGGAAGGGAGAAGCCGTTCACAACAACGGGCAAAGCGCTACTTGACAACGGCCGACGAAATGGTAAGTACTTTTTCGGTTTTTAGTTTTTTTTATTTATTAAAAAACAGTTTTCTTTAACCGTTTTATATATTTCGTAGACGGAGGAATTGGGCGAAGAGCCCGATCACCTTTTCATTGATGGAGAGGACGCACACCAACAAGAAGACGGGCCTAATTCAAGATCCAGAAGTGAGGGAGTACGTCGAAACCGTGAAGAGGGCGAAAGACGATTTGCTCACCCAGAGATCGCAAGACGATTACACCGGATCCAACGAAGTCACTCAGGCCGAGCTTAATGAGCTAGTCCTCGCGGTAACTAAAACTTATGATAATATTTATTTTCATAATTATTTTTTAATTGAAAATCTAAACTTTTTGAATTGTTTTTGTAGGAGGTACCGGTTAGGAAAGGTCGTCGGCCGGGGTTGGGTAAGGTTGCAACCCAATCCGCTTCTTCTTCAGCCGGTTTCTCGATGGATGAAGACCTTATCCGGCAAAACGAAGAGCTCACGGCGAAGGTCACGGTATTGGAGGACAAGCAAATAAAGTGGGCGGATTTTTTCAAGACGAAGTTCCCGGACATGCCGCCGGATCTATTTTGATTATGTTTTTTTTTAATGTAATTTCAACTTTTTCTAAAACTTTTATATATTTATGTTATGTAAGATTTTATTTATATAATTAATTTTCGTTTTTTTAAATCATTTAATTTATTTAATTAAATTAATATAATTTTAATAAATATTAATTATATATATATTAAATATCTAAAAAAAAAAACAAAACATCCGTCGGAAATCCTTCGGAAATTTCCGACGGATTTCTGACGGCTTGAGAACCCCCACCGACGGAATATCCCTCGGATTATCGTCCAAAATATTCCCGACGGGCAAGTCGTCGGAAAACCGTCGGTAAATAATCCGTCGGAAATCCGTCGGTAAATAATCTGTCGGTAAATAGGCCGTCGGAAATCCGTCGGTAAATAAGCCGTCAGAGTGGATTCTCAATCCGTCGGTAATTCTCCGTCGGAAATCCCTCGGATTATCATCGGAATTATTCCCAACGGACAACTCGTCGGAAATCCGTCGGTAAATAGGTCTTCGGAAATCCCTCAGAAATTTCCGACGGATTTTCTTTTCCGCCGAGATAGAACGACGGGTAAAATCCGTCGGAAACCCGTCGGTTCTAGCGTGTTTTCTTGTAGTATCAGACTCTAAGTGAAACAAAGAATCATGCATTAACGAATAAGAATAAATGAAGAACTCAAAGAAGATTAGAAACCCTAAATCAAACACATCATCGAATTAAACTATGGATACCCTTTGAAAAATCCCTTTAAATCCAACTTGGGAATTACTCAATCATAATGTAGCAAAACATTATAGAAGTAATAAAGTATTGTAGAATTAAAGAGATAAAAAGTGAAGAACAAAGAACAAAGAACACGGGTGAAGACGGAGATCCCCTTGCGCCTCCTCCCTCTCCTTCGGTGTCGCCTCCTTTTCTCCTTTTTCTTCTGTCTAAAAACGAGCTCCCCCTTTAGAATGACCTAAAACGAGCTTATATAGCTTCTCCCTTCGTCGGTAGCGCTTAGGGTTTTATTAATAAGTGACGGGATTAGCTCGGGTCTTAAAACGGGTCTCGGAGTCGAAACAGAGACTTATCACAGGTGCATGCCTTCCAGGAATGGTGAACTGGGTTCTGGCCGCAGTTCCGTGCTCTCCAGGAGTGGCGAACTGGTGTTTGGCCGCGGGTGAGAGTTCTCAACCCGCGGTGGACTTCTTCTCGGCAGCCTCATCTGTCTTCGGTGCTTCAGGTATATTTTAGGATCCAACCATTGGATTGTCCCCAATCCAATTGCATTTGAAAGCTGGTTGTCTCTACTTTGTTGTGTCCAAATTTGGTGATGATCAGAAGGTAAGAAGGCATCCTATGATTGCAAGACTTATGACGGTCCGAGTTTATCCAAAAACATAGTTTTGTTTCGAAATGCACACTTTTACTCCGAGTTACCTGAAATGTCTTTCAAAATACTAAAACATAGAAATCATTTGAAAACTATTGAAAATGGAGTTAAAAAACCTGCAAAAGAATATGAAAGTGATCCATAAAAATTTTCAAAACCGGTATTATCAACTCCCCCAGATTTAAGACTTTGTTTGTCCTCAAACAAAACAAAACCAAGGCTTGGAAATATCAAACAAAATCATCGGGAACTAGGAATCTCATAGACCGTCCTTCTAAACCATAACCATCGAACTACAGCAATCGCAATCTAGCCTAGAAAATTCTCACTAGAAGTTCTTGTAACACTAGTCCACGGTATCCGTCATACGAAATATAAACTTTCAAAATCCAAAAATCAGGTCAAATAAACTTTCAAAATCCAAGTATAGGTGTGGGTTTCTCATCAAAAGGATTGAACCAAGACAATCGATGCTAGAAATTAAAGGCATTTAGAGGTGAGGTTAAGAGTGTTTCGAATTACCGTAATTTCACCGGAGGGTGTGAGATATTATGCAAAACAGCAAGAGATGAAGGACCTATTGATAAACACAGCTTCCAGTCACTTCTTCTTGCGTAAAAATGTTGTACTTCCTCCTTCTTCCGAAAACGGAAATATTCTGTCATTCCCCCAAAAAATTTCTGTCATTTCGATCGCAATTTTCCGGACCACCTCGATCGCAATTTTCCGGGAATGAGTTTGAGACGGGAATTGAAAAGAATAACCTTGTCGTTCGCGGCGAAATATCGTTTATGATTTTCTTGTCGTGATACGCCTTTGTCTTTTCTTTGTATATCTTCGAGTTTTCATAAGCGTTGTGCCGGATTTCATCTAGTTCGTGTAGTTGGAGTAGTCTCCTTTCCCCTGCAATTTTCATGTTCATATTCATCTCTTTGATAGCCCATTGTGCTTTGTATTCGAGTTCCACATGCATATGACACGCTTTTCCATATACGAGGTTGAATGGCGTCGTTCATAAAGGTGTCTTGAATGCCGTTCGGTATGCCCATAGTGCGTCGTCGGGTTTCGTAGACCAATCCTTTCAATTTGCTCCAGTTGTCTTTTGCAAAATCGACTTGATTTCCATGTTGGAGATCTGCACTTGGCCACTTGTTTGAGGGTGGTATGAAGAGGCGACTTTGTGCGTAACTCCGTTCTTCTTTAGTAGGTTTTTAAAGACTTTGTTAATGAAATGAGACCCTCCATCGCTTATTATGATTCTAGGAACTCTGAAACGCGGAAAAATGATCGATTTGAACATCTTAATGATCACTTTCGCGTCATTCGTAGGGCTAGCAATTGCCCCCGCCCATTTAGAGACATATTCTACGGCAACTAGTATGTATTAGTTTCCGATGGAGGTCGGGAAAGTCCCATGAAATCAATTCCCCATACGTCAAAAATTTCAACTTCGAGGATAAAATTATGGGACATCTCGTTCCTCTTACTTATACTCTCCATACGTTGGCACGAATTACTGCGCGAGATGTAAGCTTGTGAATCTTTAAACAAAGTTGGCCACCATAAACCTGCTTGGAGAACTTTAGAGACAGTTTTGAAAGTTGCGAAATGGCATGCATAAGCTAAAAGATTACATCCGAATAGTATCCCGTCCATTTCCTGTTCAGCCACGCATCGTCGGTATAAACCATCAGCACATCTCTTGTAAAGGTATGGTTCATCCCAAAAGTAGTGTCTTATATCTCGCAAAAAAATTTTCTTCCTATACCCAGAGAATTGTGGTGGTTCGACGTCCGTAGCAAGGTTATTTGCAATGTGTCTAAACCACGGAGAGTCGAACGTGTCTGACTGCCGTTTAGGTGGCCGTGAAGGAATTTTATTGCGTGGTGTTAGGTACTGCATCTATTGCATAGACATTGTCATCGGGCAAACTATCATTCAGGGGTACTTTGTCTTCCACTCGTATTCGAGAAAGGTGATGCGCTACTCCGTTATCTGCTCATTTTCGATCTTGAATTTCGATGTCGAATTCTTGTAAGAGGAGTATCCACCTTATTAGTCTAGGTATCGCGTTTTTCTTAGACATCAAATATTTTATCGCCGCATGATCAGTATGGACGATCACCTTGGATCCAACAAGGTAAGATCAAAACTTTTCGAAAGCAAATACGACAGCCAGAAGTTCCTTTTCTGTTGTCGTATAATTGCAATGAGCGTCGTCCATTGTTCTGCTTGCGTAATAGATCACATGAAAATTATTATCCTTCCACTGCCCGAGTACTACTCCAACTGCAAAGTCTCTTGGGTCACACATGATTTCGAATGGTTATTCCCAATCAGGTGGTTGCACGACTGGAGCGGAGACAAGGGCGTCTTTGAGCTTATGGAACACAGCTAGGCATTCGTCGATGAATTCTAAGCTCGTTTATTTGTACAATAGACGCGTGAGGGGCCTAGCTATTTGGGGAAAATCTTGTATGAACCTCCTATAGAATCCAGCGTGCCCGGGAAAACATCGGATACCATTTACATTTGTAGGAGGTTGTAGGCTTGTCATGACCTCAATTTTTGCTTTATCCACTTTGATTCCTTTTTCTGTAATTCTATTCCCCGAGCACGATTCTATGACCGGGTAAGTCGAATTTGGTCCAAGGAAAGCGTACTTGAGACCGCTAGGAAGGGGTTTTAGCTCCACTTTAGAAGCTTTCTGTTCGCCCCACGGGTCATTTATTGCTGCAAAAGTGTCCTTTGGGATTGTTGGAATATCAATTTCGTTCTTTAAATCAAGGTAGCTCACAGCCTTTTTGTAAATTTCAGCCTTATCGAATCCCTCAAGGTTTCTTCGAGAGTGCTGCCCCCAACTTTTGCGTCCGAGATTACGACTTTAAATGGGTCACTCAGGAATAATTCTTCATAGAATTCCTCAGTGACATTTTCGACCTCATCAAGCCAGAAAGCTTGGTTGTCTAGGGTTGGTTTACTAAGGCTTTCTCTCATATCGAAGCGCATCACGAGGTCACCTAAGTGTAAGTCTATTTTCCCCTCCAGGACGTTGATCATTACCCATGTGGTGGATAGGAATGGTCACCCAAGTATAAGGGGATCTGCAAGGTCCTTCTCTAACTCAAGTACCACAAAATCGGTAGGAATGCAACATTCTCCAATCACGATGGATACGTCGATGAGGACGCCTATCGGTCGTCGAACCGAACGATCCACTAGTATTAGTGAAATCTTATTCGGCCATAAAGTGTGGTACTCTAAACGTTTAGCAACTGACAGTGGCATCATGTTTATGCTTGACCACAAGTCGCATAGACAGCGCTCAAATGTTACACCTTTTATGGTGCACGAGAGCATGAAGCTTCCTGGGTCACCTCTCTTTCGAGGGGAATCATTTTGCAAAATTGAACTACATTCATGAGTGATCATCATAACTCTTTCTTCAAGTGTCAGGAAGTTGGTCAGGATGTTTTTCATAAATTTTCTTAGAGGCGGGATCATTGCGCAAGCTTCGACAAAAGGTAGTCTAATCGTTAGCTGCTCAATTATTTCCTTTAGTTTAGCTATTTCTTTCTTTTTCTTTGGCACCTCTAAGGCTCTCGGGTAGGGTAGTTTTGGTTTATAGGAACGGGCCGGTGGTTGAGTTATCAAGTCTTCCCCGAGGATTTTTCGTGTTGCTTCTTCTCTTTCATAGTTTTCTTCTACCTCAACTACCTTCTCTCTTTTTTCCCTAACCATGTTTTCTTCCCTTCCCATCTCTTCTTGATTTTTCGGGAATTCCGGCTCTTTGTAAGTCGTGCCACTTCTAAGCTGATTGCATGCAATTTGTCTATATCCTCGGAGGAGAATTCATTCAGCTCCCTTAAGGATGATATCCCCTTTAACCACTCAGTTTTTGCCTCCTCGACTTGAGAAGAGAGACTTACGATTTTTTCATTCAAATCCTCGTACATCTTGTCCATTTTGGCACTCAATTCATCTGCGTCTTTCTTACGAGAGGCTTCGAGTCTTCGCATCATTTGTTTAATTCTTTCAAGATATGAGATGAGTGAATTTGCAGAGAGCATGAGTTGGGATTGAACCCCTAACATTGGCTCGAGAACAGGCTGGTTAAGGGAAACCTGCATATGGCCGACTCGAGAGATTACACCCGCGGAAAAACTCGTGTTGTCCGTGGTGGTGACCGTCAGACCTGCGGCGAATCTCCTCTTGGTTGCGGTCGTGCGGGCTCCACCCACGACGGGGTGTGCTTCGCTCGCGACCTTGGTTTATGCATGCTTCTGCTTCGTTAGTTACCTTTTGGTTGAAACGGTTAGCCACAATTTCGAAATAATCTATGTCGCCCCAGTTTTGAGAGCCATTTGGATTTCCAAAGCTATCAAGGTTGCGCATTGCGCGTGACTCGTTTGATCATTCCATACCGAGATGGTCCACCGCGAGTGTGAAGCATTCTGGTTTTTTCGTCTTCTCTCGTTCTGTCTTGGAACGTCGGAGTTGGGGGAGTTCTGCTCGATTGTTGATACTCCTCGCAAAGTTACTGATGAGGATGCGAGCATCGTCCACGGATCTGGTGGCGAAGTCCCCATTGCTTGCAGTGTCGAGCGATTCTTGTGACTTTGGATGGATGCCTTGATAGAAAATGCTCATCAAATATTCTTCAGAAAATCCATGGTGTGGGCAGTCCTTCGCGTATTCTTTGAAGCGCTCCCAGGCATAATAAAGTGTTTTTGTCTCTTCCTTTTTGAAATTTTGTATTTTACCCCTATAGAGGTAAGTACGAGCTTTCGTGAAGAAGTGGTTTACGAAAGCTACTTTACAACCTACCCATGTCGTGATAGACGCGGCTGTCACGGTCTTTAGCCACTTGCTGGCTTTGTCGTTCAAGGAGAACAAAAATAGTTTACATTGATGGTAATTTTTATTTGATTTTATGGTTGAACAGATATCTTTGAAAAGTTCGATATGATCTATCGGACTTTCCGTTGAATAACCACTGAATTGGTGTTGTTTACCAGAGATATGTAGTGTACCGTATTTTTCGAGAGGGGTGGTTGAATAGCTCTTTGATTCAAAAGGAGAGGCGCATCGAATTCACAAATTTTTGGTTCTCTCCCTCCGGTGTTTATCATTTCATTTTTGCCATCGGAAATGTCATATTACTCATCGTCGTGTGGATCCCCATCGTACCAAGGTGGCGGATCACCTGGAGGCTCGAGACCTAAGTCTCAGTCTCCCATCGAAAAGTAGCTTAAAAATGCAAAAGAAAAATAACAATAAGTAGACGTTCTATTGATTTAAGCCGAGATTCGTAAGAAAACAAATCAAAATCCCCGGAAACGGCGCCAAAAACTTGATGCGTACAGATTGTAACTAAGCTCCAGGTTTTATATTTATAACCCTAATTGTCTGCAAGTGCACATATGTGTGTTGTAGTACTTAGGGGTCGAACCACAGAGATTTTGTTGTTTCGGTACGAGGCAATCGGATACTTAAATCGAATTGGAACGCAAATAATTCGGAGTTGGGTTTGTATCAATAGAATCTAAACAATACGGTGGAATAGACGAGGTTGTAATCAATTAAACTAAACGCTGGGTTAAAGGGTATTCGCAGGGATTCTGATATATCATGGTTTTTACCCGTTTTAGGCCATGATATAAGGGCAAATTGCTGTTTTTACCCCAAAATTTCATTTTTATAACAAAAATACATTGTCCTTTCAATCAAATGATGCGCTACACTTTCAGGGGTGGAAATTTACAGTTACCCCCTTATGACCAAACAAAAAACGCGAAACCACTATTACCATTTTAACCTTCGCGACATGTCAGACTTCTATAGAGGTCTGACATTTTGACTCTAATAGAAGTCTGGTTGATTTCTCTTACCGTACTTCTCTCAGACGTATTCGAGAAGTATGATACATAATAAAATAGTAAATTTAAAAAAATTTTAAAAAAATTGTTAAAACTTTTTTCTACAATAATTAAATATAGACGATTTTGATGTATAGAAATTAATATTTCATAAAATTGATTCAAATTAAAAAAGGTTAGTTAATTATGCCTATACCTCAATAAATATTTCATAAAATTGAAGAAGTCTGATACAGATTTAATTAGTAAATTTAAATTTAAAAATTGTAATAAACTATTTTGTTAATACATAAATTAAATATAGACGATTTCGAAGTATTAAAATTAAATTTCGTAAAATTGAATAAAATTAAAAATATGTAAGGCAAAGTAGGTTGTAAACCTCAAAACATGCTTTGTAATGGAAACATTTACATATAACTTTAGGGTTAGATTCATGGTTTACCAAATTTACATTTGAAATTTTAAATTTGCACATATGTGTTGTAATGTGCATATATTTCACGAATTTGATGCTTCCTAGAAGTTACGTTTTAATATTGTCACTCATAAGTGCTAAATATTAGATTTAGGCTTATTCGGACTTATCGGAGAAGTCTGAGAGAATCGGGATTTCTCAAACTTCTCAGAGATTACCAGACTTTAATTTTAATATGATTTTTTAAAAGTCAATTGCAAAACTACCCTCTCGTTGACCATATGGGTTTCATCAGACTTCTAAAGCAGTCTGAGTATACAACTCAGATCTTAAAATCGACGATATGCAAAAATTTGTACCTATATCCGTTTAGAGTTTGTTTTCACCATAGTCGAGCGCCCAGAACGTCTAATATCACCGAAATCCAGGAAGCCCAGTCGTGTTTTGCCATTTTTATGTCATAATTTCTGATTTCGGTACGTTTGAATCGGAAAATCAGTGGGAAAATGGGAGAAATCGGAGAGAGAAGTCGCGAAAAATGTTTACGAGCTCTATTGTTGAGCTTTAATGGCGGAAAAACTGGTTAGTTACTGCATTAACTCATCGACGATGGTAGTTATCGTGGTTTCTCAGACTTCTCAGAGAATCGGGGTTTCTAAGACTTCTCAGAGAAGTCTGAAACGTATTTAATTTGAAAATTTAAAATTAAAAGTATATAAAATTTAGTTTTTAGAAATTTTTACTACATAAATTACACATAGTCATTGTTGCTGTATATAAATTAAAAGTACATAAAATTTAATCAAATTGAATCATTGGAGATGAATTTAGATCTAAACACAAGTTTGCGGTTTCTCGACTTCTCGGAGAAGTCTGAATTGTATTTAATATGAAAATTTAAATTAAAAAAATAATTAAAAAATTTTCATACAAATTTTTAATACATAAATTAAACATAATCATTGTAGATGTATGTAAATTTAAATTACATAAAAGTTAGTCAAAATGAGTGAGTATGAGATAAATTTGGATCTAAACACCATGTAGGTAAGATTTTGCGGTTTACGGACTCAATATTTGTTGGATTAGGGTTCAAAGTTTGGCCTTGGAGTGTAATTAACTATAAAAGAGTGTGAATATCGAGTTATATATTGCATTGTGCAAACAACAAATAAAAAAGAGTTTTGTCTATGTTCGACATATGAAGTTGGATATCCTGTTCTTATCTGTAGGGTTAGATTGAGAGTTTCAAAAAAATTAATTCATAATGTTTTTTTACATATACTTGTTAGTTTGTGACTAAGTTAAACGATTTTGATGTTTGTTATAAGTTTTCTATATAATATGATGGTATTTATGTAGTAATTACCAAGTTTAGGGTTTATCAGACTGCCATTTCAATCTGATCATGTCCATGGTTTATCAGACTTCTTGATGGAAACCTGTGAATTAACCTGAAATAAGTTACCCTACTTGTGATTTTACCCCATATATAAACTAAAGTTACCAACCATAATCTGTAAAAGTCATTATCGACTCTCTCTCTAAAACAGGAAGAATCTCACTCTCTCTCAAAACTCACTCAAACATCTCTACGGAAACCCTCGTCGCCACCGCCACCACCACCGCCACCGCCACTGCCACCGCCACCTCCACCGCCATCGCCACCGCCACCGCCACTGCCACCGCCGCCACCACCACCGCCACCGCCACCGCCACCGCCACCGCCACCGCCACCGCCACCGCCACCGCCACTGCCACCGCCACCGCCACCGCCACCGCCACCGCCGTCGTCAGCTTCTTCAGTCTGGTAATTACCTCTCCTTTTTCGCATTCTACTTTACTTTTTCTGCAAAATTTTTAGATCTATACGAAATAAGACCATGTTTCCATGTTCTTTGCCTATATCTAAACAAACAGATGGGTTCTTTGCCTAGATCTAATTAATTTCGTTTTAGATCTACTTGAAAATTACTATATTAGAAGTCTGAAAGTGAATTAGACTCGATACGAAGTCTGATACTTGAACTGATCTGAATTAGACTCGATTAGAAATCTGAAATTATACTTTCATTTAATTAGACTCTGTTAAAAGTCTAAAATTTTTGTTTGTACGAATTAGACTTGAGAAGAAGTCTGAAATATACTTGAGAAGAAGTCTGAAGTCTGGCTTTAGACTTGTTTTAATTTTTGCGACTGTTTTCTGGTACACATAATGGGGCGATTCAGTCACCTTCCAACGTCGAGTATTTCATGTTCAACAGGCCAACGTCGATCCGGATCATCCTACGGATTCCCCAAGAAACGCTTCTGCGGTCTAGAGCCCGTCATGCGAACATCAACTACTGCCGATAATCCGGGAAGAAGATTCTTTGGATGTCGTAACTATGAATTAATGGCCTCTATATGTCATGTGGTTCGTTTGTTTTTTTTTCTGCTTATTGTATAAATGTGGCTGTGTAGGATGGTGGTTACCATATAATGAAGTGGTGGGATGAGGCTATGACTGAGGAGTTTAACGATGTAAAGCTGTATGTTGACCAACATGGTCAACTAATTGATGGCATGTTCGTTTCTAATGCTCAAAGCGACAAGTATTTGTCCACGTTGCTCGATGACGTCAAAGTAACGAAGGCAGAGATAGCTCAATTGAAGGAGCGGTTGACGGAGAAGCCATGTGGCAAGATAATGCGTGGCGTCGAGTTGAAGAGTCTGACGTTCGCTGGTGCTATTATTATCGTCATGATCATGTTTATCTGTTTTGGTTTCTTGTAATATGTGACAATTTGTAACCAAAATTTGTATTTTTTTCCATGGAACGAGATATTTGATTATATAGTCGATTTAATTTATTTGTGTCCTTCTTTACTATGTCAGACTGTTTATGAAGTCTGAATTTATTAGACTTCTTTCGAATCCTGAAAAACTTAAACTTTTGAAAACTTTCACAAGTCTGGTCCTGAAAATATCACCATTTTAGACTGCAAAACGAGTCTGGAAGTAGAAGTATTTGAAAAATACTTCTAAGCGGCAATTAAAAATATTAGAATAAGGCGAGAATTTTGCCGCCCAAAATTTCCAGACTTCTCGTTCAATTATCTCATCACTATCAGACTGCTAAAAAATTTTGATATCAGACTTCGTTAAGAAGTCTGACATCAGATTGCGAAAGCGGTATTTTTATGTGGTAAAACCATTTTTTTTAACCGCCGCTTAGGACACATATAAAAGGGTTTTTTTATCCCCTCATGTTTACAGTTACCGAAGCAAATAACAAAAAAAAAACACCGATTCTCTCTCGGAGAAACTAAACCGACATCTTCGTTGTCGCTGCCGAAATTCGTCGCTTACATCGTCTCATGTGCCTTCGATGGTAAGATTCTTCTACTCCTCTCTTCGCCGCAAACCGTCACCTTCTCGATACTGATTTCTAGAACTCAGCGCTGAACTCTTGTCTTTTTTATTTCCAGATATGGTTTCTCTCTCCTCGCCGTTGTCACCGCTCCTTCAAGTCTTCCATAGAGGGTAAAAGATTCAAATTGAGCAATAATATTTAGATCTTTTGGTTTGAGTTGTTGATATATCATGGTTTTTACCCTTTTTAAGCCATGATATAAGTCCGTTTTATAGAGTCTTTCTAGTATTTTGGAGTCTTTTAGAGTTTTTTACAGGTTTTAGTACGTTTGGAGCATAATTGGAGGTACGGGAGCTTTCTGGAGCATTTTGGAGCAAAGCAGAAGTTCGTGTTGCTGAGAACCCGATTTGAAGCATCAGTATCGATCGATACTAGGCAGTATCCATCGCAGATGACACGACCCGCGACTTTTCCAAGAGTTGAAGAATTGCAGAATTGCCCCAGAAGACTTTATTATTTACAAGAAGGCCCAAAACGTGATTTATGTTATTTAATAGGATTTTACAGCCAGTTGGTTGGCTACACTTTATTTTATTCTGGATTTGTGAGAGAGCTTTTGAAGGAAGACAAGTCTGAAACTCTGTTCGTCCGAGAGAAGATTTCGAACCCTCTTATTACTCTTTCTATTTTATTTGATGATTTATTCAAACATGTTTATGGCTTCAATCTCCATGTCTGAGTAGATCCACTTTAGGTTTAGGGTTTTCTCATAAGGGTTTTCTCTGAATGCTAGGATGATTAATTTATTAGGATTCACCATCTGAATTAGTTGTTCGCCTTAGGTTGTGTTCAAAGCTAATTCTAGGTTGACGAATCTGAAACATAGATCTTAAGATAATTGATTAGGCACGATAATGCAATTAATTACCTGATAGAACCTTAGGTGAGCAAATTGATTATTCGCAAAGAGATTTGGTTTAATTGATTTGTGAACATATCAAACCTGAAATTTAAAGTTGATTTATTCTTAGGAATTTGCAAAGAGATTTGGGATTCTGAGGTTTAGATTTAGATAATTCTCGCAACGACAGCTGGTTAATTATACCTTAGTGATATGAGTTCAAGAACCGCACTAAATCTGAATCCTTTTAATTAGTTTATCTGCATTCATTGATTTCCTGAGAAATACCCTAGGCCTATATTCTCTCCATTGAATTTATAGCTCGTTTACTGCTTATTGTTTTTGTTTCATCTTATTTGCTTAGCTTGATTCGATATTATACAATCTATTGTGCGATTTCTCTGAGTTCTTGTGTTCGACCCCTGATATACTGCAGCAACTGCTTTAGTACTTTTTAGGGTATTAATTTGAGCATATCAAATTTGGCGCCGTTGCCGGGGACTCAATTTCGCCATTAGATTTTAGCTGTCGAGTTTCGACTAAGTTTGTGGTATCGATCAATACTATCTAGTATCGGTCGATACTCATCTTTTTATTTTGTTGATATCGATCGACACCACTTGGTATCGATCGATACTCATCACGTTTTTGTTACTAACGTTCTTGACTTTTGTGTTTCAGGTGCATGCCTAATCGTGAAACCAGAGGGAACAAGATCACTCCGCTAGTTAATCTATCATTAGAGAAGCTAGCATGTTTAGAAAGCACAAACAGAAAGACAAAGCAAACATCAGGGATGAAAAATCCAGTGGTATTAAGAGCTGATGAAGCTAGAGTCTTGAGAGAGGGCAGCGACTTGATGAAACTGGAAACGTCATTGTCCTACCTACTGTTGTTGGTCAGATTGTCGCACCAGCTGCGCAAGCCAACGTTGGGAATGCTGGGGTTGATCGAGGTAGAACACTTGGTGAGCACAACAGACCTGATCAGTTCTATGCCAATCGAGCTGCGATTCGCATCCCAACTTTTCATAGAAATGACTTTGAGCTGAAACCTGCGATGCTCTTTTTTAAGTCAGAATCCTTTCCATGGCCTATCTCATGAACACCCCATGGATCATATCGAGAGGTTCGAGGATTTGGTCACTAGTATGAAGTATAATGGAGTGCCCAATGAGTTCCTTTTCTGCAAACTTTTCCCATACTTGTGAGAGCAGTATCTCACAACCTCAATCCTTGGCCTTTTTCAGGTTGAATGTTCTTGAGAAATAACAAAGAATTATGTAGATGAGTTTGAGAAAGAAAACGTGTATTATTATTATTATGCCAAGAATTCGGTCCCATTACAATCACCTTCCTCTTTGATTTATACAAGTTTTAAAAATACAAAACGTTTCAATCTCCATCAAAGCGCGGAATTGAATTTGTGATCTTTGAGTAAATGTCCAGCTTGATCCGGGGGAGAACGCATTTAATGTATTTGACTTATTTGTCGTGAGCACCTTTTCCCAACGGTCTCCCCCTTTCCTACATGCTCGGCTTCTTCCTAGATCGCGACCTTGCTTTACGAGGCCAAGTTGTGAACCGGGCTTAATTCCAGGCCCGTTAAATCGAGCTGAACTTTAAATGTGGAATTTAGGCCCAACAGTTGCCCCCAGCATCTTTTAATGATTCATCATCGAAGATGCGGAACTACGATCTCGGGTTTTAATTGATCCTCCAGCTGGCACGATCTCCTAATCTCGGGCCTCTGATTGATCTTCTAGCTTGCTTGTAAGGCGAGTTTGTAGGGATCATGTAGCGTTTGCGCGACTTTTGAGGGATGTGACAGGACGAGTGGGCTAGTGGGTATAAATGAGCGGTTTTCGTTGCTTTAACTTCCCACACCGCCTCAACTCCCACTTACCGAGGTAATGATATATTTTCACTTTTTCCCTTCTCTTTTTATTATTATTTTTACTCCATTAATTGAACTGTCTTCTCCTTACTCTTACTTTTATCCGAGATATTTTTCCTCTGAAAAAATTCAGCTACCATCGTTTCTGGTTGAATTTCCTTCTTTTTCAAACTCGATTTTCTTTTCTTTTTCCTGCAATGGCTTCTGCTTCTCAGCTGGATGCTCCTCCTCCCCTTTCTGAGCGGTTCGATTCCCATTCGAAGAGAACGATTTCGGCTGTTGAGCTTGCGAATATCTCTTCTTTATGCAGACTTGATATCGGCGATCTGCTCATCCCGCCGGCTGATGGTTCCTCGGAGAATCCCCCGGAGGGTTATGCATGTGGTTATGCCGCGTTCTTCCTGAGATGTCGCCTTACTTTTCCCATCCCAGCCGTTATTTTTAACATCATCAGTGACCTCGGGCTTGCCCTTCCGCAGCTTATGCCCAGTGCGATGAGGTCCCTGGTCGCACTCTGGGTACGCTCTAGAGAGTCTGGGGTTATTTTTGATACAAAAGTCTTTCGCCAGCTCTTTAACGTCAAGGAGAATTCTCATCTTCGCGGGACCTACTTCTTTCCGGCGAAGGTCAATCGATCCGTTTTTAGATTCAATGTGAGAGATGACAAATGGTGGGAGCAGTGGTTTTATTTCCGAGTTTCCAGCAGATCCGTTGAAGGCGAGTCGGTTCTTAGAAACTCCTGGGCTCAGATCACCGGCCAGCGCGAACTCGGATATCGACCTGAGCATTCCTTCTGGGATTTCTTAATCGTTGCCCCCTTTTATTTTGTTCTATTGTTATGACCCTTTTTTCCTTTATGCAGAGTCAATTGATTCTTCGAAGACAGTAACAGGTGAGGGTTCCGACTGGAAAGGTTTCTCCCTTGATAAGATTCAGCAAGCTCGTGAACGTCGATCTCCCGGACTGTCCGTTGCGGCTGCTTGCCAGCTTATAGGTTTGGAAGGACTTACGTTTTTCTCTTCCTTAGATTAAGAATTGGCTAGATTAATAATTGTTCCTTTTATTTAGCTCCCCTTTATTTGATTTTGCAGCTTCTCCACCTCCATCTCCTCTGCTTCAAATTCAAGCTCCGGCTCCCGCTCCATCCATTATCCTGAGACTCGAGGCCGTTGCCAAAGATCTAGCCCGTGTTGAGGTTGATCCCCTGGCTGATTCCCAGGTGCCAGATAATGCCCCTGCTACCTCCCAGGTTGATCTTACTCGTAGCGAGAGTTTTACCGAATCCAGCAAGATGGTTCCTCCCAAGAAACCGCCGCGTCTTTCTCATAGGGAGAGGATGCGATTGCGCCCTACCCCGACGGTAGCTGGTGCTCTTGACAAGAGGGTTAAAGAGGCTCTTGGTAAGTCCATTCATGCCGAGATGGCGCATCGAGAGGAGGTTGGAAAGGATGAGCGTCGTGAGCCCGAAGCTGATCCTGTTGGAGGTGGCATATTGCCAATAGGTGGTGAAACCGAGACTGCCCGACACGATGCTCGAGCTACATGTCCTCAAAGGTCCACTTCCAGGGTGTCCTCTAAGGAGCCAAGTCATTCGGCTGAGCAGCAATCCCGTTCCAAACGATCTCGTGGTGATGGTTTTGATGGTGAAGAAACATCAAGGAGGTATGCGATACCTCGTTCTCAGGGTAGCGGAGGTGCTTCTCCAAATACCTTTAGGTTCGACTTTGACGGACCTGAGGCAATTGTGGAAAACAGCTCCCAACTTGCAAATCTCTTCAGGCGTGTTAGGCCCTCATCTTGCTTCTTGCCATCTCTTAGGAACATGAAGAAGCCTGAGGGGTATATTCAGTTCGCAAGTGCGATGGGCCAGGTAGTTTTTGCTGTCTTTACCCCCTTTTTTTATTGCTTTGATTTTTCCTTTGCTGAACTTTTACCTCTTTTTCCCATGCCGTTTCCGCTGCCAACGAGCTGATTACCTCTTTCGAGCAAGATCTCCGCTCTGCAACCCAGCCTGAGGAAGTGGAGCGGGCAGCTAGGACTATTACTGACCTTGTCGCTGAAAGGGACGAGCTGGCGAGGAGAATTGCTCGTAATGAGGAGAGGATGGCCGAGGTTGTTCTTTTGGAAGATTAGGGACCAAGCTATTTTGGCTAATATATGGGAGGATTCTGCTCAGGAGGCTCAAGCTCGGATTTCTGCGTTGGAGAAATCAAACGAGGATTTGAAGGTGGATCTCCGTGTCGCCGAGGGGCGAGCTGGAGCTGCTGAGGTTGGTTTGCGTTCAGCTAGTGAAAACATAGTGGACTTGAGGGTCCAGGTTGAGAAGGTTACTGAAGACTCGAAGAAACTTGACAAGAGGCAAAAGGAGATAGTGAGTAAGGCTGAGAAAGCTGCGAGGAGGGAGATATCCAAGCAGTATCGTGCCATTCTTTTGGGAATAAAAGATAAATGGGAGAAGAAGAAGATCGAGGTCGATACCGAGACTCAAATTATGGAGGAGCTCAGGAAGGAGTTCCCGCTGCCCTTGAATCAGGCTGCCCCGGATAATAAACCAGCTGATCCTACTTATTAAAAAATACCTTTATTGTTTTCGGTTCTTGTTGTTCTTTTGAACTTGGTGCCTGGGGAGGCCTTTAAACCTTTTTCCGGTTTGTTTGTTGAACTTGTTTATGCCCTAGTGGGCTTTTGGTTTGAACTTATGCTCCTTTGAGGAGGCTTTATTTAATTTGATAATTAAAAAAAAACAATCTTTATTTTTATGGTTGTTCATGTTTTTTGCCATTTAGAGGTTTTTTTTTTTAGATCAAAGGCGGTTTTTCAGCCAAGGATCCATGTCGTTTAGAGACCATGTTCCCAGGTCGTTTAGAGACCTCGGGAGTTGACCAGACGATTTAAAGACGCAAGGTCGAAGCCGTTTAGAGGCATGCGTGTAACCTAAACAGTTTAAACGTAGAGGTTGTTGTCATTTAGATACTAGAAAGGTTGTGACTATGCAATTTAGATGCAAAGTCTAGTCATGCTAGCTGGTAGCATGCTCTAGCTCGTACGGCTGTTTATTTATAGAATAAAGCTTTTAGCTTGTATATGATAGCTGAAGGGTCTCAGGCTGTTTTTAACAGGCTCAAAGAAGAAGATTTTTTTTTATATTAATAGCTGCACCCTTGTGAGGTTGCCTACGTACCCTGAGGAGAGATCAAGCCTTTTTGTAGTTCGATTTTTACAAGTGTCTTTTTAATGATAGTACTTCTTTAAATTCATGGCATTCCATGAGTTCCTTTCAAGCTTATTGTCGTGCATCCTGGTGAGTTTGTACACGCCGTCTTTTACTATCTCGGATATCTGGTATGGACCTTCCCAGTTGGTGCCTAGTTTTCCAGCGTTTCTTTCCCTTGTGTTCTGGTATGTTTTTCGTAGGACGAGCTCGCCGACTAGAAATCTTCGCTGTTTGACCGTTGAATTATAGTAGCGTGCTGCCGCATGTTGATAATTTTGAAGGTTAACGAGTGCTCGGTCTCGACGTTCATCGATAACATCGAGGTGGTCGAGAAGCATTTCGTTGTTTAGTTCCTCGTTTATGGGACATACATTTATTCTTAAGCTGGGAACTGCGACCTCGGCGGGAACCACAGCCTCGATTCCGTAAGCTAAAGAGAACGGTGTTTCTGAGGTTCGGTAGGCCCACAGAACTCCAGGGAGTTCGTCGGACCACCTTTGTTTTTTAGAATCCAGTCGCTTTTTGAGATTGCTCAGTATTAGCTTGTTTGCTGCCTCAGCCTACCCGTTACCCTGAGGGTAACGTGGGGTCGAGGTTGTTAATCTGATTCCGTGATCTCCGCAAAATTCGAGGAATTGATTCGAGATGAACTGTGAGCCATTGTCGGTCACGATTTCGTATGGGACTCCGTGCCGGCAGACTATGTTTTGCCATACAAATTCTTGTACGTGATTTGCTTTAATTTGCTGGAAAGATCCTTCCTCCACCCATTTGGTGAAGTAGTCGGTGATGACGAGTAAGAAGCGACACCTTCTTTTTCCCGAAGTTACCATGGGTCCTACTATATCCATTGACCACCTCATAAAGGGGTATGGAGATGAAATGGAGGATAGGTTTTCGGTAGGCTGATGCAAAGTTGGAGCATGCCGTTGGCATTTGTCGCATGCTTTAGAATGTTCTTCGCAGTCAGCAACCAAGGTGGGCCAAAAATATCCTTGCCTTTTGATCCTAATGGCTAGTGCCCTTCCTCCTGAGTGGCTGCCACACGAGCCCCCGTGAATTTCCGATAATATCGTAAAAGCTTCGAGCCTGTGAACGCATACCAGGTAGGGGCCGTTTACACTTCGTTTGTAAAGGCGGGGGCTGATTATACAATATCTTGAAGCTATGGTTTTGAGCTTGCGAGCTTCCCACTTGCTGGGGGGAGCCTTTCCCCCCTCAATGTATTGTATAATCGCTACTCGCCAGTCAGCTATTGCAATCATTTTATCGGGAAGCGTGACGTGCCTGGCGTCAAGCATGTCTGGCTCCGGGTCTGCGGCTTCTTCCTCTTCCGGGAGGTCGTTTATCATTATTGTATCTAACTCCATATCGTCATTGTCTATTTCCATTGAAACTTCGCTATCCTTGTCGATTTTGATGCTTGGTTTTTCAATTCCTTCTACTGGAATTACTCTTTTTACAAGTGGATTCGAGGTCGATGCCAGAGCTGCCAGTGCGTCTGCGATCGTGTTCTCACCCCGTGGTATTCGTGTTAGACTGAAGGCTTCAAATTGTTTAACTAGCTCATGGACTATGGCTAGATAGGATTCCATCCTGCTATCTCTGGTTTCGTATTCTCCATGAAACTGGCTTGTAACGAGCTGGGAGTCGCTAAATGCGTTTAGCTTGCGTATTCCAATTCCAGCTGCGAGTCGGAGACCGGCTATTAAGGCCTCGTATTCGGCTTCGTTGTTTGATGCTGAGAATCCGAGTCTGAAAGATTGTTCTACGACTTCGTTAGTCGGGAGTATAAGGTGGATTCCCACACCTGCCCCCTTGTTTTGAGGAGGCTCCATCGACATAAAGCTGCCAGGTCTCGATGCTTGTTCTGGTAACCTGGCTATTAGTTGTGACCTCGATAATGAAATCAGCTAGTACTTGTGCTTTGGCGCTTATCCGAGGTCGATATTCGATATTGTACTCGTTTAGTTCGATGGCCCACTTTGCTAACCTGCCAGACTGGTTGGGGCTATGCAATACTGTGCGTAATGGCTGTGTTGTCATTACTATGATGGGGTGTGATTGAAAATACGGCCTGAGTTTGCGAGCTGAGATTAATACTGCCAGCGCCAGTTTTTCCATTCGTGGATATCTGGTTTCGGCGTCTACTAAGGATTTGCTCACGTAGTAGATCGGTTTTTGCTCAGCTCGTTCTTCTCTTATGAGGACGCCACTCATTGCGGCTTCTGAGATTGCTACTTATAGGTAAAGTGGCTCTCCCTCAATCGGTTTTGATAAGATGGGGGGGGGGGGGGGGGGCTCGGAGAGGTATGCTTTTAGTTGCTTAAAGGCTTCCCCGAACTTGTCATCCGATATGAATTTTTTTGTTTCCCTTTAAGAATTGGTAAAAGGGGAGACATTTATCAGTCGACCTGGAAATAAACCGATTTAACGCGGCAATACGGCCTGTCAGCCTTTGCACCTCTTTTACTGAGCTCGGAGGTTGCATTTCTAGGAACGCACTGATTTGTTTGGGGTTTGCTTCTATTCCTCTTTTAGTCACTATGTAACCTAGGAATTCACCTGAGGCGACCCCAAAAGTGCACTTTGAAGGGTTGAGTTTCATCCCATATTTGTTTAGTAAGGTGAAACATTCCCCCATCTGACCTATGTGATCTTCCTCTTTCAGAGATTTGACCAGAATGTCATCGATGTAGACTTTCATCGTTTTTCCCAGGAGGCTGGCGAACATTTTGTTCATAAGTCTTTGATAGGTTGCTCCTGCGTTTTTGAGGCCAAATGGCATCACCTTATAGCAGTACGTTCCTCGTTCTGTTATGAAGGATGTTTTGTCTTGGTCCTCAGGGTTCATTTGTATTTGATTATATCCTGAGAATGCATCCATAAAGCTGAGGAGCTCGTGTCCTGTGGTAGCTTCCACCAGCTGGTCAATGTGAGGTAGTGGGAAGCTATCCTTAGGACATGCTTTGTTTAGATCCGTAAAATCTACGCATACTCGCCAGGTGCCATTTTTCTTTTTTTACTACAACCGGATTGCTAGCCAATCATGATATTTTACTTCTTTGATGAATCCAACATCTAGCAACCTCTTGACCTCACTGTTGACAGCCTCGGTCTTATCAGGTCCGAATTTCCGACGCTTTTGGCGTATTGGTTTGTGGTTTGGATCCACATTGGGCTCATGTGAAATGATGTTTAGATCGATTTCGAGCATGTCAGCTGTTGTCCATGCGAATGAACCGGAATTTTCTTTGAGGAATGTTATTAATTGTTCTTTTTGGGATCTGCTGAGCTCGGACCCAATTCCTACTTTCTGGTTAGAATGAGACTCGTTGACCACGATTCTTTGCGGGGTCCGATGGAGCCTGGGCCACTTTTCTTTTTGGCTAGGCTGTATGTGAGCTCATCTTTTCGTTGTAGTTGGTATATAGCGCTTTCCTTTGCGATCTGAAAACCTGCCATGTAGCACATTCTGGATTCCTTTTGACTTCCCTTAATTGTTGCGATCCCATTTTTGGCGGGAAATTTTATGCATTGATGGTATGTCGAGGACACAGCTCTCATTGAATGTATCCAGGTCCTTCCCAAGATGGCATTGAATGGAGCTTGCCTATTTATCACCGTGAATTCGACCATTCTTCTTACTCCGGCTGCTATTACCGGGAGTTTTATTGTTCCGAGAGATAGTGTGGTTTCCCAGGAAAAGTTGGTTAACACCATCTTATTTTCTTCGATTTCGTGATCTGGTATATACATTTCCCTAAGGACGCTTAGGAGGATGAGTTCTACAGAGCTCCCCGTGTCTACGAGCATCTTAGTGAGCTCATATTCACCCACTTCTAGCATGATGAGGAGAGCATCTTCATGTGGAGAATCTAGTTCAAAGGCCTTGCTTTCCCAGAACGAAATTTGTGTGTTAGGTCCCTTGAATGGGGTCCTTTCACGTGTGTCGGTGTTTACCCTTCGCTGATGTTTCTTGATTGAGTTTACGAAGTTGCGACATAGCCGGGATCCTCCATGGATAAAATTAATTCTTTTCTTCGTGTTGGGAGGAGGCAGGTCTGTTTCCGTGCCTTTGGGGGGGATCAAGCCTCGTTGCATCCTCGGATGAACGTTCTCGCTTACGGTCATCCTCGGATGGGCGATCCCGCCTTTCATCGTTTCTCGCTGGGTAATAGTTCTTCCTCGGAGTAGGTTTTTCCAGCTCAATTTTTCCCAGCTCTCCCGCTGCGAATTTAGCAGCGAGCTGCTTCTTCACCTCATGGCATTCCTCCGTGGAGTGGCCCTTGATCTTGTGGAAATCGCACCACTTGCTGGGATCGTAAGGCTTGAATTTATTACGAGGTGGGCTTCCCACTGAGTATGAGTGTATATCCTGTCTTTGTTTTTTATCTTGGGACTCCTTTCTCCCGGATTTTTTAGATCCTTGAGAGTTGTTTGTCTGAGATTGCTTAGCCGAGGTTGCGGATGTAATGCGTCATCTAGCGATACGGGCTCCCGAACTGTAAGCTCCTCAAAGAATATTGAGGTTTTTAACAATCCGTTTTGGAGAGCTTCCAGGGCGGTTGGATTATGCAGATTATCGATTTTTGCTTTGACGGCTTTGAAGCTGTCAATATACGTCCGCAGTGAGTCGCCTGGCTTTTGAGTGAGTACCCACAGATCGGCATCCGAGGTCTCGATATGGATAAATACCGAATATTGCTTCAAGAATGCAGCTTGAAGTTGGGTGAAGTTATCAATCGAGTTCAGCTTCAGGGAGGTGAACCATTGCAGGGCCGAATCTGTTAGATTTTCGGCGAAGAAGCGGCAGCGCGCTGACTCGAGGTCACCCTCGGGTAGTCGAACCCTTGAGAAGGCAAATTTGAAACTTCTCATGAATGCCTTGGGGTCGGTTTCTCCGTTATACCTAGGAAATCGGATATTTCCGACATCGCCGAGCTGAGGGCTCACGATTCGTGAATTGAATGGGGGTCTGATTGACTTCATCAATCACCATGTCTATCTCAGGTGCTGAGCTTATAGCAGCATGGACCTGCGATCTCATCCGCTGCAGCTCGGCTTTCGTTTCTTCGCAATATTTCTTGATTGACTTGAACCCATGTGAGATGCCAGGTCCCAAGTGGTTTTCGTTATTGCTCGGTAAGCGGAGTAGGGATTCTCTGGCAGGTTGGACCTCGTTTATGTTCCAGAGCGGGCCTGATCGGTTAGTAGATCTGAGGTCGGGTCTACTCCTGGTATGGTCGGTATTGGCGTAACCTCTCCTTCCGCAGCCTGGATCGTGGAGGGAGTGAATATGGGATCCGATATCATCGAGCTGAACCGCAAGGCGGTGGCTGAGCCGACCATCCTGCTGGTTGAGGCGTTGATATCGGAAAAGTTTAGTCTTGTCACCGGTGGAGGTGGGAACGGCAATCCTCCCTGCCCATGGGCAAGAAGGGATTGTGCCCCAGGTGGGAGAGTGATATATCATGGTTTTTATCCTATTTAAGCCATGATATAAGTCCTTTTTATAGAGTCCTTATAGTATTTTGGAGTCTTTTAGAGTCTTTTACAGGTTATAGCACGTTGGGAACATTATTGGAGATATTGGAGCTTTCTGGAGCATTTGGAGCAAAGCATAAGTTCATGTTGCTGAGAACCCGATATGAAGCCTTGGTATCGATCGATACCCATCGCAGCAAGACACAACGCGCGAGTTTTCCAAGAGTTGAAGAATTGCATAATTGGCCCAGAAGACTTTAATATTTACAGCCTTCCAAGACGTTTTCCAAGAGTTGAAGAACGTGTTTTAACTATATAATTAGGTTTTTCAGCCACTTTAATGGCTAGGCTTTATTTTTGTGTGTTTTATTTTACTTTGGTTTGAGAGAGACAAGTCTGAATCTCCCTTCGTCCGAGATCAGATCTCAAAACCTCTTGTTACTCTTTCTATTTTATTGATGATTTATTCAGTTATGTTGATTGTTTCATTCTCCATGTCTGAGTAAATCCACTTTAGGTTTAGGGTTTTCTCATAAAGGATTTCTTTGAATGCTAGGTTAATTATCTGTTTAGGATTCACTATCTGAATTAGTTCTTCACCATAGGTTGTTCTCAAAGCTAATTCTAGGTTGACGAATCTGGAACTTAGATCTTAGGATAGTTGATTAGGCACGACAGTGCGATTAATTACCTGATAGAAACTAGGGTGAGCAAATTGATTATTCGCAAAGAGATTAGGTTTAATTGATTTGTGAACATATCAAACCTGAACTTTAAAGCTGATTTAGACTTTAGGATTCGCAAAGAGATTTGGAATTTCTAGGATTTAGATTTAGATAGTTTTCGCAACGAGAGTTGGTTAGCTATACTTTAGTGATTTGAGTTCAAGAATCGTGCGTAATCTTAATCATGTTAGTTAATTTAGCTGCATTTATTGATTTCCTGAGAAAAAACCTGGGCCTATATTTTCCTCCATTGATTTACAACACCTTTAATTGCGTACTTGTTTTCGTTTACATTTATTGATTTAGCGTATCTTGGATCTATATAATCTATTGTGTGATATCTTGAGTCCTTGTGTTCGACCCCTAGCTATACTACAACAACTGCTTTAGTATCTAAATAGGGTATTAATTTGAGCATATCAAATTTGGCGCCGTTGCCGGGGACTCAATTCGCCATTAGATTTTAGCCGTAGAGTTTCGACTAAGTTCGTCGGTATCGATCGATACTCACCAGTATCGGTCGATACTAGGGCGATTTCTTTGTTGATATCGATCGATACCATCCAGTGTCGATCGATACTCAACATGTTTTTGTTACTAACGTGTCTTACCTAGTGTGTTTCAGGTGTGAATTTGGAACAAGCAAACAGGAAGACGAAGCAGACATCAGAGATGAGCAACACAGTGATATTAAGACCTGATGCAGCTGGAAACGTCGTTATTCCTCCTGCTGTTGTTGATGAGATTGTCACGCCAGCTGAGCACGCCAGCTGAGCACGCCAACTTTGGAAATGATGCAGTCATTAATCGTGGTCGAACGATTGGTGAGTACAACATGCCTCATCAGTATTATACCAATCGATCAGCGATCCGTATTCCTACGTTCCAGAGGAATGACTTTGAGCTGAAACATGCTTACTTTGCTCTTGTGGGATCGCATCTCTTTCATGGTCGTCCTCATGAACATCTTATGGACCACATTGAGAAATTCAAAGAATTCCTTTTTTGTAAGAATTCCTTTTTTGTAAGAATGTTACCATACTCTCTTGGTGGAGAAGCTACTTACTGGCTGAGGCAGTTACCTCATGGATCACTGACTACCTGGGAAGAGACTAAGAGTGCATTCTTGAACAATTTTTTCGATGATGCGAGATCCGAGGAGATCAGGAACAAGATCTCTAAATTTTCTCAGGGAGGAACTGAGGGACTTAAGATTGCTTGGGTGCGATTCAGATCTTATCAGAGTGATTGTCTGCATCATGGGTTCAATATGGTTCAGTTGCTGAATTTCTTCTTCAGAGGGATTAACTGTAGGTACCAGAAGGCATTGGACTTTGCTAGCAATGGAAATTTCTTTACCATATATCCTGATGATGCTTATCAGTTGATTGGGAACTTTGCATCTAGCCATAGCGCCAAGAATGCAGACTTTGAGAGAAGGAAGCAGGCTGAGAGCATGGATGGGTTGCAGATTGCTGAGGTGCATGCGAAGCTGGATTCAGTGCATAATTTTTTGATGGGCAGGCAGAAGAAGACTGTTCGTTTTGCTGAATAAAATGCAGTGGAACATGTTAACTACGTTGGTTGAGCTGGATCTCAAGATTAAAGGTATCAATACCCATCCACACCACCCAGAACTTCTGAAAACATGATGGAATCTATGCTTGAACAGCTTCTTCACGGACAGCAGCAGCAGCAGATGACATCGATTTTCAACGGGAGGTTGGATACCTTGTACACTGATCTGAATAGCAAAATCGAGGCTCTCAGTGTTCGTCAGACGATTTTGGATACATAGTTAGCCTAGACTGCCAAAATTTTGGCCAATTTTCCCAAAAATTACGATGAGGATTCGGAAATCGCCAAAGTATCGACCGACACCACCGAGGTATCGATCGATACCAGTCCAAATCCTTTCTCGAGACGTGTCAGAATCCCGAGTATCGATCGATACCCTACCTTATGTCGATCAATACCCCTCGCAGATCGAGCCAGAATTGATGAAAACGCCTGAGTTGATTGAAGAAAGGGGCTACAAGCCTAAAGTGCAATATCCTCGACCACCTCCACTGATGCAGCTGACTAAGAGGGAAGACCCATGAATCTTCTCAGTTCCATGCTCTATCTCTGGAGCTAAATTCAAAGAGTCTCTCGTTGACTCAGGGGCTAGTGTCAATGTCATCTCAAGGGCAATTGCAGAACGATTGGGCGCTGATATTCGATCTTCAAAGGTATCTATCACATTCGCGAACGACTCCACCTCACTTTCATACGGTACAATCTCTGCTTTGCTGGTCAAAGTAGGAGATTGTCTGGTGCCGACTGATTTTCAGGTTGTGGAGATGAGTGCGATATCTCGTATGCCTATACTCCTGGGACGACCATTTATGGCTACTGCTGGCGCAATGATAGACACGCTTAATAAGATAATCTCTTTCTCTTACATTGACAGAGGGGTATATTATGATGTAATTCCCCCAAGGAGTACTCGCACACGTGTCTCTAGCATCGAGGTTGTCACAGGAGAGTCGCTGGCAGTTGATCTTTTGGAAGAGCCTCCTGATGAGCATACTATCGCAGATATTTCATCTGAACCAACCAGCATCCCCAAGGAAGTTGTCAAGAAGACAAAGGCAACAAAGAAGAAGGCCAAGCGCATAAGAGTCGAGAATCCCCATGTCACTTTGATCCCTCATAATTGTGATGGAGATTCGATTGAGTACAAGGTAAAGTGCAAGGGAGCTTCGAAGCCATTCTCTAAGGCTAGAATTCTTCTTACTTCGGAGTTGAAAGAAAAAGGAAAAGAGTTTGTGGATGGCATGTTGAGCAAAACTCTGAAGCTAGCAATATCGAGTTGTGGAGCCTGTTTTGGTGCAAGCTCTCACTCTTATCCTGCCTGAAGGGCGTTACAGTCAAGCTACTGACATTAAACGAGCTCTTGGTGGGAGGCAACCCACTGGTGAGTCTATATATATATATATAAGTATTTTCTTTTTATTTTTCGTTTTGTGTCAGGATTAACAAGGAGTAAACTCGAAATCGTCTGAGTGTCGATCGATACCCTTCAGTATCGATCGATACCCTACGCGATTGAGAAAGGTTCATGTTGATTTAAGCCTGGTATCGATCGATACCAGGCTGTGTGTCGATCGATACTCAATGTTCCAGCAAGGTAACTTCTTGTTTTTCCCAATTTTTTTATGTTCTTTTGTTTTCTTTCACTGACTCTAGGCTAAATAACACTGGGGACAGTGTTGTTCAAGTCTGGGGGAGGTGTCTGCTGACATTGTGTTTGATTTTCTTAGAGTCAGTCGTTTTATCGAGTCAAAATTGTTTTATTGAGTCAAAACTTGTTGGAGATAATGGTCATGTGCTTGAACCTATTGATTTGATTTTGTTTTTGAGTGACCAGTGTTACAGGATCTGTTCTAGATCGACTAATGAAAAATCCAAGGACTGACTAGTTGACTATAAAACATCCATGTCTCTAGCAGAGTTCCTCTGAAGCCTGAGCCAAATTTTGCACTTCATCAATGTGGTTAGTGTTTAAAGAGCTTGATTCATCATTCATATCTGATAAAGGAACCCATATGTTTATAGTAATGGTATCTCTCTCCCCTGTTATAAGTTGATAAATAAGAGCATATAAGATTGAAATGATTTTCTTCTGAGTAAAGGGCTAGGAAAATTTCCATCGATCCCATTATTCTACTCAAGAGGGGATGATCACACAAAGGTTTGGAAGCGAGGCTAGGATTTTCCTATGATGCCATTGCCTACATCCTTTGATACACGGATAGAAAAGAACCGGGGATTTGGTGGCAAACACCATCAGTACTCGCGTTTCGGACCTTGATGTGTATATGCAAAGATGAAAATAAAAAGAAAGAACATAATAAGAAATAAGTCTGGGGGAGGGAAAGTGAACCAAAAAGTGTGAAAAAGGGTGGTTACTTGTCATGATATCGTATGGTAAAGAATCTAGAAGGTTCTTGAACATTGGCTGCAGCGATGAAACAGGCGATGAGGGCTTTATTTGAACAATGTTGTGGGATCATGTGTGGAATCTGGAAAAGCTGCGAATATCTACGGAGAAGTACATGGTGGTTAGATCAAAAGCTGGTTAGGTAACATTTGGGTGCTTGGGAAAAAGATCTCTGCAATGGTTCCTGAACAGGTGAGTCTCCGCGTTTTCAAACCTCTTTCTCTTGTTTAGTCTTCTATTTGCTTGAGGGCAAGCAAAGACTAAGTCTGGAGGAGTTGATATATCATGGTTTTTACCCTATTTAAGCTATGATATAAGTCCTTTTTATAGAGTCTTTATAGTATTTTGGAGTCTTTTAGAGTCTTTTACATGTTATAGCTTTCTGGAGATATTGGAGATTTCTGGAGCATTTGGAGCAAAGCAGAAGTTCATGTTGCTGAGAACCCGATATGAAGCCTTGGTATCGATCGATACTGGCTAGTATCGATCGATACCCATCGCAGCAAGACACGACCCACGAGTTTTCCAAGAGTTGAAGAATTGCAGAATTGGTCCAGAAGACTTTAATATTTACAAGAAGGCCGAGAACTTGTTTTATCTATATAATTAGGTTTTTCAGCCACTTTAATGGCTAGGCTTTATTTTTGTGTGTTTTATTTTACTTTGGTTTGAGAGAGACAATTCTGAATCTCCCTTCGTCCGAGATCAGATCTCAAAACCTCTTGTTACTCTTTCTATTTTATTGATGATTTATTCAGTTATGTTGATTGTTTCATTCTCCATGTCTGCGTAAATTCACTTTAGGTTTAGGGTTTTCTCATAAAGGATTTCTTTGAATGCTAGGTTAATTATATGTTTAGGATTCACTATCTGAATTAGTTCTTCACCATAGGTTGTTCTCAAAGCTAATTCTAGGTTGACGAATTTGGAACTTAGATCTTAGGATAGTTGATTAGGCACGACAGTGCGATTAATTACCTGATAGAACCTAGTGTGAGCAAATTGATTATTCGCAAAGAGATTTGGTTTAATTGATTTGTAAACATATCAAACCTGAACTTTAAAGCTGATTTAGACTTTAGGATTCACAAAGAGATTTGGAATTCCTAGGATTTAGATTTAGATAGTTTTCGCAACGAGAGTTGGTTAGCTATACTTAAGTGATTTGAGTGCAAGAACCGTGCGTAATCTGAATCCTGTTAGTTAATTTAGCTGCATTCATTGATTTCCTAAGAAAAACCCTGGTCCTATATTTTCCTCCATTGATTTACAACACCTTTAATTGCGTACTTGTTTTCGTTTACATCTTTTGATTTTGCGTATTTTGGATCTGTATAATATATTGTGTGATATCTTGAGTCCTTGTGTTCGACCCCTAGCTATAATACAACAACTGCTTTAGTATCTAAATAGGGTATTAATTTGAGCATATCAGCGAGCGAGCCTCCCAGAGGTGCCTGCCCGATTTGCTCTCGTCCTGGCGTGCTGCCATTGAGCAATTATTCTCTATGAGGCACGATATTAGGTTCCGGATCTCAGCTATTTGACCCGGAGCCGATTGGTTCAAGGCTGCAGGTCCCGAGGGGTCGATAATGTCGTTGATCCCGAGGTGGTAATGGGAACACTTGTTGTTCCGTCCAGGTCTGCTGAAACGATGTCGGTGGATTGGGTTAGAGGAATGGAGGTGTTTATGACTCCAGATGATGTAGAAACCGCCACACTTGTTGTATATGCCATCGTATTCTTTTGAGTGGTTAGTTTCGTAGGTTACAAAGAGGAAGTTGTTTTGCTTTTCCCCACAGACGGCGCCAAATTGTGAGAGCAGAATCTCACAACCTCAATCCTTGGCCTTTTTCAGGTTGTATGTTCTTGAGAAATAACAAATAATTGCGTATATGAGTTTGAGAAAGAAAACGTGTATTATTATTATTATGCCAAGAATTCGGTCCCCATTACAATCACCTTCCTCTTTGATTAATACAAGTTTTAAAAATACAAAACGTTTCAATCTCCTTCAAAGCGCGGAATTGAATTTGTGATCTTCGAGTAAATGTCCAGCTTGATCCGGGGGAGAACGCATTTAATGTATTTGACTTATTTGTCGTGAGCTCCTTTTCCCAACGATCTCCCCCTCTCCTACATGCTCGGCTTCTTCCCAGATCGCGACCTTGCTTTACGAGGCCAAGTTGTGAACCGGGCTTCATTCCAGGCCCGTTAAATCGAGCTGAACTTTAGGTGTGGAATTTGGGCCCAACAATACTCTCTTGCTGGGGATGCTGCCTATTGGCTGAAGGAGTTGGCTCCTGATTCGCTAACTACATGGAATGAGACGAAGAATGCATTCCTGAACAATTTCTATGATGATGCGAGATCTGAGGAGCTCAGGAACAAGATCTCTCAATTTGCTCAGGGTCCGACAGAGGCATTCAAAGCTGCTTGGATTCGTTTCAAGTCTTATCAAAGAGATTGTCCGCACCATGGGTTCACTCATGTTCAGCTGCTGGGCATTTTCTACAGAGGGGTTTATTGGAGGTACCTGCTGGGTATGGATGCTGCGAGTAATGGGAACTTCAACACCAGGTATCCAGATGATGCGGTTGTGTTGATTGAGAACTTGGCGTCTAGTAATAGCACCAAGAATGCTAATTTTGAGCGGAAGAAGCAAGCTGGAGGAATTGATGGATCGCAAATTGCTGAGGTTCAGGCCAAGTTGGATTTCCTGATTGGGAAGTCGAAGAAAGTTGTACACTTTGATGATGAAGTCGTGAATGTGGAAGAAGAAGAAGTGGAGGATGTTAACTACGTTGGTGGTTCTGGTTTTCAGGGTCAGCGATTCGGGTACAACAACAACCGAAACTTCAACAACAACAATCAGCAAGGTGGGTACAAGTTTGAGGGGAACCAATCTGGTTTTGGAACAAAACAATTTACTCAGAAACCACTCCAGAGCAGCGATTTCACTCACAATTATGGGAACTCCTCGTACAAACCAATCTCTCCAAAGTCCACAGAGAATAAGATGGAATCCATGCTTGAACAGCTTCTTCAGGGACAGCTGAAGTTGCAAGTGGATTTCAATGGGAAGTTTGACTCTCTATACATTGATCTGAATGGGAAGATTGAAGCTATCAATCAGACCCAAAGGAAGCTGGAAACTCAGGTCGCTCAGACAACAGCAGCTGTGAAAAGGCAGGAAGGTTTTCTTCCAGGAAAACTGAGAATCCAAGGGCACACATCAATGCCATCACCTTGAGGAGTGGAAAAGAGGTGATTACAGGGGTGAAGAACAGCCCAATTGCAGAGAATCTCGTCGATCTTGCTGAAGAAGATGATTTGGATTCTGAAAACACCCAGGTATCGATCGATACTAGCCAGTGTCGATCGACACCGGTCCAGACATCTGCACGAGGGGATCCAAAATCCCGTGTGTCGATCGATACCCCTCCAGTATCGATCGATGCTGACACACAGGTCATGAAGGAGCCCGAGATTGTCAAGGAGAGGGTGTATAAACCCAAGATGCCTTATCCTATGCCTCCTAAGATGACAGAAGGAATGGGAGGATGCTAGATGCAAGGCTATGCTGGATAAGTTGGTTGTGGAGCTTCCTTTTGTCGATGCTATTAAGACTTCTCCAGCTTTCAGGAGGTATGTGAAGAAGATGGTTTCTAGCAATGTGAACCTTGAGGAAAGTGTCATGATGATTACAGCTGAGTGCAGTGCGATTCTACTCAACAAAATTCCCAAGAAGCTACCAGACTCAGGGAGTTTTGTTTTGGATTGCACTATCTTCACAGAGAGGTTCGAGCGTGCTCTCTGCGATATTGGGTCGAGTGTGAACCTTATGCCACACTCAGTTGCCAAGCGAATGGGGATGACAGATTTCCAGTCTACGAGGATTTCGCTGGTACTTGTTGATCGCTCAGTGCGACTTCCAGAGGGATTACTCGAAGATGTGCCAATCAAGTTTGGGAATTGCTTGATCCCAATAGATTTCATCGTCCTGAAGTACGATGCTGAGCCTAAGGATCCGCTTATCCTGGGCATGCCATTCCTTGCAACTGCTGGAGCCTTGATCGATTGCAAGAATGGACAGGTAGCTCTCAACATCGGTGATTTGGTGATGTCCTTTAACATGGAAAAGATGATGAAGAGACCAACCATCGATGGGCAGACGTTCTATGTGGACACCTTCAGTGACATAGTAGAGGAGCACTTCCTGGAGATGCACCCTAAGGATCCACTAGAGAGAGCATTGGTCTGTTCAGCCACTTCAGAGGTCCATTTGTGCGATGATTCTACTGGATACTCGAAGATGCTCGATTCAACATCGTCAGTATCGATCGATACCCCTCCAGTATCGATCGATACCATGTGGCCAGAAAGATAGTTGGCCGAGAGTTCTAAGCAAGCTGCTGGCTTGGGGATTGGAGTACAGAGAAAGCCCCTAAGATCGAACTAAAGCCACTCCCACCAAATCTGAGGTACAGTTTTCTTGGCCCTGATTCTACATACCCAGTCATTGTTAATGCTTCTTTGAACAACACAGAGAATGCCTTACTGCCGAGCAAGCTGCTCAAGTATCGCAATGCTCTTGGCTATTCTCTTGATGACATTTCAGGTATAGCACCAGACTTGTGCATGCATCGGATTCACCTGGTGGATGAGTCTAAGTCTTCGATTGAGTGCCAGAGGAGGCTGAATCCTAACCTGAAGGAAGTGGTCAAGAAGGAAGTGTTTAAACTTTTGGAAGCAGTGATTATCTATGCCATCTCAGATAGTTCTTGGATTAGTCCGGTTCACGTTGTGCCTAAGAAAGGAGGTATAACTGTGGTGAAGAACGAGAAGGATGAGCTGATCCCTACAAGGACAATCACTGGTCACAGGATGTGTATTGACTACAGGAAGCTGAATGCGGCTACAAGGAAGGATCATTTCCCATTGCCATTTATTGACTAGATGCTGGAGAGGTTAGCGAGTCACCCATACTATTGTTTTCTCGATGGGAAAGACGACTTTTACATGTCCCTATGGCACATTCGCCTACAGGAGAATGCCATTTGGATTATGTAACGCTCTAACGACCTTTCAGCGATGCATGATGTCGATTTTCACAGACATGACTGAGGAGTTTATGAAGGTTTTCATGGATGACTTTTCAGTGTATAGATCGTCCTTCAAGGATTGTCTGGATAACTTGTGCAAGGTACTTCAAAGATGCGAGGAGAAGCACTTGGTTTTTAATTGGGAGAAGTGCCACTTCATGATACAAGATGGCATCGTTCTTGGGCACAAATTTTCTAAGGCATGGATCGAAGTTGACAAAGCTAAGATTAAGGCCATGACAAGCCTGCAACCTCCACGATATGTATCTGAGATTCGAAGCTTCCTTGGTCATGCTGGGTTTTACAGGAGATTCATCAAAGATTTCTCTAAGTTCGCACGCCCACTCACAGCCCTGTTATGTAAGGAAGTCAATTTTGACTTCACATCTGTTGCCTTGCAGCCTTTGAGGAGATTAAGAAAGCATTGGTGAGTGCTCCTATTGGCCAACCACCTGATTGGAGTTTACCTTTTGAGGTTATGTGCGATGCGAGTAATTTTGTTGTTGGAGCTGTGTTGGGTCAGAGGAAAGACAAGAAGCTCCATGCTATTTACTATGCCAGCAGGACGTTGGATGATGCTCAGCGAAATTACAGCACCACTGAGAAGGAGTTGTTTGCAGTTGTTTTCTCTTTTGAGAAATTTTGGTCCTACTTAATTGGGAGCAAGGTTATTGTTCACACAGACCATGCTGCTTTCAAATACCTGCTGAAGAACAAGGATCTCAAGCCTCGTCTATGCCGATCGGTTCTTTTGCTTCAAGGGTTCGACATCGAGATCAAGGACAAGAGAGGAGTTGAGAATGGCGTTGCTGACCATTCATCGCGATTAAAGGTCGATGAAGTCGTACCTATTGATGATTTCCTGCCAGAGGAAGGTATTTACTTCATTAAAGCTCAGCTTCAAGACTTTTGTCCCGAAAATCTGCAATTTTCACGATTGCAGACTTTCGGTATCGATCGATACTCACCGTGTGTCGATCGATACCCGTCGAGACTTGGACCTATTTTGCCTGTAGAGAACTTCGACTCTTATGACGTCTATCTGGCTGCTGTCTCTAGTCCTGCACGACCATGGTACTCTGACATTGCTAACTACCTTGTTGTAGAGACTGAGCCAAGGTATCCCACAAAGTATGCGAGGAAGAAGTTTATGCGCGAGATGAGGAGGTTCTTCTGGGATGAGCCGTATCTATACAAGCACTACTCAGATGGTATCTACAGAAGATGCGTTGCAGAGTCTGAGGTGCCAGCAATTCTTTTTCATTGCCATGGATATGAGTATGCTGATCATTTTGCTACTTTCAAGACGGTGTCCAAATTTCTTCAAGCCGGCTTCTGGTGGCCTACTATGTTCAGAGATGCGCATGCTTATATCTCACAGTGTGATGTCTGTCAGAGGAGAGGGAAGATCAGCAAGAGACATGAGATACCACAAAATTTCATCCTCGAGGTTGAAGTTTTTGATTTCTGGGGCATCAATTTTATGGGTCCTTTCCCTCGTCACACGAGAACAGATACATCCTTGTTGCTGTGGAATATGTGTCCAAATGGGTGGAGGCAATTGCTAGCAGAACAAATGATTCTTCGGTGGTTGTTAAGCAGTTTAAGACCATCATTTTCCCTCGATTTGGAGTACCTCGAATTGTGATAAGTGATGGTGGTTCTCACTTTATCAACAAGATTTTCGAGAGGTTGCTGAAGAACTATGGTGTAAATCATCGCGTGGCTACTCCATATCACCCTCAGACCAGTGGGCAAATCGAGGTCTCCAACAGACAGATCAAGGAAATTTTGGAGAAGACAGTGGGTGCTTCTAGGAAGGATTGGTCTAAGAAGCTGGATGACGCGCTATGGGCTTACAGGACTGCTTTCAAGACACCATTGGGTACTACAATGTTCCACTTGCTGTACGGGAAAGCATGTCACCTTCAAGTGGAGATAGAGCACAAGGCTACATGGGCGACGAAGTTGCTGAACTTTGAAATCAAGCCTGCAGCAGAGAGGATATTGATTCAGCTGAATGAGTTGGATGAGATTAGGCACCACGCCTACGAGAACTCGAAGCTGTACAAGGAGAGAACTAAGGCCTATTATGATAAAAAGATCATCTCCAGACATTTCGAGCCGAACGACCACGTACTTCTGTATAACTCTAGTTTGCAATTGTTTCCTGGTAAACTGCGTTCTCGTTGGTCAGGTCCCTTCACAATCAAGGAGGTCAGACCACATGGTGCTGTCGTGCTGATGAGTCCTACAGGCGATGAATTTACTGTTAATGGACAGAGGGTGAAACACTATTGGGCAAAAGCCAAGATTCCAACAGTGCAGATAATGCCTTTGGATGATGCACCCACAACCTGAATGGCGTTACAGTCAAGCTACTGACGTTAAACGAGCGCTTGGTGGGAGGCAACCCACTGGTGAGTCTGTTTTTGAGTCGTTTTTTCTTTTTATTTTTCGTTATGTGTTTGTGTCAGGATAAACAAGGAGCAAAAATCGAAATCGCCTGAGTATCGATCGACACCACATTGGTATCGGTCGACACTGATCGCGAATGAGATGGTTCATCATGTCGATTTAAGCCTGGTATCGATCGATACCAGGCCGTGTGTCGATCGATACCAGATGTTCCAGCACGGTAACTTCTTGTTTTTCTTAATTCTATTATGTTCTTTTGTTTTCTTTTACCTACTCTAGGCTAGATAACATTGGGGACAGTGTTGTTTAAGTCTGGGGAAGGTGTCTGCTGACATTATATTTGTTTTTCTTAGAGTCAGTTGTTTTATTGAGTAAAAACTTGTTGGAGATGATGATCCCGTGCTTGAATTGTCGTTTTGATTTTGTTTTTGAGTGACCAGTGTTGCAGGACCAGCTCTAGATCGACTAATGAAAAATCCAAGGACTGACCAGTTGACTAGAAAACATCCATGTCTCCGGCAGAGTTCTTCTGAAGCCTGAGCCAAATTTTTGCAGTTCATCAATGTGGTTAGTGTTTACAGAGCTTGATTCATCATTCATATCTGACAACGGAGCCCATATGTTTAAAGTAATGGTATCTCTGTCCCCTGTTATAAGTTGATAAATAAGAGCATAAAAGATGAAATGATTTTCTTTTGAGTAGAGGGCTAGGAAAATTTCCAGTGATCCCATTATTCTATTTATGAGGGAATGATCACACAAAGGTTGAAAGCGAGGTTAGGAAAATTTCCCGTAATACCACTATTCGCCTAAACCTTTATACATAGAGAGGGAAGAACCAGGAATTCGGTGGCAAACACCATCAATACTCGCGTCTCAAACCTTAATGTGTATATGCAGATCTTAAAAAAAAAAAAAAGAACATGATGAGAAACAAGTCTGGGGGAGAGAAAACAATACCAAAAAGTGTGAAAATTGGGTAGTTCTTTTGTCATGATATTGTATGGGAAAGAGTCTAGAAGGTTCTTGGCACTGATCACATCAATGAAACTGGCGATGAGGGCTTTATTGGATAATGTTGCGAAATTATGTGTGGAGTCTGGGAAAGGTGCGAATGTCTACGGAGAAGTACATGGTGGTTAGATTTGGAAATGGTTAAGTTATATGTGGAGTACTAAGAAAAATGGTCAATGCAATGTTTCAAGAACAGGTGAGTCTCCGTGTTTTCAAACCACTTTCTCTGATTTAGTTTTCTGTTTTGCTTGAGGGCAAGCAAAGGCTAAGTCTGGGAGAGTTGATATATCATGGTTTTTACTCGGTTTAGGCCATGATATAAGTCTTTTTATAGATTTTTTCTAGTATTTTGGAGTCTTTTAGAGTCTTTTCAGGTTTTAGGTACGTTTGGAGCATTATTGGAGATATTGAAGCATTTTGGAGCTTTTTGGAACCAAGCAGAGATCATGTAGCTGAGACACCGATTTGATGCATGAGTATCGATCGATACACTTATGGTATCGATCGATACCCGTCAAAGAAACAGAAGGATCGCAACTTTTCTGAAGATTTGAGAAACTGCAAATTGCCCAGAAGACTTTTTTATTTACAAGAAACCCCAAAACGTGTTTTAGGTTATAAATTAGATTTTTCAGCCACTTTTGTTGGCTACGCTTCACACACGCTTTATTTTACTTTGGTTTTTGAGAGAGATCTTGGTGAGGGAGACAAGTCAGAACTCTGTTCGCCTGAGAGAAGATTTTGAGCCCTCTTGTTACTCTTTTCTTATTGTTTAATTTAATGATTTATTCAGTTATGTTGATTATTTCATTCTCCATGTCTGAGTAGATCCATTTTAGGTTTAGAGTTTTCTCATAGGGATTTCTCTGATTGCTGGTAATTGATTGGATATGATTCACCATCTGAATTAGTTCTTCGCCATAGGTTGTTCTCAAAGCTAATTCTAGGTTGACGAATCTGGAACTTAGATCTTAGGTTAATCGTTTAGGCACGACAATGCAATTGAGAAACCTGATAGAACTTAGGGTGAGCAAAATAACTATTCGCAAAGAGATTTGGTTTAGTTGTTTTCTGAACAAATCAAACTTGAACTTTAAAGCTGGTTTAGACTTTAGGATTCGCAAAGAGATTTGGAATTCTAGGATTTAGACTTAGATAATTCTCGCAACGACAGTTGGTTAATTATAATTTCGTGATTTGAGTTCAAGAACCGGGCTTTAACCTGAGCCCTGACTAGTTAGTTTATCTGCACTCATTGATTTCCTGAAAAATACCTTGAACCTATCTCTCTCCAATCGAACTTACAACTTGTCTAATTTACGTATTTGCTTTCAAATCCATTGATCAGTTAGCTTAACTCAACCCTTAAAATTTATTGTGTGTTTTCTTGAGTCACTGTGGATTCGACCCCTATTACAATCGACAAGTTTTAGCACTTTTACGGTATTAATTTGAGCTTATAAAATTCATGGCTAAAACGATGTAAAAATAAATGATAAAGGTAACAAACCCACTATGAAAATTCTTGAACTCGAATCACGGATGTATGATTAGGTCACTACTGTGATCCTAACCAATTGTTACCGACCAACTCGACATGTAGCTTTCGTCTCTGGCCGCGAACACTACAAGAAAACACATTTTTTACGACCACCAAAAGAGTCCCAAAATGGTCGCAAATGACTCATTTGCGACCATTCTGGGACCAAAAAAAGTGGTCGCAAATATTTGGTCGCAAAATAAAGTAATCGCAAATTTGGAACTGATATGTGACTATAATATCAGTCCTGATTTAGAGACTGATTTGCGACTACTTGTAAAAAAATAATTAAAAAAAAAAACAAAACAAAAATTCCAAAAAATATATTTTTATTTATTAAATTAATTAATTAAAAATTAAAATTAAATAAAAATTAAAAAAAATGAAATTGAAAAAAAAAGAAGATCGAAGATCTTCATCTTCACTCGCCGGCGGATCTGCTCTTCTGGCGCCATAGATCTGCCCCTCCGGCCAGACTCGCGGGCTCCTCCGGCCATACTCCCAAGCCGCACCGGCGGTGAGCTTCCTTTTCTTCCTTCTCATCGATTGAATCTGTAAAAAGAAAAGTTAGATAAACTCAATTAAAAAGGGAGGAGAAGGAAGAGAAGGAAGAGTATGAAACCTCACCGACGATTGTGGTTCTGATGGCTCTTCTATGGATCAAGTTGAAACCTTTGAAAGAAGAAGAAGAAGATCCCAGGAAGGAGAGAGAAACAGAAAAGAAAAACCAATTAAAAAAAAGAAAAAAAAAATAAAACAGTTTAAATCCTCCACCGTTGGATTAAACCAATCAACGGTGGAGGATCTCGATCCTCGTCACAAGGAACTAGCCAATGAGAAGCTTTCATTATTTTTGTCATTTGGTCGCAAATTAGTCGCAAATTTGAGACTCTTTTGTGAATACTATTAAAAAATCGACTGGGGTTGCTAAACGGTCGCAAATTTGGGACTATTTTGTGACAATCACAAATATTTACCCTACAAATAGTCGCAAATCAGTATGTTAAGTAGTACTGATATTTTAGTCACATATTAGTCGCAAATGAGCGACTATTTTCCGACCAATTTAATTAGCGACCAAATATTTGCGACTATTTTTTTTAGTCACAAAACGGTCGTAAATGAGTCATTTGCGACCATTTTGGGACTGTTTTGGTAGTCGCAAAAACTGTATTTTCTTGTAGTGTGTTGACGCTACTTGGCATAAATCTCTTGTTCAGTCTGACATGGATCCGGAAGTGTTGCAGGACTGGCTGAGTTATAAATCGTTGTTACATGAACGTTTTGATGAGTTGTTAGATGACCCTATGGCAAAGTTGAAGTTGTTTCACACAACATATGGTATTATGGAATATCATGGTCGATTTGAACTGATTCGTACTAGGGTGAATCTATCTGAGGAGTATTTGGTGAATGTTTATCTTGCAGGGCTGCGTATGGACACTCATATTCACGTATGGATGTTTCAACCTCGGTTAATCAGACAATGTTTGCTTCTCGGAAGGCTCTATGAGAAGGTTCATCCTAAGAATTTTTTTTGCTAAACCTTGGTCTAACCAGCGACCTCCTAATGGCAACAAAGGTCTGATTCCCTTCAAAAAGAGTCATGAACTACAGGAGAAAACCCTCACCATACTGAGCGAACCAGAGAAACACAGTACCAACCGATGAAATTTCTCTCTAATGAGGAAATGAGTAAACGCCATGCTGGCGATCTTTATTATTTTTGTGATGAGAAATAAACACCTGGCCATTATCTCAAACACAAAAAGACTCAACTATTTATAATGGAGACTGGAGAAGAGGAGGAGGCAGAGGTGGTTGAGGAACAAGTGACCATTGAGGAAGAAAACGAATGTGAGATAGCTCAAATCTATGTTAATGCAATGACTGGTGTAACGGGACACCAGACTATGCGAGTGAAAGGAGTCAATGGGAAGCATGTTTTGTTCATTCTTATTGCCTTTGGTTCAACTCACAACTTTATCGATACACAAGTGGCTCAGAAGTTAGGTTGTAAACTAACACCAACTGGAATTAGACGAGTTGCATTTGCGGATGGAGGTTGACTGGAAGTAAGTTCTAGGGTGGATCAGTTTCAGTGGCATTTTGGAGGTACAGATTTTAAAGACGATGTGATGGTAATTTTTCTTGGAAATTGTGATATGGTTTTGGGGGTGCAGTGGCTAGAAACACTAGGTCCAATAACATGGGACTTTAAAAATTGGAAATGCAGTTCAAATAGGGTCATAAGAAGTAGTTACTCCATGGTATTAAGAATGGTTATGTTAGGGAGATGAAGGCAAATAAAGTAAATAAAAACTGAGGGAGGAACCAATCCAGCTAGCTATGATTTGTGTTCAAGAACTGTGTCAAGACGACAATATGATGTGTTGTTCCAACGAAGTAGGGGAAAACACACCACCAGTGTCTCCAGTGATTGAAGAAGTCCTTACATAGTTTGCGGATGTTGTTCATGAACCAACTTCACTACCACCATTTAGGCCACAACATAATCACAAGATTCCTCTAATGGAAGGTTCAAATCATGTGAATAAGCGGCCTTACATATACGCCATCCACCGGAAGAATGAGATTGATAAGATTGTATAGGAGATGTTGCAGGCTGGAACTATTCAAGACAGTTCAAGTTTTTTTGCTTCTCCGGTGGTTTTAGTGAAAAAAAAGATGGAACTTGGCGTATTTGTGTTGATTACCGAAGTTTGAACATTATGACTGTAAAAGACAGGTTCTCCCCATTCCATTAATCGATGATTTGATGGATGAACTATGTGGATCAAGTGTTTATTCTAAGATTGATATATGGGCTGGTTATCATCAACTAAGAATGGTTACACAAGATATTCATAAGACTACTTTCAAAACCCACAGTGAACACTATGAATATCTAGTAATGTCGTTTGGCTTTACTAATGCACATGTAACTTTCCAAGGTTCGATGAACGTAGTTTTCAAGAATATGTTGAGAATGTTTGTTCTCATCTTTTTTGATGATATATATCTTGGTGTATAGTGCAAGACTTGAGCAACATGTGAATCACTTGAAGAAGGTATTTGACTTTATGAGACAACACAGTTTGTTTGCCAAGAAGAGTAAATGCAGTTTTGCTACTGATAAGGTGGAGTATTTGGGGAATTACATCCAAGCAAAATGGATTTCTACAGACCCTAACGAGGTTTAAGCATTTGCGGAGTGGCCCGTTCCAGTTTCTCTCAAACAACTACGCCGATTCTTGGGGTTGGCTGGTTATTACATGAGGTTTTTCAAAACTTTGGCACCATAGCTAGACCGTTTAACGACTCTCACTAAGAAATACTCCTTTGAATGGTCGGATGAGGCGAGAACTGCATTTGACGCGTTGAAACAAGCGTTATGTACAACTCTTGTTCTAGCTTTACTAATGTTTAACAAGCCTTTTGTGGTGGAGACATATGTGTTGATTCGTAAATCACACATGGAGTTTAAACAGAGAACTTTGATCGGAAACTCGTTTTATTGATTGAATTCGGCTTTATAACAGAGTTTCGATGAAAAAGAACTAAAGAGACTAAAGAACTTGAGATCGGTGCTTGATGAAGCTCTCTCTCTCTATTCTTCTGTCTCTCAGATGATTGTGGATGGGTCTTCTTCGAGCTTGCCTCCTCCTTATTTATAGGTTATTTTGAGTCGGTTGTTTAAGAGAATATTTCCTTCTCCAAGATCAATTAGCAAAGGAAATATTCTGAATCTCCTCCGAGATAAGGAAATCTTCCGTATATTTCGGAGGTTGGTTTCTTTCTCGTCATATCGGGCTGGGCCTTTGTTGGGCCGTTAAGTTCGGTAATAAAAATGGGCGAGCTTGTCTTTGGGCTTTTAGAGTTCGTCCCGTCAAACCAAAGTCCGTCTTCCTCTTGTCTGAATCATCGTAAACCGATACCGATCTCGGTTCGAACCGAGTTAAACCGGGGGAGTGCTAAATCCCCCTCTAACAATTAGCCCCCCCCCTTAGTTCGGCGAAGGAGTCTTTCGGAGTTCGGCGAGGTTTCTAGGAGTATTCTTTAGCTCGGTTAGAATTGAGATAGGTATGGTTCGTCCGATGGTCCGAGTTCGGTAATTTTTTTCTCGGGATTGTTGAGTTCGGAACTTTCAAGTCCGCATATTTTTGCGTTGGTTCTGAACGTTTGGGTTCGATGGATTTTTCTCTGGAAGGGGGTGTCGGTTCGTCTTCTTCAGTCGCAGAATTCGAGGAGTTGCGTGTTGATTCGTCTCCTTCAGTCGCAAAATTCGAGGAGTCGTCATCATTACTCTTTTTCTTATAAATAATGCTCGATCCTTCCTTCATTTTTCACTTCTTCCTTGCTTTCAAAAGGTATTTTACTTTCTCTCTCTAGTGCTCTCCCTTCTCTGTAGATTTTGTTTATTTTTCCGTTCTCCGATCATCCCTTCCGCCGTGATTTTTCCGATTTGCTTGAAGATTTTCGAGCTCTTCATTCTGTTCTTCGTCAATTTCTTCTTTTCAATCGAGATGAATTCAAGAACTTCTTCTTCCTCTGTTAATGACCGAACTCCACCACTGAAGTTCCCCGATCTTGAGTTGTTTATTGATAGCTCCGATTCGAGCTCAGATGGTCTGAGCAATGTTCAACAGGAGCTGATCAGGCGCAATTCTCAACATGCCGTTGCCGGACCGAGCAGCCCAAGGGTTATTATTGAAGTCCCTCATCTTATCGATGAGGATGGGCCCGAAGAAGGGGTCGCTGAATCGAATGGTCAAGTTCGGGCGGATCGAGAGTTTGTAGCTCGGCTCGCGGAGGGTGACGATGTAGCTCGCCCGGACGGTCACGCCGCTTCGTCAGCAGTTCGTCAAGGCGATGAAGATGATATCCCCTTGATGGCAGCCCGGCTAGTGGTTGAAAGACCTTCAAACATCGGGTCGTCTCGTTCTGAGAGAGAGACGGTTTAGGATACCTTGGAGCGATGCAATGCTTCGGATAATCTGCTATTTAAAATTCCAAAGATTACAGATCGCCCTTGGGACGCCCCTGACGGCTATATATGTGTTTACGAGGAGTATTTCAGAAGCTGTGGTCTTCAATTTCCTCTCCTAGAACTTCTCTACAAGTACTGCAAGAGGAGACATGTTGCGATCTCTCAACTCATGCCGGCTACGATTATCAACATTGTGGGTCTCCTTGCTCTCGGGGAGGAGTGCAGTATTCCCATCATGGTCAAAATCTTTGAGAGGTTGTTCCGGGTGAATCTATCGAAGGTCAGACCTTGGTTTTTGTCGGCTAAAACAAAGCCGGAGTACGATCTTGTTACTGGGAATAAACCGAGCAAGGTCAACAATTGGATCTCCCGGTACTTTTATTTTAAGATTGACGAATCTTCCGTTGAGCGTCCGGACGGGAGCTACTGAACTCAGTGGAGGACTCCTATCGGTAGACATTGGTTTCTCGATCTTTATCCTTTGTTTTGTTTTGCCTAAGTTATATTTTTCTTTTTGTTTTTCAGATCGTCACATACCGGGATTCTTTATTACCACATGTGGTTTCACCTTTGTTCACGCGAAGCAGTTAAGTGCGGCTGGGAAAGGTACATGTCGGTAAATTTTCCTTCATAGCCCGGCAATTACTTCTATGTGACGATCTAGTTTTCATAGTTTTTCTTCTTCTTATTTTTTTTTATATAGCAAATCCCTCTCGCCGACGGAAGATGAAGCTCGATGATATCCCAGACCTGACCGCCGAGATGGACGGTGAAGAAGCGAATATCGAAGTCCCGCCTGCTGCTCTGGGTGGGCAAACTACTGCCGACATAGAAATCGTCGAAGAACAGGCTCCGGGCGAGGGGCCGGTTCCCGCTAAAAGATGTGCTTCTCCCGTGGATGTGGCGAAGATGAGGAGAAGGAAGAAGAAAGGCAAGAGACCGGCAAAGCCAGCTGTTGAGGTCGGTGCGGGGAACGCCGAACCTCAAGGCACTGAAGATGACACGGTGGTGATATCGGACCGTTCTGCTGCATCAAAGAGGCAGCGAACTTCAGGGGCTACGGCTCATTCTGTCAGTTTCGGTTATGATAAGAATGAGCCGGTGACGAACGATGCAGAAGCTTGCGCCGATCTATATTGTCAACTGAACTTCAACTCGGAGGTGCTTCCTCCAGTCGAGGATCTTTTTCAGTCCGGAGCTTACAAGAGGCTGGCTCGGACTACTGCTGAGGTAAATAATCTTTCCGAATTCGGATGATGATTTTTTTTTTTTTATCGTGACTGACCTTTTCCCTCTTCTGATGGTGGCCCAAACGAACGAGCTTGTTGGCACCTATGACCGTGAGCTCGATTTCGCTCGTCGAAGGGCACTGAAGACTAGTGTGCAGGCCGTGGAGCTCCGCAAGGCGTTGCTTGTTGAGCAAGAGAGGACAAGGGCTGGTGATTTTGCGGTTGCTGAGCTAACAAGGGAGATTGTCGCGCTGAAGGCCTCTAAAGCCGAGCTTACTAAGGAGAGAGATGCCCTCGCCCATACCTTGTTTCGGGAAACCTCTCGTCTGCGAGCTGGTCACACTCAGCAGATCATGAAAAGGAAAGAGGTCACCGAGAAGTCCTAGGTTCGGCTCCAGAAGGTCAAGGATCACTTGGCGGCCCTTGAACGGGTTAAAAAACCGTTCCTTGCTGTTAATCAGGCTCATGGGTTCTTAACTTATGCAGTAGTCTCGAGGCGAAGCACGGTATCGTCGTCCCGCCATCTTGCCTTGAACGGCTCAAGAAAATCAAAGCCGCGAAGTTGGCTGAATAAGAGGCGGTTGATCTTCGCGAACTTGCCGAGGAGGACCTGGTTGTATCGCCTTTCGTTGAGCCAATTCATCCGGAGATTTCTCTCCCAATATGTACCGAGGTCCCGGCGGGTATCGATATGTTTGGTTCTAACCGGGGCGCGATGTCTGGTGATCGAGCCAACGTCATGTGGAACCAAAATGTTTGATATAAGTGTTTCGGTTGTCTATGGCATTTCTGCCTTGTAATAGCTTTTTTTTTTTGGCCAAGGAAGCTTATAACTTGACCTTTTGGACTGGAGGGTTTTTATAGTCCGGTATCCGTTGATTATGATTCTCCTTGATCTTTCTTTTTGGAGTCTTCATTTTATCGAATCTCGGCTTGTTTGAAGTCGTAAATCTATACGAACTTCTCAAGTCTGCCGTACACAAAATGGTGCCGTAACAGTACGATATTAGCCGGGGTGAAGAGGACGGACTTGATCCTATGGTTTATTTGAAACCGGCGGTCTGTTTTACAGATCGGCTTATGCTTTGCGAGTTTTGAGGAATCGGCTTAGAATTTCGCGATTGTTGAGAAACCGGCTTATAATTTCGCGATTGTTGAGAAACCGGCTTAGATTTTCGCGAGGAATGGCGTTCGGCTTTACCTATGGAGCTTGGCAAAAGAGTACGTGAACAACTCGTCTTAAGATACTCCAAGGTTTTCTCAGATCGAATCCGAGTGTGCGAGACAGGCTCGGCTTATTTAGTTCGAATGGTCTGAGAATAGGTTAAATGCGAGACTGATCTCGGCTTTATACATGGAAGGTGTATTATCCATAGCACCATGAGGATGCATGCGAGCAATAGCTCGGCTTAGTTTGATTTTGTCGATCGTCTAGCCAGGACGTCGATGTGGGAACCGTGATGGTTGATAGTGAACTTTTGGAGTTCGGCGAACTTTGTTAAAATTTCGGCTTTCGATGAATACGAATTTTTAGAATTCGGCGAACTATTTGAAGTTTGGCTTTTTTATGAATATGAATTTTTAGAATTGATATGCTCAAATTAATACCCTAAAAGTACTAAGCAATAGTTGCAGTATAGTATGGGTCGAACACAAGGACTCACAGAAACACACAATAGATTATATAGGTGAAAATCAAGCTAAACGATCAATGGTATTGAAAACAGAACGTAAATTAAAACGGTTGTAAATTCAATTAGGAGAAGGCTAGGTTCAGGGTATTTCTGAGGAAATCAATGAATGCAGATAAACTAACTAACATTATTCGGATTTAGCACGGTTCTTGAACTCAAATCACTAAGATATAGTTAACCAACTTTCGCTGCGAAAGCTATCTAAATCTAAATCCTATGAATTCCAAATTCCTTTACGAATCCTAAAGTCTAAATCAGCCTTTTAAATCAGGTTTGATTTGTTCACAAAACAACTAAACCAAATTCCTTTGCGAATAGTTATTTTGCTCACCCTAGGTTCTATCAGGTAATTAATTGCACTTCCGCGCCTAATCAATTATCCTAAGATCTAAGTTCTAGGTGATCAATCTAGAATTAGCTTTGCAAACAACCTATGGCGAAGAACTACTTCAGATGGTGAATCCTAATAACTAATCAATCTAGCATTCAGAGATAACCCTTATGAGAACCCTGGACCTAACAAGAGATCTACTCAGACATGGAAATTGAAGCAATAAAAATGTTTGAATAAATCATCAAATAAAACAGAAAGAGTAACAAAAGGGTTCGAAATCTTCTCTCAGACGAACAAAGTTTCAAACTTGTCTCCCTTCAAAGCTCTCTCACCAAAACCAAAGTAAAACTAAAACGTAATGAAAAGCACACAGCCAAAGTGGCTGTAAAACCTAATTAAATAGTCTAAACACGAATTGGGGTCTTCTTGTAAATATTAAAGTCTTCTGGGCAAGTTCTACAATTCTTCAAACTTCATTAAAAGTCGCGACCCGTAATCTCCTCGATGGGTGTCGATCGATACCAAGGAGGTATCGATCGATACTTGACGCTTTGATCGAGCACTTAGTCACCAGACTTCAGTTTTGCTCCAGAATGCTCCATAAAACTCCAATATCTCCAATAATGCTCCAAATGTGCTAAAACTTGTAAAAGACTCTAAAATACTCCAAAATATTATAAAGACTCTATAAATGGGACTTATATCATGGCTTAAACAAGGTAAAAACCATGATATATCAACTCCCCCAGACTTAACATTTGCTTGCCCTCAAGCAAATAGAAGACTAAACCAGAGAAAAAGGTTTGAAAACGTAGAGACTCACCTGTTCTTGAAACATTGCAATGACCAATTTCTCAATCATCCAAATGTCACCTAACCAGCTTTTGATCTAACCACCATGTACTTCTCCGTAGACATTCGCAGCTTCCCGGACTACACACATTATCTCACAACATTGTTCAATCAAGCCATCCTCGCCAGTTTCATCCCTATGAATTAATATCAAGAACCTTCTAGATTCTTTCCCATAGAATATCATGACAAGAAACCACCATTTTCACACTTTTTTGTATTATTTCTCTCCCCCATACTTATTTCTTATTATATTTTCTCTTTTGTTTTTAGCCTTGCATATACAAATCAAGGTATGAGACGCGAGTATTGATGGTGTTTGCCACCTAATCTCCGGTTCTTCCCTCTCAACGTATCAAAGGATGTAGGCGAATAATGGCATCATAGAAAAATCATAGCCTCGCTTCCAATCCTTTGTGTGATCATTCCCTCTTGAGTAGAATAATGGGATCGTTGGAAATTTTCCTAACCCTCCACTCAGAAGAAAATCATTTAATCTTTTAATGCGCTTATTAATTAACTTGTAACAGGGAGAGGAATACCGTTATTAAAAAACACATGGGTTCCTTTGTCAGATACGAATGAGGAATCAAGCTCTATAGATACAAAACACATTGATGAAGTGCAAAAATTTGGCTCAGGCTTTAAGGAACTTTGCTGGAAACATGAGTGTCTTCTGGTTAACTGGTCAGCCTTTGGATTTTTTATTAGTCGATCTAGAACTGATTCTGTAACAATGGTCACTTAGAAGCAAGGTCAGATCAATAGATTCAAGAAAAAGATCACAGTCTCAGACAAAGTTTTGACTCAATAAAACGACGAATGACTCAAAAATGGACTGACTCTAAGAAAAACTAAAACAAAGTCATCGACTACCTCCCCCAGACTTAAACAACACTGTCCCCAGTGTATTCAGTCTAAGATTGGTGAAAGAAAACAAATGAATTGAGTGGAGTATGGAAAATCAGAAACCGTACCTTTACAGGGTATCGATCGATACTGGCAGGTATCGATCGATACCAACTGTATGTCGACATACTGGTTGAAAATCAGGGGTGTCGAGTCTCTTAACCAGAGAAAGCATTCCATTGTGTTAGATGGTAGCACTGTTAGGAACACTCAAAAACAGGTTAAAAGCAACATGGAAGATCAAACATAAATCCAAAGAAGTTCAAATGCAAAAACAAATACTGACATAAGTTCAACAGAAAAGAAAAATAAAAGAAAAAGAAAGAAAAATACAAACGTGAAGATAGAGAAGACTAATCCTGCGTCTCCTCATAATCACTCTCATGTTCAGCAGCAGCAGCGGTATGTGAAGGTCCAGGCTGTAACGATGGATCAGCATCCGTGTCAGTCGTGCAACGACAGCGAACAGCAGCCCAGATGCTCTTCATGCTTGCTATCATCAGTCTCTGGAAAGCAGCTGGCTCCATCGGGACGTCCGTGTCTTCAGGCCACTGTGGTTCAGGAATAGGTGGACATGATGCATCATGTGTATGTCCTCCCTGACATGAAATAGATGGGATGTCAACAGCAGGTGGACGAACATGTCGTCTAGTCGCAGGAATCAGAGTCAACAGCTCTGCAGGAGGCTTAAAACGAAAGCTCCCATCAGATCTATTAAGAATCCACTTCCTCCTGATCTTCAACCACCGAAGCTTGCTCAAATGAGCCTCATCGATGAACCGACGCGTAGTGACAATCCTGCAGCTCGTAGTACTGATCCCGAGGTACTGGAAAATAGGCGTCAGAAGACTACCAACTGACTCCTTCTTCGTGCTTGTCCCCGTGAATGGTTTGGTCTTTAGAGAGACCAGATGATGCGCAAAAACAGTCCCAAGGTTAACATTCTCAAGCTCAGGCCAATCAAAATCCTGCTCAGGGATGATGTTCCTGACATCCAGAAACAGAAGCAGAAGCTTAGACACTCTCATCTTGTTATGCTCCATCTTGGACAGGAGAGTAGTGCTCAGGATCCTAACAAAACAACGCAGGACCGGATGTCGTATGTCCATCTGAGTGGACGTCTTAGACTCGTAGACACCGTTCCTAAACCATGCCCAAAATCCATGTATGTTAGGATGGGCAGCGGGAAGAGCAATCCTCATGCGATCCCTCCGAAACCCATAGAGATCAGAGAGATCAGGGAGTGGAATCATGTACTTCACTCCGCAAGCCATGAAGGACAGGCTTCCACCCTGTGCGTCTCGCAGAAGCTCATCTGAATAGCTAACGCGAGTTGTCGCCATAAACTGACGAACCAAGTCTGGGTAGAGGTCATGCTGCTGTGTAGCCATGTGACCAAAACCAATATGCTCAAACACACGAGCCAAATCTGAGTATAGACCCAACTGATGCAAAGAAAATCCATCCAAAAACCTGGTAGGCTCGATGGTAACACCCAACCACGCGTTATAGAAAAGCGTGTTAAAGTCGTCCCACTCCTCATAAATGGGTCTAAACGCGGTGTCATCACTCAAGGCATACGCCTTCTCCTGTCCATCCCAATTTCTTTCGCAGGCTGTCTTGGTACCCTCTCGTCAAGGCCAAGGGTTTGGTCGGTGTGCTGGAGGGGCAGAAGGAAACAAGCGGACCGAGGAGTAGGGTTCATCGGTGGAGGTGGTGGTACATACTGTGTGGCTGATGGTGGAGAAGCTCTGCGTAATGCACTACCCGGAAGCTCGTTTTCTTCTGTCTCTCCATTAAATCTAACCCCGTAATTGTCACGACCCCGGACAGTGCTCACGAAACCTCGCGCCAATATTCACCATCCCAATACTTAACCCTGTCGTCCAGCTTGTATGCTATCGGTGGCTGGCTAGAGCTCGACGTACGGAGAGTGCGGATGGAATGCTCTTTGACTAGCAGGCTGGTGGTGGGTTGATTAACCGGCACGACTCTGTAGCGGTTGTCGTCAAGACAAGCTTTAACCACTACCTCAACCCATTTCGATGAGATTCTTGCCTCGACTCGCTCATTCACATTAAATGTCCTCGGCGCACCTGAAGTCCTTGCTCTCTTTGTTGCAGACATCTGAAATCATAGACAAACAAACAATACAACATAAATCAAATATCTCGTAGATCAACACAAGCAAAATCGCATAGCCAGGTATGAGGGTATCGATCGACACCTTAGGGTATCGATCGATAACCTGAAGCTATTTCAGTTCATCGACACACAAAATTCCAAATTATCAACAATGAAAATCAAGGCAATTTAAAGTAAAAGATCGGTTCGAAACTACCCTAGGACAACTCAGCAAACGACATGCATCGATAAAAACAAGTTGTAAGGAGTGGAATTTCACAAACCCATAACCTAAAAAATCGGATTGAAAAAGTAGAATTTCGAGATCATACCTTTGTTGGATTGAGAAACAAGTGCTAGAAACGGATAGAGGATGAAATTCTAATAAATCCAGACACTCAAATTGCTCAATTCGGTGAAGATTTGAAAAAGTTGATATGTGAGAGAGAGATAGGCGGCGGTATCGAACGATGAGGGGTTGTGGGGAAAAAGACAAAACCATAGGGGATTTAAGGAAACTTACCTGGCCGTGGAGCATCGATCGATACCCAGAGGTATCGGTCGATGCTTGTCGTTTTTGGTCGACACTGGATGGTGTCGATTTACACCTATGAAAAATTATGCTCCTTTTTACGACACTTGGTATCGACCGACAATGACTGGTGTCGATCGATACTCCTCGTCAAATCTGCTTCACGTTTGACACAAGACACAAAACCAAAAATCAAAAACAAAATGAAAATAAAAACGTATGTACAGACTCACCGATGGGTTACCTCCCACCAAGCGCTTGTTTACAGTCAATAGCTAGACTTTGGTAGGGCGATCAGTCGGAAGGAAGTAGGGAACTCACTCCCATGCAAGTCCCACAACTAGACACTTCCAAACTCAGAGTTTTGCGCAACATACGCTCAATAACCTCTTGCCTTTTCTCTTTCACTTAAATTAATACCCTAAAAGTAATAAGCAGTAGTTGCAGTATAGTAGGGTTTGAACACCAGGACTCACAAAAACACACAATAGATTATATATGTGAAAATCAAGCTAAACGATCAATGGTATTGAAAACAGAACGTAAATTAAAACGGTTGTAAATTCAATTAGGAGAAGGCTAGGTTCTGGGTATTTCTAAGGAAATCAATGAATGCAGATAAACTAACTAACAGGATTCGGATTTAGCACGGTTCTTGAACTCAAATCACTAAGATATAGTCAACCAACTTTCGCTGCGAAAGCTATCTAAATCTAAATCCTATGAATTCCAAATTCCTTTGCGAATCCTAAAGTCTAAATCAGCTTTTTAAATCAGGTTTGATTTGTTCACAAAACAACTAAACCAAATTCCTTTGCGAATAGTTATTTTACTCACCCTAGGTTCTATCAGGTAATTAATTGCACTTCCGCGCCTAATCAATTATCCTAAAATCTAAGTTCTAGGTGATCAATCTAGAATTAGCTTTGCAAACAACCTATGGCGAAGAACTACTTCATATGGTGAATCCTAATAACTAATCAATCTAGCATTCAAAGATAACCCTTATGAGAACCCTGAACCTAACAAGAGATCTACTCAGACATGGAAATGGAAGCAATAAACATGTTTGAATAAATCATCAAATAAAACAGAAAGAGTAACAAAAAGGTTCGAAATCTTCTCTCAGACGAACAAAGTTTCAGACTTGTCTCCCTTCAAAGCTCTCTCACCGAAACCAAAGTAAAACTAAAACGTAAAGAAAAGCACACAGCCAAAGTGGCTGTAAAACCTAATTAAATAGTCTAAACACGGATTGGGGTCTTCTTGTAAATATTAAAGTCTTCTGGGCAAGTTCTGCAATTCTTCAAACTTCATTAAAAGTCGCGACTCGTAATCTCCTCGATGGGTGTTGATCGATACCAAGGAGGTATCGATCGATACTTGACGCTTTGATTGAGCATCTAGTCACCAGACTTCAGTTTTGCTCCAGAATGCTCCATAAAACTCCAATATCTCCAATAATGCTACAAATGTGCTAAAACCTGTAAAAGACTCTAAAAGACTCAAAAATACTATAAAGACTCTATAAATGGGACTTATATCATGGCTTAAACAAGGTAAAAACCATGATATATCAAGAATTCGGCGAACTGCTTGAAGTTCGGCTTTTTGGGGAAACGAGTTTTTAGAATTCGGCGAACTGTTTAAAGTTCAGCTTTTTGCCTTGAATAAAATTTTATTTAAGTAACAGCTGAACCCAAGGTGGGCTGCCTATGTACCCTCGAAAGACGGATCAAGCCATTCGTAGTTCGTATTACATCTTTGTCGAAATCGAGCATAGGGCTCATTGATCCTAAATTATTTTTTTTTTTTTTTGGTGCTTCTAGTAGTAGTACCGTTTGAGATTCATCGAGTTCCATGATCGCGGGATCGGTGTTCCGTCCAACTTCATGAGTTCGTACACTCCGGGCTTGACGACCCTCATGATCTGATAGGGTCCTTCCCAGTTAGTGTCGAGCTTTCCTGCGTTCTTCTCTTCGGGGCCTTCGAAGACTTTTCGTAAGATGAGATCGCCATCTTCAAAGTGGCGTCCGCGAACGTTTTTGTTGTAGTAGCGTGCTGCCAAATTTTGATAGGTTTGGATACAAAGCAAAGCTTGATCGCGTTGCTCTTCCAGTGCGTCGAGGTTGTCAAGCATGATTTCGTCGTTTAGACTGGGATTTTCCACGAGCATTGTCCTGCATATTGTTGGAATGTTTAGCTCGGTGGGACAGAGAACTTCAACGCCGTAAGCCAGGTAGAAGGGGGATTGTCTTGGAGTGGGGGATAAGACCATAAGACTCCATCAAGTTCGTCGGCCCATCGACCTTTTCTGATATCCAAACGTTTTTTGAGTCCGTAGATGATGGTTTTGTTTGTTGATTCGGTATGGCCATTGATTTTAGGGTATCTCGGCGTGGAGAAACTTAGTCGAATTTTCCAGTTGGCACAGAAATCGCCGAATAATGTTGAGACAAATTGCGTCCCGTTATCGGTGACGATCTCGTACGGGACTCCGTGTCGGCATATGATGTTTTTCCAGACGAACTTCTTGACATCGAGGGCATGGATTTCAGGGTATGACTCGGCTTCGACCCATTTGGTAAAGTAGTCTATCATGACGAGGATGAATTTTTTATGTGTAGTGGAACGTCGTAGAGGACCGATTATATCCATTCCCCAGCGCATGAACGGGTATGGGGCTGTTGATGTAGTTAGCAGTTCGGTTGGGATATGTATCATCGAGCCGTGCCTTTGACATTTTTCGCACTTGGCTACGAATATATCACAATCTGCTTGCAAGGTTGGCATGTAGTAGCTCGCCTTTTTATCTTTAGGGCCAAGGAGCGTGCTCCGGCATGGTTTCCGCCATCGCCTTCGTGTATCATTTTCATGACCTCGTGAATATCGTCGCCGGACACGCATTTGAGAAGGACACCTACAGCACTCCAACGGAATAGTCTGTCACGGATAAGTATGTATCGAGCAGCTCGCATTTTGAGTCGCCGGGCTGCCCATCTGTCGGCTGGGACTATCCCGTCGATGATATACATTTTGATTTCTTGTGTCCAGTCTGTGGGTGTACGCTCACTTAAGGGTTGGATGTTTATTGGCGCATGAAGGCCCTCTGATGGTTCCTCGGTTTTGTCGTCAGAGTGGTTTTGTGTTGGCTCGACGATGTGTTCGGTTTCATTGTTGAGCTCGACGTTGTGTCCATCGACTATTATCTGGATTTACCTTTGTCTTCGTGGGACGGGCTCGGCTGCGGGGTAATCTTCGTAATTATGCATGTGAGTCGTGATATTGCATTCCTCTATCTTTCCAATGCTCGGCACAGGTATACTTTCGACTGGTATCGTCCTTTTGAGATGAGGATCCGAACTTGATGCCAGCGCGGCAAGCGCGTCGGCCAGAGCATTTGTTCCCCCTTGGAATTTTGGTGAGATCAAAGTATTCGAACTCGGTGGCGAGTTTTTTCATGAGTTTGAGGTACGCGTCCATTCGATCGTTTTTTGCATCGTACTCTCCACTGAATTGGCTGGCGATGAGCTGTGAGTCGCAATAGGCATGTATGCGAGTTGCGACGATGGCCTTGTTGTTTGACGAGCTAACCGTAGTCCGGCGAGTAATGCTTCGTACTCTGCTTTGTTGTTTGACGCATTGAATGCCAGACGAAATGATTGTTCCAAGATTTCTCCGGGTGGAGACTGAAGTCGTATGCCTACTCCCGATCCTTGATGGGATGATGATCCGTCCACGTGGATGATCCATTGTTCGGTAGCTATAACGTTCATATCGACGAACTCCTGTGGTAGCTCGATAAGAAAATCGGCGAGGACTTGCGACTTGAGGCTTGTCCGATTCTTATAATTGATATCAAATTCACTAAGCTCGATTATCCATTTGGCAAGTCGACCAGATTGGCTTGGACTGTGCAAGATCGTTGGAGTGGCTGATCAGTTAAGATGGTGATAGAGTGTGATTGAAAATACGGTCTAAGTTTCCGAGCAGCAATGACGACGGCGAGAGCAAGTTTTTCGAGGGTTGGATATCGGCTCTCGGCGCCATCAAGTGATTTACTTATGTAGAAGATCGGATTTTGATCGCCTATGTCCTCCCGAGCAAGAACTCTGCTGACCGCCGAGGTTGAGATTGTGATGTAAAGGTATAGAGTTTCTCCGTCCTCGGGTTTGGCTAAGATCGGTGGAGTGGACAGGTACTCCTTTAGTTGTTTGAACGCTTCTTCGCATTGGTCGTCCCATTCCAGGTTCTTGTTGCTTCCCATCAGCTGATAGAAGGGGAGACACTTGTCGGTAGATCGTGAGATGAACCTGTTAAGTGCGGCTATGCGGCCGGTTAACCGTTGGACATCTCTTTTCGTTGTCGGGGATGGGAGATCTAGGATTGCAGAGATCTGTTTAGGATTAGCCTCGATTCCTCTTTGAGTGACGATATATCCGAGGAACTCTCATGATGTTACTCCGAACGTACATTTAGTTGGATTGAGCTTCATGTCGTACTCATTTAATATGTCGAAACACGTGTTGAGATGTCTGATATGATCCTTTGCGACGAGCGATTTGACGAGCATATCGTCGATGTAAACTTCCATGGTTTTTCCGAGCTGGTGATATGCTCAAATTAATACCCTATAAGTACTAAAGCAGTTGTTGTAGTATATGTAGGGGTCGAACACAAGGACTCACGGAAATCACACAATAGATTAAATAGATTCGAATTAAGCTAAACCAAAATATGTAATTGAAAGCAATGCGTAAATTAAACAAGTTGTTAGTTCGATTGGAGAAAGATAGAATCAGGGTATTTCTCAGGAAATCAATGAATGCAGATAAACTAACTAGCAGGATTCAGATTTAGTGCGGTTCTTGAACTCAAATCACTAAAGTATAGCTAACCAACTCTCGTTGCGAAAACTATCTAAGTCTAAATCCTAGAATTCCAAATTTCTTTGTGAATCCTATAGTCTAAACCAGCTTTTTAGATCAGGTTTGATTTGTTCAAAAAACAACTAAACCAAATCTCTTTGCGAATAGTTATGTTGCTCACCCGAAGTTCTATCAGGTAATTAATCGCACTGTCGTGCCTAATCAATTATCCTAAGATCTAAGTTCCAAATTCGTCAACCTAGAATTAGCTTTGAACACAACCTAAGGTGAAGAACTAATTCAGATGGTGAATCTTAATCAACTAATCAATCTATTATTCAGAGAAAACCCTTATGAGAACCCTGAACCTAAAGTGGATCTACTCAGACATGGAGAATGAAAACAACATGATCGAATAGATCATCAAAGAAAACAATGGAAAACAGGAGTTCAGAGTCGTCTCTCCAAAAACCAAAGTAGAATCAAGAGTTCAGACTCATTTCTTATTATGTCTCTTGCATATACATATTAAGGTTCGAGACGCGAGTATTGATGGTGTTTGCCAACGAATCCCCGGTTCTTCCCTCAAAAGTAATCAAAGGTGTAGGCGAACAATGGTATCACAGGAAATTTTCCTAACCTCACTTCCACCTTTGTGTGATCATCTCCTCTGAAGTAGAATAATGGGATCGCTGGAAATTTTCCTAACCCTCTACTCAGAAGAAAATCATCTCATCTTTTAATGCATCTTATTAATTAACTTGTAACAGGGAGAAAAATACCATTACTTTAAACACGTGGGTTCCTTTGTCAGATACGAATGATGAATCAAGCTCTATGGATACTAACCACATCGATGAAGTGCTAAAATTTGGCTCAGGCTTTAAAGAACTTTGCTGGAAACATGAGTGTCTTCTAGTTAACTGGTCAGCCTTTGGATCTTTCATTAGTCGATCTAGAGCTGATTCTGTAACAATGGTCACTTAGAAGCAAGGTCAAATCAATAGATTCAAGAAAAAGATCACAGTCTGAAATATAGTTTTGACTCAATAAAACAACGAATGACTCAAAAACAATTGACTCTAAGAAAAACAAAAGCAATGTCAGCGACTACCTCCCCCAGACTTGAACAACACTGTCCCCACTGTTATCTAGCGTAAGGTTGGTGAAAGAAAACAAATGAACCAAGTGGATTTTGAAAATCAAAAAAATCTTATATGTGAAGGTGATGAGTGTCGATCGATACAGACTGGTATCGATCGACACCAGTAGTATGTCGACACACTGATATCAAATCAGTGGTATCGAGTTGCTTAACCCAGGGAAAGTGATCCAAAATGTTAGAAGTTAGCACTGTTAGGAATACTCAAAAACAGGTTAATAGCAACAATATAATCAAGCATAAATCCATGAGTTCAAATGCAAAAATAAAGCTGACATAAGTTCAACACAAACGAAAAATAGAAAGAAGAAACGAAAAAGAAACGAAAAACAAACGTGAAAACAGAAGAAGACTAATCCTCTGTCTCCTCGGAGTCGCCATCAGCATCAGGATCACCAGAGGGAGAATGATCAACCGGAGTCTGCGAGGTTCCAGGCTGAGACGGAGGGGCAGCGTCCGTGTAAGTCATGCAGCGGCAGCGAGAAATAGCAGTCCAGATGCTCCGCATACTCTCTATCATCATCTTCTGAAAGGCAGCTGGCTCCATCGGAAGTTCCGAAGGAGAAGGAAATGATGGCGCAGGGATAGAAGAAGTCGCTGCTCGCGATCGCTGGGCTCGTCCTCCCTGGCGTGAAGTATATGGAATGTCAGCAGCAGTAGGTGAGGGCGCAGGGGCTCGTCGTCGAGTCGCAGGTGCTCGAATCAACAAGTGCGGAGGAGGCTCGAAACGAAGCTGAGAAGGATCCTCGAGAATGTCTGTCAGCTCGTCGTTAGGGAGCGATACCAGAAAGTCTCCAGCAGATGTAGTTAAGAACCAACGCATCTCTGGCTTTAACCACTTAAGGTTCTTCAGATGGCTCTCATCCATATACCGACACATAGTGACTATCGAGCATCTCGTAGTACTGATCCCGAGATGCTGGAAGATAGGAGTGAGAAGACTACCAACTGTCTCTGTCTTCGTGCTCGTGCCTGTGAATGGTTTGGTCTTCAAAGAGACCAAATGATGTGCAAATACAGCGCCAAGGTTGACCTCTGTAAGCTCAGCCCATGCGAAATCTTCCTCATGAATAATGTCTCTGATAGCCAGACACAGAAGTAGAAGCTCGGACACCCTCATCTTGTTGGGTTCCATCTTGCACAAAAGAGTGGTGCTCAGGATCCTAACCAAACAGCGTAGGACCGGGTGCCGTATATCCATCTGAGTGGACTCCTTAGAGTAATAAGCACCATTCCCTAAATACTCCCAAAATGTGCGGGAAGAGCGACCCTCCTGCAATCGCGCAGAAAACTGTAGATGTCACAGAGATCAGGGAGTGGTAACCTATACCTCACTCCACAAGCCATGAAAGTCAGAGTACCCTCCTGTGCATCCCGCAGAACCTCGTCCTGGTAGTAAACGCGAACTGTCGCCATGAACTAACGAACCAAATCTGGGAAGAGATCATGCTGCTTAGTGGCCAGTTGGCCTAGACCAATCTTCGCAAGCCAACAGGCCAGCTCTGTATCAAGGCCTAAGCGACGCATGGAGATCCCGTCAACAAACCGAGTAGGCTTTATAACCACTCTCAACCATGCGTTATAGTGCAGCGTGTCATAATCATCACATGCTTCCAAAATGGGTATGTAGGTGCAGTCATCACCCAGTGCAATCTCCTTCTCCGTCATATTCCAATCGCGATGACAAGGGATCATGGCCTTCTCGTTCAGCTTAGGCCAAGGACCTCTGCGTGGGGCCACAGGAACATCATGATCAGATGGATTAGAGCTCACTGCGTCTGAAGTTCGTGCTCTATTTGGCCTAGATGCCATCTACAAACAAAGACAGAAAGAAATAGCATAAATCCAACACCTCTTTGCAATCACATCAAATTCCTATTATCAGACACGCATGGTGTCGATCGACACCAGAGGGTATCGATCGACACCCTAGGCTATTTCCAGTGCATCGAATGTCCAAAATCCAAATTATCCAAGAGTCGAAACTAAAGGCAATTGAATGTAAGGCAAGGTGCGTAACTACTCTAGAGCATCTCTGCAAATGACCATTGTCAAGAAAAACAAGTGCTAAAGAGTAAAATCTCACAAACCTCAACCCTAAAAATCGGACAGAAAAATGTGGAATTTCGTACACATACCTTTGCTGATTGAAGAAACAAATGCTAGAAAGAGATAGAGGATGAAAATCCAATGAATCTAGGCACTTGAATCACCAAAATCGGTGATGAAATGAGAGATATGCGATTTGAGAGGAGGAAAGAGGCGGTATCGATCGATGGGGAAGAAAGAAGAGAAAGAAGAACCCGAGGATTTTTGAAAGAAAACTTACCTGACCGCACGGTGTCGAGCGACACCAGATAGTATCGGTTGACACTTGTTGGCCAATTCCTGCTCTTTCTCCGCGTGGTGTCGATCGATACTCCTCTAAATCTGCTTCATGTTAAGACGCAAGACACAAAACTAAAAATAAAAACAAAAACAAAAATAAAACACTTATGTACAGACTCACCGGTGGGTTGCCTCCCACCAAGCGCTTGTTTTACGTCACGAGTTTGACTTTACGGACGATCAGTCAGGATAAAAATGAGAACTTGCGCTGAAACAAGCTCCACAATTAGACATCGCCAGCTTCAGAGTTCTGCTCATCATGCTCTCCACAAACTCATGTCCTTTCTTTTTCAGCTCCGAAGTGAGAATAACTCTAGCCTTAGAAAATGGTTTTGAGGTTCCTTTGCACTTCACTTTGCATTCAATCGAATCTCCATCACACTTCTGAGGGATTAAAGTCATAGAAGTAGCACCCTTCACTTCTTTGCTCTGCACCTTCTTCTGTGCCTTAGCTGTTTTGACGTCTTTCTTGGTGATGACAAAAGGACTATCCAGAAGATCTATGACAATTGGCTCGTCAGGAGGTTCTTCCAAAAGATCAACTACCAACGTCTCTCTTGTAACAACAGTGATGCAAGTGATAAGTGTGGGATGTCCTCTAGTAGGAATGGCTTCGTAGTACACCTCCTTGTCAATGTACGAGAACGAGATCCTCTTGTTGGGTGTGTCCATAATGGCACCAACCGTAGCCATGAAGGGTCTTCCAAGAATCAACTGCGTACGAGATTGTGCACTCATCTCCACGACTTGAAAATCAGTAGGAACCAGGCAATCTCCTACTTTAACCGTCAAATCAGGGATTGTACCATATGGAAGTGAGGTGGAACTGTTCGTGAATGTGATGGTTGACTTGGGAGGTCGAATATCAGCTCCCAATCTCTCTGTAATTGCTCTTGACATGACATTGACGCTAGTCCCTGAGTCAACGAGAGACTCTTTGAATTCAACTCCAAAGATGGAGCATGGAACTGAGAATATTCATGGGTCTTCCCTCTTGGTCAATTGCCTCAGCGGTAGTGACGTGCTTCTTGCCTTGATAAAGAGTACTTCGATATCCTCCAGAGTTTCTCTACAATCTTTGAAGTGATTTAGCAGAGGCCAGCCCTCTAAAGCTTCTTCAAAAGTGAACGAGTGGGGTATCGGTTCTTGAATTCAAATCACTAAAGTATAGCTAACCAACTCTCGTTGCGAAAACTATCTAAGTCTAAATCCTAGAATTCCAAATCTCTTTGCGAATCCTAAAGTCTAAACCAGCTTTTTAGATCAGGTTTGATTTGTTCACAAAACAACTAAACCAAATCTCTTTGCGAATAGTTATTTTGCTCACCCTAAGTCCTATCAGGTAATTAATCGCACTCTCGTGCCTAATCAATTATCCTAAGATCTAAGTTCCAGATTCGTCAACCTAGAATTAGTTTTGAACACAACCTAAGGTGAAGAACTAATTCAGATGGTGAATCCTAATCAACTAATCAATCTAGCATTCATAGAAAACCCTTATGAGAACCCTGAACCTAAAGTGGATCTACTCATACATGGAGAATGAAAACAACATAATTGAATAGATCATCAAAGAAAACAAAATAAAACAGGAGTTCAGAGTTGTCTCTCCAAAAACCAAAGTAGAATCAAGAGTAATGAAAGCATAGCCATCAAAATAGCTGAAAAACATAATTATAATGCTAAAACACGTTATGGGGCTTATTGTGATAATTAAAGACTTCTGGGCTATTTTGCAATTCCTAAATTCTTCATTTAAGTTGCGACTCGTGTCTGCTGTAGTGAGTATCGACCGATACTAGCCAGTATCGATCGATATTGAGGCTTCAAATCGGGTATTCAGCTACACAAACGTCTGCTTCGCTCCAAAATGCTCCAGAAAGCTCCAATATCTCCAATTATGCTCTAAACGTGCTAAAACCTGTAAAAACTCTAAATCACTACAAAATAGTAGAAAAAGTCTAGAAAACGGACTTATATCATGGCTTAAACAGGGTAAAAACTATGATATATCAGCTGGCTAGCGAACATGCGGTTGACAAGTCTTTGGTATGTTGCTCTGGCGTTCTTCAGGCCGAATGGCATGTCTTTGTAGCAGTAGATATAGCGATGGGTAATGAAAGAGGTTTTCTCGCGATCGCCTGGATGCATGAGTATCTGGTTATAGCCCGAGAACGCATCCATGAAAGAGAGGAGTTTGTTCCCTGCTGTAACTTCGACGAGTCTATCGATATGTGGGAGTGGGAAGCTGTCTTTTGGGCAAGTTTGTTGAGATCGGTAAAATCGACACATATTCTCCACTTTCCGTTTTTCTTTTTAACGACGACTGGGTTTGCCAGCCAGTCCGGATATCGAACTTCCGTAATTGACCCTGCTCCAAGTAACCGTTCGACCTCGTCGTTGACGGCCTGGGCCTTCTCGAGTCCGAGCTTGCGCCGCTTCTGCTTGATCGGTTTGAAGGTGGAATCGATGTTGAGTTCGTGACTTGTGATTTTTGGGTCGATCCCGGGTATGTCGTTGATTGACCAGGCGAAGGTTGATATGTTCCTTTTGAGGAAGCGGACTAGATCATATTTGATATCTTCATCGAGTTCGGCTCCGATTCCGATGCATCTGTCGGGGTTGAGTTCTTCGATGTTGATTTGAATAATTGTTTCTCATCTCGGCAGATCGGGATTGTTAACGGTTTTCTTTGTGTCGTTTACGTATGTTCGGGGTGTTGTCCTCAATTTGCACTCGTTGATATAGCAAGTTTGGGACATCACTTGATCGCCTCTCAGAGTGTATACTCCGGATGGTGTTGGGAATTTTAAGCATTGATGATAAGTCGAGACGACGGCCTTCATCATGTATATCCAAGGCGTTCCAAGTATGACGTTGTAGATGGCGCGTTTATCCAGGACTAGGAATTTGACAATTTGCATGATTCCCCCAACGTAAACGGGGATTTTTACCGTTTCCGCGGTCATGGTCTGTTCGCTTGAAAATCATGTTAGTGGCTCGATATTCGGCTTGATCTGAGCATCCGGGAAGTCCATGTTTCTAAGTGTTTCTCTGAATACTACGTTAACCGATCTTCCGGTGTCAACGAGGACTCGTCCGACGGCGACGTCTCCGATAAGTATTTCGACGACTAGTGGGTCGTTATGCGGCATGTGTAGCCCTTTAGTATCGGCTTTCGAGAAGGTGATCGGCACTCCGCTCGTTGTAGCTCGGTTTTCACGTTGTGCGGCCAATGCTTCTCTACTGTACTCTTTAATTGCCCGGACGGAATAGTTGCAAGATTCCAAAGCTCCCATGATCATGTTGACGCGTTTCCGGACCTGGGGGGTATGTTGGTTTTCCGTTTGTTCCTCCCGATCTTGTTTCTGTTGACCTATGTCGGCGGTGTCTATTGCTTGCTCGAGATTTTTGCTCGGTTTGTCGTTGTCACGACGGTGCTTTCCGTTGTTGCTGCGGCGGGGTCTTTTCGTAGGTTGGAATGCCCCTTCTACCGGGACCTTCCCTTTCTTATATTTCATTAGTAAGAAGTCCTGGAGATGCCGGCAGTCTTCGGTGGTATGGCCCTCACGATTATGAAAGTGGCAGAATGGTCCACACTCATTGTCGGACACTTTTGAGTCGTCTGATCGGATCCATGTGTTCCAGTGTTGTTGTGATTGGACGGCATTGACCGGTTGCCTGGGAGAGGCGTACTGCTTTTCTTTGACGAGGAGTTGCTTTGGAGGAGCGTACTATTTATCCTTTGCGGCTTCCTTTTCCTGCTCGAGGATGTAGATGTGTGATTTGTGCAGGATATCTTCCAAAGATTTTGGCCAATTTCGTTTGATTTCTTTGTGAAGGTCGGACCGATACCAGGTTGCTTTGTAAATGGTCGATTTTGCAATGAGATACCACCTCTTTGAAGCGGTTCATGAAATTGCGTAGAGGTTCATCGCTTTTCTGCTCGAGTGCCCAGAGGTCAGAATTTCTTGTTTTTTTGTTTCATGAACATGGTAAAGCGTTTGAGGAACTTTGTTGTAAGTTCGTTGTAGTTGTTGATTGAGTTCGTATCAAGCTGTGAGAACCAGTCGAGTGCGGTTCCGCAAAGATTTTCCACGAACAGTTGACACATAGGCGCGTCTTTTTCTTCCTTGTTAAAGAAACGAAAACGGTTCATCATGATCACGAACGAGGTTAGAAAGTGAAGTGGGTCGGTGTGTCCGTCGGATGGGGTGATCTTGACTCCCTCCAGACGTCGGACTGGAGTGTTGATGACCTGATCTGTGAACGGTGTTTTTTGTGTTTCCTGGACGACTCGATCGATCTCTGGTGCTGAGCTCGTAGCTTGATGGACTTTGGATCAGATATCTTGAAGCTGAGCTCGGACATCCTCGAACTCCAGGCCGATGGATGCTTGATCGGTGATGCGGGTTCCCGGATTGGCCGTTGCTCTTCTCGTTGGTAGGTCTGCCGTGTTTGGATTTTGGGCACCGTTTAGTTCAGGTAAGAGAATCCGACGAAGATCGTTTTCAGGGGTGATCGGGTTCGGGTCGAATATTCCGATATGGCTTCTGAGTCTAGCTTGTGAAGCTAGCAGAGACTTCCGCGAGTTGGGCCGCCATGGCCTCTAAAAGGGTGGTTGGATCGGCTAATGTTGGAGTTGTTGGTGTGACCTCCTGAGGGTTCGGAGGGTTATCCTCTCATGTAGGTAAGTTTGGAGGGTTTCCTCCGGTAGGTGATAGATCGGTATTCTTCAGGATGGTCCTGTCGTCTATCTGATCGACGTTGTCGATGATGACTGCTGAAGTGTCTAATGGGTTCGTCATTGCCGAACTCAATCAACCGATATCTGAAAGTTCTGTTTTATTTTCTGTCCCCACAGACGGCGCCAATTGTTGATTCGTAAATCACACAAGGAGTTTAAACAGAGAACTTTGATCGAAAACTCGTTTTATTGATTGAATTCGGCGTTATAACAGAGTTTCGATGAAAAAGAACTAAAGAGACTAAAGAACTTGAGATCGGTGCTTGATGAAGCTCTCTCTTTATTCTTCTGTCTCTATTCTTCTGTCTCTCAGATGATTGTGGATGGGTCTTCTTCGAGCTTGCCTCCTCCTTATTTATAGGTTTTTTTAGTCGGTTGTTTAAGAGAATATTTCCCTTTTCCAAGATCAATTAGGAAATGAATTATTCCGTATCTCCTCCGAGATAAGGAAATCTTCCGTATATCTCGGAGGTCGGTTTCTATCTCGTCATATCGGGATGGGCCTTTGTTGGGCCATTAAGTTCGGTAATAAAAATGAGCGAGCTTGTCTTTGGGCTTTTAGAGTTCTGCCCGTCAAACCGAAGTATGTCTTCCTCTTGTTCGAATCATCGTAAACCGATACCGATCTCGGTTCGAACCGAGTTAAACCGGGGGAGTACTAAATCCCCTCTAACAATATGCTTGTGGATAAGGCATCGAAGATGTATTAATGCAGGATGGTCATTCTTCAGCTTACATCAGTAGTCACTTGAAGGGCAAACAGTTGAATCTTTCAATATATGAGAAGGAGTTACTAGTTGTGGTGTTTGTTGTTCAAAAGTGGTGCCATTACTTGCTCATTGGACACTTTGTGATCATAACTGATAAGAGGAGCTTGAAGTATTTGCTAGAACAGAGGTTGAATACACCTATACAACAATAGTGGCTCCCTAAGTTACTGGAATTTGATTACGAGATACAATACAAACAAGGGAATGACAAACTGGTTGCAGATGTGTTGTCTAGAGTGGAAGAGTTAGAGGTGTTATACATGGCTATGTTTGTGCTGGAGTGTGATATGATGCAGAGGATTCAAGGCTGTTATGAAACTAATAATGTCGTAAAAACAGTAATAGAGGAGCTGAAGAAGAACTCATTGGCCAAGAAAAATTACTAATGGTCACAAAACATACTACAGAGAAAGAGTAAGATTGTAGTTCCTCAAGACTTGTCACTCAAGAATACAATTTTGGAGTGGTTACATCGCTCAGGAAGTGTGGGGGGGGGGCACTCAGGCCGAGATGTTACTCATTAGAGAGTGAAGGGTTTATTCTACTAGAAAGGTATCTCCAAAGACATTCGTTTATACGAAGCTGCAACACTTGTCAACAATGTAAGTATGACACATCAGTTTCTCCATGTTTAATTCAACCTCTTCTTATACCTGATACGATTTAGACTGATATATCCATGGACTTCATTGATGGTTTACCACTATGTTATGGTAAATCCATCATTTTGTGATTGTGGATCGTTTGAGCAAGGCAACACACTTCGTTGCACTATCTCATCTGTATACTGCAGTTTCTGTAGCTCAAGCTTTTTTGGGACTATGTCTTCAAGCTTCATGGTTTTCCACTGTCAATTGTCAATGACAGAGATGTTGTGTTCTTTAGTGAGTTTTGGAAGGAACTCTTTAGTTTACAAGGAGTATCTCTCAATCTATCAAGTGCCTATCATCCACAAACTGATAAACAAACCAAAGTGGTGAATAGATATTTGAAGAGTTACCTGAGATGTGGAGTATATGGTTACTATTTAATTTTGTGTCAGTGATTAGCGTCTGGAGTTTAATTTGTGTCAAAAAAAAATGTTAAGTTTTTTTAAATATCCTTGGAGTTTAATTTGCTTCAACCGTTAATGTCTGAGGTTTGAATCAACAGAAATGCTATGTTTTTTTACACCTCATTTTTCTTTAGAGTTTTTAGGTGAAATCTCAAACGTTTGATTTTTATTTGCAATTTTTCCGAGCATCAAGCTTCAGAGAAAGCGTCGTCTAGCTTATACTTATGTACTAGGTAGGTAGCATGCGTCTTGCGCGGGCCAAAAGGTCTAAAAACGTAATACAAAACTTTATGTTATAAACCGAAGAAATTTAGAACAACCACTTGAGATATACATGATCAAAATAAAGCTAATCCAAGAAAATAAACACTATACAAAATTAAATACTCAAAAAGCAATACTAAATTTTTGTTTTCTTTTTGAGTTTAACTCAAAAAGCAAGAACGATTATATGGAGACGAAGAACTCGTGTTTGTCTTCTCTCACGTCTTCTTCTTCGTTTTCTTCCATTTTTTATTGTTTTCTTCTATCGTTTTTTCTTTGTCACTCGTGTTTTCCACATCTTTTCCTTCTTCTTCCTCATTGTCTTTGACTTCTACTTCTTCTTCCTCTTATACATCTTTCGATTTTCTTATTCCTCACCCTTTTCTTTCATCTTCATCATCGTCTTCGACTTCAACTTCTTATTCTTCTTTTGTTTTGTCTTCATCTTCTTCTTCTTCCGGGTTATATCATTCTCTTTCTTCTTCTTCTTTTTCTCTTTCTTCATCACCTTTGTCTTCTTCATTCTCTTCGACTTCCTATTCGTCTACTATGTATTGGTTTTCTTCTCCGACTTCTCTAACTTCTTCTTCTGATTACTTTTTCCCTTCTCCAAATTTATCATTTCATTCTTCTTTGTTCACCATCTTCGTCTTCTCCGACTATTTTTCTTTTCTTCATTGGCTTCATCTTTTTCTTCTCCTTCTTCTTTATCTTTTAGTTTTTCATATTCTTCGTCTTTTCCTTCTTATCCTCCATCGTTTTCAACTCATACTTCTTCTTCTTTATCGTCTTCGTCTTATTTGACTTCTTATTTTTTTTTCATCCGGGTTTTCTTCATTTTCGTCTTCTGAATTTCTTCGTTTTATTCTTCTGATTTTTTTTATGCCTCATCTTCTAAGTTTTCTTCTATCGTCTTTGTATTCTCTTGCTTCTTATTCTTCCACATCTTCTACTTCTTCTTTGTGTTCTTCTTCTTCCTTTTATTTGACTTTTGATTTTTCGTCTTCCTCGTATTTTCCTTCTTATAATTATTTTTGGAATTTTAGAATTGTTTGGACGTATATTTTCACATTCTTTATGGGCTTGCCTATCTTTACACAAACGATCAGTTTCAAAGAATCTTGTAAAGTAAAAGCACATAGATAACATGGACACATATTTGTCTTTTTCACTGTCTTCGGTTTCTTCTTCCTCTTATTTGTCTTTTGATTTTCTTATTCCTCATCTTTTATTTCCTCTACTTCATCGTCGTCAACTTCTGTTTCTCCTCCCTCTTATGATTTGTCTTTTTTTTCTTCCTCTTATGCTTTGTTCTACTCTTCTTCCTATTATTTATTTGTCTTCGTATTTTCCTTATTCTTTTTTCGGTTATTATTCGTCTTCTTATTCATTCTCCAATTTTAAAGCTTTTGTCAGTTCCTCATCTTTTTCTTATTCTTCTTCATCGTCTTTGACTTTTACTTCTTCTTCCTCTTATATATCTTTAGATTTTCTTAATCCTCACCATTTTTTTTCATCTTCATCATCGTCTTCGGCTTCTATTTCTTCTTAATATTCTGTTGTGTCTTCTTTTTCTTCTTCGTATTTTCCTACTTCTTTGACTTCTTCATCATCTTTGTATTCTCTCAGTTCTTCTTCTTCTTTTTTCGATTTTTATTAGCCTTCTTCATTCTCTGCTTCTTATTCCTCCTTGGTCTTCTTTGTCTTATCAAAACTCTTCTTCTTATGGTTTTTCTTCGTCACATTCTCATCTTCACCTTCGTCTACTTTGTATTATTCATCTTCTGGTTTTCTTCTCTTTCTTTATTCTTTTTTTTCTTCCACATATTTTCCTTCTTCCACTTCGTCTACTATGTATTGGTTTTCTCCTCCGACTTCTCCGACTTCTTCTTCTGATTGTTTTTTTCATCTCCAAATTCGTCATTTCATTCTTCTTTGTTCACCATCTTCGTCTTCTCCGACTATTTTTCTTTTCTTCATTGGCTTTGTCTTTTTCTTCTCCCTCTTCTTTATCTTTTAGTTTTTCATATTCTTCGTCTTTTCCTTTTTATCCTCCATCATTTTCAACTCCTACTTCTTCTTCTTTATCGTTTTCGTCTTCTTTTTTTTTCATTCGGTTTTACTTCGTTTTCTTCTTCTGAATTTCTTTGTTTTATTCTTCTGATTTTTCTTCTGCCTCATCTTCTCTGTTTTCTTCTATCGTCTTTGTATTCTCCTGCTTCTTATTCTTCCACATCTTCTACTTCTCCTTCCTTTTATTTGACTTTCGATTTTTTGTCACCCTCTTATTTTCCTTCTTCTAATTATTTTTTGAAAGTTTGGATTTTTTCGGACGTATATTTTCATATTTTTTATGGGCTTGGCTATCTTTACACAAACGATCAGTTTCAAAGAATCTTGTGAAGTAAAAGCACATAGATAACACAAACACATATTATCTGACCGTTCTAACATGAACACTCCTATTGAATGAAGGGGAAATGTAATAAAAAAAGGAAGATATAATAACGAAAAAGTCATCGGTCATGAAAAGTGAAAATCCAAAGACATTCCATCGAAATTAATTTGTTTGTCGAATGACAAGGAGCCCAAATGCTAACAAAAACTTGTACGGACAAAAAGACAGAAATACTATGTTATATCAGTAGTGTCATAGAGAATCATTTCATCCTTTGAGAGAAAATTTACCAGTAACCTCTTCCCATGTCAATCAAAAGTCCTTTTAAGTTTAGTATAGTAACAATCGATTTGCTCCATTTATAAATTTTCATTTCAATTTTAATTTTTAAACTCGTGCAAAATCGAATATATCATACGACTGAGACAATAGCACAAAAAGTATACAGGGTTTCGAAGACTCATTTCTCTCCTGATATCTTTATCGATTCGAAATGAAGTGTTTTATGCCAACGTCATTAATAAGACTCCAAAATGTTCATGCAACATCAACGAAATTCTAGCTTATCTAAAACCTTTTTTTTACACACACTCAATCCTTATTCTTTTTTATATATAATTGTGCAGTGTTTCTCACACGTGGTCGTAAAATCGAGGAAACGAAATTCACAAAGCTCGATAATATAATGAATAATGTTTCTTTGACACACATTTTGTAATTACGAACGATTTTATTCCTCCCTCGTTGGAACTCTTCCTAAACTATGTTTCTTCATCATCTTTTCTTCTTCTTCTTCATCCTATTACTCCGGTTTTTCTTCAGCTTTATCTTCTTATTCTTTATATTTTATATTCTGGTTTTTCTTTTTCCTGGTATTTCCATCCTATTACTCCGGTTTTTCTTCAGCTATATCTTCTTCTTTTTCTTCTTCTTTATCTTCTGGTTTTTCTTCTTCCTGGTATTTTCCTAATTTTTTTAATCGTCTAGGGCTTTTTCTTTTTCATAATCTTCGGCTTCTTCTTGTTCTTTTTCTTCCATTTTTTTCGTCTTCCTCTTCTTCTTCCCTATCCTAATTCATCGCATTTGTCTTCTTTGGTTTCATATTCTTCAGGTTTTTATTAGGCTCCTTCCCCATCTTCACCTTCTCATACTTTGTCATATTCATCTTCCAATCCTTCCTTACCTTGAACGTATGTGTCTTCGTATTTTCCGAGTTCTTCTTAATCAGCTTCGTCTTTTTCTTCCTCCTCTTCTTTTTCTTTCATCTTCTTCATCTTTTCCTTCTTCATCTTCATCGTCTTCGACTTCTACTTCTACTCATTTATCGACTTTTTCTTCTCCGAAATATGCTTCTTCTTTTTCTTTTGGTTTTTCTTCGTCTTATTTCTTCGGATTTTTCTTCTTCTTTTTTATCGTCTTTGACTTCTTTTTCACCATATTCGTATTTCCGACTTCTTTCCCACTTTTTTTTACTCCTCATCTTCTTCCTCTTGTTCTTCATATTCTTTGTCTTATTTGAATTCTTATTCTTTTGGTTTTTCTTCGTCGCTTTCCACATCTTCACATTTTTCAAATTCTTCTACATAATCTTCGGGTTTTCTTCTTCTACTACTTCGTTTTCTTCATCTTCCGGTTTTCTTATTTTCCTTCTTCTCTAACTTTTCCGATGACTTATTCACGTTCTTCCGGTTTTGTTCTTCTTCTTCAACTTTCTCATCTTCTTATCCTTATGCTTCTTCATTATTTTGTGTTATCCATGTTTTTATTTTTCTTCCGGATTTAATTGATATGACTTTGTCTTCGTCTTCTTCCACATCTTTTTCGACTTATTTTCTTATTTTTCTTCTTTGTCTTTGTCTCCTTCGACTTCGTTTTCCTCCGGTTTTTGTTCTTCTTATTTTTAATAGGAATTATAATTGATAGTTGTATGGATTTGTACATAATCAATTTCATTAAAGGTAGTATAATAATTCTTGTGAAATTAAGAAATAGAGCGTAAGATTGTGGGCTACCATGTTTTTTTTTCATCGCTATTTTGCTATATTACGGCTTCCTCTAATGGAGGTTTTGTAAAACTTTTATTCATTCAATCAAAATCAAAATTAGATGAAACACAGTTACAATACACAACTTTTCAAAATGATGCCTCGTTGCTCTCTTTGGAAAAGTTGCAACAAAACAGAGCCGGACATCTTCAAATGTTATAATGAGTTTGAACATAAGTTAAGTTTTTGTGCCTATAAATTTATTATAATCTTTATCAAGTCTATATCAACAACTACCAGTCTACCACTGTAACTAAGACATGTCTTAACTCTGAGAATATACTTACACTGTAACAAAAACTATTTTAATAGCTCAGTACAGATAAAGAACCGGATAGGAGACGAAATTGTAGAAGTTCATGAACAAACTCCCCGTCCATAGAATTACTCAAATGTTTCGTATTCGGACTTGCATTCTCTCAATAATGCTTGTCACAAGATTCAGACGCATAACATTCACCAAAGTATCCCATAAGACGCAAAGCCTATAAAAATCGTGCACACATGCATAAAAAATGAATATATGCAAAATGCTTTAAGCAACAAGACACCTTACCACCGCTCTTAATTTAGGAATTCAAGTCTATTTGTACCTTAGATATCTCATAATATTAAGGTCTCAAAGAACAGATTTGTAAGGCTTAAATAAACGTTTATGTCTATCTGGCTTGACCATGGCATGTGGCCAAGTGGTTGTTTCCATGCTTTGCTTAAGCTATCGCTTCATGTGCAGCTGATCTCCATTCAACAATAGACAGATGAATACAAGCCCAAGAACAGTGCGGAAGAGTGTGACGGCTGACGACCCGAAACACACACGCAAAAATTAAGCCCAATAAACTAAGACCCAACAAAAGTTTATGAAACTAATGGATCAAAAAACATAATCGAATACAACTCAAAGGCTATAGCCCAGACCGAGTCCACATCATAAAATGATCGAACACTAAATCAAATCCGGTAGGAAAATCGGTAAGGTAAATTATGAATTTTAAACAAAACTTATTTTAAATCGATTTAAAGGGTACTAACCGAGTTAACCATCTGAGAGTGAATGAGAGAGCTTATTCCGAAAATTTACTTCGTTTTTACTATATATGATTTTGATTCTTATCGTAATTTCTTTTTAAAAAAATATTATATGACTAATTTCTTTGTTGATTGTCCTAATTCTGTTTCTATCGTCGAATAAATTGGTAATGGCAATGAATTGTAGTAAACTAAATCATTAATGGTGTTTCCGTAATTTATAAACTAAATCGACAACATAAGATTGATGTCTAACCGCCAACACACTCGATCTATAGGGGTCTAATTTATGATGAATGTATTTATTATTAGTCTTGTTATACATATACAACGCTCGAGATTTTGGATCAAAATATTAATCCTTAATGAGTTCATCAAACATAACTTAAGTATGTGAAAACAAATTATATATATAGGGTGTTATATTACGTCTATTATACGGAGCCTGTCATCCTTTCACAATACGACTATTATACAAAAAATATTCACTTCTTATCCAAAAATCCGATAAAGTTATATTACATCAATCATAACAGCTTTAAGCTTCTCTACCTCATCTTCCGAGGAAGTTCTCGAAGTATCCCTACGGACAGTATCATTTGAACTATTCATGGAGTCATCAGTGATGATTCCTTGATTAGAACTTTCCGACCACTATGGATTCTGATATATGAGACTCTTCAAATACAGTTGTAACCGAATGGTGATTCATAGTTGGGTGGCTTTCTAAATGAGATCTCCTCTGCTTCCAACTTCTCCCAGTGTATCAAGTTCAGAGACACTGTCAAAGCTTGACAACGTGGTATCAAATTCAACTGATACTCGATGCTTCAATTCAGTAATCCATGAAGCTTTACCAAATGGACTCTCATATAAGATCAGACATGAATAGTAATTCAAACTTTCGGATACACCAATAACTCAAGAACTCAAGAATAAAAAAAAAATTATAAAACACATAACACATAAGTACCTCTTGTTACGTAAAAGTCATGGAGACGTACGTCTTTCATCTTCTTCAATACTCAAATGGGATTTCAAATCTTGGCTCCATGACCTTTTAACCAAGCTATCGCTTTCTTTTACTACTCTGTAGAGCATACAGAGAAAATCAGAGACTCCAAATAAGAACTCTTGCAAGTCTTAATTGCATCAACATTGCAAGTCTTAATTGCATCAACATAATCAACAAAGTCATTTGAAGTCTCTCCCACCAAACCAGATTTTGTTGATCCCTGCTAAAAGCTAAGAAATATTATAAGAACACAAACATCTTAAAAAAACGCAGAGATCACTTCAATTTTTTATTAATTTTCCTCACCGTAGTTATCACAATTAGAATATATAGATTGTCTTATTAACTTCCCATGTCTTCACATACTGAAGAAACTTCACCGTCTCGTACACAGGAGAATCCCACCGGCAATTTCTGTCAAGCACCATAGCCTTCTCTAGCTTTCCCATCGATTTCCAACATCTTCGTGATTAACAGAGATCGTTAATCTCTGCCTTTAACTGAGTCACCTGACACCCAAAAAAAAAAATCAATTACACAAGAAAATCTAAAAACCAAATTCCAAAACCCGAATGTTGAGATCTTATTGGTACGATTGTAGTTCATCAAGTGACACCTTTCTATCACAATCATACCGTCCTTGTGATATGGATGTGCAAGTATTAAGTATATCAAACAAAACTACATGTCTAATCTAATCAAATATCATGATTAAATATTACATGAAACATTAACAAAACAGACAAAATACTTACATTCTATGTATCGTCAAGAATAAAAATAGAACTTTATTGTCCAAGCACCACATCTAAACTCTTGCTATTTTACTGTTTTAAAACATATCACGTTGAAGTGAATGTGTATGACTTTTCAAGTATTTTCGCATGGATATATGTGTAAAACTACCTATGATTGGCAACTTAAACATCACACTCGGCTTGTTCGATGGGGAAGGATTCAGGCGAAGAATTTGAGACATATTGAAACTCGGGTTCAAGGTAGGTGGCAAGATCGTCACTACTGGAAGAATGCAATGGAGACTTACTCGCCACGCCAACTATAAAATAAAATCTGAGGAATTCCAGCTTAGACTCAAATGAAAAGTCAACAATAGACTATACCCTACAAAAAAAATGAATGGAATTTGAGTTGCAATTGCATAAAAACAAAGCACATGTAAGAAGACTATGGAAAAAGAATACTTTGTACTTTGGTGTTCGTCTATCGTAGGAACACTCAGATCGTGATTCCCACACAGAATATAACAATTTATATAATATTAAACTAACGATGTTTTTATACTAAAACACAGAATATATCAAATTACGCAAAAATTCCAAATCAAAGAGATCAAGACTATCCAAATCACCTTTTAAAAATCTTGCCTCCCTTCCATTGTCTTCCTGTGTTTAACTTTTTTCTTCGTATTGTGAATGTAGGAAACGAAGAAACCAATATTAAATCATGCTTCTTCCTCTTCTTCTTTATTCTCTTGGCTATAAAAACCAAGTGTGACAAAAGTAAACAATCGCAAACCACGTATAAATACAAATATATATATAGAAACTAAAAACCTTACATTTTAACATCTTTGTATAACAAAATAACCAGCAAATAGGGCAATCCAACTAAAAACAACATCACCTAATAAACAAACAAACATAAAACGAAAATAAAGCAACAAATAAAGAACATATAAACATTAACTTCTAGCCAAAAACAAAAACGAAAGCAACAAAAAAAGACGATCTATTTTTTAGCCGATTAAGAACAACAAAAAGCATATCATTAGATAGATACAAAACAGACAAAAAAGCAATAAAACGTTAAAAACAATCGCATATAGTGTAAATCAGAACAAAGCAAAAAGAATAAACACAGAAAGTCGCCAACGTGATACACACGAAATATACCTTGATAGAGCAGTAAGGACGCACACACGGACACACCGGGTCAATATCTCCAGAAGTAGATCCACCTACACATACAAAAGCGCAAAGTAGCCGGCCTATAAGCAACGAAGAAAACGAATAGCTCAAATGATATAATTTAAAACATATCAGAATCAACAAAGAAGCAGATCATTAGATCAAGACAAACGATAAAAAGCAAAAAAAACATTCGCATAGAGACAAAAGCAAAACAAAGCAAAAGCAAAAACACTCAAACTCGCAAATGTGATCCACACGAAATGTATACCTCGACATAGCAGAAAGGATACACACACCGGGTAAATATCTCTAGAATTAGATCCACCTACACGGTCATAAACCAAAATCGGTAGATCTATCAGCGATGAAGAACAACGATCAAAACAAAAAATATACAGAAGACGGCAAGAATTATTAAAATCGTAACAACGTATAAATAAGAAGAAGGCACTCTCGGGATGCATTAATTGCAGCGAAACAAATATATTTATAGCCAAAAACGAAGCTAGGGTTTCTCCCATATTTTCTTTGCAAATACCTAAAATCAACTAAAACGACAGCCGCCCCGAAACAACAACAAACGGGCTAAAGCCCAAACCGAGTCGAAAACATCAAACGACCCAACGCAAAAGCATATTCGGGATGGGTATTTTGTAATTTCAAGTAAGATTTAACCAAATCGAATCGAGTATGTAACATTTAACCAAATCGATTACAAGATTAAAATTGTATTAACCGATTTTTTAATGAGGGGTTTCGAAGAGTCAACGTCTAATATATCATTTTTGAAAAAAAATTGGGCAACATTGTCCCCTTCTAATCTCTATAACCCTTAATGAAGAGAAATTGGTCAGATATCTTCTCCTCTTATTCTCTTATAATCTCTTAAATTGTTTTTTTTAGATAATAAAAAAACAAAAAAACAAAACAGAAGAACGACACTCCCTCCTCCACCTCCACCTCCACCTCCGGCGACGTCACCTTCGCCACCGTCGACGACCACCTCCGGCGACGTCACCTTCGCCGCCGTTGCACCGCCGGAGCTGCATTGAGTTCCAAAATCGAGGTTTGGTTGTATTTAATCATGGATGTAAATTTTGGGGATTTTGGGGAAATTAGGGATTTAGGGAAATTTGGGGATTTTGGGGAAATTTGGGTGTTTTGGGGAAATGTGGGTGTTTATCGAATGTTTCTTGGTTGAATATGACTCTATATTGGCTAACAAATGCATTACAGTGGATGAATCGTAGTGAATTGTAAATTTTTGAAATCTCAAAACGGACTGGATCTGGGTGAGTTCGAGTTCGATCTGAGTTGAGTTGGGGATGATAGTACAACTAGTAAAACTAGTAATACTGCGATCTGGGTGAGTTCGATCTGGGTTGGGGATGATATTACAACTAGTAAAACTAGTAATACTGCGAGATGATGTATAACTATTAAAACTAGTAAATAACTGGGGAAAACTATGGTATAACTGTGAACAAAAAACAGTATTGAATGAGTATTTTGGTATTGGTTTGGCAGGATAAAATGAGCAGCAACGTCAACATACATTATAAATGCGAAGGTCGCATTAATGGTCTAGTGTTCAAGACATCAGTTGAGGAGATAATCATGTCCATGGTATAAGCTAGGTTATACAAGAAACTTGGGTTAGACGAAAGTAAGGTTAAATTGCAATTGAGTTACATTGCTAGGTTGGTTGGATGTGAGGAAAAGTCGTTTATTTGTGATGATGAGGATCTGTTGGTGTATCTAACGCATTTAGATAATGAGAACCGTAGAAGTGTTTTGAATATGGAGTTGTTGAGTACATCGAAATTGCCCGAGCAACAGTCGAGAGCGGGGAAAAGCTCTTATGGTATGAACTATATAGATTCGCAGCGCAATGATGATAGAAGCGCAGAAATAGGACTCAAGGCCATTACATTGTATGTTGACAACGGAGAAGGAAATCAAGAAGAAGAGGATGACAATGATGATGATGAAGATGATGAATGTGAGGGTAACAGTGTGGATTCATCGGATATGCGTGATTATTATGTTTAGGAACCACCTGTTGTTGAATGTAGTCAGAGTTTAGAGCCATGGGATGATGGTTTGGATTTGAGTATTCGTCAAGAATTTCCTAGTAAGAAAGTCGTTGTAGAGTTGGTTCATAGAGGTGCATTTGTTAACTCTTTCGGGTATGTTATAAAAAAATCGGATACCGTGCGATTGGTGGCCAAATGTGCTCAACGAATTTGTAAATGGAGTGTACGAGCAGCGAAGATCCCAAACTCTGATGGTTTCTCGATTAGAACGTACACGAAGATGCACACATGCAACCGCGCTAGTCAGAGTGAAGAAGGCAGCATGAAGAGGAAAGGAAAAGTACATCTAGTCGCATCTATTGTGAGTGAGGCATATCCCGGGAAACTAGAGACTCCAACTCCTAGAGTCATCATGGAACTTGTGAAGGACAGAGTTGGTGTAGAGGTATCGTACTCCACGACTTTGAGAGGGAAAAATCAAGCAATTTTCGATTTGCGAGGGAGCCCGAAAGATAACTACAAGATGTTGTATCGTTATTTGTATGTGTTAGAGGAGCTGAATCAGGGTACGAAAACGGCTGTGGAACTGGATGAGGTGGGAAAATTCAAGTACCTATTCATAGCTTGCCAGAAAAATGGGAGGAAACCACTGTGCCAGAAAAATGGGCTAGATGTTTATCTTCGGTCGCTAGATACAACCTTGACACTAGCAACGGCGTAGAATCTCTAAACAAAACTTTTATGGATGCTAGGAAGTACTCCTTAATACCCATGCTTGATACGATAGTTCAAAAGTTTTCTGATTGGTTTAACGAGCATAGGAACGAGTCCGTGTCAGGAACGAGTGCAAACAAACTGGTTCTTTTGGTTGAGAACTTTTTGCACAACATTTGGCCTGATGCTGAGAAATTATCTGTGAGAGAGGTAAACGGTTATGAGCTTGAATACGAGGTAATTTCAAAAGACGGAAAGCTAAAATTTGGTGAGCTTGGCAAACAAAACTTGCACTTGCAGGTTCTATGATATTCATATGTATCATTGCCTCCACGCACTATCCGCTTTCATCTCCTTCAAGAAAAATGGAAGGCGTGATATCCGCATAGTACTTCATGAGTTGTGTTCAAAATATTTTTTGACAGAGATGTGGACATTGGCTTATACCAGGTCGATCTATGTAGTGCCCGATATGTCTGTGTGGATTGTCCCGGATTACATCATGGAGGAGCATATAATACCTTCGGATCCCGTCATAAAGAAAGGTCGGCGGAAAGAAAAAAGATTTCCATCAACTGGAGAAAGGCACCGAATGGGAAGGACGCAAAACAAAACCAAGCGGGGAAGGACACTACCATGGTTGTTATATCGAGAAGGCTATGCCCCCATGTAGAAATTTTATGCTTTTGTTATGTAAAATTTGTTTTCGCTTAATTTGTACTATGTTATGATTTCTGGGTAATACTGGTATAACTATGCATTATTAGTATTAGTTGACTTTTGAAATTAATTATGTTTTGTTATTTGAAAACCTAATCACCAGATGAAATCAGCTAATTTTGTTAGAAATACATCTTCTATGTTATACAAACGTAAGAATGAACAAACAATACAAAGTAGAAATATATTTGACCAAGTAGAAATATATTTGACCAACATTCCCTTATACTTAAAGAAACACATTCTAATGTAATTCCAAGTTGTTAAGTGAAAGGTACAAAAATATCATATTCAAAGTTATTATTGCATAGAACACTGAGATTCATATGGAAAACCAATAAAATCTACTGTAATACTAGAAAATATACGTTTTTGTTGGTGTAATACTAATTTAATTCGAAATCAAAATTTTCAAGATTTTGTAAAACTAACAACCTTGTATAACTATGTGCATTTTTTTAAAACAGGCACATAGTCAAAAACGCAGTAGACTGCTGACTTAGTCCAAAATATTAGGGAGAAAATGAAATTTTCGGCGCCAAATTCAAAATTTTCGAAAATTCAAAATTTCAAATTTTAATTTTATGTTTTTAGATCTCCCAAAGATTTCCTCCACTCATTCTCAACAAACTCTCTCTCCCTCTACCACTTTCGACGAATTCTCTCTCTCTCTCTCTAAAGTTCGACGATCTCATTTCTTTATCTCTCTCTCTCTCTCTCTCCTTTTCTATTTCTTCCTTCACGATTTCTTCACGATATCCATGGATTCTACCTCCACTGGACTGACCATTTCGGTGTTGAACCTTACGAGGAGGAGAAGAGGCGCGGCAAGGAAATGAAGAAGCTGAAGGAGCATCACGACATGCTCGAATTCGTCGCCGCCCACCGAATACGGGATTCCCACAAAATGCCCATGTGGTGGAGACATCAAACACGATGTCTCTCCAACTCCAAAGTTTAAACGTGATCGAGATACTTTACCAGGAAGTAGGTACTTCACCTGCACCAAATTTAAGGTAAAATCTAATTGAGTTTCTCGGTTTTTCTGGGTAATACTAGTAAACTGGTAAAACTACTTGGATGTTCTTCGGATGTATAACTGGTAATACTAGGTTAAACTATAACAGATGTGGCTGTTTTTTTTTTCTAGGATGATGGACTCCACTTTCGTCAGCCATGGGTTGTCGGTGTCGAAGAAGAGATTTCGAATCTACTTCGGAAGGTTGAAGAGCAGAGCAAGACGATTGAAGAAATGCGAAACGAGATTCAAACCCATGCCGAAGAGATAGCCAAGCTCAAGTAGATTTTGGCGCTGGAGGCCATTCCGGCACTGAGAATGTGCATGTATAAGTGGGGAATGACACTACCATAGTTGTTATATGCTTTTGTTATGTAAAACTTGTTTTCGTTTAATTTGTACTATGTTATGATTTCTGTGTAATACTGGTATAACTATGCATTATTGGTATTAGTTGACTTTTGAAATTAATTATGTTTTGTTATTTGAAAACCTAATCACCAGATGAAATCAGCTAATTTTGTTAGAAATACATCTTATATGTTATACAAACGTTAGAATTAACAAAACATGAACTTTCATAGACAAAGTAGAAATATGAAAACATTGTTCAAGAGCCTACATGCTTCTCCTTCCGCACAAACACATTACCCTTCCGAGCCTTCACATACTCTTCAATTGTCTTCATCTTATCCTCAAGATCTCCGACCGTCTCTAATATCATACCCAGCTGATCTGTCAAGGTATGCATCGCGGCCACCACATCCCCGAGAGACGTATTCTTAGCTCGGCCTCCAGTCGCTGCTTTTTCCGCCTCCTTTTTTGCTCGCCCTTTCACATCTTCATCCTTCATATCTTCAAACTCAACGGTTAATCCGTTGTGAATCAGCGCCTCACAACTCTCCACAATAGGATCGTGCTCATCAACATCGTCCTCCTTTTCCATGATCGAATCCAAGAACTCCTTCTCCTCAGCCGAAGCTATCAACACATTCTCAATGTCCTGTCAAGTTAAACACATTTAAGCAACCAATGTTACCAAGTTTTTCTAGTTTTACCAAATCTAATAGTATTACCAAGTTTTCCTAGTTTTACCAAATCTACTAGTATTACCAAGTTTTCCTAATTTTACCAAATCTACTAGTATTACCAAGTTTTCTTAGTTTTACCAATATTTGCATAGTATTACCAAATTTTCTAGTTTTACTAAAATCTGCAAATACTACTAATCTTAGTAGTTCCGAGTTTTTCATACACAATCACAAGAGGCCAGCCTCTCAGATCGCATTTCTTCCACTTATACTTGCACATCCTTGGACAAGTCCTTAGGAGCTCGAACAGGTTCTCGGATGCTATTTCTCAGTGTCGGAATGACCTCCAACGCCAAAAGCTACAAACAAACGCATTTAATTATACTTCGCAAAGAAAAGACCAACCTAGTCAAGTTCTACAATTTACCTCCAAAGGAAGACAAAAATCAGGAATCGACCAGGCGTCTCCCACCTCCCCGTTATAGTGGCTCATCGTACTCTCAATGGACTCTAACATGTGATCAAAAGAGAATCTGCCCCAAGGAAATGTCTTACACAAATCCATATCAACGACGTATCTTACAAATATGTCGAGCACGGGTTTCGCTTTTGCTCCAGTTTTGGTGGGACAGTAGACAATGCTGCTCAAGAAATACAGCACCGCCATCTTGAGCCTATCTCCACTATCATCCGGTCCCATTTCCTTGAGCCGATCCCTCATGTCTTCCCTTAAAATCTTCTTTTTATTCGAATCATCAAAATACTTTATCTTGATTGAGGAGGACCCTTTTCGCTGCCAGTTGAGAGGATAGTTGCGGCAGTTGAGTCCTGAGATCATAGCATGCTCTCGTAATCCATATCGGATGGGAATGCCATTCACCACAAACCATGCCTCCTTTTTCCTTTGGATCACAGCAGTATGCAACAACAGCATCCACATGGGTTGAACCATATGATTTCTCTTCGGCATGTGGAGAATGTGGCAGAACTGCGGATGCTTCTCAAACCAATCTCTTTCCGTCGGATTGAGATCCGCTTCTTTAAACGCCTCCAAAACTTCTTCGACGAAGCACCGGGTTGATAGTTTTATGCTCTTGCTATACTGCTCATGCTTAAAGTACATTCTAAGTAGTTTCATGGCTTCCGTCTCTGTCCAGTCATCCTGCAAGAAAGTTTTCCTAATATTACATTACTTATACTATTTTTAAGATAGTTTTTCCTAATGATCCTAGTATTACCATGAACTCTCCATCTTAATTCTTTTCTACTTTGCCAGATTCTTCTTAACACTAAAATTGAGAGAATTGATAAGATTGATAATAACTTATCTCTGCCCCCACCTCCCCTCTCCGCCGCACCTACATCAGAATTGGTTTACATTGCATCGTCTCTCGCTTTTACTATATATGATATTACAATATAAGCCCTGAAGTTGTAAAACATTCAGTTCTGATACCAAAGAGAAAAACAAACCCTTTTTGAAATTGAAACTTAAGTACGAACTAAAACCTAACACACGAATCTCGATCTCTTCCGCCTCATCTTCCCCTTTCTTTTGAATTCTTGAGTTTTCTTTCGGAAGGCCGAGGTTAATCGTCTGGCTTTGATTGGATAGAACAAGAAGTATGAACAAGAAAAGGGTTGGAATTTCATCTCCTGCCTCCGATCCGGTAATATATTTGGGGAAAAAGGCTTTTTATTTTAGATACCCACTTGAGAAATCATCGAAATTTTCAGCTTCTTGGTGAAATTGGATACTTTTGAAAGATTAATCGACGGTTTAGTAACTATTTTCCGTGATACTGTACACAGGACGACGAAGATGAAGGAAACCCTAAAACTCACGAGGATGGTAACAATGGAGGAAAGAGGCGAATGTTAGGGTACAATAAGGCTGGTGATACTGAGAATAGGCTAAAGACTAATACTTGTTACGTGTGTGATGGAAAAGACAATTGGGTTTTGGTATGTCACGGGGAGGAATGTCCTATAGCCATTCATCAAAGCTGTACATCTGATGAGCCTGATTTTGATGAATTCGGAAATTTTTATTGTCCTTACTGTTGGTATAAGCGTGTAGTTGTGAAGTCTGTGAATCTAAGAGAGAAGCTTTTGGTTATTGAGAAGTCTAGAAAAGGTAGAGAGACTTTAGGAGGAATAGATTTGGGGTTAATGATGGATGAAGTTAGTGAAAATATGGAGAATGTAGTTGAGGTAAATGTTTCAGGAGGTAGAAGAGTAACAAGTGTTAGTCCTAGTGGGAATAGAACGGAGAATGATGAATCATACGAGAAATTCATGGCGATGGAGAAGGAACAGCGAATGAAAGAAGTTACAGCTGAAACTCAGTCTCGGGAAGTTTCTGAGACTGGTGATGATGATGATTTGGATGAGGGAAGAGAGCAGCAAGGAAGATTTAGTGAGAGGAACAACGAAAGTTCAGATGCATGCAATTCTAATGCGGTTGAGGGAAGAAAGGAAATGGCAAGAGGTAGTGAGAAAAGCCATGAAAAAGTACGAATGCACAATTCTGATGTAGGTGAGGAAAGAAAGAAGCAGAGACGATGCGATGTAAACCATGAAACAGCGCAGGCATGCAGTTTTGTTGGGTGTATCAATACAAGAAAGCAGAGGATATACAGTGAGAAGAGCCAGCAAATTAAAATACTTGCAGGAACTCATATGAAGGACGTCTTTATCAATGATGGAGGAACACAAGCGTGCAATTCAGTTTTGGGTGAGGGAACAAGCAGGCAAGGATGTTGCCATGAGAATAACCTGCAAAAGAAAGCGCCATCTACTGAAAGTTGTGAGCAGGAAGTCCGTAGGACTGATAAAAGAGTTTCGCACGGTTCTGGTTTTAGCGACAGGAGAGTTCGGCAGGGAAGACATGATGAAAAGAACCAGCATAACAAATCTGTTGAAACTGAAACTCAGGAGAAGGAAGTTTCCAAAGATGGGGAGAGAAAGCGGGAAGGAGCAGTAGTGAGAGATGGAGATGAGTTTGACTTGGCGGAGAATCAATACAAACAATTCCAAGATGATATGAGAAATGATGATGCGACCTACAATGAGGAAGAGAATGGTTTCGGGAAGGATGAACAAATGGAGCATAACTCTGCATCGTCTATATCATCTCCTATCTCTACTGACAATGTTAACGACTCTAACTCAGCTTCTCAAGAGTTAGCTTTGATCATCCACCCTGGTGTACAAGAACAACCAATCGAAGCTAAACTTTTTCGCTCCGTCCCTCCTAAGAAACCGTCTTTTCAATCTGAAAAATACGGACACAAAATTTACCTGGAGAAGAATGGAACTACATCTAATGATCCCGGACAAAGGTCCCCAACTTCTTGGCATTTAAATTGTCTTTTAGCTTAATGGTTGCTTTTTTGTAAGAAATCTAAGCAGCAGCTAACTATTTTTCTTTCCTTTGAAGTGTAGGAAGTTTGTTTTATGCAGTGACAAAAAACGTAAAAGACTGTTTTGGACGCAGGCAGAAGAAGAGATGCTTAGGGTATGAAACCTCCACATTTCTTTCCATAACACGTATATTTCAAATTTTCTCTTTCTTGCTGCAGTCGTCCTGATTTTTTTTTGTAATTTGGATTTTACACATGGTATTTCTGTTTGAGCTCTTCGTCAAGGTTTAATACCGGTTTTAGTTTATCAGCTTTACAACAACTCCCAAGGATAGCTAGTCTTATTTAATTTCTAATCCTGAAATGAGCTCTTTAGCTTCTCCTCAGAGGCTATATTTTTTTTTCCGTCGTACTGTAATTGTTTTGTAGACCAAATGAAATTGTAAATAGCCAAGGGTGAACATGAGCTTAAAGTCTCACTGTGTAGTGCGCAATGGTGATAAATGTCGGTTTGTGATGACTCTTCTTGTCCTTTAGGTTGGTGTGCAGAAATTTCCAGGCTTTAGGAATATTCCATGGAGGAAGATCTTGGAATTTGGTAGGGATGTGTTTCACGACGACCGGGTTCCAAGCGACCTCAAGGACAAGTGGAAGAACATGAACAAAATGTCGTTTGAGACAGGAAAATGGGTAAGCCTCTGAACTGAAAGACAACCAAATCACCTTGTCTCTGAAGCTTGTTCTGAATGAGAAATATTCCAGTAGCCTTAGACTTTAGACTAGTAGAGGAAGAAAATCAACGCTCCATTGCTTTGCAGTTTTTGTACAACCTTGTTAATATGCATGGGGCTTTTGTATATGCATCACAACTCATCTAACTTTCACATTATGTTCATAAGACTGATGATTTCTTGACACTTACCAAAATGTGTATTCTAAAATCATGAACTTGTAGTTGGAAAAAGGGCGATTAAAAATGGGGAAAATTGTCAAAAAAAAAAGCATGGACTTTTAAATTTCAGCCAATGAAAGCATAAACTACTGCGTGGACATTTTAAATCATCAAGTATGTTGGTTTTTAGTTTAAATCGTGATTTTTTGTTGATTTAGCCAAATTAGATACAACGTTAAGTTGGTTAACACAACGATTAGACGAGATTAAAAAACCGTTGTAAATTTCGGTTAAGTGAAACGATGTTGTTTCATCTTTCTCCTAAACCGTTGCGAGAAGAGAGTCATCACATGTTTGAATTGGGAATTTAAGAAAAAAGAGGAGACGACGTCGTTTTACAACGGTTTTTTATCCCGGTTTAAACGTTCCGTTAATCAACTTAATGATGTACCTAATTTGACGGTTAACAAAAATTTAATGATTTAAATTAAAAAATTAATAGACTTTGATGATTTAAACTAGGGTGGCCAATCCAAGTTTTTTAGGTTTGAGAATTATTTGACTAAATTCGATTTACATAAAATTTGGATCAAGGTTTTTAGGTTTTAGATCAGGTTTAAGTTGTTTGGATCGTTAATAATTTGACCAAAATAAACTTATATATAATTTTTATTTTGGGTTGTTTAAATCGTGTATTAGATTTGGTTATTGAATGTTTATAAAAAATTATAAAATTATAATAACATAAAAAATAAAAAAAATTTAAGTCACGATGTCTATTAGGGTTAGGGTTATTAATATGTTTTACACTAAAGTTAAAGATTTAAAGTCACGATGTCTATTAGGATTTGGATTAGGATTATTAGTCAAATTAGTTAATTTACATATATTTTTAAATTTTATAGTAAATTACTAGTTTTAGTTTTATTAATTCTATATTTATATTTATTAATAAATATATACTATATAAATAATAATTTTCTCATTAAAAATGGTAAGAAAGAGCATCAAATGTGCAGTGAATAAGTCCCACTATAAATCTTTTAGTCGACACGTGTCCCTGTGGATTGCCACGTTAACCCACCGATCTCCACTTTCGACTTATTTTTGTCGCATTTTTTGTCTGGTCACTGAGTTGCTAAAAAAAAAAAAAAGTAATGGATGTTCCAATAGGGTTTCTGGAGAAACTGTGGAGTTTCGTCTCTTTCCTTCCCTTCTTCTTCCTCTTACTGCTCATCGGCCTCTCGAAGGGTATGTAATGACTACCCTTGATGATCATGTTGATACGAATCCGTCGTTCAATATGATTAAAGCAAAATTTCATCGATATATTAAGTCTCTTGAGTTTTTTTTTTTGTTTTGTGTGGAAATTTCCACGGCCAAATGAAACAGTTGCTATTTTGAATTTAGACTTGTCAATGTCATCCTGTTAATCTTTTGGTTGGAACTAGTATTTGAGTATGGCTTTGATTTGGATCGAGGTTTAGTTTGATCGAGATTTTAACTGCCAACGGAAGTTCTTAAAAAATGTGAACTAAATAGCATTTGTTTTTGGTTTTTAAAAAGAGAATGATGTTAATAGAAGAAGAGAATATGCAGTAGTAGTTCTAGGCATTCGGGTATTCGAGTCAGTTACGGGTTTTTCGGGTAGAAAGATTTTGGACCCATTTAGAAATCGATACGGTTTTGGATCGGTTTCGATTTGGTTCCAATCGGTTCCGGACTGGTTTCGGATCGGTTTGGTTCCAAGATTCAAGAACCGATAAAAATCCGAGAAAATTTGGATCTTAATCGGTTCGGATATTTATTATCCGAAATTTCAGAAATATACTCGAAAACAAAAAAAATATATTCGAAAACCCGAAAAACTAAAGAAAATATATCTTTAAAACCAAAAATATATCCGAAATATCCTAAAAAATTAACTAATATTTATGGGTATATAATTATATTTCGAATATTGTGGATACCCGATTAGTTTTCAGTTCGGTTCCGGTTCTTCGGATATAAGAGTTTATGATTCATCATGTATTTTTATAAGTTTTGGTTCGGGTTTGGTATTCCTAATCGGTTCAATTCCGGTTCGATTCGGGTTCGGTTCTTCGGTTCTGGGTATTTTGCTCAGGTCTATGCAGTAGATAGCCAAATGAAAAAATTTGATTTAATATTTCTAATTTTTTGTATATTTTGAAAACTAATCCTTGTTTTAAAAAGTTTGAAAACTAACTTTTTATTAAGTAAAAAGACAAAAAAAATATATTTATTTTAGTTTTTAAATATACACAACTATTAAAATTGCATAAAATACAAAAGTAAGTCAAATTCTCATGAATCTACTTTTTTTGTTCTTTAACTTATTTACCTTCGAATTGATACTTTCCAGAAAATTGTCTAGTTTTAGACTACATGCCACACCATTAAAGAAGCAAGATATTCTCAAAAAAATTGAATTGGTTTCTCTTAATCATCTTCTAAAGAACCATTCTCAATACAGTCGACAACATATAAACATATATTATCATGTTCAAAATGATTTCATAGATTCGGATGGTATTTTATGTCTTTTTGATATTAAATTGATTAGTTTCTAACTTTGATAGGGGAAACTATGGTAGAACTTGCTGATATTTTTATTATTATATAGCAAATTGCCATTCTAAACAAAACAACATAAAATTTGTATGTTTTTAAAAATTTTAAAAATACAAAAATCCAAATAAATTTTCAAAAATTTAAAATTTTTAAAAATCCATGAATAACACATTACGGTTAAAAAAAAAATACACAACACCAAATTGGAGAGTCTAATATTTTATTTTTTATATATACTAGGATTTAACCCGCGCTATTTATAGCACGGAGTAATTTAAAAAAAAATTGTTTTGAAATTTAAGAAAATTGCTTTATATGAAATTTATAATATAAATAAATAATAATTATAGATAAAACTATCAATTTGTAATAATTTATCTATTTAACCGGTTTTGCAGTGAGCTAAAATATTATAATCTTTAATCTTGAAAATACTTATAATCTTGAAAATATAACTCTAATATGCATTGTTAAATGACTCTAGTTTTTGTGCTTAGTTTACGAACTCTTACAAAAAATTAGTTTTCTTGTGTCTAACTTTTTATAAAATTATTAAAAAAAATTTAATTTTTTTTTTGATATATATTCAAATAAAATATAATAAATTATTGTGAAATATATAGCAATATTTTGAATAGTTTTTTTTGAATATATATGAATTGATTAATATATATATATATATATATATATATAATATTAAAAATAATTAAAAATTAAATAATAATTAACTCTTGGGGTTTGAGGGTTATGGCTGCTTCGGTTATGAGTCGGACCCTAACAAGATGCAGAATTTGGGGATGAATTCCCATTAAGTGGGGGAGAATTGTAAGATCCTGGGCCCGACCCATTTGAGAAATGCTTAAATGAATTAATTTGGCTACCTATGTCCATTTGTAACATCCCTATCCCAGGTTCGTCCGGAAAAGAGCCCGCAAAGTGACGGCGGCGGTTAGGGTTTCTGGCGAACGGTGGATCCGACACTCGCCACTGGAACGGCGATATCTGTGGGCTCCGATCTCCGTTCTGGTGAAACTCTAGTCCCATACCCTAGTCCCGGTTCTCCCAGGAGACCTGGGATAGGGATGTTACAAAGTGACATAGGTAGCCAAATTAATTCATTCAAGCCTTTCTCAAATGGGTCGGGCCCAGGATGTTACAATTCTCCCCCAGTTAACGGGAATTCGTCCCCGAATTCCGCATCTTGTTAGGGTCCGACTCATAACCGGAGCAGCCATAACCCTCAAACCCCAAGATTGTCTCCTGAGACAGAATCGGTTTGACTTCCCTGAGCTCTGATACCACTTTGTAACATCCCTATCCCAGGTCTCCTGGGAGAACCGGGACTAGGGTATGCTACGCGATGGGAGGCACACATGATCGCCAGAAAAACGCCCGGAAACAACAACAATCCAACTTCCGATTCAATCTAACCTGAAAGGGGACAAGGGAGGAGGGATGAGCAATATAAAATTACCCAGTGAAGATGAGTCGTAAGAGACCCACTTTCCATCATCAGACAATAACCGAAATAAGTCAGAGAAAGTCTAATCTTAAAACAAGTTCACGCAGGACTATTAGTTTTACTTAACCATAGAACTACACTCAGCTAAAGTCATAGTCACACAACACGGTCTCACATACATAGTCACATCGTAATACTCGAGGTTCGGCAAAACCTCCGCCGTTAGGGAACTGCTACGCACCGTTATACGTTACAACAGCACCTATGTGAGGTTTGGTAAGGCCTCGCCGTTGGGTTACTGACACTTATCCTTATAAGTCGAAACAGCTCATCTGAGGGTCGGCTTCACCTTTCACCGTGGGTAACTGCTACTCACCGTTATAAGTCAAAACAGCCCCTAACCTAACAGTTCTATTAACCACATGCATCTTTTAACAAGCATAAGCAACCCATGTTTTAATGTTCTCGTTCCTTTTCTTATCAGAAATACACATACGAGAAAAACAAACAGGTTATCAAGCAATGGATTCTTTTTAAGGTTCTATTAGATTAAGTTCCAAATTCAATTACTTACTCTACATTCTCCAACAACCATCAATCATCATCAAGCAAGCAACACGAATCCAATGCCTAACATCATCTAATCCTAGCAAACAAATCTAACAGCCATGTTTAAAACTAGACTAACGCATCATTAAAACGAGTATTGACGAGAGGATGGGAGCAGCTAGTCCTCACCTGACTGCATGCTGCGGAGAAGGAGGAGGAGACAGTGAAGGTGACATCTCCAGCTCGCCCCTAGTCTCATCGGAGGAGCTCGGTGAAGAAGGTGGAGAAGAATCAGATCCGACATCGAGTACTGGAACTGTCATAACTTCCGACTCGGATCTCGTATCGGGGCGATCTCGGTCGTCACGGCAAGAGGGCCTCCGGGGCTTCAATTTGATAGATAACAGCTCCCCTGGTTCGTGGCGGTTAGTCCGGAAAAGAGCCCACAAGGTGACGGCGGCGGTTAGGGTTTCTGGGGAACGGTGGATCCGACACTCACCACTGGAATGGCGATATCTGTGGGCTCCGATCTCCGTTCTGGTTAATCTCGGTCTTGAAAGAAAGAGGAGACACAGGGATTTAGTTTGATATGCTTTGCATCGTCTGGTTCGTCACGGTTCGTCGAAAAATCCTTCTGCAAAGTGACGAATGGTTCCTGAGCGGAAGAGAGACAAAGAGGAGGAGGAGGTGACGCCAGTGGAGGAGGGGAGAGGCGGCGCCGACGAGAGAGAAGGTCACACAAGGAGAGAGAGAGAGAGGGGCCGCGGAAGTGAGAGGAGAAAGAGAAAGAAGAGAAAGAACAGAAAGACTAGAGTTTTTCTTTTTTGCTTTAAGTTTATATACGGATTTATTTCGGTTTAGGCAAAAATTAAAAATCGGTCGGTTTGAGTTATTACATCATCACTCTTTTATAAGTTTTTAGTATTTCCTCTGTATACGTGAGTTTCAATGTTATTTTACTATTTGCTGTATATTATGAGTTACTTTTCTCTATCTTTTGTGGTTTGGTGTTTTATATTCCGACTCAACGATGAATTGGATCATACTCGAAATCATGTTTTGAGCTCCATATAGCCCACGGTTTGATTTAGTTACTTAAAGCTTGCTTTTCAAAGTTTGATAAATTTGGTCAAAAGTAAGATGAATCATTTACACAACGTGTCCTCCTTTTATTTGTTAGTTTAGAAAGTAAAAAGTAATCGTACAGTCAAAGCTGTAATCCATCTCCTGCCGCAACCCTTCATTAAAATTTACAACTCTTTTTTTTTTTGATCGAATCTTTAAAAACATTTTACACTACTCATTATTAGAGCGACAATATTTTCCAAGTCTCTTAAAGATGTTGACAGAAAGAGGAGGTGGAGGCTTCGCGAAGATCCTAACTGAAGGAGGAGATCTCTCTTCCAGGTTTCAGGTATTAATTACTGTTGATTTTGTGAAACTTTCACTGTTTAAGAAACACACTAACATTCCATAAACAACTCTGTCTTTTTTTTCTTTCTTGGGTTAAACACAAAAAGAGAATGTTCCCACCAGATTTCTTGGAGAGATCATCTTACAATCTTTCAGATGAGGTAGAGCTTAAAGTGGTGTGGGGAAGTTCGTGGAAGATTCCACTTGTCCGAAACCAGAGAGGACACATCTTTTTTGGGAAGCAAAAGTGGTGTGAGTTTGTGGATGATAACTGTTTAACAGAAGGTTATGCTTTTTTGGTCTTCAAACATGAAAGAGACAATTATCTGTTTGTGACCATCTTTGATCAACATGGTGTTTCGATTATGGAAAGTCCTCAACGAAGTTGCTGCACTAGTGATTCCATCTAATTCTCTCCGCCGGATATAAGTCGTTTTAAGATTTGGTATTTTATCGGTTCATTGTTCCGGTTATTTACTAGTTTAGTTGTTTCTTTGATTGCACTTGTTCTGATTAGTTAGACTGAAAAGGTAAATGGCTTTGTTTGGCCACATGACAAATGTGACACTTTTTTCTTTATTAATGGATCAAATTTGCGTTGCTATTTACTGATTTATATATACAAAAGATCTACACGAAACATAGTTTTGAAATGTGTAATTGAAATGTATTATGTAAATATCACAAAACATACTATTTACTGATTTATATATACAAAATACTTTTTTCAATTAGTAAGACCAGATTCCGGTAAAATTAAGAATGATAGATAAGAACATGAATATAGAAAATTGATTATGAAGATTTTTTAGAACCATAAAGGAGCTTTAAAGCTCATATGTACTAATCAGTGTTAAAAGGTGTTTCTAAACCTATCATTGTTAATTACCAAGCACTCATGGATATAGTCTTTTGGAGACAAAATCACAAGTAGATAAGATACAACACGTGGAGGATCCATTCCATATGTCGATCCTATATATGACAACCACCAAATAAACTTTAATATAAACAATATCACCGCCTTTGCCCCATATAGATAATAAACAAAATCACAAGTAGATAAGATACAACACCTAAAGAACAAGCAAATAATGTAATCCAATTATTAACAATATCACCCCCTTTGCCCCATATAAAAATTAGTAGGTTATTGGTACTAAGACACATATTACACAATCTGTTCGGCAATCTGCCTTCACCTCCGAACCATTCCAACATGCCGCTTCCTCCTACGACGATCGGTTCCGTCGACAACCAGGCAGATTCACATCGTCCGATATGTGAAACTCGCCGACATCAATTCGAAGATTTCGAGAAGATGAAAACCAAATTCCGAGATATTAATTCCAGAGTCCAACGAGCCATCAAATCGACTCCTGAGATCGATCACATACTAAAGAAAATGCAAAACACTTCTTTCACAACATGGATATCCAACGTTCCCGTACGTAACCCATGAAAAATCAATTTTCTGACCTACGAGGGAAACTCGGATCCCAACACGTACATGACCGCTTAGCAATGGGATGAGCTCGTTTTGCTCCCTAAGAACGAGATGCCGGCTATTGCCAGCTTTTCGTGGAAAATCTTAGCGGCTCTGCGTTGAGTTGGTTTTCCTGACTTGAACCATTCTTTATAAACACCTACCACCAATTATCCACCGCATTCCTCAAGCATTACTCTATGTATATCAAACATGGGACGTCTAATACCGATCTACACACCATGAAAAAAGTCCCGAAGGAGACCCTACGATCCTTCATATAGCGGTTTAAAGCGGTAGCTTCTCGGGTCACAATAACAGATAATGCGGCATTACCCATACTGCGAAATGCGCTCTGGCACAAGTTCAGATTCTGCGACGACATGAAGGTCAACTAGTCACGAACGCTAGAGGACACGCTACACAGAGCGACCATCTTCGTAGAGATAAAAGAAGAAGACGCCGCCATGGGTAACAAATACAGGCTCCCAAAAGCGCCGGTCCTAAGAGAACATCCACGATACGACCACTACCAGCCCTGCCAACACTACGACAAAGACTATCGAAGAAGCGACATAGGTAAAAAGGAATCCATGCATTACGTTGGCAACGAACATGCCCAACAACAATGGAACAAGTGGACACATAACAATGAAACAAGGAACGAACCACCATATTGCGATTTTCACAATCGAAAGGGCCACCATACCTCAGTGTGCCGCAGCCTACAAGAATATATCATTGCCAAGTTCTAGAAAGATATTAAAGATGCAAGTTCTCATTGGTCTAACAACGACGAAGCTCGGCCCGTCCGGCTCAAGAGGACAATTGGCCCCAATCCAATGACGTACAACAAACATGGCCCGCACGTCGTGTGAATTCGGACATGATCCACCCAAAATAGGGACAACAGTCTGCCCCCATCGAGAAGAAGGATCAACATGATCATGGGAAGTCTCCTATCATGCAACGACTCTATGCGATCCATCAAGGAGTATGATAGAAAGACCATCGCTCCTAAAAAATGGCCGAACCACACCAACGAAAAATCTGTGGGAAACAAGGGAATGGCCTTCATAAAGGCTGACACCGATGGTCTGGATAAACTCCACAACGATCCCTTAGTAATTGAATTGCGGGTCGGCGATTGCGAGGTCACGCACATCTTAGTAGACATCGGCATCTCGGTAGATTTTTTATCCAAAGAGACTTTGTAAAATGGACCTCAAGGATTACGAGTTCAAACCATCCGTAAAGCCTTTCACTGCTTTCACTAGCAATACGACCATGACCATCAGAACCATCAAACTGTAGGTTTATGTCGGAAGAATAACCAACCAACTATATACAACATGGTATTGGTGACGCCATGGATTCACGCGATTAAGGCGGTTCCATACACCTACCACCAATGCGTCAAATTACCCACTCCGAACGGGACTTATACGATCAGGGGGAATCAGAGAATGTCTAGGACATGCTTTGTCGCCTAGCATATGTTGCGAAACACACCCCGAACTTGCCTCTTTATCGAGCCCAAAATCCAAAACGAGCTTCCTCCACAGAACAACCCAAGGCGCGACCTCGTCATCCAGGTGAACATAGACCCTACTGACCTGGAACGATGCGTCAGTGTAGGAGCATGCTTAAAGGAAAAATAAAAACGAGCTCGTCGATCTCCTTCGCTAGAACATCTCCACTTTCGCATGGTAAATAAATGACATGACATGAATAGACACAGAAATCGCTCATCACGAGCTGAACGAAGATCCGACTTTTAAACAGAGCAAGCGAAAGAGACGAGAGCTTGGTCTAGAAAACAAAAGCCATCAATGACGAGGTAGAACATCTATCAGCAGCGGGATCCATAAACGAGGTGAAATACTCAGACTCGCTAGTTATCCATGTGGTCGTAAAAAAGAAAAGCAACAAGTGGAGAATCGGCGTTGACTTCACCGACCTCAATAAGACTTGCCCCAAAGATAACTTTCCCATGCCACATATAGATTTCCTAGTGGAGGCTACCGCCGGAAACGAGTTATTATCCTTAATGGACGCCTTCTCAGAATATAACCAGATAATGATGCTTGTGAACGATAGTGAGAAAACGATATTTATCACCGATCGCGGCACTTACTCCTACAAAATCATGCACTTCAGACTGAAGAACGCGGGGGCAACGTATAAGCGTATAATCAACAAAATGTAATTATATATGGATGACATGCTTGTAAAATCATATACGGTAAAGACCACATCGGCCACCTGAAGACTTGCTTTGGAATCTTGAACCAGTACGGTATGAAGTTGAACCCTTCTAAATGCACGTTCGGCGTAACATCAGGGGAATCCTAAGGATACATCGTTACCCAGAGGGGGAATAGAGGCGAATCCCAAGCAAATAACCGTACAACGATAACACATCGGCTGGCGCCTTAGCCGCTCTCGCATCGATCTCCCACCCTAACCAAAGACGTATAATACCGGTAGAAAGCATCGACACACATAGTATCAACCTACCCAAGGGGATCTGTCTTATAAACGAGCTCGAAGACAGTTTTGACGACGCCAAAGAAGTAAACGACCTGATGGACATAACTGGTGAATTAGGGTTCATACAGACAAATTCACCCTTCAAGACCATCCCTAGATCGCTCGTCATTGGTGGGAGATCTGACATGCAATCCATATGGCATACCATAGGATTTATGCGTAGCCTCCAACGATTTGTAATCGGATTTTGATGAAATCGCGGCAAGTCAGTTAACATCACGAGGAGCCGATCTAGAACCTCTCCTAGGAACAACACCTAACTCAGGAATATTTTGGGTATACCGATCAGCGCAAGATTGCCCTCATCGTCAAAATTCGGATCATCCTCAGGTTTGATCTCTTCCCCTTCATCCGAGTCACCCCTTAATTGAGGATTAAAAATCTCCAACCGAGCCGAGCTGGAACCAGCCCCTTTATACTGAGAATTGAGTTTGTGAATAGCCAACTCCTTGATCGGCCAATCGCTCTCTTTCGTCGAACTGTTAGAACTCGACGCGACCTCCTAAAGAGACTCGTCGCTCCCGATGACATTCTCGTTCTCCTCGATTCCGGAAGATAAGCTCGAGACGGCACACATTCTTTCTGAGCAGCTGTTGAAGATTCAAGACGACCTCGAAGAACATATGAAGAACACGACGACAATCCACCGGAAAATTCTAGATCTTCAAGTAGATTGGAAATATTGAGCCGAAAGATATGGCGACGATTCGCCGGAGAATTGATATCATCATATTTTGCATCATTCTAGCATCCATTTCACTTAGGTTTCGGGTCATTTGCGTATAGTTCATGTTATCTCTTTAGCATTTGAGTCATTCTAGAAGATTCTGAGGAGATTTGAGACACGCGGAAAGAAGATGGAGGCTATACCGATGTCACACGTCAAAATGGCTCATCGGTATTGAAGGCGGAGGGGTCATACCGATGTCACTGATCGGTATGACTGATCGGTATAGAATCCGGAGGAAAGCAGCCCCAGTACCGACGTGCAACACCGAGGAGTGACGTCGATATCGAAGCTTCAGGGGATTGCACCGAAGTCACTCCTCGGTACAACATATCGGTGCAACTCCCGGGGAAAAATCCGAGGGAAAATCCCTTAACACCGAGCTACAATACAGAGGAGTGACATCGGTATTCATCGAAGGAGCACCAAGGTATTTCACCTCAGTACCGTGTCACTGATCGGTATCCCTCATCGGTACACAAACCCATGTTCAATACCGAGGTGTTGTGCCGATGAGTGACATCGGTATTGACCATCAGAACACGTTTTACCCATTTCAACCGGGTCGGTACCCGGTTTGTCTCGGGTCGAACCGGTTTGTCACTATTCACTATTTAAGCCCAAAAACCTAATTTTTATGGGCTAAGTCTTTTCTTAAGCAAAAACCCTCTCTAAGAGTGATTTGTAAGAGATTTATCCTTTTGATTTATGCAATTTGTGTATTGTTTTCTTGATTGAATCTATCTATCTCCTATTTTATAATCATCCAATCATCTTGATCATGGGTTTTAACTCTTCTTTTATTGGATTTGTTGGAACCATGTTGATTAGTGAGTAGTTCTTAGAGTTTGAGGATGAGTTAGAGTTAGGATGATTCCAAGATTAATTTATGATGTTTAAGGTTAGATATTCTTATATCCCTTCTTGTTTAGTGTTCTTAAGGCTAGATCTAGCTTGAGAAACTGGGTCTAGATCATAAGGCATTTCATGAACACCAAGTGTTTGATAAAATGCCTTGATGAACTAAACAAAAGATTTATGCTCCTAGCCTATGACAATAGTTGTCTAGGGTGTATCTTTGGCTGATCTTGTTTATATAAACTTAATGATTGCTAATCAATGATCCACAAATGAGAGTTTGTTAATGGATTACGTGATTAGCATAGTGATTAATTGTTTGAAAGGGAATGAGTCAAGTTAAGGGTTTTATGCCTAGGGATTAGCTTGTTACTTCATTGAGCATCATGAATTGGTCTTGGGTCATCTACACTCGATTACCCCATCCTTAGATTCACTTATATCTCTTGCATTACACTTGTGTAGTTTGCTATCTCTCTTCCTTTATTTAAGTTGCTAGATTCATTAGCTAAACAACAACCTTTTCATATTTCTTAACTCAATTAGTACTTTGCATTCTTGATGTTTTGAACTAAACCCATTGGATTCGATAACTCTTATACTATTTGTATATTGAGTAATTGGTCTCAAAGACTTGCAAAAAGTCTACTATCAATTTGGCGCCGTTGCCAATTGGGTTTTAAATTCAACATTAAGATTTAAGTTCTTTTTGAGATTAAGTTTTATTCTCCTTTGATTACTAATGTCTTTCACTTTCCATTGCTATCTCTCAAACCTATAGGTGCATGCATATGCGATCTCGAGGCAACGACAATCTAGTTGAACCAAAGGACGACATACATTGCTCATACGGAGGGGTTAGAACAAGGGAAGCACGTGTGATACAATAAGAAGTTGAGAATGACATTGATCACTTTGAAAATGTTCCACTTGGGGACATTCATGACAATGTGGACAACCTTCCACATCATCGCCAAGGTGGTAATGGAAACCACCCCGCACAAGGTGGTAATGAAAACCACCACGCTCAAGGCGAACAAGCTCAAGACGTCCCACATCCACCCGCCCGGCCAATGAGAGCCCCTAACCATCAAAACCGTCAAGGGCTCAAAACGTGGTAGGTGCGGGTGATGCCGCCAATGCCCATCAAAACCGTCAAGGGATCCATGCTCCACCGGTTGAGAACAATAACTTCGAGGTGAAACCGGGATTGATCAACATGGTTCAAAGTAACAAATTTCACGACTTATCTAGGGAGGATCCATTGGATCATATCGATCAATTTGATAGGATATGTGGGTTAACCAAGATGAACGGTGTTTCGGAAGATGGTTTCAAGCTAAGACTTTTTCCATTCTCCCTTGGAGAAAAAGCTCATCAATGGGAAAAGAGTCTTCCTCAAGGTTCAATCACGTCTTGGGACGATTGCAAGCGAGCCTTCCTTGCAAAGTTCTTTTTTCTTTCAAGGACCGCCAAGTTGAAGAATGAATTCTCGGGTTTCACACAACGCGGAAACGAATCCTTCAACGAAGCTTGGGAGCGGTTTAGAAGCTACACCTCTGAATACATGTGACCAAATCCTCGAACCTCTCGATATGATCCATGGAATGTTCATGAGATAGGCCATGGAAAGGACTCTGACTGAAGAGAGCATAGTACGCAGACTTCAGCTCGAAGTCGTTCCTCTGAAAAGTTGGGATGCGAATCGCAGATCGATTGGCATAGAACTGATCAGGTCTGTTGTGCTCGCCAAGTGTCCTAACTCGATCACCTGCAGCATTCCCAACGTTGGCGCGCCCAACTGGTGCGACAATCTCAATAACATCAGCAGGGACAACGACGTTTCCAGCTTCATCAAGTCGTTGCCCTCCCTCATTGCACACATGACCCTCTTGGTCTCTCAAGACTCCAGCTTCATCAGCTCTTAAAACCATTGGGTTGTTCATCCCTGATGTTTGCTTTGTCTTTCTGTTTGTGCGTTCCACAAGCGCTAGCTGTTCCAGTGACAGTTCAACTAGCTGAGTGCTCTTGTTGCTTCTGGTTTCACGAACGGACATACACCTGAAACCAAAGCACTAGACAAGGCACGTAAGTAACCAAAAAAATACTTTGAGTATCGATCGATACCAAGTGGTGTCGATAGATATCAAAAAAAAAAGACGACGAGTATCGACCGATACTAGGTAGTATCGATCGATACCGACGAACTTAGTCGAAACTCGACAGCTAAAAACTAAAGGCGAAATTGAGTCCCCATCAACGGCGCCAAATTTGATTTTCTCAAATTAATACCCTATTAAGATACTAAAGCAGTAGTTATAGTATAGCTAGGGGTCGAACCACAAAGACTCACAGAGAAGCACAATAGATTGTATAGTATCGAATTAAGCTAAGCCAAGAGATGTAATTGAAAGCAGTGCATAAATTAAAAGGGTTGTAATTCAATTGGGAGAAATATAGGCTCAGGATATTTCTCAGGAAATCAATGAATGCAGATAAACTAACTAACAGGATTCAGATTTAGCGCGGCTCTTGAACTTAAATCACTAAAGTATAATTAACCAACTGTCGTTGCGAGAATTATCTAAATCTAAATCTTAGGAATTCCAAATCTCTTTGCGAATCCTAAAGTCTAAATCAGCTTTACTATCAGGTTTGATATGTTCACAAATCAATTAAACCAAATCTCTTTGCCAATAAAACAAGCGAGCCAATGACATGAAAGCGCTTAATGAACATTTGGACAAGCAAGCCAACTTGATTGATAAACTCCTAGTGTCTTCTCAAAAGTCGGTTAGCTTTGTGGATGCTTATGATGAGAATCAAGGTTGCTATCAAGAGGAGAACGTGGACATGAACACCCAAGAGGAGGTGAATTACGTGGGGAACCAAGGAAACTACCAAAGAGAAGGGTTCAACCAAAACTATAGGAACCACCCCAACTTCTCTTACCCGAACACAAATGTTGAGAATTCACAAGACCAAGTCTACCCTCCGCAATCTAATCAAGCTCAAGGAGTCCCACAAAAGCAATTCCAACCTCAATGCCAAGCTTCTAACACCAACCAACAAGGTTATGTCCCAAGGAACCAATTCCAAGGGAACCAAAGTGGATTCTAACCCAAGCTCCACCCGGTTTTCAAGGCCAACAACAAGGGTTTGTGCCTCAAGGTCAAGCAACTACGTCTAAACCGCAAGAACTTGACTTGAACTCCATGTTCCAACAATTGCTAAAGGGACAAGCGGAGATCAATACACGTGTAGATTTCTCCTACACCGACCTCAACAACAAGATTGAGGCTTTAAACTCCAAGGACAAACACATGGAGACCAAGGACGCCTCATCTTCTTCACGTGCTCAAGGCACTTTGCCCGGTAAACCCGTACCAAATCCTAAGGAATATGTGAACGCTATCACCCTAAGGAGTAGCACGGTCTTACTCACAAGAGATGTCCCTTCTACTCTCAACGTGGACGTTGAGAACCAAAGTGGGGGGGGGTGATATGCTCAAATTAATACCCTATTAAGATACTAAAGCAGTAGTTATAGTATAGCTAGGGGTCGAACCACAAAGACTCACAGAGATGCACAATAGATTGTATAGTATCGAATTAAGCTAAGCCAAGAGATGTAATTGAAAGCAGTGCAGAAATTAAAAGGGCTGTAATTCAATTGGGAGAAATATAGGCTCAGGGTATTTCTCAGGAAATCAATGAATGCAGATAAACTAACTAACAAGATTCAGATTTAGCGCGGTTCTTGAACTCAAATCACTAAAGTATAATTAACCAACTGTCGCTGCGAGAATTATCTAAATCTAAATCCTAGGAATTCAAAATCTCTTTGCGAATCCTAAAGTCTAAATCAGCTTTAATATCAGGTTTGATATGTTCACAAATCAATTAAACCAAATCTCTTTGCGAATAATCAATTTGCTCACTTAAGGTTCTATCAGGTAATTAATCGCACTATCGTGCCTAATCAATTATCCTAAGATCTAAGTTCCAGATTCATCAACCTAGAATTAGCTTTGAACACAACCTAAGCGAAGAACTAATTCAGATGGTGAATCCTAAAAAAATTAATCAACATAGCATTCAAAGAAAACCCTTATGAGAACCCTGAACCTAAAGTGGATATACTCAGACATGGAGATTGATAACAACATGATTGAATAGATCATCAAAGAAATCAATAGAAAACAGGAGTTCAGAGTTGTCTCTCCAAAAACCAAAAGTAAAATCAAAGTAAAATAAAGCATAGCCTAAAATTGGCTGTAAAACCTAATTATATAGCTAAAACACGTTCTGGGCCTTCTTGTAAATATTAAAGACTTCTGGACCAAGTTGCAATTCTTCAACTCTTCATTAAAGTCGCGGGTCGTGTCTGCTGTGATGAGTGTCGATCGATACCAGGGGGTATCGATCGATGCTAGACGTGAAATCGGGTACTCAGCAACACGAACTTCTGCTTCGCTCCAGAATGCTCCAGAAAGCTCCAATATTTCCAATTATGCTCCAAACGTGCTAAGACCTGTAAAAGACTCTAAAACACTACGAAATAGAATAAAGACTCTATAAAACAGACTTATATCATGGCCTAAAACGGGTAAAAATCATGATATATCAACTCCCCCAGACTTAGCATTTGCTTGCCCTCAAGCAAATAGAAAACTAAACCAGAGAAAGAGGTTTGAAAACGCGGAGACTCACCTGTTCAGGAACCATCGCAGAGATCTTTTTCCCAAGTACCCAAATGTTACCTAACCAGCTTTTGATCTAACCACCATGTACTTCTCCGTAGACATTCTCAGCTTTTCCAGACTCCACACAAAATTTCGCAGCATTGTTCAAATAAAACCCTCATCGCCAGTTTCATCGCTGCAGCCAATGTTCAAGAACCTTCTAGATTCTTTACCATACAATATCATGACAAGGAATCACCCTTTTTCTCACTTTTTGTATCACTTTCTCTCTCCCAGACTTATTTCTTATTATGTTATCTTTTTTAATTTTCAGCCTTGCATATACACATCAAGGTATGAGACGCGAGTATTGATGGTGTTTGCCACCAAATGCCCGGTTCTTCCCTCTCTATGTATCAAAGGTTTAGACGAATAGTGGTATCATGGGAAATTTTCCTAACATCGCTTTTAACCTTTGTGTGATCATTCCCTCTTAAGTAGAATAATGGGATCGCTGGAAATTTTCCTAACCCTCTACTCAGAAGAAAATCGTCTCATCTTTTATGCTCTTATTAATCAACTTATAACAGGGGAGAGAGATACCATAACTCTAAACATGTGGGTTCCTTTGTCAGATATGAATGATGAATCAAACTCCTTAAACACTAACCACATTGATGAAGTGCAAAAATTTGGCTCAGGCTTCAGAAGAACTCTGCTGGAGACATGGATGTTTTCTAGTCAACTGGTCAGTCCTTGGATTTTTCATTAGTCGATCTAGAACAGATCCTGCAACACTGGTCACTCAAAAACAAAATCAAAACAACAATTCAAGCACAAGATCATCATCTCCAACAAGTTTTGACTCAATAAATCGATTTTGACTCGATAAAACAACTGACTCTAAGAAAAATAAACACAATGTCAGCAGACACCTCCCCCAGACTTGAACAACACTGTCCCCAGTGTTATCTAGCCTAGAGTCAGTGAAAGAAAACAAAAGAACAAAATAAAATTAGGAAAAACAAGAAGTTACCTTGCTGGAACATCGAGTATCGATCGACACACATATTGGTATCGATTGATACCAGACTTAAATCGGCTTGATGAACCGTACATTCGCGATTGGTGTCGACCGATACCAATGGGGTATCGATCGACACTAGGCGATTTCGGATTTTTGCTCCTTGTTTATCCTGACACAAACACAAAACGAAAAATGAAACAGAAAAAGAATCAAAAGCAGACTCACCAGTGGGTTGCCTCCCACCAAGCGCTCGTTTTACGTCATTAGCTTGACTGTAACCCCCTTCAGGCAAGATAAGAATGCGAGCTTGCACCAAAACAGGCTCCACAACTTGACATTGCTAGCTTCAGAGTTTTGCTCAACAAACCATCCACAAACTCTTGCCCTTTTTCCTTCAGCTCCGAAGTAAGAAGTACTCTAGCCTTAGAGAATGGTTTCGAGGCTCCTTTGCACTTCACCTTGTACTCAATCGAATCTCCATCATAGTTCAAAGGTGTCAAAGTGACATGGAGATTCTCGACTCTTTTGCTCTTCGCCTTCTTCTTTGTTGCTTTAACCTTCTTGACAACTTCCTTGGGGATGCTGGGCGGTTCAATCGGGACGTCTGTGCCAGTAGGCATGTCAGGAGGCTCTTCCAAAAGATCAACTGCTAGCGACTTTTCTGTAACAATCTCGATGCTAGAGACACGTGTGGGAGCACCTCCAGGGGGAATGACATCATAATAGACCCCTCCATCAATGTAATAGAAAGAGGTTCTCTTGTTAGGGGTGTCTATGATTGCGCCAGCAGTAGCCATAAACAGTCGTCCCAGGAGTAAAGGTATACGAGATATTGCACTCATCTCCACAACCTGAAAATCAGTAGGCACCAGACAATCTCCTACTTTGACAAACAAACCATGGACATTACCGTATGGAAGCGAGGTAGAATCGTTTGCGAATGTGATAGATATCTTTGAAGATCGAATATCAGCGCCCAACCGTTCTGCAATTGCCCTTGAGATGACATTGACACTAGCCCCTGAGTCAACGAGAGACTCTTTGAACTCAACTCCAGAGATAGAGCATGGAACTACGAATCTTCCTGGGTATTCCCTTTGGGTCAGCTGTCTTAGTGGAGGTGGTGCACCTCTAACCTTAATGAAGAGTGCCTTAATCTCTTCCTCAGTTTCTCTGCAATCCTTGAAGTGACTTAGCAGAGGACGGTGTTCTAGAGCTTCTTCAAAGGTTGATTCATTGGAGATCCTTCGTACCATCTTCTCAAAGTCACGCAGCTGCTTTGGAGAAATGAGATCTCTGAGGTGTCAAGGAATAGGATTCAGCTTCTTGGGCTTGCGAACTCTTTCTTCGATCAACTCAGGTGTTTTCACAATTTCTGGCTCGATCTGCAATGGGTATCGATCGACACCATGCAGGGTATCGATCGATGCTATCGCTGTTGAATCGTCCTTGACAGATATATCATTAATAGGAAGCTCCACAATCAGCGTATCCAGCGTAGCCTGGCATCTGGCGTCCTCAACCTCCTTCTTAGTCCTCCCAACAGCTCTGGGATAAGGTATCCTAGGTATATAGACTCGTTCTTGAACTTATTTAGGCACCACAGTCAAAATCTCAAGTGTTTCCTCAAAAATCGCCTCAGTATCGACCAATACCAATGGGGTATCGATCGATACACGGGTTTTGGAAGTATCCCGTTTCAAAATTGTAACTGGCATCGATCGACACTTGGGGATATCGATCGATGTCTTGGCGATTTCAGGATCCTCATCGAAATTTTCTGCACTTGAGGAGATTGCATTGACGTGTGCTCTTGGATTTTCAGTTCTCCCTGGAAGAAAACCTTCCTGCCTCTGCACAACTGATGCGGTCTGAGCGACCTGACTTTCCAGCTTCCTCTCACAAAGGTTGACAGCTTCAATCTTCCCATTAAGGTGGTCAATCTTCCCATTGAGATCAGTGTACAGATGGTCAATCTTCCCATTGAAATCCACTTGCAGTTTTTGCTGTCCCTGAAGAATCTGCTCAAGCATGGATTCCATCTTATTATCCGTAGACTTTGGAGAGATGGGCTAGTACGAAGAATTCCTGTAATTGCGAGTGTTGTTGTTGAAGTTTCGGTTGTTGTTGTACCCAAATTGTTGACCCTGAAATCCAGAACCACCAACGTAGTTACAATCCCCCACTTCAACTCCACTGATATCATCGACTCCATCAGCAAAGTGTACATCCTTCTTCGACTTCCCAATCAAAATATCCAGCTTCACTTGAACTTCAGCAATTTGAGATCCATCAATTCCTGCAGACTGCTTCTTTCTCTCGAAATCAGCATTCTTGGTGCTATTACTAGATGCAAAGTTCTCAATTAGCACAACCGCATCATTTGGATACCTGGTGTTGAAGTTCCCATTACTCGCAGTATCCAGAGCCATCTGGTACCTCCAATCGATCTCTCTGTAGAAAGTACCCAGCAGCTGAACCTGATTGAACCCGTGGTGCGGATAATCACTCTGATATGACTTGAAACGAATCCAAGCTGCTTTAAGTGCCTCGATTGGACCTTAAGAAAACTGGGAAATTTTGTTCATGAGCTCTTCAGATCTTGCATCATCATAGAAATTGCACATGAATGCATTCTTCGTCTCATCCCATGTAGTTAGCGAACCAGGAGCCAACTGTTTCAGCCAATAAGCAGCATCTCCACTAAGAGAGAATGGGAAAAGTTTGCAGAATAGGAACTCGTTGGGCACTCCATTGTACTTCATCCCTGTGACCAAATCCTCGAACCTCTCGATATGATCCATGGAATGTTCATGAGATAGGCCATGGAAAGGACTCTGACTCAAGAGAGCATAGTACGCAGACCTCAGCTCGAAGTCGTTCCTCTGAAAAGTTGGGATGCGAATCGCAGATCGATTGGCATAGAACTGATCAGGTCTGTTGTGCTCGCCAAGTGTCCTAACTCGATCACCTGCAGCATTCCCAACGTTGGCGCGCCCAACTGGTGCGACAATCTCAATAACATCAGCAGGGACAACGACGTTTCCAGCTTCATCAAGTCGTTGCCCTCCCTCATTGCACACATGACCCTCTTGGTCTCTCAAGACTCTAGCTTCATCAGCTCTTAAAACCATTGGGTTGTTCATCCCTGATGTTTGCTTTGTCTTTCTGTTTGTGCGTTCCACAAGCGCTAGCTGTTCCAGTGACAGTTCAACTAGCTGAGTGCTCTTGTTGCTTCTGGTTTCACGAACGGACATACACCTGAAACCAAAGCACGTAAGTAACCAAAAAAATACTTTGAGTATCGATCGATACCAAGTGGTGTCGATAGATATGAACAAAAAAAGACGACGAGTATCGACCGATACTAGGTAGTATCGATCGATACCGACGAACTTAGTCAAAACTCGACAGCTAAAAACTAAAGGCGAAATTGAGTCCCCATCAACGGCGCCAAATTTGATTTTCTCAAATTAATACCCTATTAAGATACTAAAGTAGTAGTTATAGTATAGCTAGGGATCGAACCACAAAGACTCACAGAGATGCACAATAGATTGTATAGTATCGAATTAAGCTAAGCCAAGAGATGTAATTGAAAGCAGTGCATAAATTAAAAGGGTTGTAATTCAATTGGGAGAAATATAGGCTCAGGATATTTCTCAGGAAATCAATGAATGCAGATAAACTAACTAACAGGATTCAGATTTAGCGCGGCTCTTGAACTCAAATCACTAAAGTATAATTAACCAACTGTCGTTGCGAGAATTATCTAAATCTAAATCTTAGGAATTCCAAATCTCTTTGCGAATCCTAAAGTCTAAATCAGCTTTACTATCAGGTTTGATATGTTCACAAATCAATTAAACCAAATCTCTTTACGAATAAAACAAGCGAGCCAAGGACATGAAAGCGCTTAATGAACATTTGGACAAGCAAGCCAACTTGATTGATAAACTCCTAGTGTCTTCTCAAAAGTCGGTTAGCTTTGTGGATGCTTATGATGAAAATCAAGGTTGCTATCAAGAGGAGAACATGGACATGAACACCCAAGAGGAGGTGAATTACGTGGGGAACCAAGGAAACTACCAAAGAGAAGGGTTCAACCAAAACTATAGGAACCACCCCAACTTCTCTTACCCGAACACAAATGTTGAGAATTCACAAGACCAAGTCTACCCTCCGCAATCTAATCAAGCTCAAGGAGTCCCACAAAAGCAATTCCAACCTCAATGCCAAGCTTCTAACACCAACCAACAAGGTTATGTCCCAAGGAACCAATTCCAAGGGAACCAAAGTGGATTCTAACCCAAGCTCCACCCGGTTTTCAAGGCCAACAACAAGGGTTTGTGCCTTAAGGTCAAGCAACTACGTCTAAACCGCAAGAACTTGACTTGAACTCCATGTTCCAACAATTGCTAAAGGGACAAGCGGAGATCAATACACGGGTAGATTGCTCCTACACCGACCTCAACAACAAGATTGAGGCTTTAAACTCCAAGGAAAAACACATGGAGACCAAGGACGCCTCATCTTCTTCACGTGCTCAAGGCACTTTGCCGGGTAAACCCGTACCAAATCCTAAGGAATATGTGAACGCTATCACCCTAAGGAGTAGTACGGTCTTACCCACAAGAGATGTCCCTTCTACTATCAACGTGGACGTTGAGAACCAAAGTGGGGGGGGGGGGTGATATGCTCAAATTAATACCCTATTAAGATACTAAAGCAGTAGTTATAGTATAGCTAGGGGTCGAACCACAAAGACTCACAGAGATGCACAATAGATTGTATAGTATCGAATTAAGCTAAGCCAAGAGATGTAATTGAAAGCAGTGCAGAAATTAAAAGGGCTGTAATTCAATTGGGAGAAATATAGGCTCAGGGTATTTCTCAGGAAATCAATGAATGCAGATAAACTAACTAACAAGATTCAGATTTAGCGCGGTTCTTGAACTCAAATCACTAAAGTATAATTAACCAACTGTCGCTGCGAGAATTATCTAAATCTAAATCGTAGGAATTCCAAATCTCTTTGCGAATCCTAAAGTCTAAATCAGCTTTAATATCAGGTTTGATATGTTCACAAATCAATTAAACCAAATCTCTTTGCGAATAATCAATTTGCTCACTTAAGGTTCTATCAGGTAATTAATCGCACTATCGTGCCTAATCAATTATCCTAAGATCTAAGTTCCAGATTCATCAACCTAGAATTAGCTTTGAACACAACCTAAGCGAAGAACTAATTCAGATGGTGAATCCTAATAAACTAATCAACCTAGCATTCAAAGAAAACCCTTATGAGAACCCTGAACCTAAAGTGGATCTACTCAGACATGGAGATTGATAACAACATGATTGAATAGATCATCAAAGAAATCAATAGAAAACAGGAGTTCAGAGTTGTCTCTCCAAAAACCAAAAGTAAAATCAAAGTAAAATAAAGCATAGCCTAAAATTGGCTGTAAAACCTAATTATATAGCTAAAACACGTTCTGGGCCTTCTTGTAAATATTAAAGACTTCTGGACCAAGTTGCAATTCTTCAACTCTTCATTAAAGTCGCGGGTCGTGTCTGCTGTGATGAGTGTCGATCGATACCAGGGGGTATCAATCGATGCTAGACGTGAAATCGGGTACTCAGCAACACGAACTTCTGCTTCGCTCCAGAATGCTCCAGAAAGCTCCAATATCTCCAATTATGTTCCAAACGTCCTAAGACCTGTAAAAGACTCTAAAACACTACGAAATAGAATAAAGACTCTATAAAACAGACTTATATCATGGCCTAAAACGGGTAAAAATCATGATATATCAACTCCCCCAGACTTAGCATTTGCTTGCCCTCAAGCAAATAGAAAACTAAACCAGAGAAAGAGGTTTGAAAACGCGGAGACTCACCTGTTCAGGAACCATCGCAGAGATCCTTTTCCCAAGTACCCAAATGTTACCTAACCAGCTTTTGATCTAACCACCATGTACTTCTCCGTAGACATTCTCAGCTTTTCCAGACTCCACACAAAATTTCGCAGCATTGTTCAAATAAAACCCTCATTGCCAGTTTCATCGCTGCAGCCAATGTTCAAGAACCTTCTAGATTCTTTACCATACAATATCATGACAAGGAATCACCCTTTTTCTCACTTTTTGTATCACTTTCTCTCCCCCAGACTTATTTCTTATTATGTTATCTTTTTTAATTTTCAGCCTTGCATATACACATCAAGGTATGAGACGCGAGTATTGATGGTGTTTGCCACCAAATGCCCGGTTCTTCCCTCTCTATGTATCAAAGGTTTAGACGAATAGTGGTATCATGGGAAATTTTCCTAACCTCGCTTTTAACCTTTGTGTGATCATTCCCTCTTAAGTAGAATAATGGGATCGCTGGAAATTTTCCTAACCCTCTACTCAGAAGAAAATCGTCTCATCTTTTATGCTCTTATTAATCAACTTATAACAGGGGAGAGAGATACCATAACTCTAAACATGTGGGTTCCTTTGTCAGATATGAATGATGGATCAAACTCCTTAAACACTAACCACATTGATGAAGTGCAAAAATTTGGCTTAGGCTTCAGAAGAACTCTGCTGGAGACATGGATGTTTTCTAGTCAACTGGTCAGTCCTTGGATTTTTCATTAGTCGATCTAGAACAGATCCTGCAACACTGGTCACTCAAAAACAAAATCAAAACAACAATTCAAGCACAAGATCATCATCTCCAACAAGTTTTGACTCAATAAATCGATTTTGACTCGATAAAACAACTGACTCTAAGAAAAATAAACACAATGTCAGCAGACACCTCCCCCAGACTTGAACAACACTGTCCCCAGTGTTATCTAGCCTAGAGTCAGTGAAAGAAAACAAAAGAACAAAATAAAATTAGGAAAAACAAGAAGTTACCTTGCTGGAACATCGAGTATCGATCGACACACATATTGGTATCGATTGATACCAGACTTAAATCGGCTTGATGAACCGTACATTCGCGATTGGTGTCGACCGATACCAATGGGGTATCGATCGACACTAGGCGATTTCGGATTTTTGCTCCTTGTTTATCCTGACACAAACACAAAACGAAAAATGAAACAGAAAAAGAATCAAAAGCAGACTCACCAGTGGGTTGCCTCCCACCAAGCGCTCGTTTTACGTCATTAGCTTGACTGTAACGCCCTTCAGGCAGAATAAGAATGCGAGCTTGCACCAAAATAGGCTCCACAACTTGACATTGCTAGCTTCAGAGTTTTGCTCAACAAACCATCCACAAACTCTTGCCCTTTTTCCTTCAGCTCCGAAGTAAGAAGTACTCTAGCCTTAGAGAATGGTTTCGAGGCTCCTTTGCACTTCACCTTGTACTCAATCGAATCTCCATCATAGTTCTGAGGTTGTCAAAGTGACATGGGGATTCTCGACTCTTTTGCTCTTCGCCTTCTTCTTTGTTGCCTTAACCTTCTTGACAACTTCCTTGGGGATGCTGGGCGGTTCAATCGAGACGTCTGTGCCAGTAGGCATGTCAGGAGGCTCTTCCAAAAGATCAACTGCTAGCGACTTTTCTGTAACAATCTCGATGCTAGAGACACATGTGGGAGCACCTCCAGGGGGAATGACATCATAATAGACCAATGGAGTGCCCAATGAGTACCTTTTCTGCAAACTTTTCCCATACTCTCTCGGTGGAGATGCTGCTTATTGGCTGAATCAGTTGACTCCTGGTTCGCTAACTACATGGGATGAGACGAAGAATGCATTCTTGTGCAATTTCTATGATGACGCGAGATCCGAAGAGGTTAGGAACAAAATTTCCCAGTTTTTTCAAGGTCCAACAGAGGGACTCAAGGCTGCTTGGATTCGCTTCAAATCTTATCAGAGAGGTTGTCCGCACCATGGGTTCAATCAAGTTCAGCTGCTGGGCACCTTCTACAGAGGGATCGATTGGAGGTACCAGATGGCTCTGGATACTGCGAGTAATGGAAACTTCAACACCAGGTATCCAGATGATGCAGTCGTGCTGATTGAGAACTTGGCGTCTAGCAATAGCACCAAGAATTCTGATTTCGACAGGAAAAAGCAAGTTGCAGGAATTGATGGGTCTCAGATTGCTGAAGTTCAAGCGAAGCTGGATATTTTGCTTGGGAAGTCGAAGAAGACTGTGCACTTTGCTGATGGAGTCAATAATATCGGTGGAGATGAAATGGAAGATTGTAACTACGTTGGTGGTTCTGGATTTCAGGGTCAGCAATTTGGGTACAACAACAACCGGAACTTCAGCAACAACACTCGAAATTATGGGAATTCTTCGTACCAGCCCATCTCTCCAAAGTCTACGGATAATAAGATGAAATCCATGCTTGAGCAGATTCTTCAGGGACAGCAAAAACTGCAAGTGGATTTCAATGGGAAGATTGACCATCTGTCAGTCTCTCCCAGAGGAAGCTGGAAACTCAGGTTGCTCAGACCGCATTAGCTGTGCAGAGGCAAGAAGGTTTTCTTCTAGGGAGAACTGAAAATCCAAGAGCACACGTCAATGCGATCTCCTCAAGTGCAGAAAATTTCGATGAGGATCCTGAAATCGCCAGGGCATCGATCGATACCCCCAAGTGTCGATCGATGCCGGTTACAATTCTGAAACGGGATACTTCCAAATCCCGTGTATCGATCGATACCCCATTTGTATCGGTCGATACTGAGGCGATTTCTGAGGAGACACCTGAGGTTTCGACTGTGGTGCCTAAGGTAGTTGCAGAACGAGTGTATATACCCAAAATCCCTTATCCTATAATTCCTAAGCTGACAAGGAAGGAATGGGAGGACGCTAGATGCAAGTATTTGCTGGATAAGCAGAACGTGGAGCTTCTTTCTGATGATGATGTATCTGCCAGGGATGATTCAACTGCACTAGTATCGATCGATACCCTACCTGGTGTCAATCGATACCCCTCGCAGAACGAGCCAGAAACTGTGAAAACACCTGAGTTGATTGCAGAAAGAGTTCGCAAGCCCAAGAAGCTGAATCCTATTCCTAAACACCTTAGGGATCCTATCACTCCAAATCAGCTGCGTGGCTTTGAGAAGATGGTACAAAGGATTTCCCCTGAATCAACCTTTGAAGAAGCTCTAGAGTGCCGTCCTCTGCTAAGTCACTTCAAAGATTGCAGAGAAACTGAGGAAGAGATTAAGGCACTCTTCATTAAGGCTAGAGGTACACCTCCACTGAGACAGTTACAACAGAGGGAAGACCTAGGGAAATTCGCGGTACCATGCTCTATCTCTGGAGTCGAGTTTAAATAGTCTCTCGTTGACTCAGGGGCTAGTGTTAATGTCATCTCAAGGGCAATTGCAAAACGGTTGGGCGCTGATATTCGATCTTCAAAGGTGTCTATCACATTCGCAAACGATTCCACCTCACTTCCATACGGTACAATCTCTGCTTTTCTGGTCAAAGTAGGAGATTGTCTGGTGCCGACTGATTTTCAGGTTGTGGAGATGAGTGCGATATCTCGTATTCCTATACTCCTGGGATGACCATTTATGGCTACTGCTGGTGCAATCATAGACACGCTTAATAAGAGAATCTCTTTCTCTTACATTGACGGAGGGGTCTATTATGATGTCATTCCCCGTAGGAGTGCTCCCACACGTGTCTCTAGCATCAATGTTTTTACAGAAAGGTCGATGGCAGTTGATCTTTTGGAAGAGCCTCCAGATGAGCCTACTGAACCGCCCAGTATTCCCAAGGAAGTTGTCAAGAAGGCTAACGCAACAAAGAAGAAGAAGGCCAAGAGCAAAAACGTCGAGAATCCCCATGTCACTTTGATACCTCAGAAGACTGATGGGAATTTGATTGAGTATAAGGTCAAGTGCAAAGGAGCTTTGAAGCCATTCTCTAAGGCTAGAATTCTTCTTACTTCGGAGCTGAAAGAGAAAGTACAGGAGTTTGTGGACAGCATGATGAGCAGAACTCTGACGCTAGCAATGTCAAGTTGTGGAGCCTGTTTTGATGCAAGCTCGCATTCCTATCCTGCCTGAAGGGCGTTACAGTCAAGCTATTGACGTTAAACGAGCGCTTGATGGGAGGCAACCCACTGGTGAGTCTGTCTTTGAGTCGTTTTTCCTTTTATTTTCGTTCGTTTTGTGTTTGTGTCTGGACAAACAAGGAGCAGACTCAAAATCGCCTAAGTGTCGATAGATACCCCCTGGTATCGATCGACACCAATCGCGAATGTACGGTTCAGCAAGTCGATTTAAGCCTGGTATCGATCGATACCAGGCTGTGTGTCGATCGATACTCGATGTTCCAGCAAGGTAACTTCTTGTTTTTCCCAATTTTATTCTGTTCTTTTGTTTTCTTTCACTGACTCTATGCTAGATAACACTGGGAACAGTGTTGTTCAAGTTTGGGGTAGGTGTCTGCTGAAATTGTGTTTGTTTTTCTTAGAGTTAGTTGTTTTATTGAGTCAAAATTGTTTTATTGAGTCAAAACTTGTTGGAGATAATGATCATGTGCTTGAACCTATTGATTTGATTTTGTTTTTGAGTGCACAGTGTTACAGGATCAGTTCTAGATGGACTAATGAAAAATCCTAAGACTGACCAGTTGACTAGAAAACATCCATGTTTCCAGCAGAGTTCTTCTGAAGCCTGAGCCAAATTTTTGCACTTCATCAATGTGGTTAGTGTTTTTAGAGCTTGATTCATCATTCATATCTGACAAAGGAACCCATGTGTTTAGATTAATAGTATCTCTCTCCCCTGTTATAAGTTGATAAATAAGAGCATAAAAGATTGAAATGATTTTCTTCTGAGTAGAGGGTTAGGAAAATTTCCAGCGATCCCATTATTCTACTTAAGAGGGAATGATCACACAAAGGATTGGAAGCGAGGTTAGGATTTTCCTATGATGCCATTATTTGCCTCCATCCTTTGATACATTGAGAGGGAAGAACCGGGGATTTAGTGGCAAACACCATCAATACTCGCGTTTCGGACCTTGATGTGTATATGCAAAGCTGAAAAGAAAAGAAAGAACATAATAAGAAATAAGTATGGGGGAGAGAAATCGATACAGAAAAGTGTGAAAAAGGGTGGTTCCTTGTCATGATATTGTATGGTAAAGAATCTAGAAGGTTCTTGAACATTGGCTGCAGCGATGAAACTGGCGAGGATGTCTTTACTTGAACAATGCTGTGGGATAATGTATGGAGTCTGGGGAAGCTGCGAATGTCTACGGAGAAGTACATGGTGGTTAGATCAAAAGCTGATTTGGTGATATTTGGGTACTTGGAAATTGGTTATTTCGATGGTTCGTGAACAGGTGAGTCTCCGCGTTTTCAAACCTCTTTCTCTGTTTAGTCTTCTATTTGCTTGAGGGCAAGCAAAGGCTAAGTCTGGGGGAGTTGATATATCATGGTTTTTACCCTGTTTAGGCCATGATATAAGTCCTTTTTATAGAGTCTTTCTAGTGTTTTGTAGTCTTTTAGAGTCCTTTTCAGGTTTTAGCACGTTTGGAGCGTAATTGGAAGTATTAGAGATTTCTGGAGCAGTTTGGAGCAAGGCTGAAGTTCGTGTTGCTGAGTATATGATTTCACGTCAAGCATCGATCGATACCCCCTGGTATCGATCGATACCCATCGCAGCATGACAAGACACGCGACTTAATGAAGAGTTGAAGAACTGCAGAATTGCCCCAGAAGTCTTTAATAATTACAAGAAGATCCAATTCGTGTTTAGGTTATTTATAGGGATTTTTACAGCCACTTTTAGGCTAAGCTTTATTTTCTATACTTTGGTTTGAGACAAGTCTGAATCTCCCTTCGTCTGAGATCAGATCTCAAAACCTCTTGTTATTCTTATTCTATTGATGATTTATTCAGTTATGTTGATTGTTTCATTCTCCATGTCTGAGTAAATCCACTTTAGGTTTATGGTTTTCTCATAAGGCTTTTCTCTGAATGCTAGGTTGATTATCTGTTTAGGATTCACCATCTGAATTAGTTCTTCGCCTTAGGTTGTGTTCAAAGCTAATTCTAGGTTGACGAATCTGGAACTTAGATTTTAGGATAATTGATTAGGCACGACAGTGCGATTAATTACCTGATAGAACCTAGGTGAGCAAATTGATTATTCGCAAAGAGATTTGGTTTAATTGATTTTTGAACACATAAAACCTGATATTAAAGCTGATTTAGACTTTAGGATTCGCAAAGAGATTTGGAATTCCTAGGATTTAGATTTAGATAGTTTTCGCAACGACAGTTGGTTAATTATACCTTAGTGATTTGAGTTCAAGAACTGCGCTAAATCTGAATCCTGATTAGTTAGTTTATTTGCATTAATTGATTTCCTGAAAAATACCCTGGGCCTATATTTCCTCCATTGAATTACATCTCGTTTAATTTTTGTACTGCTTTTAATTACATCTTCTGGCTTAGCTTAATTCTCAACTACATAATCTATTGTGCGTCTCTTTGAGTCCCTAGCTATACTACGACTACTGCTTTAGTACTGTTAGGGTATTAATTTGAGCATCAGAACCCTGAACCTAAAGTGGATCTACTCAGACATGGAGATTGATAACAACATGATTGAATAGATCATCAAAGAAATCAATAGAAAACAGGAGTTCAGCGTTGTCTCTCCAAAAACCAAAAGTAAAATCAAAGTAAAATAAAGCATAGCCTAAAAGTGGCTGTAAAACCTAATTATATAGCTAAAACACGTTCTAGGCCTTCTTGTAAATATTAAAGATTTATGGACCAAGTTGCAATTCTTCAACTCTTCATTAAAGTCGCGGGTCGTGTCTGCTGTGATGAGTGTCGATCGATACCAGGGGGTATCGATCGATGCTCGACGTGAAATCGGGTACTCAGCAACACGAACTTATGCTTCGCTCCAGAATGCTCCAGAAAGCTCCAATATCTCCAATTATACTCAAACGTGCTAAGACCTGTAAAAGACTCTAAAACATTACGAAATAGAATAAAGACTCTATAAAACGGACTTATATCATGGCCTAAAACTGGTAAAAACCATGATATATCAGGGGGGGGGGGTGGAACTTCAAGAAGATGAATACTTGGTTGAGGACGTGGTAGTGAGAGGTCAAGACAAAGAAAAACGGGTTGAAGAGGTGAAGACCAAGGCCGTGGTTCAAGAAGCGCCTAAGAAGAAAGAGAGTGTATTTGTGCCAAAACCTTATGTGCCTAAGTTACCTTTCCCGGTGTGTTTCAAGAAACAACTCATGGACAAGTATAAGGCGGTCTTCGACAAGCAAATGGAGAAGGTCGAACTTACAAAGCCATTGGTTGATGCATTTATACTTGTACCCCAATATACAAAATTCCTCAAGGACGCCGTGAAGGAAAGAGCCAAGGAAATGGAATCCATGGTAATCTTGACCGAAGAGTGTAGTTCCATCATCCAAAAGAAGGTGGTACAAACAAAACTTGGAGATCCCGGTTCATTTACCCTTCTGTGTGCACTTGGACCCTTGGCCTTTGAAAATTGTCTTTGTGACCTTGGAGCAAGCGTTAGCCTTATGCCGTTCTCGGTTGCAAAGCGGTTGGGTTTCACAAGGTACAAAGCTTGCAACATCTCATTTATATTGGCGGATAGGAGTGTGAGGGTACCCATTGGTTTGCTTGAAGATCTCCCAATAATGGTTAGAGATTTCATCGTCCCCACGGACTTTGTTGTTCTCGAAATGGATGAGGAGCCAAAGGATCCAATAATCTTTGGAAGACCGTTTTTGGCGACCGCGGGAGCCCTTATTGACGTGAGAAAGGGCAAGATTGACTTGCACTTGGGAAGAGGTGAAGTCCTCGAATTCGACATCAACAACGTGATGAAGAAGCCCACCATAAATGGGCAATGTTTCTACATAGAGATAATGGATGAACTCGCAGATGAGTTGCTTGAAGAGTTGAGTATTGAAGACGGTTTGCAAGTGGTCTTGACAAAAGAGCATGGTGTGAATGGATTTTTGGGTGAAGAAAGCCAAGGATATGAGCTACTCATGGACTTGCAGAAGCCGGTTGAAAGAGACACGCCATTTGTAGAGTTGGGTAACCGAGTGACAAGGTTTGAAGTTGGCTCAAGCACGGGTACGGTTCAAGAGAGTTTTGCGTTAGTCGTGGAAGAAACTAGCAAGGGTAAGACTAGTTTTGATGATGACGATTGGAGCGAGCTCAAGGCCCCTAAGGTGGACCTAAAGAAACTTCCCGTTGGGCTAAGGTACGCTTTCCTAGGTCCCAACGAGTCTTACCCAGTTATTGTAAATGATAGTTTGAATGAGAATGAAGTATCCTCCCTCTTAATTGAACTTAGGAAGTATAGGAAAGCCATTGGTTATTCTTTGGATGACAACAAGGGTATTTCCTCTACTTTATGCACACATAGAATCCATCTAGAAGATGAATCAAAGACTTCTATTGAACATCAAAGGAGGTTGAATCCGAATTTTAAGGAAGTTGTAAAGAAAGAGATTCTCAAGCTTTTAGATGCGGGTATTATCTACCCAATATCGGATAGTACTTGGGTCTCACCGGTTCATTGTGTGCCTAAGAAAGAGGGGATAATAGTTATTAAAAATGAAAGGGATGAAATGATACCTACTAGGACCATAACCGGGCATAGGATGTGCATTGTCTATAGGAAGCTCAATTTATCTACTCGTAAGGATCCCTTTCCATTACCTTTCATAGATAAAATGCTTGAACGTTTAGCTAATCATCCATTTTATTGTTTTATAGATGGTTATTCGGGTTTCTTTCAAATTCCCATACATCTGAACGACCAAGAGAAAATGACTTTCACATGCCCTTATGGTACTTTCGCATATCGAAGGATGCCGTTCGGGTTATATAATGCACCAGCAACCTTTCAACGGTGTATGATGTCTATATTTTCGGATTTGATCGAAAAAATGGTTGAGGTCTTTATGGACGATTTTTCCGTATATGGCTCTTCGTTTGATGTTTGACTTTCTAATCTTTGTAGGGTCTTGCAACAATGTGAGGAGGCGAACTTGGTGCTCAATTGGGAGAAGTGCCATTTCATGGTACGTGAGGGCGTCGTGCTTGGGCATAAGATCTCCAAGAAGGGGATTGAGGTAGACAAGGCCAAGATAGAGGTCATGGTTAGCTTGGAGCCACCAAGGACGGTTAAGGATGTCCGAAGCTTTTTGGGTCATGCGGGATTCTATCGCCGTTTCATTAAAGACTTCTCAAAGATCACAAGGCCTCTCAGTAGGCTACTTTCCAAGGATGTTGAGTACAACCTTGATGATGAGTGTATGGTGGCGTTCTTGGAGATAAAAAAGAGTTGGTTAGTGCTCCTATTGTCCAAGCACCGGATTGGGATCTCCCTTTCGAGATTATGTGTGACGCGAGTGATTTCGTGGTTGGAACCGTCTTAGGCCAAAGGAAGGACAAGAAGACCAACGTCATCTACTATGCAAGTAGAACTTTGGATGACACTCAAGCTCGGTACGCCACCACGGAGAAAGAATTGCTAGCGGTAGTATTTGCCATGGAAAAGTTTTGGTCTTATGTAGTGGGCTTGAAGATCATAGTCTACACGGATCATGCGGCTTTGAGGTACATACACGCCAAGAAAGACACCAAGCCGAGACTTCTCCGCTGGATTCTACTCTTGCAAGAATTCGACATGACGATTGTGGACAAGAAAGGTATATAGAATTGGGTCGCGAAGCACTTATCTAGATTGAGGATTGAGGATCTTGTTCCACTTGATGACAAACTCCCCGAGGATAGTCTTATGGTGGTGAGAGTCTTGAAGAAAGGAGTAGTGATGTAAGAACCGGTGGTGGCTCTCACGTCAAGGGGATAGATGCGGTGAGCTAGGCAGGCGGTCGCCCTCTCCTTGGCTCCTTTGATGATTGTAGGTGAAAGTAATCTGACACGCAGGCGGTCGCCCTCTCGTGTGGGATTAAGATGGGATGTGTTGATGGAGTGAGTTCACGACACAAAGATTAGATGAGCCTTTGATACGGTGAAGGATCTAAGCTTGCTTTAATTGCACAAACAAAGCCAAGAACAAGAGTTTCTCAAGATACTACTTAAAGAAGAACTGCGTTATTTTATTGATAGGTAAAAAGGTGTCGAACTACAATGCCGCAAAGGAACTTTATAAAGGGGTTCGTCGGCTTGAACCTACTAGGGTTCGACTCAAAGCAAGCAAAGACTCAAAACAACAAGACTTTTGAAAGAAACAACACGCAGTTCTAAAACAAAACAAGAAAACCGTAAGCTAAACTAAACAAAGCTCATCGTTTCATTTAATCCATAATAGGAAAGTTTATGAGCGACTCTTAAAAAATAAACTTAGGACGACGAATTGCTGAAGGCTTTAGTCGTTGATCATGTTGGAAACACCTGCAAGCACAATATAATAATTGAAAAGCTTACATTGATGAGTAGACGTCCAAGGAGCCGCGTGCATGCCTTTTGAAGATGGTCCTGGTGCAAGTGCGTCTTTGTCTTGAAGTATGTTGTAGGAGCCTCCTCTGATGCTCTCTAAGTCAGAAGAATCTTGATCTTCAAGTTCTTGCTCTCCCTCCGCGGTGATCTCCTCTTCTTGCCCCATTTGGCTCCTCTCGGATATGATGAGTTAGTTGTGAAGGGACTTGATTCCTGAGCTACTTTCCACCAATCCAACTGGACCATTAGTCTTAGAATATATTTTTAGTCGATGAAAATTACCTGCCTTGACGAGACCATTGTTTTGGTGGCTTTCTAAGCTATTTGGATTCTTCCCGGCTAAAACTGTCTCGGCTAAAACTGCCTCGGTGAGATTTCTATCAGCTAAAACTGATTCAGCCTATTTTCTCTCGGCTAAAACTGATGCGGCCTGATTTCCCTCGACTAAATCACTTCTCTCGACTAAAACTGATTCGATCAGATTTCCTTCGGCTAAATCACTTCTCTCGGCTAAAACTGGCTCTAAGAGGTTGTTATGTCCGAATATGACATTGAGGTTAGGCAGCAAAGGATCTGTTGGTTCTAAGGAGTTAATATAGGTGTGTAGGGCCTTTTTATATCTATTCCTCATTTGCTTGATCATAGAACGCGTCATAGCCCCTTCTTGGACTGTCGGCATGATGCTTGGAATGTCCTTTGGGTCGATGTCCACATCATTTCCTCCTTCTTCAGAAGGTTTTGGCCTCAAAACTTGATTTACTGCGTCAAAATAAGATAAGTCAGCAACGTTGGAAGTGTGAGAAATGTTATACTTACCTGGCAAGTCAAGACGATAAGCATTGTCATTGATTTTGCTTAAAATTTTGAATGGGCCGTCGCCTCTAGGTGAGAGCTTGGAGGCACGTTTGTTTGGGAATCTTTCTTGTCTCATATGAAGCCACACCCAATCTCCAGGCTCAAAAATCATCTCTTTCTTGCCCTTGTCCGCTGCCTTCTTGTAGCTATCCGTCTTCTTTTCAAGATTTGTCTTTGCCGTCTCATAAAGCCTTTTGAAGAGTTCTCCTCGCCTTAAGCCATCTAAACTAACCTGTTCTACTTGTGCTATAGGCCTTAAATCAACTAGAGACAAAGGGTTAGTGCCATAAACAACCTCGAAAGGAGACAGCTTCGTAGATGAATGCCTTGCGCGGTTATAAGCAAATTCAACAAATGGAATACAATCTAACCAAGTCTTCATATTTTTACCAAGGGCTGCTCTAAGCAGAGTGCCAAGAGTTTTGTTCACTACCTCAGTTTGGCCATCTGTTTGAGGATGGCAAGTTGTAGAGAACAAAAGCTTTGTTCCTAGCTTTCTCCACAATGTTCTCCAAAAGTGACTCAAAAATTTCATGTCACGGTCAGAGATGATGGTCCTTGGAACTCCATGCAAGCGCACCACTTCCTTAAAGAACAAGTTAGCAATCTGAGTTGCATCATTTGTTTTTCACACGGGATGAAGTGTGCCATCTTGGAGAACCGGTCAACTACTACGAAGATGGAGTCTTTGTGCCTAATCTTTGGCAAACCTATGACGAAATTCATCGAAATATCTACCCAAGGGACGTTAGGTATAGGAAAAGGCATGTAAAGACCGTGAGGATGTGACATGAATTTAGCTTTGTGGCATTGTACGCATCTTGCACATAATCGCTCCACATCTCTCTTTAAGTGAAGCCAATAGAAGTGGTCCATTACTACTGCCAAAGTCTTGTCTACTCAGAAATGCCCCATTAGGCCTCCTCCATGTGCTTCACTAAGCACTAGCTCCCTCATAGATCCCTGCGGAATACACAATCGTTTATCTCAAAAAAGAAAATCATCTTGTAAATAGAACGGACCGTGGGGTCCTTTGATGCATTCGGTGTAGCTTTCTCTGAGCTCAGGGTCGTCTTTATATTGCTCCTTGATGTGTTCAAATCCAAGGATCTTTGATTCCATGGTGGCAATGAGTGCAAATCTTCTAGATAGCGTGTCGGCCACCACATTTTAATTGCCCTTCTTGTATTTGATGACATAGGGAAAGGTTTCTACGAACTCTAGCCACTTAGCATGCCTCCTTTTGAGTGAAGTCTGGCTACACAAGTGCTTCAAAGTCTCGTGATCCGTATGTATGACGAACTCCTTGGACAGCAAGTAATGCTGCCATGTTTCTAGCGCTATAACCAAAGCATATAGTTCTTTGTCATAGGTAGGGTAGTTAAGTGTAACCCCACTCAGCTTCTCACTGAAGAAAGCTACTGGCCTCTTCCTTTGGTGAAGCACAGCTCCAATTCCCAATCCTGAAGCATCACACTCCACTTCAAACATTTCATCAGTCCGGGAGGGCAAGAACTGGTGCTTGGGTCAGTCTGTCTTTGAGTGTGTTGAAAGCTGCCTCTTGAGCTGCTCCCCAAGAAAATGGAGTGTTCTTCTTGATCACAACTATAAGAGGTGCAGCTAGGGTGCTGAAATCCCTTACAAATCGTCTATAGAAACTCGCCAAGCCATGAAAACTCCTAACATGTCTGATACTTGTTGGTGTAGGCCATTCTTGTATGGCTTTGATCTTTTCCTCATCAACTTGTAGCCCTTCCCTGCTAACTACAAAGCCTAAGAATACAAGCTTGTCAGTATAAAACACACACTTCTTTAGGTTAGCAAATAAGCCTTCCTTTCGAAGCGTTTTTAAAACAAGTTCAAGATGAGATAAGTGTTTAAAATGATCCTTACTGTAAATCAGTATGTCGTCAAAGTAGACAACTACAAATTTACTAATATAGGACCTCAAAACCTGGTTCATAAGTCTCATGAAGGTGCTAGGTGCATTGGTGAGGCCGAATGGCATCACTAGCCACTCGTAAAGGCCTTGTTTTGTTTTGAAAGCTGTTTTCCATTCGTCTCCTTCTCTCATGCGCACTTGGTGATATCCACTCTTTAGATCTATTTTGGAGAAGACAGTAGCTCCACTTTGCTCATCTAGCATGTCGTCTAGACGTGGGATGGGGTGTCGGTATTTGATAGGTATGTTGTTGATTGCTCCACAATCTACACACATCCTCCAACTCCCATCCTTCTTTGGCACTAGTAGGACCGGCACAGCACAAGGACTAAGGGACTCTCGGATATATCCTATGTCCATAAGTTCTTGCACCTGTTTCTCCAATTCTTTAGTCTCTTGCGGATTCATTCTATAAGCTGCTTTGTTTGGCAAAGGGGAGCCCGGCACTAGATCAATCTGATGTTCTATGCCTCTTAGTGGAGGCAAGCCAGGAGGGATCTCCTCAGGGAAGATATCTCTGAACTTGTCTAGCAAGGCATTGATTTCAGGGGGAAGCTCCACCTCCATATAACCTGCGCTTAAACACTCTTTATAGATCATTAGTAATATAGTGCCATTGGCACTCATGACTCGGTTTAGTCCACTAGTAGTAATGTACAAAGAAGATTTAGAGGACTTATTCTCTTTGTTCATCATGTTTTGAAGTTTTTGAACCTCCGTTGGGCTTAGAGGTGCTAGATTGAACTTTCGGTCCGAATGAGTGAAACTATAGTAGTTGGTCCTCCCGTTGTGCATGGTGGCTTTGTCAAATCGCCATGGCCTGCCAAGTAGTAAATGGCCAGCTTGCATTGGCACCACATCACAGAGCACTTGGTCTTGATATCTCCCCACACTAAATGGGACAGTCACTTGCTCGGTCACTTTGAGCTCCGTTGCATCATTGAGCCATTGGAGCTTGTATGGCCTCGGATGCTTAGTCTTTTCAAGACCTAATCTGTCCACCATAAACTTGCTAGTCACGTTAGTACAAGATCCCCATCTATAACAAGATTACATACCTTATTCATGATGGTGCATCGCGTGTGAAACAAGTTTTCGCGTTCGACCTTCTCTTCTAGTTGTATTTGCACACTTAGGACCCTTCTTGTTACTAATAGATAGTCACAAGTATCAGGGAACTCTACATCTTCATGCTCCTCATCAAGACCCTCTTCCCCTTCATCTTGTGACTCGTAGCCTCCATTAGAGGTGATGATCATCACTCTCTGATTTGGACAATCTCTTGCATAGTGCCCTCGGCCCTGACACTTAAAACAAGTAATGTCACGAGCTCTAGCTTGACCGGTATTAGAGAACTTACCTTTCTCTGGTCTTGTTGTCTTTGGGAATTCATTGGCCTTGCCTTTGAATCTTGAATCGATTTCAATAGCCTTGCCCTTGTCTACGGGCTTGCTGCCACTTTCTTGCCAAGGTTGGTTGCTTCTGTTTCTATTGGATAAGGACGTCTTTCTCTTGATTTGTTGCTCCACTTGCACAGCCAAGTGTAGTAGCTTATGGATCCCACTGTATTTGGTCCTCTCCACTTTCCTAGCTATGCGTTCTTGCAAGCCATCAATGAATTGTGCCATTAAGGTTTCTTCGGATTCTTCTAGTTCCAAGGAGTGCATAAGCTTCTCAAACTCCTCAAAAATACTCCTCTACGCTCCTTGTTCCATGTGCCAACTTACGAAAACGCTTTTTCAAGTCTCTATGATAGTGTTCAGGAACATACCTTAACCTTAAAAGGTATTTCATGTCATGCCAAGTTTGAATGGGTCCAAAGACTTGGCGTCTCCTCTCAGCTACGGTCCTGTCCCACCAAGCTAGTGCATTCTCAGTGAGTTGAGCTGCGGCTAATGCCCCCTTCTTGAGTTCTCCGTAGCCATAGCATTCAAAGATATACTCCAAACGCTTCTCCCAATCAAGATAGAACTCCGGGTTTGATTTTCCTGCGAATGTAGGTGGTGTTAGTTTCATAACATTGTTCCCTTCTCTACGCTCACCTCTAGGCCTGTTGCCTTGTAGGGGGTCTTGTCTCCTCGGGTTTTTCCTTCTTAGAGGGTCATGAGGGTGATTCTCCTCCATCTCTGGCTCATAGTCAGAATCATACTCCTCGGACTCATCATTGTTGTTGTTGTTGGCCCGGTGCATTCCTTCTTGCTTGTTGTGGCAAATTTCCTCCGGCTGCTCTAGGCTGTCCAAGCCTGCCTAGGCGCTCCCTCGTGTCTCTCATGTCTTCTCTCATGGCAGTGAGTGTAGCCATGATGTCTTGCATCTGCGCGTTGTGATTTGCTTCTTCTCCCATGCTTTATAATCTGTTGACTCTTGTAAACTTACAAAAACAACAATCCGTCAAAAGCAACGAGTGTAATGAAAAGAAAAAAATCCTAAAGGTGACTTGAAACAATTGTTAAATGTCTAGTAAAATATCTAGCAACTTAACAAAACTCCTAGCAACTCGCTATGATCACTAAAAATTTAAGGACAAGTTCCAAAAATTCCTAGCCGATTGATAAGCTAAATTTCCTTTTTATTTTTTTTTATTTGCGACTTGTTTAAACAACTTAATACGATCTAACTATTTTTATTTCTTTTTGCTTTTCTTAATCAAGAACAAAACTACGACACGACTAACAAACCCTAGATATATATTTTTTTTTATTTTTTTTTTCTTGAACTAACCGAAGCTAATAACCTATGCGAGTATGAAAACAAAACGAATGAAAGATAAGGATAAAACAACCAAAGGCAGAACCTTTGGCTCTGATACCAAAGATGATGTAAGAACCGGTGGTGGCTCTCACGTCAAGGGGATAGATGCGGTGAGCTAGGCAGGCGGTCGCCCTCTCCTTGGCTCCTTTGATGATTGTAGGTGAAAGTAATCTGACACGCAGGCGGTCGCCCTCTCGTGTGGGATTAAGATGGGATGTGTTGATGGAGTGAGTTCACGACACAAAGATTAGATGAGCCTTTGATACGGTGAAGGATCTAAGCTTGTTTGAATCGCACAAACAAAGCCAAGAACAAGAGTTTCTCAAGATACTACTTGAAGAAGAACTGCGTTATTTTATTGATAGGTAAAAAGGTGTCGAACTACAATGACGCAAAGGAACCTTATAAAGGGGTTCGTCGGCTTGAACCTAGTAGGGTTCGACTCAAAGAAAGCAAAGACTCAAAACAACATGACTTTTGAAAGAAACAACACGCAGTTCTAAAACAAAACAAGAAAACCGTAAGCTAAACTAAACAAAGCTCATCGTTTCATTTAATCCATAATAGGAAAGTTTATGAGCGACTCTTAAAAAATAAACTAAGGACGACGAATTGCTGAAGGCTTTAGTCGTTGATCATGTTGGAAACACCTGCAAGCACAATAGAATAATTGAAAAGCTTACATTGATGAGTAGACGTCCAAGGAGCCGCGTGCATGCCTTTTGAAGATGGTCCTGGTGCAAGTGCGTCTTTGTCTTGAAGTATGTTGTAGGAGCCTCCTATGATGCTCTCTAAGTCAGAAGAATCTTGATCTTCAAGTTCTTGCTCTCCCACCGCGGTGATCTCCTCTTCTTGCCCCATTTGGCTCCTCTCGGCTATGATGAGTTAGTTGTGAAGGGACTTGATTCCTGAGTTACTTTCCACCAATCCAACTGGACCATTAGTCTTAGAATATATTTTTAGTCGATGAAAATTACCTGCCTTGACGAGACCATTGTTTTGGTGGCTTTCTAAGCTATTTGGATTCTTCCCGGCTAAAACTGTCTCGGCTAAAACTGCCTCGGTGTGTAGGGCCTTTTTATATCTATTCCTCATTTGCTTGATCCTAGAACGCGTCATAGTCCCTTCTTGGACTGTCGGCATGATGCTTGGAATGTCCTTTGGGTTGATGTCCACATCAAGTAGGGCCATGAGGGGTCTTGAGAGTTCAAACGGTTTGCGAGATGAGAAGCTACCATGGTTCGCAGATTTGGTGAACTACTTGGTTTGTGGGAAAGAGCCCCCAAACTTGGATGGGTATAAAAAGAAAAATTTCTTTCATGACGTCACAAGGTACTATTGGGATGAGCCATTCTTGTACAAGTTGTGTTCGGATGGCTTGTATCGAAGGTGTGTGGCGGAAGAAGATGTCCAAGGGGTCTTATTCCATTGTCATGGATCGGCATATGGTGGACACTTTGTTTCGTACAAGACGGCTACAAGAGTTCTCCAATCGGGTTTTTGGTGGCCAAGCCTATTCAAGAATGCATATGCTTTTGTTTCCGCTTGTGACGCTTGCCAAAGAAAGGGGAACATTGGTAGAAGAGATGAGATGCCTCAAAACCTGATTCTTGAAGTTGAACTTTTTGATGTGTGGGGCATAGATTGCATGGGACCATTCCCTTATTCATATGGAAATCAATACATTCTAGTGGTGGTTGACTATGTGTCCAAATGGGTAGAGGCGATTGCCAGTCCCACAAACGATGCAAAAGTCGTTCTCAAGATTGTCAAGTCAATAATCTTCCCTAGATTTGGTGTACCACGGGTTGTGATAAGTGATGGGGGCTCGCACTTCATCAAAAAAGTCTTTGAAAGCTTGCTTAGGAAACAAGGAGTGAAGCCCAAGGTGGCCACGCCTTACCACCCTCAAACGAGTGGCCAAGTGGAGGTTTCTAACCGGTAAATCAAGGCAATACTTGAGAAGACCGTTGGGAGCTCAAGAAAAGATTGGTCCATGAAGCTTGATGATGCATTTGTGGGCCTATCGAACCGCTTACAAGACACCGATAGGGACCACCCCGTTCAACCTTCTCTATGTTAAAGCTTGTCACTTACCGGTTGAGTTAGAGTACAAAGCCTTGTGGGCGGTGAAACTTCTCAACTTTGATATAAAGACCGCACAAGAGAGGCGGTTGATTCAACTCCAATAGTTAGATGAGATTAGGCTAGAGGCCTATGAGAGCTCGAGGATCTACAAGGAACGGACCAAGGCATTCCATGACAAGAAGATCTTGCGAAAAGACTTCAAGGTTGGAGACCTAGTGCTATTGTTCAACTCCCGGTTGAAGATTTTTCCCTGGAAGCTCAAGTCAAGATGGTCCGGACCGTTCGAGATCAAGGAGGTGAGCCCATATGGGGCCGTGGTACTTGTGAACAAGAATGGCCAAGAATTCATTGCAAACGGCCAAAGACTCAAACGATACCATGCCAAGGAAATCATTGAAGAGGGAGGCTCGATCCCTCTCGATGATGTTCCCCTCGCTTGAATGTGGTAACCAACGTCGAACTTAGTGACGTAAAACAAAGTGCTATTGGGAGACACCCCAAGCTTATCCTTGTATATAGCTTTATTTTATCTCTTTTTCTATCTTTGCTAGAACTTTTTGATATTTTTGTTAAGTGTGCATAGGTGTTCCAAGGTCCATGAGCAATACTGACGTCCAATACCGTTGTCATTTAGCAATACCGATGTCCAATACCGACGAGTAACATCTGTATGGACTTGCCAAAGGAAACGAGGGACCAATACCGACATCACAAATCGGTACAACATGTCGGTATGGAAACAGGAGGAAAATCTCTTTAGCACCGATTTGTTGCACCGAGGAGTGACCTCGGTATAGTCGTACCGATGCCCAATACCGATCAGTGACACCGGTATCGACCGTGCCAAATGAGGGACCAATACCGACGTCACAAATCGGTACAACATGTCGGTATGGAAAAAAGAGAAAAATCCCTTAGCACCGATTTGTTGTACCGAGGAGTGACCTCGGTATTCAACGCGAAATTTTTAAAATCTGTTAATACCGATGTGCAACACCGACGAGTGGCGTCGGTATTGACCAGATTTTTAAAAATTTGTTGACCAACCCGGTTCCCGCCCAGGTAAGATCCGACCCGACCCTGGTAAATCTCTTCTTTCCCTTCTTCTTCCACGCGAAAACCCTTCTTCTTCCTCAACCTATTTTCACGATTTTAGAGGCTCTACATCACATCTCCCTCTTTTCTCAACCAAATTTCGCAATTCCAAGCCCCACAGTTTCGATTTTCACAGCTCTTTTTGGATTTATCATCATTCCAAGCATTTAATCACAATCCCCCAATGTATTCATCAATTAAATTTTAGAAAAACCATAGTTTTGTTCTGAAGAACATATTGCTTGAATATGGTTTGATATTGCTTTTCACTTGTACAAATACATTGGGGATGGTTTCTCTATGCTTGAACTTGATGATTCATGTGCAAATTGTTGATTGTTTGATGAAAATTTGAGAAATTGGAATTTTGAGATGAATGAGAATTAGGGATTGTGCATTGGAAAAATTTGCTTGCTAAGTGTGAATTGTTACCTTGGTCATTGCTCTTAGCTCATCTTTTGGAGAACCTTTGTTGATTTTGAGAAGCAATTGTACCTATGCTCACAAATTATCTCGAGGATATTTGTAGGTACAATGACCGATAAAGGCGCTCCTTCGACACGAGTACGGACCAAGGTTTCAACGGTTGGGAAATAGAAATGTACTACCAAAGCTACCGCCGCGGAAAAAGGGAAAGGAATTGCCAAAGGTAGTACCAAAGCAAAGGCCAAGACCGCGGGCACGAGAGTTGAGGAAGTCGAAGAAGAGGTTGAGAGTGAGAACTCAAGTGGGAAAATCCCGGAAGTGCAACGGGCAAAGCCAAACGAGCAAGATTACTTCGACAAGTTTTACCAAATGAAGTTCGAGCAAGGCAAATTCGTTGATGCGGAGATGATGGATAAGATGGGAATAAGTGATGAGGTGTTGACGCTTTTTGAGAATATGGGGCTAAGGAAGTTCATGAGCATGAAGTATGAAGCTTTCAAGGCGCTCTCTAACATGTTCCTAGCCACCCTTCGAGCTAAATTCTATGAAACGGATGATACAAATTCCGGGTTTGGAGTCTTGAAATTCAGACTTATGGACGTCACCTACTCAGTCACTTTCCACGAGCTTTGCGAGATATTCGGGTTCAAGGAAGAAGGGACCTACGGTGGGCAATACTTTGATTATCCGAGGCTCGAGCTCCGAAATCTTTGGGCAACGATTGCATCCGGAGAATTTGAGGCCGGCGCCTCTATGAATGCGAGCATATGACACCCGGTTCTCCGCTACGTGCACAAGGCGTTGGTCAACATGTTCTATCATAGGGTGGAGATTGACATGGTTACAACGGAGGAAATGGAGTTGTTGGTGCTCGGTTTAAAGCCCATTCTCCCTACTCTCCGCAATGGTAGAGCATTCGAGGGGTCGGAGAGACTTCCTTTTCTCGCAACGCTCTTGGTGAGACACTTGTTCGTTTACCAAAATTGGGCATGGAAGACAAAGGCGAAAAAGGCCGCCATTTGCATCGGATGGATCATCACGCCTATTCTCTTGGTAAAGGCCATCAACATCTCGGTTAGCGCCAATGAGTGGAAGTCTTTGGATGCGGCCTATCATTCGAAGACTAGGTTCTACAAGGGATTAATAGACGGCAAGATAGCTTACAACCTCCAACTCACCGAGACAACTCTTGCACAAGTCTTTTTGCCTAATCCCGTGCTCACCAACTTCCATGATCCGAGGAACATCATGTTTATTCCTCCCCAAGAGTATCTCTACAACTCCTCCGCCGACCCGCCAATGCAAGCGTTCCGCAAGAGATCACAAAGGAGAAGCATCACAGACGAGTCTCTTGATCTCGAAGAGGAGGTGCCAAATGAGTCATCACCCGAAGCCGTCTACGGTAGTGAGCGCTACCACTTTGACCCTTATGATGAGGCTATCCCTAATGCGGATACAAGGCACGCTCATCATCAAACTCGCCTCCGACAACGCATGTGTAATTGGCAAAACAACAACATGAAAAAGATGGTTAAGACGATCAAGTCTTTGAAGAAGACGGTTAAAGACATGGGCCGAACCATCACTGAGCTCAAGGGAGGAGGTTGCGGAGCGAGTTCCTCAAGAACCGGAGAAGGAGGAGATGTCGTCATGGACACTAACCTCAACCTCAAGGAAGGGATTGGGCATTGGTCGTGAGTACTAGCCGGCATATGGCCCGACCAAATAAGGCAACGAAGAGGAGAGCGATGCGGTCCCCGTCTCCCGTCTCAAGTAATCCATCATACTCGATGGGGTCTTCATCCCCATCTCAAAGTTTCTAGGTACGTTTCCAAAACTCTTGTATATATTTTTCCTTTTTGAGTCTTGCATTGTCTAGTTTTCTTTTATTTTTGGTCATTTCCTTAAATTTATTTCACACCGAGACGGTGTGATTGAAGTTTGGGGGAAGGATCGTCATCTAATCTTGTTTATTTTTATCTTATTTTCAAATTCGCTTTTCGAGTCTCATGTATCTCATGCATTCATCTAAGGCATAGAAAAAAACAAAAAAAAATCCAAAAAACAAAATTTGAAAAACACAAAAAGAAGTCATTTAGTGTGCATTTCATAAATAGAATCGAGTTTAGTAGCATATAGGTTGCATTGCACGTGCATATGGAGGAATGATGATTTTTCCTCATTAGGGTAGCACCTAAAGAAATTGATTCGTTCGTAGTTGTTTGATGCATCTAGGCGAGTTTGAAAGTAAAGACGAACCATTTTTAGATCTCATGCTTCATCAAACTTGCCTTGGTTGAAACAAGGTTGAATTGCATCCAACTCCATCTAAGTGATAACCCTAATCTTGACTTGTAATTGTTGTGTTTATGCATTTTTAAATGAATTCTTGGATCACTTATACATACTTGGATAATCTTTTCTCTTTCACCACTCTTGTTTATCCAAGTAGCCATATCCCATCATTGGAATGGTTTCCTCTACCTTAACCTCAACCTTCTTTCTTGCCATTGTTATTAGTGTGTGAATTGTGAGGCCTTTCTTTCGAACAAACTTGGCAAAACGTGTTAGGTTTAGGGCGATAAGAGGGAATTCTGTTGTAGACTTAGCTCCAGAATGGCGGTTCTTGATTCAAGTTTGGGGGAACGGTTTGAAACTTGGCAATTGGGTATTTTCGGAATGGTAATATGGATTGGAAAAGATGAAAAGGAAAAGGGGATCAGATTTATATAGATTGGTTGGTGATAAATAATTTTTTTTTTCGTCATAAGACTAGCTCTAAGAATAAGATAGCCTAAAAAGATTCAAGGAAAAAGAAGAAAGCCGAAAAGGCCAAAACATCAAAGATGAGGAGAGGCTTGAACAAAAATGAAGAAAAGAAGAGCTAAGTCAAAACAAGGAAGCACCAAACCATGACATCAAGGAAGAAAAAGTCGATCCCCAATGAGAGAAGAAGGTGAAGCGAAAACACGGGAAGCATGTGTGAGTTTGAGAAGGCAAAATGCCTTGGGATACAAAGGGTAGCTTAGGATGTGGGTACAACGGGTTAGAAGGCTTTAGGTTAGAGACACTCTAGGCATTTGGGTATATGAGAATTCTCCCTTGTATGCATAGGTTGCCTTTTACTTTTACCATTTTGCTAAAGTTTGTTCATTCCATGAGAGATCCTTGAACTTAATTACCCATGCATGATAATGAGATCACCTTCATCTCATAACCAAACCCTTAGCCAAACGAATTCTATTTGACCTTGCATAAATATGATTCATGGTTACACCACTAATGAATGTTAAGGGGTTGGGGAATATGATTGCTTGTGTAGATTGAGGTTTGCATTTTGATGCATGATGAGATAGGAATGGCTAACTCCTTTGGAGTAGACGCGCTTGGTGCATTCTAGAACTACAAAACTTGGGCGATGAATGTAATTTCTTTTCCGTGTTGCTTGAGGATTTGACCTCCCGCTCTCATATATTTTTCCCTTTGCTTATCTTTGGTTGCTTGAGGGCAAGCAAAAGACTAAGTTTGGGGAGTTGATATCATCATATTTTGCATCATTCTAGCATCCATTTCACTTAGGTTTCGGGTCATTTGCGTATAGTTCACGTTATCTCTTTAGCATTTTAGTCATTTTAGGAGTTTAGTGTGTCCATGTTAAGTCCTAGAGAGTCCTTGCATGTTCTGGATCGTGTTTTAGGTGCTTCGGAGGAGATTCGAGACCCGCGGAAAGAAGACGGAGGCTATACCGATGTCACACGTTGGAATGGCTCATCGGTGTTGAAGGCGGAGGGGTCATACCGATTAGGGGTGTCAATTAGGGCAAAGGCCCGAGGGCCGGCCCGGCCAGGCCCTGAAAAACAGCGGGCTCGGGCCTAGAAATAAAAGCCCAAAAAAAATCGGGCCTTTCAGGCTAAGCCCGATTGGGCTAGTGTGTTTTTTGGGCTAGTGTGTTTTTTGGGCTAGTGTGTTTTTTGGGCTTAGCCCGATCGGGCTCGGGATAGCCCGAAAAGCCCGAAACTATTTGATTACGTATGTCTTATTAAATTTGGGTTCGCTTATCATATGATTTCAAAATGTATGAAAAACGTACCAGAAGAAGGAAAGTCTAAATTGACTCTATACTTTGAAGACGATATGTTGGAACTGACTTTTTATGAAGACATGTATGTTTTATAATGGTAGAAGTGTCAGTCACAACATTATGGTGAGTTAGCTCGTATGGCATGTGATGTTCTAAGCATTCCGATAACTACAGTGGCATCACTGATGTTGGTGCGCATGTCTTGGATAAATATAGAAATCATCTTTTACCAAGAAACGTTGAAGCACTGATTTGTACATGCACTTTGTTGGATGAGTTTACATTTCATGATCCATGTACCATTATCATTCATCTATATTTACTTCATATTTTTAAAATCTTTATCAATAGACTTTCAATGACATTTCTATATGATTTATACCTCTAAAAACTTAATATTATTTTACTCTTTTTTTATCTGTAACTCTTGATGGTGATGAAGATTTAGAAAACGATGAAGAAGATTCTAATCTGAACTTTACTACCTAGATTTGAAGTGTTTTGATTTTATGTTTTATTTAGTAATACAATTTATTTGAATTTTATTTGTTTTTTAGTCAAACTTTTACTTTTAAATTTAATTGGATTTGATATAATACATTTAAATTTAGATTTATTTTGATAAATATTTTGTTTTAATTATTTTTCAATTGAGAATTGTGATTTTTTGTGTTTGTAAAAAAAAGCCCGAAAAGCCCTAGAGCCCTATCCGGGCCGGGCTTTAGAATATAGGCCCGATTTTTTTCGGGCCAGGCCGGGCCAGGTTCAAATATATGCGAGTTTTACGGGTTTCGGGCCGGGCCAGCCCGATTGACATCCCTAATACCGATGTCGCTGATCGGTATTGAATCCGGAGGAAAGCAGCTCCAGTACCGACGTGCAACACCGTGGAGTAACGTCGGTATCGAAGCTTCAGGGGATTGTACCAAGGTCACTCCTCAGTACAACATATCGGTGTAACTCCCGGGGGAAAATCTGAGGGAAAATCCCTTAACACCGAGCTACAATACCGAGGAGTGACATCGGTATTCATCGAAGGAGCACCAAGGTATTTCACCTCAGTACCGACGTCACTGATCGGTATCCCTAATCGGTACACAAACCCATGTTCAATACCGAGGTGTTGTCCCGATGAGTGACATCGGTATTGACCCTCAGAACACTTTTTACTCATTTCAACCGGGTCGGTACCCGGTTTGTCCCGGGTCGACCCGGTTCGTCACTATTCACTATTTAAGCCCAAAAACCTAATTTTTATGGGCTAAGTCTTTTCTTAAGCAAAAACCTCTCTAAGAGTGATTTGTAAGAGATTGATCCTTTTTGATTTCTGCAATTTGTGTATTGTTTTCTTGATTGTATCTATCTATCTCTTATTTTCTAATCATCCAATCATCTTGATCATGGGTTTTAACTCTTCTTTTATTGGATTTGTTGGAACAATGATGATTAGTGAGTAGTTCTTAGAGTTTGAGGGTGGGTTAGAGTTATGATGATTCCATGATTAATTTATGATGTTTAAGGTTAGATATTCTTATATCCCTTCTTGTTTAGTGTTCGTAAGGCTAGATCTAGCTTGAGAAAGTGGGTCTAGATCATAAGGCATTTCATGAACACCAAGTGTTTGATGAAATGCCTTGATGAACTAAACAAGAGATTTATGCTCCTAGCCTATGATATTAGTTATCTATGGTGTATCTTTGGTTGATCTTGTTTATATAAACTTAATGCTTGCTAATCAATGATCCACAAATGAGAGTTTGTTAATGGATTAAGTGATTAGCATAGTGATTAATTGCATGAAAGGGAATTAGTCAAGTTAAGGGTTTTATGCCTAGGGATTAGCTTGTTTGTTCATTGAGCATCATGAATTGGTCTTGGGTCATCTAAACTCGATTACCTCATCCTTAGATTCGCTTATATCTCTTGCATTACACTTGTGTAGTTTGCTATCTCTCTTCCTTTATTCAAGTTGCTAGATTCATTAGCTAAACAACAACCTTTTCATATTTGCTTAACTCAATTAGTACTTTGCATTCTTGGTGTTTTGAACTAAACCCATTGGATTCGATACCTCTTATACTATTTGTATATTGAGATATTGGTCTCAAAGACTTGCAAAAAATCTACTATCAAGAATTCAAAGACTAGATGAACATACAAAAAAAACCCGATGAAAATGAGCTGAGAGAGCGCAAAGAGAAGAGTGTTACATTTTATAGCAGAAAAATAAAAATGAGAAGGAGAAGGTTCAAAAGGAATATATATATAGAGGAAATGGTTATCGAGAAGCCCAATTATTACACATACGCGAGTCTTTGAATTCCACAACGGTTCAAATATTCAAATCTTATCATAAATGCGCCAATCTCAAGACGCGCCGAACCGACTTCTCTCGCAAAATACGCCGATCTCGATTCACGCCGAGCCAACAAGACTATCAAATCTGCCGAACTCGAGTTAACCCTCTTTTGCCAAACTGGAGGGGAGGGGGTTATTGTTGGAGGTGGGCTGCACACCCATCTTAAGGCCCTTTCCAAACCAAGATCGGCCCATCTCACTATCAAAGCCCATTAAGCCAAGCCGTACGATCTTCGGGAAAAAAAGAGAAATCGGTCCACTAAGCATGGTCGTACAACCTACTGAAGAAAGGCTGGTCAGCCTATCCTGCCCGAGCGTACGTCCTACGATCTAAAATATCTCTAATTCACCGCCTTAATCTCTCTATAAATTGCGAAGTAGCCTCATTAAGAAAGGGATCTAAGATTTTAAAATAAGATACCTCAAATAGTAATCACTTGTGACCACCGATCTTGATCTTTATTGATCTATTATAGTTCGTTTAGATACCAAACTCAAATATCTCTTTTGTAATTCATCATCTAACCGACCTACTTCTTTCTTGTAATTACCGAGTTTAAAGCTTTAATAAACAAAAACCTCCGAACTACATTTTTGATTTTACCTACCTGTTGTCTTATCTGATACAACATTATTTTAGCAAGATAATATTGTAAAAATAGAAATGATGCTTTGTATAAAATCCAGAAATATAAAATATGATTTTTTTTTGTTTCATATACATGAGCGCAATGAAGAGTTTTAAAAATGGTTGACTGTCTAAAACCCCTCTCACTCGTAGAATCATAACTATTTCCCCTCAAACTATTTACTTCTTTATTAATCTCTCCAAACTTATAATTTTCAACTCTAAACCACTTAATCTATTTTATTCTGCTTAATTACACCTCTCTAATCAAAATCATAAAATCGAGTTTAAGTAAACAAAAGCGCGTTTAATAAACAATGATTGCCCATAATAAAAAAAAACCGATCTAACTTGAAAAAATCCGACCCGTTTTTGCAAGAAAAAAATAACGGACCCGTCTTGAGCTATGTTTCACGACAAATATATAATTGGGGAAAACTTGATTTTTAGTTTCACGACAACGTCGTCTTCTACCTCTCTGTCAATTCGTTCCGATGAAAATCAGATATGCACAAATTCGATATCGATGACATATTTTATTCATAAAAACCTAGATTCCATACAGAGATTCATGAAATTAGACAATCACACCCAAAATCCAAAGGAAGATAGCAAGAGAAACCACATAATTATTCTTACTGTCGTGAAACTCAAATTCATTTTTCCCAAACTCAAATCCAAACTCCAATCTCACGTCTTCTATCTCATTGATACCAACTTTTTTCTTTCAAAAACGGGTTGAGTTTTTTCAAGTCGAATCAAGTTTTTTTATCATGGGTAATCATTGTTTTATTAAACGCGCTTTCATTTATTTAAACTCGAATTTATAATTTTGATTAGAGAGCAGAGAGGTGGAATTAAGCATAATAAAATAGATTATGTAGTTTAGAGTTGAAATTATAAGTTTGAGTTGATTAATAAAGAGATAAATAGTTGAGAAAATTACACTCTAGCACACTTTCTCAAACTATAATTACACTCAAATACACTTTCTTCTTTCTTTACATCTCTCTTGTGTTTTTACTATTTTACCCTCATCATCATATCCCATCATATCTTCTCTCCTTTCTCTCTTTCATCTCTTTTCCTCTTTATCGTTTTTGTTTATTTTTTTCTCTTTCTTCTTTTGTTTCATTTTCTCCTTCCTCTTTAAAATCACTTACACTTATATATGATTAACATTTCAAAGTGGAATTACAATAGATGTTGGAAACAAAAATTATAACAATAGAAATTTCAATTTTTCTCGTTTGTTGTGGATTAACCGAACCGAACCCGATCTGGAAAAAAAAATACCCGAACGAGTTCTAAAATTTGGGTATCCGAAACCAGAATGAACAGACCCTAAACCGAACAGGTACTCGAATGCCCAAGACTAGAGAGATAATTAATTTTTAGATAAGAGCTAAATCCGTCAGTTACAGCTTGTCGGTAATCAAATTTGGTCGGATTTCCGTCGGAAAATGGACATAACTTTTATGATAGATTTTTTTGCCGGATTTTCAGACAAATTTTCGTGAAACAGTTCCCATCATGAAGTCAATTAGATTTTCGTAAAAAAATTACGACGTCTTTCCGACGAGCATTGTAGTTGGAATCCCTCGTCGAAAAGTTGTTGGATATCCGTCGGAAAAAAATCCGATGTCGTCTTTATGTCCCGTTGTGAATATATATCCATTTGGTTAAGCCTCTTGATCTCGGATTTGAACTCCAAAGTAGGGTAATGATAACCTGAATAAGAAAAATCATGGCTCGGAAGTCGGATTTGAACTCCACACATACATATCCATGTAGTTGCGTCCACGTGGACGATATGCGCATGGATACGTACATGTCAATCCATTTAAATGCGTCCATGTGGACGCATTTATGTGGGTACACATGTGTTCGACCAATGTGTTCGAACAACATGTAAGTAGAATATTGTGAAATGAGTATCAAAGTATAGAGAAAAAAAGAACATAGTTTATAGTGCAAAAAAATTGTGAAATTGTTTTTTTTTATGAGAAGAAATAAGCAAAACAAACCAATTAGAGTGTGAAAACCAATAATAATAAAAAATAATTTGTGTTTTGGGAATAATGATAGAAGAGTACTTAGGATATGACCCGTTTAGGATCCGAGAAAATTTTGGTTCGGTTCGGGTCTTCTCAGGTTCGGGTCGGTTATAGGATTTTGTGTGAAACCCGCTATAAAACCAAAAATAATTTCCGTATCGGTTCGGGTAGGTTTTGAACCCGAATACCCTGAATTACCAGAGAAAACAAGTCTTTCGGTTCGGTTTATGGAAGAAGTATATCTGAATAACCCGATTCACCCAACAAAACCCGAATTACCCAAAAAAACAAGTCTTTCGGTTTAGTTTAATGAAAAATTATACCCGAATAATCCTATTTACCCGACAAAATTTGAATTACCCGGAAAATACATATGCACATGTATATGCGATATATACATAATATGATATGTTATCATTTCTCGGGTATCCGATCGGTTTTGGGTTATACTCGAACCGACTCGATAACCAAAACTAATTTATGTAGGAAATGTTTGGTTTTTGCAGCTAAATTGAATCCCACCCGAACCTTGTTTTTCGGGTCGGTTCGGTTTATATGCCCAAGCTTTGTTTCTCTTGAAATAAATATTTGTAATTTCAAATTTTTTGAGTATTTTGGGATGAGAAAAATTAAGAGTTAGAGGAAAGAGAAAAGAAGAAAGAGAAAATGGGAAATAAACAAAAGCAAGAAAAAGAAAAAGAGATGAAAAGAGGAAATAAACAACTCACGTTCTCTCTCCCACACAGGGGTATCTTGGTATTTAAAAAAATCTCTCCCACACAGGGGTATTTTGGTATTTTAAAAAATTGAACAGTTGAAAAGTGTGTCTAGCTGTAATGCAAAGTGTGTCTAGATGTAATTGCAAAGTGGAAAGCGTGTCTTTTGTAATTACAAAGTAAAAAGTTCCCTACACTGTAACTCACTCTATTGTTTATGTTTTAACTCTTGTAGATCAAATGTATTTTTAAAAGGGCTCACAGCTTAAAACTACCATATACCAAAATTGGGTATACGAATGAACAATAATCAAAGGAAAGACTATGATTTCCTTAACATGTTTTTTTCGTTTCCATTTAAAACACTTTTATCAATCATAATTAATATATTTTTTAACATCTATTTTTATTTATATAAAAAATTTACGATTACATAGAAAGAACAAAGTTAAGAAATTACAAACATTTAGAAAGCAATAAAACAAAAGAAATAAAAATGAAGATGTTTTTCAAAAAAAAGTCTTACTCATTCTCATTCCCGCATACAATCTGATGCGAGTTTCATTTTTGGTTATCAGCATAACCAATTTAAACACAATTTCCTCTTGTTGTATTACATTTGCCAATTCCCAAATTAGATATATAGATATTTTTGTTAAGAATCCAATTTATTGATTCTTCCAAAAGAAATAAAATTTGGGACTACCAATTTTCAACAATTATACGAATATCGCCATACAGCAAGGAGGATACATCTTCAATTCCAACCTGGTTTCCCCTCCATAGTAGTTTCCGTTTTCCAAGATCCCATATTCTCCTAGCATTGCACCATATTCCAGTTAGACCCAATTTTGAGGAAACGTCGCCACAATTGAACGAACTAAATGCCAACCCTTCAAAGAAAATTGATTCGTCTGGGCTGCCGCTGCACAAACTTCCACCGGAATAGACACCGGTGTATCTTCAACACCCAAGTTAATCTCTTGGATTGTTTTAGATTCATAGATCGGTAGTGCAGGATTGTTAAACGACATGGAATCCTCGTAGTGGGGTATAGTATACACTACGGAGATAGAAGGCGTCACAGTGAAACCATCTCACAACAGCCGCACCACGACGCCAAATATACATGAATCCATTCTCAGGATAATAAACCATCGAATCGCCAAAACAATCGCTATCAGAGCGATCAATGATTTATTCAATGAAGAAAAAGTGATTAAATTGGAAAAAAATCTGATGATAACTAGTATTATCCATCAGATTCCTGCAGACAATGTTGCAATCAGCGAGGATTGCAATTACAAATGAAGAAGAAAAAAATCGCACATTGAATCCCACGAGAGAAAGAAAGAGAGCATTTTCCATTATGATTAGTAGATTTTCCAAATTTTTGCGTTTTTATTTAGTTTAATCATAATTAATATTTATCTTCTAAATTAGAGAAAAAATTTATTGATTTTTGATTTTTGTTTTTTGTTTTTTGGTAAACAATTATAGAGTTTCTTTCTTTTGAACTGACACTTTCTAAAATCTTCTCCAAAATCCGAGAAACAAAGCTGTACAAAATGTTTTCTCTCCATGTGCAATTTGATGTACGATTATATATATATGGGAATCGATTATATAATTAGTTAACGAGAAGAATAAAAAGTAAACGACAAAAAAAAATATGAAAATGAAAAAGAAGCGAAGTACGTTCATTGTTGTATGTTTTTAAAGTAAACGACAACTGGGGCCGAAACCAACTGGACATTTTTATCATTGTTTTTTATAAAAAAAAATCAACAAAAACAAAATTAGAAGAACAACGGGAAATTGACAAAACCAATATTTTTTATATTTGTGTTTTGATAAGGTGATGATCTCTTCCTTCAATGTTCTTCTCCTTCTTCAATCATTCATCCTTAATCCTTTTCCTTTCTACCTTAATTTCAATCTCCAGATTGTTTCCACAGAAATCTAGAAACCCAAATTTGGAATTTGTTATCTCAAATCAATCTGTTTCCTCTGTTTTCTAAATCTTCTAAAGAAGTTTCGAAGGGTTTTGTTCACGAATCTCTGAGAGATCTCGATTTGACAATTTTGATTGTTGTTTTGCAGTGAATGACCAGAAAACCGATCGGGATTTGAAATCGGAGAATCATGTCTCTGAGATCACAATCAACGGCGGAGATAACAGAGGATCCGGTGACGTACAAGACAGCGCAAAGCACCGTCACTTGCATCTACCAAGCACACATAATCGGATTCTGGAGAAACGTTAGGGTTCTATGGTCGAAAAATCTCATGAACCATTCTCTAACCGTAATGGTGACAAGCGTGCAAGGCGATAAGAATTACTGCTTCAAGGTCGATCTAAAGCCATGGCATTTCTGGAACAAGAAAGGATACAAATCGTTCGAGGTCGAAGGCAACAATGTCGATGTATATTGGGATTTTAGGTCTGCAAAATTCAATGGAGGGCCCGAACCAAGCTCGGATTTCTACGTGGCTCTTGTTGCGGAAGAGGAAGTTGTTTTGTTGCTGGGTGATCACAAGAAGAAAGCATTTAAGAGAACTAAATCGAGGCCTGCTTTGGTTGACGCTGCCTTGTTTTACAAGAAAGAGAATGTCTTTGGGAAGAAGAGTTTTTCGACTAGGGCAAAGTTCCACGACAGGAAGAAAGAGCACGAGATCTTAGTGAAGAGCTCGAGTTCTTGTTCGGGTGCAAAGGATCCAGAGATGTGGATTAGCATAGACGGGATCGTGTTGGTTCAAGTGAAGAATCTGCAGTGGAAATTCAGAGGGAATCAGACGGTTTTGGTGGATAAAGAACCGATTCAAGTGTTTTGGGATGTGTATGATTGGTTGTTCAGTGATCCCGGTACGGGTCATGGTTTGTTCATCTTTAAACCGGATAGCGAGAACGAGAAGGAAGGTGGTGAAAGTGAAGCCAGCAATGGAAGCAAGACTACTAGTGATTCTTCTTCGCCTGAGTTTTGTCTCTTTCTTTATGCCTGGAAATTGGAGTAAGTCCAAACGTTTCAATCTTTCTTTTTGCATGGAGTGTAGATTTGTACCTTATTCACATTCAAAATCAATCTTAGTGTGTGACCCTCTTGATAATATGGTAACAAGAAGTAGTCAAAATCACCAAGACGTGTAAGGCTGTTTCTCCCACGATTGATTAGTGTTATTGAGATAACCCAAACCGGGCTAACCGGTCCAATTTCTAATTTTTCCCTAAACCGAATTAAAGCACGTATATAAACCTAAAGCAAGGGAAAAAAAATCCCTAGTCTATTTTTTTTTCTCCTTTATCTATTTCTCTTCTCTCACTCGCGGCTGCTCTCCTTGCTCTCTCCCTCTCCCTGCGTGACCTCTCTCCTCCACCGGCGCCGCCTCCTCCTCGCTCTCTCTTCTTCACTGTCGAGACCAGCCTCCTCCTTGTCTCTCTTCCGCACAGGAACCGTCAGCCACCTTGCAGCGAGATTTCCCAGTTAACCGCGAAGAACCACAAGACAGTAAGCATATGAAATCGAAGCCCCGGACCTTACCTTTCCAGAAAGACCGAGATTGACCAGAACGGAGATCTGAGTCCACAAATATCACCATTCCAGTAACGGGTGTCGGATCTACCGTTCACCAGAAAACTCTAACCGCCGCCGTCACCTTGCGGGCTTTTTTCCCGACGAACCGCTGCGAACCAGAAGATGTCTTACTATCAAACCGAAGCCCCGAGCGTCTTCTTTCCGTGAAGCCCGAGATCATCCGAATCGGAGACCCGAGTCAGAAGATATGGCCATTCCAGTGAAACGTACCGGATTTGCCTCACCACCTCCATCACCTAGTTCTTCTGACGAGATCAGAGACGAGCTGGTCACGTCACCTTCACCGTCTCCTCCTCCTTCTCCACCGCATGCAGTCAGGTGAGGATGTGCTGCGTTTTCCCCTTTTTCCATTATTCGATTTGATGTCATTAGCCTATTCTTAAACCGTTGCTGCCTTTTTATATGTCGCGTTGGGTAATGGGTAATGTGTAGAAGGTTAGAGTAATTGAGTTAGGATTTGATTGCTGGTACCAGATTGAACTGTCCGGATTGCTTGTTGCGTTGTCCGGCTTGTGAGTCATGCACTTAGATGAACGTTTGCGTGTTAGGATAAACCGGTATTGCTTGAGATATTAGTAATTGTTAGGTCCTCGACACTGTGAGGGATCAGTGGTTCGATTTGATTGATGGACCCGAGACCAGCAGTCTGGTAGGCTTCCAACGGGGTTAAAAGGAGCTATCCCGCGCTCTAGGCCGGAGAGCCATGTTACGAAAAACGGTTGGAGAGCCTGGAAATTCCCACCGTGTTAGATTGCGTGAGCACTGGTAGAGTGCATTCTTTGAGACCCGGAAAGAAAAAGATGAGTATTGAGAAAAGTGGAGTACTGAGAAAAGAGATTACATGATAAAAGGAGTAAGACGGTTTAAAAAGAATATTGCGTGAAACCTTGTTTGAGCTCGTTTTAGGTCTAGGCTTTTGGTTATTATTTCGTGTACTGTCGGAAGGGTTAAGTGAGTCTCTAAAGGCTCATCCTCACTGGGTAATCTTGATTACTCAACCCTCTCCCCCTGTTTTCTTTTCAAGTTAGTTGGGATCGTGTCGTTGTGTTGTTGTTGTTACCTGGCGTTTTCCTGGCGATCCTGTGTTGCTGGCCACTGATCGACCTAACATGCCCGATTCTCGGTTATCTCCGCAGACCTGGGATATGGATGTTACAAAGTGGTATCAGAGCCCAGGATTAGATCACTCTAGCGCTGTCCTAGAGTGGTCGCGCCCAAAGTTTGAAATCGCTTTTAAAAAAAAATAAAATAATATATATATATATATATTTTTATTATTGTGTAATTTTTTTTTCTTCAAAAAAAAAAAAGCTATTATTTTATTATGTACGATTTCAAACCGAGAACAACAACAAGTTCCTATCCTTTTTTTTGAACCATCCGTCGAATGGCGATTGAAAAGGCGATTCACATTGACGGTTTCTATTCTCTCTATGAGAGTGTAATTTCGGCCAAAGTTTTCCGATTTTCAGGGCATCTCAGTGCCGGCTTCCTTCCGCAGACCACGTTCTCCATTATTTTCGTTACTCTGGCCACGTTTTATTGCGGTTTCTTATTTCGATTGGCGGTTGTGGAATTTAGAAAAAAGAAACCACCATGGCCAAATCGCTATATAAAGATCCCTATTCCTTCATCGATGTCATCATACAATCAATATTTTCCTAAATACTGGCTAATGGGTGACAACTTAAGACGCCAAATGCAGAACATCAACCTTGGAATCAATGATGTCCCCGTGACTCTCCCTCCGGAGATTTGTAATCATGCGGTGGCTTCAAATCAATTCTCCTTGGTGGTTGTTCCTCTGAATCCAAAGAAGCAGAATCTTCGTGCAATGATCTCACAAATGCCTCGTCTTTGGGGTCTAGATACGGTGACTACGGGTCGCATCATTGGTCGGAACCAAATCCAATTTCTCTTTCAATCGGAGGAGACTTTGAATTTGGTGCTGCGTCGTTGCCCCTGGTCTTTCGCAGAATGGATGGTGATGGTTCACAGATGGGCTCCAAATCTCTCTGAAGACGCTCGAAAGGTGATCCCATTTTGGATCCAAATCCGGAGTATCCCACTCCAATTTTTGTCTCGACCTATGATCACTTTCATAGGTGACATTTTCGGGCCTGTGGTTGACGACGACTTTGATGAAAACTCAACAAGGGTGGATTTTGTTCATGTTCGTGTTCTCTAGAACACAGACAACCCCCTTCGTTTCCAACGTAACTTTCAATTTGAAGAGGGTGTGAATACTCTACTACTTTTCAAGTATGAGAGGCTTCGCAATTTCTGCAAGCGGTGTGGTATACTTAATCATGAAAGGAAAGACTGTCCGCTTCAAGTTGAAGGAGATGGTGATTTTTCGGAATCAGATGGTGATGATGATGAAGATGGCAACAATCCCGATCAAGGAGGTTCAGCCCCTGCAAAGGATTTGGTCTTTACCCGTCCTGACCCCTCTACGGATGATACTCCAGTTGTAAACCAAGAAGCTGATGATGCTCAGATTCCTCCTTGTTTTGGTGCTTCTTTGAAGAATGCGGCTTTGGATGTTGTTTGTTCTCATGAGAGGCGTCTGTTGAAAGGCAAATTCAGAGAGAATGAATTACTGGATATGTTTGAAGACTATGCTCGTGAAGGCTCGGGTTTTAACAAGAGGAAGAGACAGGAGATAGAGGAGATGCTTGCGTCTCCTATTATGAAGAGGGACTGTGGTGATGAATCGCAGGGCTCAAACTCAGTCAACAAAAAAATAGACAGAGGCGCGGGGGCCCGGTACCCCCATTGTTCCCAATATGAAGATATGCTCATGGAATTGTCAGGGTTTGGGAGGGGAGGTAACATAACCGAAGTTGAAGCAGTTGTGTCGCAAGTTTCATCCTGATATTTTCTTTTTAGTAGAAACTATGAATGTATCTGATGTGGTTAGAGATTTAGCAGTCTCTGTAGGTTATTATAATATATTATGTGTCCCTCCTCTTGGTAGAGGTGGAGGTTTAGCAGTCTTTTGGAAGCAAGATGTCTCTATCAGTAGTATCTATGAAGATGTAAGGCTTATTGATTTGCTTGTGAAATATAATGGTATGGAGTTCTACTTGTCGTGTGTTTACGGACATCCCGTTCAACAATATCGACATGAGTTATGGGAACGTATTGAAAGAATTGGATCAACTAGAAATGGACCTTGGATTTTGGTTGGTGATTTTAATGATACTTTGAATAATGATGAGAAGATTGGGGGACTTGTACGTGATTAGTGGAGTTTCCAGAACTTGAGAAATATGTATAGCTCATGTGATCTATCAGATCTCCGTTCTCGAGGCGATAAGTTCTCTTGGGTAGGCAGGAGACACACACATACTATTAAAGGGTGTTTGGATCGTGTTGCAGTTAATTCAGAGTGGTTAGCTTGTTTTCCGGCTTCAGAGGCAGAATTCTTGGGTCTCTATGGTTCAGATCATCGTCCAGTTATCACATCCGTTGCTACTGTGACTAACAGCAGGCATAGAAGGTTTCACTTTGATAAACGTATGGTAAAAAACCCTGACTTCAAGGAGTATTTCTCTAGAGGTTGGAATTCTTTGAATCATAGAAGCAACTATTCTATCACTGATCAGATTCGGGAATGCAGGAAATCTTTGTCAATATGCCGAAGAAACACTAATCTGAACTCGGCTAAAAAAAATTGAAACAATAAAGCTTGATCTTGAAAGAGATTTAACTGCCTCGGGTTCTCAGAGAGCTAATATTGCTGGTCTTCAGAGACAACTTGCTGGTGTTTATCGAGAAGAGGAAATTTATTGGAAATTAAAGAGCAGAAATTCTTGGCTTTCAACTGGAGATCGCAATACAAAATTCTATCAGGCATGTACAAAAGCTCGTTTTGCCAGGAATAGAATCCTTTCAATTCTGGATGAAAACGGTCAGGTGGTTCGCTGTGACATTGATATTGGAAGACACGCAAAATCTTATTTCAAAAGAATTTATACCAGTAACAAGAACGATGTTGATTCGGAGATTTTCTCAGGCTTTCAGCGTACGGTTACAAATTCAATAAATGAGAATCTTACTAGAGATTTTACAGACAAGGAAATCTATGATTCTGTTTGCTCTATTGGTGCTGATAAAGGACCCGGTCCGGATGGTTTCATTGCCATATTTTATCAGGAATGTTGGGACATAGTTGGAGAAGACATCATAAAAGAAGTTCGACATTTCTTTCAAACCAGTTTTATGAAACCTGGAGCGAATCATACAAATATTTGTATGATTCCTAAGTTAGAAAATCCTGCTACTTTATCAGACTACAGACCTATTGGTTTATGCAATGTCATCTATAAGATCATTTCGAAGCTTTTAGTTATTCGTTTGAAAGGAACGCTGCATCAAATAGTCTCTGAAGAACAAGCTGCTTTTATTCCACGCAGAATGGTCTCAGATAATGTCTTAGTGGCCAATGAGTTGATGCATTCTTTAAAAGTTAGAAGGTGTGTTTCTCAAACGTACGTGGCTGTGAAAACTGATATTAGTAAAGCCTATGATCGTGTGGAGTGGAAGTTTTTGGAAGCAACTATGCGAGCTTTTGGTTTCTCAGAAATCTGGATTGGATGGATCATGGCTACTGTTCGAACTGTTAGTTACTCTGTGCTGATTAATGGTAACCCGCAAGTCTGTATTTATCCGGAGAGAGGTATTCGTCAGAGAGACCCTTTGTCACCATATTTGTTCATCCTTTGTGCGGATGTTCTTAGTCATTTACTAAAGATTAATGCACAACAATGAAAGATTAGAGGAATAAGAATCTGGAATGGAGTTCCTTCAATCACTCACCTCCTATTTGTGGATGATTCTCTCTTCTTCTGCCAAGCAAATAACCAAAATTGTCATGCTTTGCGTGGAATCTTTCAACTATACGAAAATTGTTCTGGGCAAAAGATCAATACTACAAAGTCTATGATAACTTTTGGTTCTCGTATCCCTGGAAACCTTCAAGAACGATTGAAAGGTATTTTAGGAATTCATAACCAGGGTGGTGGAGGCAAGTATTTGGGTCTTCCCGAGCAATTTGGACGAAAGAAATCTGAAATGTTTAAATACATAGTAGATGCCGTTAAGAAGAGAACATCGTCTTGGAGTTCCAAACTTCTATCACCAGCGGGCAAGGAGGTTCTGTTAAAGTCTGTTGCGATTGGTATGCTGGTATACTCTATGTCATGTTTTAAAATTCCGACTCAGATAGTGAGTGAAATTACTAGCATTATCTCTCGTTTCTGGTGGGAGAAAAATCATGAAAAGAGAGGAATTTCTTGGGTAGCTTGGAAGAAGATGCAACTTTCTAAAAGAGACGGTGGACTTGGCTTTCGAGATTTGGAGAAATTTAATGATGCTCTCCTCGGCAAACAAGCATGGAGAATTCTGAAACACCCTAATACTTTGTTTGCAAGGCTTTTCAAAGCAAAGTACTTCCGTGAGGGATCGATTATGGATGCTAAAGCTCAGAGACAACAATCTTTCGGTTGGGCATCCATCTTGGTTGGTCTTGATCTCATAAAGAAAGGGATTCGTTATAATGTGGGCTCGGGACAAAACATAGATGTTTTCAATGATAATTGGATACCATCGGACCCTCCTCGGCCTGCTAGAGGTATGCAACAAAATTCTCTGTTGGTGAGTGAACTAATTCGATCGAATAATAATCTCAGAGTTTGGAATGATGAGGCTATACGAGTTCATCTGGATGAAAAAGATGGTACTTTAGCTAAATCACTGTTTTTAGCCCAAGAGTCTGAAGATGATAACCTTTTATGGCATTATAATAAAAGTGGCAACTACTCTGTGCGTTCGGGATATCAATTGGCATGCAACCTATTGGACAATGGCAATAATCAGATTCAAGCCCCTCATGGAGATCCAGATCTCAAAGCAAAAATTTGGAAACTTCCAATATTCCCGAAACTAAAACACTTCATTTGGAGAGTTGTATCAAAAGCAATTGGCACCAACACTAGACTACGATCTCGTCGAATTCATGTTGATCCTACTTGTCATAGATGTGGACTTCCTGAGGAAACAATAAACCATCTGCTATTTGAGTGTCATATTTCAAAAATGACATGGAGACTAGCGAATCTACCGCTCCAATTCCTGGTAACTCTTTCGTCAGATCCTGAGGATAGTATTCGCCAGCTAATAGACCTCCAAGGGCTAAAATCTTTGACAAATCATCAGCAACTTCTACCTTTCTGGTTGATGTGGCGAATCTGGAAAACCAGAAATAATTTGATATTCAGAAATCAGATTCCCATGCTTTACAAAGATGTTAAATTTGCCAAAGCAGATGCCAAGGAATGGCTCCAATCAACACATTGGAATGAGAATTGTTTGACTTATCCAACCCAAGCCTCAGTGCCTGCTTATTCTGGAATTCAGTCATGGAGACGTCCTCCTTCAAATATAGTAAAATGCAATTTTGACGCGGCTTATAACCCTATTACTGGTCTTGCTACGGGAGGATGGATTGTAAGAGATGATTGTGGAATTACTAAATATTGGGGTTCAGTGTCGCTTGGATATGTCTCATCGGCGTTGGAAGCGGAGGGAAAGGCTCTTCTCTCGGCAATTCAAAACACAAAAATGCAGGGTTTTGGGGACATAATTTTTGAAGGTGACAGTCAGATCCTTATGAAGAATCTAAAAGGAGAAGATAAGGATTGGGGAATCCACAACTTATGCAAGGAAATATTGAGATGGTCAAGGAGCTTCAGTTCCGTAAATTTTCAATACATGCGAAGAATTTACAATGAGCCGGCTCACTGGTTGGCGAAAAATCATTCTCATAGTAATATATTCTATTCGAGTTGTATAAATCCACCTACTGGATTAACTCCTCATTTACACAAGGATTATGTATCTTCAACTGTTATTTAGTAATGGAATTTGCTTTCATCGAAAAAAAAAAAACAACAACATGGACACCGATTCAATAGTGTGTTTCCTTTCTTGTATGTTTTATGTTCTAATCTGAAGCCTAATTTCAGAAGACGGGAAGCATCACGCAATAATGTCACTTCTCTTTCTCAAGTGAAGCTTAGCAAGGAGCCGGTCTACATCTCTTCCGACGATGACTTCGAGGAGGATCCATCGGAAGATTCCTTTAGTGGCTAAGGGAAAATTTCGTTTTTTTTTAGTAGAACTTAGTTATTTTTCCATTTTCATTCTTTGGTGCAATTTTTTCTTTCTTATGAATTAGTTAGCTTTTGTGTTGGTTTTTGTTCCCTTCCCGATTTAGTGTTTGCAAAAAAATGTTCTACTCCTCTTTTATATTAATAAGAAAAACATTTTTGTTTTAATAACGATTCCTCCTGGTTCTTCCTCTCATTGATATATCATGGTTTTTACCCTGTTTAGGCCATGATATAAGCCCTTTTTATAGAGTCTTTCTAGTGTTTTGGAGTCTTTTAGAGTCTTTTACAGGTCATAGCACGTTGGGAACATTATTGGAGATATTGGAGCTTTCTGGAACATTCTGGAGCGAAGCAGAAGATCCGTGTAGCTGAGACATCAAAATAACCTGAGTATCGATCGATACCCCCTGGTATCGATCGATTCCCGTCGAGGAAACAGAAGGATCGCGACTTATTGAAGAGTTGAAGAATTGCAGAATTGGCCCAGAAGACTTTGATATTTACAAGATGGCCCATAACGTGTTTTAGCTATATCACCATCTGAATTAGTTCTTCGCCTTAGGTTGTGGTCAAAGCTAATTCTAGGTTGACGAATCTGGAACTTAGATCTTTGGATAATTGATTAGGTACGACAGTGCGATTAATTACCTGATAGAACCTTAGGTGAGCAAATTGATTATTCGCAAAGAGATTTGGAATTCTTAGGATTTAGATTTAGATAATTCTCGCAACGACAGTTGGTTAATTATACCTTAGTGATTTGAGTTCAAGAACCGCGCTTAATCTGGATCCTGCTAGTTAGTTTATATGCATTCATTGATTTCCTGAGAAATACCCTGAGCCTATATTTTCCCAATTGAATTACAACCCTTTTAATTTCTGCACTGCTTTCAATTACATCTGTTTGGCTTAGCTTAATTCGATACTATATAATCTATTGTGCATCTCTGTGAGTCTTTGTGGTTCGACCCCTAGCTATATTACAACTACTGCTTTAGTACTGTTAGGGTATTAATTTGAGCATATCAAATTTGGCGCCGTTGCCGGGGACTCAACTCGCCATTAGATTTTAGTTTGAGAATTTCGACTAAGTTCGTCGGTATCGACCGATACTAATGGTAGTATCGATCGATACTCATCGTCTTCTTTTGTTGATATCGATCGACACCACTTGGTATCGATCGATACTCAACGTATTTTTTTTGGTTACTTACGTGCCTTGTCTAGTGTTTTATTTTCAGGTGTATGCCTGTTCGTGAAACCAGAAGCAACAAGAGCACTCATCTAGTTGAACTGTCACTGGAACAGCTAGCGCTTGTGGAACAGACAAACAGAAAGACCAAGCAAACATCAGGGATGAACAACCCAGTGGTTTTAAGAGCTGATGAAGCTGGAGTTCTGAGAGACCAAGAGGGTCAAGTGTGCAATGAGAGATGGCAGCGACTTGATGAAGCTGGAAACGTCGTTGTCCCTGCTGCTGTTATTGAGATTGTCGCGCCAGCTGGGCGCGCCAACGTTGGGAATGCTGCAGGTGATCGAGCTAGGACACTTGGCAAGCACAACAGACCTGATCAGTTCTATGCCAATCGATCTGCGATTCGCATCCCAACTTTTCAGAGGAACGACTTCTAGCTGAAGCATGCATACTATGCTCTCGTGAGTCAAAGTCCTTTCCATGGTTTACCTCATGAGCATCCCATGGATCATATCGAGAGGTTCGAGGATTTGGTCACTGGTATGAAGTACAATGGAGTGCCCAATGAGTACATTTTCTGCAAACTTTTCCCATACTCTCTCGGTGGAGATGCTGCTTATTGGCTGATGCAGTTGACTCCTGGTTCACTAACTACATGGGAAGAGACGAAGAATGCATTCCTGTGCAATTTCTATGATGATGCGAGATCCGAAGAGCTCAGGAACAAAATTTCTCAATTTTCTTAAGGTCCAACAGAGGGACTCAAAGCTGCTTGGATTCGTTTCAAATCATATCAGAGAGATTGTCCGCACCATGGGTTCAATCAAGTTCAGCTGCTGGGCACCTTCTACAGAGGTATCGATTGGAGGTACCAGATGGCTTTGGATACTGCGAGTAATTGGAACTTCAACACCAGGTATCCAGATGATGCAGTCGTGCTAATTGAGAACTTGGCATCAAGCAATAGCACCAAGAATGCTGATTTCGAGCGGAAGAAGCAAGTTGGAAGAATTGATGGATCACAGATTACTGCAGTTCAAGCCAAGCAGGATATTTTGATTGGGAAGTCGAAGAAGGCTGTACACTTTGCTGATGGAGTCAATAATATCAGTGGAGATGAACCGGAAGATTATAACTACGTTGGTGGTTCTGGATTTCAGGGTCAGCAATTTGGGTACAACAACAACCGGAACTTCAGTAACAACACTCGCAATTACGGGAACTATTCGTATCAGCCCATCTCTCCAAAGTCTACGGACAATAAGATGGAATCCATGCTTGAACAGATTCTTCAGGGACAGCAAAAACTGCAAGTGGATTTCAATGGAAAAATTGACCATCTGTATACTGATATGAATGGTAAGATTGACCATCTGAATGGGAAAATCGAGGCTCTCAATACCAATCAGAGGATGCTGGAAATGCAAGTAGCTTAGACTGCAGCAAATGGGAAGGGAAAGTAGGTTCATTCAAACAATGCACACGTCAATGCAATCAGCTCAAGTGCAGAAAATTTCGATGAGGATTCAGAAATCGCCAGGGCATCGATCGATACTCCCCTGTATCGATCGATACCTGTCCAGAAACTTGCACGAGAGGATCCAAAATCACAGGTATCGATCGATACTCCTACTGTGTCGGTCGATGCTGAGACGCAGGTTGAGAAGAAGCCTGAAATTTTCGAGGAGAGGGTGTATATACCCAAGATACATTATCCTATGCCTCATATTATGACAAGGAAGGAATGGGAGGACGCTAGATGCAAGGCTTTGCTGGATAAACAGATTGTGGAGCTTCCTCTTGATGATGATAAATCTGCCAGGGACGATTCAACTGCAATAGTATCGATCGATACCATTCCTGGTTTCGATCGATATCCCTCGCAGATCGAGCCAGAAACTGTGAAGACACCTGAGTTGATCAAAGAAAGAGCTCGCAAGCCCAAGAAGCTAAATCCTATTCCTCGACACCTCAGAGATCCCATTTCTCCAAAACAGCTGCGTGGCTTTGAGAAGATGGTACGAATGATTTCCCCTGAATCAACATTTGAAGAAGCTCTAGAATACCGTCCTCTGCTAAGTCACTTCAAAGATTGCAGAGAAACTGAGGAAGAAATTAAGGCACTCTTTATCGAGGTAAGACGAAAGTCACTACCACTGCGAAAATTGACACAGAGGGAAGACCCAGGGAAATTCGCGGTACCATGCTCTATCTCTGGAGTCGAGTTTAAAGAGTCTCTCGTGGACTCAGGGGCTATTGTTAATGTCATCTCAAGGGAAATTGCAGAACGGTTGGGCGCCAATATTCGATCTTCAAAGGTATCTATCACATTCGCGAACGACTCCACCTCACTTCCATACGGTACAATCTCTGCTTTGCTGGTCAAAGTAGGAGATTGTCTGGTGCCGACTGATTTTCAGGTTGTGGAGATGAGTGCGATATCTCGTATTCCTATACTCCTAGGACGACCATTTATGGCTACTGCTGGCGCAATCATAGACACGCCTAATATGAGAATCTCTTTCTCTTACATTGACGGAGGGGACTATTATGATGTCATTCCCCGTAGGAGTGTTCCCACACGTGTCTCTAACATCGAGGTTGTTACAGAAAAGTCGCTGGAATTTGATCTTTTGGAATAGCCTCCTGATGAGCCTAATGTCGCAGACATTTCAGCTGAATCGCCCAGCATCCCCAAGGAAGTTGTCAAGAAGGCTAAGGCAACAAAGAAGAAGGCCAAGAGCAAAAAGGTCGAGAATCCCCATATCACTTTGATCCCTCAGAAGTGCGATGGGAATTCGATTGAGTACAAGGTGAAGTGCAAAGGAGCCTCGAAAGCATTTTCTACGGCTAGAGTTCTTCTCACTTCGGAGCTGAAAGAGAAAGGAAAGGAGTTTGTGGACAGCATGTTGAGCAAAACTCTGAAGCTAGCAATGTCAAGTTGTGGAGCCTGTTTTGGTGCAAGCTCTCACTCTTATCCAGCCTGAAGGGCGTTACAGTCAATCTATTGACGTTAAACGAGCGCTTGGTGGGAGGCAACCCACTGATGAGTCTATATATATATAAGTATTTTCTTTTTATTTTTCGTTTTGTGTCAGGATAAACAAGGAGCAAAATCGAAATCGCCTGAGTGTCGATCGATACTAAAGGGTATCCTACGCGATTGAAACAGGTTCATGTTGATTTAAGTCTGGTATCGATCGATACCAGGCTGTGTGTCGATCGATACTCAATGTTCCAGCAAGGTAACTTCTTGTTTTTCCCAATTTTATTATGTTCTTTTGTTTTTTTTCACTGACTCTAGGCTAGATAACACTGGGGACAGTGTTATTCAAGTCTGGGGGAGGTGTCTGCTGACATTGTGTTTGTTTTTCTTAGAGTCATAAAAAAAATTATCGTTTTATTGAGTCAAAACTTGTTGGAGATTATGATCCTGTGCTTGAACCTATTGATTTGATTTTGTTTTTGATTGCACAGTGTTACATGATCGGTTCTAGATCGAGTAATGAAAAATCCAAGGACTGACCAGTTGACTAGAAATCATCCATGTTTCCAGCAGAGTTCTTCTGAAACCTGAGCCAACTTTTGCACTTCATCGATATGGTTAGTGTTCATAGAGCTTGATTCATCCTTCATATCTGACAAAGGAACCCATGTGTTTAAAATAAATGGTATTTCTCTCCCTGTTACAAGTTGATAAGTGCATAAAAGATGAAATGATTTTCTTCTGAGTAGAGGGCTAGGAAAGTTTCCAAGGATCTCATTATTCTACTTCAGAGGAGATGATCACACAAAGGTGAAAGCGAGGTTAGGAAAATTTCATGTGACACCATTATTCGCCTACACCTTTGATTACTTTTGAGGGAAGAACCGGGGATTCGGTGGCTAACACCATCAATACTCGCGTCTCGAACCTTAATGTGTAAATGCAAGGAACATAATAAGAAATAAGTATGGGGGAGAGAAATAAAACCAAAAAGTGTGGAAAAGGGTGGTTCCTTGTCATGATATTGTATGGTAAAGAATCTAGAAGGTTCTTGAATATTGGCTGTAGCGATGAAACTGGCAATGATGGCTTTACTTGAACAAAGCTGTGGAATATTGTGTGGAGTCTGCGAAAGCTGCGAATGTCTACGGAGAAGTACATGGTGGTTAGATCAGAAGCTGATTAGGTGACATTTGGGTACTTGGGAAGAGGGTCATTTCGATGGTTCGTGAACAGGTGAGTCTCCGCGTTTTCAAACCTCTTTCTCTGGTTTAGTCTTCTATTTGCTTGAGGGCAAGCAAAGGCTAAGTCTGGGGGAGTTGATTTTTCATGGTTTTTACCCTGTTTAGGTCATGATATAAGTCCTTTTTATAGAGTCTTTCTAGTGTTTTGGAGTCTTTTAGAGTCTTTTACAGGTCATAGCACGTTGGGAACATTATTGGAGATATTGGAGCTTTCTGGAATATTCTGGAGCGAAGCAGAAGATCCGTGTAGCTGAGACATCAAAATCACCTGAGTATCGATCGATACCCCCTGGTATCGATCGATACCCGTCGAGGAAACAGAAGGATCGCGACTTATTGAAGAGTTGAAGAATTGCAGAATTGGCCCAGAAGACTTTGATATTTACAAGATGGCCCATAACGTGTTTTAGCTATATAATTAGGTTTTACAGCCACTTTTAGGCTATGCTTTATTTTCTATACTTTGATTTTACTTTGGTTTGAGAGAGACAAGTCTGAATCTCCCTTCGTCCAAGATCAGATCTCAAAACCTCTTGTTACTCTTTCTGTTTTATTTGATGATTTATTCAGTTATGTTGATTGTTTCATTCTTCATGTCTGAGTAGATCCACTTTAGGTTCATGGTTCTCATAAGGGTTTTCTCTGAATGCTAGGTTGATTAGTTTATTAGGATTCACCATATGAATTAGTTCTTCGCCTTAGGTTGTGTTCAAAGCTAATTCTAGGTTGATGAATCTGGAACTTAGATCTTAGGATAATTGATTAGGCACGTCAGTGCGATTAATTATCTGATAGAACCTTAGGTGAGCAAATTGATTATTCACAAAGAGATTTGGTTTAATTGATTTGTGAACATATCAAACCTGATATTAAAGCTGATTTAGACTTTAGGATTCGCAAAGAGATTTGGAATTCCTAGGATTTAGATTTAGATAATTCTCACAACGACAGTTGGTTAATTATACCTTAGTTATTTGAGTTCAAGAACCGCGCTTAATCTGGATCCTGCTAGTTAGTTTATCTGCATTCATTGATTTCCAGAGAAATACCCTGAGCCTATATTTTCCCAATTGAATTACAACCCTTTTAATTTCTGAACTGCTTTCAATTACATCTATTTGGCTTAGCTTAATTCGATAATATACAATCTATTGTGCATCTCGGTGAGTCTTTGTGGTTCGACCCCTAGCTATATTACAAATACTGCTTTAGTACTGTTAGGGTATTAATTTGAGCATATCACTCATTTGTGTTTCGGTCAGCCGTTCTAACGACCTTCTCTTTTAGGTGCATTTCCGTTCCACCTTACTTGTCTTTCCGCGCTTTCGTTCTTCTCTTGCCATTCCTTTCCTTACTTACATGTGACCCTTTCGTTTTATTCCGAAAGGTTTCCTTCCCGTTTCGTTCCTTCACGGACTTCTTTCCTTGGATTCGAGGACGAATCCTCTTCAAGGGTGGGAGAATGTGATAACCCAAACCGGGCCAACCGGTCCAATTTCCAATTTTTCCCTAAACCGAACTAAAGCCCGTATATAAACCTAAAGCGACTCTATTTTTTTCCTACTCTCTCTCTTTCTCTTCTCTCACTCGCGGCCGCTCTCCTTGCTCTCTCTCTCCCTGCGTGACCTCTCTCCTCCACCGGCGCCGCCTCCTCCTCGCTCTCTCTTCCTCACCGTCGAGACCAGCCTCCTCCTTGTCTTTCTTCCGCGCAGGAACCGTCAGCCACCTTGCCCCGGACCTTACCGTTCCAGGAAGATCAAGTTTTATCGGAACGGAGACCTGAGTCCGCAGATATCGCCATTCCAGTGACGGGTGTCGGATCTGCCGTTCACCAGAAAACCCTAATCACCGCCGTCACCTTGCAGGCTGTTTTTCCGACGAACCGCTGCGAACCAGAAGACGTCTTACTATCAAACCGAAGCCCCGAGCGTCTTCTTTTTGTGAAGCCCGAGATCATCCAAATCGGAGGCCCGAGTCAGAAGATATGGCCATTCCAGTGAAACGTACCGGATCGGCCTCACTACCTCCATCACCGAGTTCTTCTGACGAGATCAGAGATGAGCTGGTCACGTCACCTTCACCATCTCCTCCTCCTTCTCCACCGCATGAAGTCATGTGAGGACGTGGTGAGTTTTCCCCTTTTTCCATTATTCGATTTGATGTCATTAGCCTATTCTTAAACCGTTGCTGCCTTTTTATATGTCGCGTTGGGTAATGGGTAATGGGTAGAAGGTTAGAGTAATTGAGTTAGGATTTGATTGCTGGTACAAGATTGAACTGTCTGGTTTGCTAGTTGCGCTGTCCGGCTTGAGAGTCATGCACTTAGATGAACGTTTTCGTGTTTGGATAAACCGGTATTACTTGAGATATTAGTAATTGTTAGGTCCTCGACACTGTGAGGGATCAGTGGTTTGATTTGATTGATGGACCCGAGACCAGCAGTCTGGTAGACTTCCAACGGGGTTAAAAGGAGCTATCCCGCGCTCTAGGCCGGAGAGCCATGTTACGAAAAACGGTCGGAGAGCCTGGAAATTCCCATCGTGTTAGATTGCATGAGCACTGGTAGAGTGCATTCTTTGATAACCGGAAAGAAAAAGATGATTACTGAGAAAAGTGGAGTACCGAGAAAAGAGATTACGTGATAAAAGGAGAAAGACGTTTTAAAAGAATATTGCGTGAAACCTTGTTTGAGCTCGTTTTAGGTCTAGGCTTTTGGTTATTATTTCGTGTAATGTCGTAAGGGTTAAGTGAGTCTCTAAAGGCTCATCCTCACTGGGTAATCTTGATTACTCAACCCTCTCCCCTGTTTTCTTTTCAAGTTAGTTGGGATCGTGTCGTTGTGTTGTTGTTGTTACCGGGCGTTTTCCAGGCGATCATGTGTTGATGGCCACTGGTCGACCTAAGATGCCCGATTCTCGGTTATCTCCGGAGACCTGGGATAGGGATGTTACAAAGTGGTATCAAAGCCCAGGATTAGATCACTCTAGCGCTGCCCTAAAGTGGTCGCGCCCAAAGTTTGAAATCGTTTTTAAAAATATATATATATATATATATATATATATATTTTTTTTTATTATTGTGTAATTTTTTTTTTCTTTCAAAAAAAAAAGTTATGATTTTATTATGTACGATTTCAAACCGAGAAAACAACAACATGGACACCGATTCAATAGTGTGTTTCCTTTCTTGTTTTCTGTTCTAATCTGAAGCCTAAGTTCAGGAGACGGGAAGCATCACGCAAGAAGGTCACTCCTCTTTCTCAAGTGAGGCTTAGCAAGGAGCCGGTCTAAATCTCTTCCGACGATGACTTCGAGGAGGACCCATCGGAAGATTCCTTTAGTGGCTAGGGGAAAATTTTGTTTTTTTTTAGTAGAACTTAGTTATTTTTCCATTTTCATTCTTTGGTACAATTTTTTCTTTCTTATGAATTAGTTAGCTTTTGTGTTGGTTTTTGTTCCTTTTCCGATTTAGTGTTTGCAAAAAAAATGTTCTACTCCTCTTTTATATTAATAAGCAAAACATTTTTGGTTTTAATAACGATTCCTCCTGGTTCTTCCTCTCATTTGTGTTTCCGTCAGCCGTTCTAGCGACCTTCTCTTTTACGTGCATTTCCGTTCCACCTTACTTGTCTTTCCGCGCTTTCGTTCTTCTCTTGCCATTCCTTTCCTTACTTACCTGTGACCCTTTCGTTTTATTCCGAAACGTTTTCTTCCTGTTTCGTTCCTTCACGGACTTCTTTCCTTGGATTCGAGGACGAATCCTCTTCAAAGGTGGGATAATGTGATAACCCAAACCGGGCCAACCGGTCCAATTTCTAATTTTCCCTAAACCGAACTAAATCCCGTATATAAACCTAAAGCAAGGGAAAAAAAAAACCCTAGTCTATTTTTTTTCTCCTCTCTCTCTATCTCTTTCTCTTCTCTCACTCGCGGCCACTCTCCTTGCTCTCTCTCTCCCTGCGTTACCTCTCTCCTCCACCGGCGCCGCCACCTCCTCGCTTTCTCTTCCTCACCGTCGTGACCAGCCTCCTCCTTGTCTCTCTTCCGCGCAGGAACCGCCAGCGACCTTGCAGCGGGATTTCCTAGCGAACCGCGAAGAACCACAAGACATTTATCATATCAAATCGAAGCCCCGGACCTTACCGTTCCAGGAAGACCAAGTTTTACCGGAACGGAGACCTGAGTACGCAGATATCGCCATTCCAGTGACGGGTGTCGAATCTACCATTCACCAGAAAACCCTAACCGCCGCTGTCACCTTGCAGGCTGTTTTCCCGACGAACTGCTGCGAACCAGAAGATGTCTTACTGTCAAACCGAAGTCCCGAGCGTCTTCTTTCCGTGAAGCCCGAGATCATCCGAATCGGAGACCCGAGTAAGAAGATATGGCCATTCCAGTGAAACGTAACGAATCTGCCTCACCACCTCCATCACCGAGTTCTTCTGACGAGATCAGAGATGAGCTGGTCACGTCACCTTCACCGTCTCCACCGCATGAAGTCAGTGAGGACGTGCTGAGTTTTCCCCTTTTTCTATTATTCGATTTGATGTCATTAGCCTATTCTTAAACCGTTGCTGTATTTTTATATGTCGCGTTGGGTAATGGGTAATGGGTAGAAGGTTAGAGTAATTGAGTTAGGATTTGATTGCTGGTACCAGATTGAACTGTCTGGTTTGCTTGTTGCGTTGTCCGGCTTGAGAGTCATGCACTTAGATGAACGTTTGCGTGTTAGGATAAATCGGTATTGCTTGAGATATTAGTAATTGTTAGGTACTCGACACTGTGAGGGATCAGTGGTTCGATTTGATTGATGGACCCGAGACCAGCAGTCTGGTAGGCTTCCAACGGGGTTAAAAGGAGCTATCCCGCGATCTAGGCCGGAGAGCCATGTTACGAGAAACGGCCGGAGAGCCTGGAAATTCCCACTGTGTTAGATTGCGTGAGCACTGGTAGAGTGCATTCTTTGAGAACTGGAAAGAAAAAGATGAGTACTGAGAAAAGTGGAGTACTGAGAAAAGTGGAGTACTGAGAAAAGAGATTACGTGAATTAGTTAGCTTTTGTGTTGGTTTTTGTTCCCTTCGCGATTTAGTATTTGCAAAAAAATGTTCTACTCCTCTTTTATATTAATAAGAAAAATATTTTTGGTTTTAATAACGATTCCTCATGGTTCTTCCTCTCATTTGTGTTTCCGTCAGCCGTTCTAGCGACCTTCTCTTTTAGGTGCATTTCTGTTCCATCTTACTTGTCTTTCCGCGCTTTCGTTCTTCTCTTGCCATTCCTTTCCTTACTTACCTGTGACCCTTTCGTTTGATTTCGAAACGTACCCTTCCCGTTTCGTTCCTTCACAGACTTCTTTCCTTGGATTCGAGGACGAATCCTCTTCAAGGGTGGGAGAATGTGATAACCCAAACCGGGCCAACCGGTCCAATTTCTAATTTTTCTCTAAACCGAACTAAATCCCGTATATAAACTTAAAGCGATGGAAAAAAACCCTAGTCTATTTTTTTCTCCTCTCTCTCTTTCTCTTCTCTCACTCGCGGCCGCTCTCCTTGCTCTCTCTCTCCCTGCGTGACCTCTCTCCTCCACCGGCGCCGCCTCCTCCTCGCTGACGTAGCTCTCCCTAGATCGAAACTCCAAGGCTGGTAAACCGAAGGATAATCCTTGCAAGCTGCTGCTCCAAGGCGTGGGGAATGATTGGTGTCGCACAGAGGTGATGGGAAGCCTCTGATATACCGTGGGACTACTTAGGATATTACACACCTAACTAGATCACCAAGCTTAGATATTACACACTAAGCAGAATCAAAGAGATGAAGAACAGTGAAGAACTCGTCTCTTAGAAACAAAGAAGGTGGCTGCGCCGAGTTTTTTAAAAAAGGTAGGGTAAGGTTTCCAGCGACCTTACATGAGTTTATAAAGGAAAAACGTGCCCTTAAGTTTAAAGAATTGCAAAAATAACCCAAAAGAAAAGAAAATAAAAGAAAGGCACAAAACAGAGGTCTCTTGCGCAATAAGAGTGAAAAAGGAAAGATAGAGAATAGATGAGGCTATGCTGGTCGAGAGTGTGCATCTTGAGCCTCAGAGTGACTAGTGAACTAGGTGTGGTGGTTTATCCTTGCCTCATTAAAAATCTATCTTTGCAAAACCCAAGTGGGACAAAAACAAAGACAGGAAAAAAGAGTGCAAAGATAGACCACAAGCTCACTAGCCATCTTGTACTTGGATTAGGACGAGTGTTGGAGTTGTTTCGTTGCTTTCTTGGTTTAAGTTGTTGGGTTGTTTCTGAATGTTGTTAAGAATGCCAACAACAGCTTCCTTGAGCTCCTTAGTCCTTGCTCGTGTCATAGGATCAGTTGAGATGATCTTAGGCTCCTCGGCTACAAGCTCCTCGTCTCCAAGTTCTTCTTGTGCTCATTCGAGCTTCTCGGCTACAAGTTCTTCATCTGTTGGTCCAATGCTATCCATGATCACATCATCCCCTCCTTCTTGAAAAGGATTTGACCTCAATTCTGGATCATCTGCAAGAAAAGGAACTAAGTCAGAAACGTTGAAACTATGACTGATGTTATACTTACCTTGAAGGTCCAGCTGGTTGGCATTGTCATTGATCCTCCTTGTGATCTTGAATGGACCGTAGACTCTAGGCATTAGTTTGGACTTCCTTTGTTCTGGGAATCGATCATTCCTCAAGTGCACCCACACAAGGTCTCCGTCCTCAAAGATCATCTTGCGTCGCCCCTTGTTCTGATATTCACCATACTTCTTCGTTTTTTCTTCTATGTTGGTTCGAGCTTCTTCATGAATCCGCTTAACCAGATCAGCTTTCTGTTTCCCATCTAAGCTTACTCTTTCACTCAAAGGCAGAGGGGTTAAATCCAAAGGAGATAAAGGACTAAATCCATAAACAATCTGAAACGGGGAATACTTAGAAGCGGAATGCACAGCGTGATTGTATGCAAACTCTATGTGCGGTAGACAATCTTCCCAAGTTCTAATGTTCTTTTTAATTAGAGCACGCATAAGATTCCATAGAGTCCTACTGACAACTTTTGTTTGCCCATCAGTTTGTGGGTGACAGGTAGTAGAGAATAACAGTTTAGTTCCTAGCTTAGACCACAATGTTTTCCAGAAATAACTAAGAAAATTAGTGTCTCTATCAGATACAATGGTCCTAGGCATACCATGGAGACGCACAATTTCCCTAAAGAACAGACTTGCTACATGAGATGCATCATCTGTTTTATGACAAGCAATGAAATGGGACATCTTAGAGAATCGATCTACTACTACAAAGATAGAGTCCTTCCCTGTTCTAGTCCTAGGCAGCCCTAGTACGAAGTCCATGGATATGTCAGTCCAAGGATGAGACGGAACATGGAGAGGAGAATACAAACCGTGGGGCATAACCTTTGATTTAGCATGTTTGCAAGTTGCGCACCTGTCACAGATTCTCTCCACGTCTCTCTTCATGTGAGGCCAATGGAAGTGATCTTGCATCACCTTCAGGGTCTTATCTCTACCGAAATGCCCCATCAAACCTCGTCCATGTGCTTCCCTAACCAGCAAGTCTCGAATAGAACAGTTAGGTACACACAAGCGATTATCATAGAAGAGAAACCCCTCACTTCTATAATAATGGCCAGCAGCAAACTTTTCACAAGATTTAAATACTTCTTGAAAATCGGAATCAGAAGCATATAAGTATTTAAGCTGCTCAAAACCCAGCAGTTTTGCATCTAGGGTAGTTAGTAACACATACCTTCGGGACAATGCATCAGCAACCACATTGTCCTTACGTTTTTTGTACTTGATGACATAGGGGAATGTCTCAATGAACTCAACCCACCTGGCATGCCTCTTATTGAGCTTGTGTTGCCCCTTTAAGTGCTTTAGAGATTCGTGGTTAGTGTGTATGACAAACTCCTTAGGCCACATATAGTGCTGCCATGTTTGCAACGCTCTCACTAGTGCATACAGCTCCTTATCATACGTTGGGTAGTTAAGAGTGGCTCCCCCAAGTTTTTCACTAAAGAATGCAATGGGCTTCTTATCCTGCATTAAAACAGCTTCAATCCCTACACCAGAAGCATCACACTCAATCTCAAATGTTTTAAGAAAGTTTGGTAAAGATAAGAGTGGAGCGTGAGTGAGCTTGTTTTTCAGGGTCTGGAATGCTTCTTCTTGTGCTGCTCCCCATTTGGAACCAACTTCCTTCTTGATCACTTCAGTAAGTGGTGCAAAAAGAGTGCTGAAGTCTTTAACAAACCGCCTATAGAACCCAGCAAGGCCGTGGAAGCTTCTCACGTCGCCTACTGTCTTTGGGACAGGCCAATCTCTTATAGCTTTGACCTTCTCCTCATCAACTTGTACGCCATCTGCACTCACAACAAAGCCTAAAAAGACCACGTTATATGTACAAAACGTGCAGTTCTTAAGGTTGGCATAAAGCTTCTCCTCTCGAAGTACATTTAAAACAGATTGCAAATGTCCTATATGCTCTTCTAAGTCTTTGCTATATATCAGAATGTCATCAAAATACACTACAACAAATACTCCTATGAATGATCTCAAAACATGATTCATTAATCTCATAAATGTACTAGGTGCATTTGTGAGGCCAAAAGGCATAACTAACCATTCATATAACCCATGTTTTGTTTTAAATGCAGTTTTCCATTCATCTCCTTCTTTCATCCTAATCTGATGATATCCACTCTTTAAATCGATTTTAGAGAACAACCTAGAGCCATGAAGTTCATCTAACATATCATCTAGTCTAGGAATAGGGTGTCGATACTTCACCGTAATGTTGTTTATGGCTCTGCAATCGACGCACATACGCCAGCTCCCATCCTTCTTAGGTACGAGCAGAACCGGTACAACACATGGGCTCATCTTCTCTCTGATGTGTCCCTTTTCTATGAGCTCATCAACCTGTTTTTGTAACTCCTTAGTCTCCACAGGGTTGGTTCTGTATGCTGGACGGTTTGGTAGTAAAGCTCCTGGCACGAAATCAATCTGATGCTCGATGCCCCTAACTGGTGGCAGTCCCGTTGGGTTGTCTCCTGGAAACACATCTTCATAATCCTGCAAAAGAGTTTTCATTTCACTCGGTAGTACCGGTGCAAGGTTAGTCAAGCTCGAAAGAACTTCTCTAAAAACAAACAGGAGTAGAGGTTGTTTAGAAGCTACAGCTTATTTGATATCACCTGATTTGGCCATGAGATTGGGTCGTTGCATCTGGTCTGAGCCCAGCTCTCGTTGTTGTAGTTCTTGGGAACTTGTATTCTGCTTCATTCTCTGCTTGAGAGTTACCTGGTCTTGATGAACTTCGCTTTGTGTCAAAGGAGCCAGAACGGTCCTCTTACCCTTGTATTCAAATGAGTGGCGATTTGTGAAGCCAACATGCATCAACTTGCGATCAGATTGCCAAGGCCTTCCAAGTAGAATGTGTCCAGCAGCCATGGGAAGCACATCACACAGTATCTCATCTTCGTAGGGACCAATGGTGATAGGAACCAGCACCTGCTTGCTCACCTTCATCTCGCCATCTTCATTAAGCCATTGCAGCTTGTATGGCTTTGGGTTCTTCGTCACTCTCAATCCGAGCTTATTAACCATTGTTTCACTTGCCACGTTAGTACAGCTTCCTCCATCTATGATGAGGCTGCAAACTTTTCCTTGGACCAAGCATCTAGTGTGGAACAGGTTCTCTCTCTGTTCCTGTTCATTAGTAGCAGTTTGCACACTTAGGGATCTCCTTGTAACTAGTAACTGTCCTTGTGCAGGTTGTTCTTCACACTCATATAAGTAATCAAGGCCTGTTTCTTCTTCATCTTCTGTTTCTATTTCTCCATTGTCTAACAGAACCATGACTCTCTTGTTGATGCATTCGTTAGCATAGTGGCCTCTCCCTTGGCACTTAAAACACTTAAAATCACGATTTCTGGTTGTTGGGGTTTCAACTTTGCCCTTGCCCTTGTTGTCTTGAATGATCATATAAGGTCTCATTTCGGGTCTTGGCGTCACTACTTGCTTGCCATCACGTTGTGAAGTGTTTGCTCTTTCCTCCCTTTGATAGCTTGGTTTAGAAACAGCATGTCCACTCCCATAGCTAAATCGTGAAGGGCCTTTGCGTTTGAGCTGTTGTTCTATCAGAATCGCCTTATGCAGCATCTCCTCTAGCTCAACATAGTGCTGCATCTCCAATCTGTCTTGAATGTCTCGGTTTAACCCTCCTAAGAAGCATGACATAGTAGCTTCCCTATCTTCTGATATATCAGCACGAATCAAGAGTGACTCCATCTCTTGATAATAGTCCTCTACGCTGCTGCTCCCTTGAGTCAGTTTTCTTAGCCTGCTGTGCAGCTCACGGTGATGATGACTTGGGACAAATCTCTTTCTCAAGACTCTCTTCATCTCTGCCCAAGTACTCACCGGTTCTTCGTCATTACGTCTTCAGGAAGTGACAAGCTGATCCCACCAGCTGAGAGCATAATCACTGAATTCTGTGGCAGCTACTCTCACCTTGTTGATCTCTGTATAGTTTTGACAATTAAAGACCAGCTCTATCTTTTTCTCCCACTCCAAGTATGCATCAGGATCACTCTTGCCATTGAAAGGTGGGATTCTGAGCTTAAGGCCTCCAAAGTTGTCTCTACCTTCCCCACCACGTCTATGCCTCATCTGGCTTCCCCTGGTTGAATCACTCTCTTCGCTGTAGTAGCTGGCTGTGCCATCGTCACCAGGCTTTTCCTGTTGGTGTCGACCTCCTCTACGAGCTCCCCTGGGCTGATTAACGCCTTGAACTGGCTGTTGTTGTTCTTGTCGAAGAGCATCGAGCTTGGCATCCATCATCTGGTCCATACGTGCTAGTATTGCATCCATTAGGAGTTTGTTGTTTCGCATGTTGCTGGTCTCCTCTCCATCTTGTGACATCTTAACATGGAAAACAGAAATAAAAACTCACCAGTAACAGGTTCCTTGCGAAGATGAATCACAAAACAAAGCACACAATCAAACAGGAAATAACAGGTTCTATGATGAATTTAAACACGTTTTCTGGCCTTAGCAATGGTAATAACTGAGTCTAGGTGCTTAAACAACTAACTAGAAGCAATTTTAACACAAATTTTTTTGACAGACCTAAGAACACAGAAAAGGAAAGTTTGATATTTCCCTAAAAATCCTAACTAGCCGCGCGCAGCTTCTTCCTCTCTATGCTATATATATATTTTTTTTTGATTTCTGAACGATACTAACTACTAGAATAGGTTACTAATGATGAACTAACACGGAAATTACAAGAAACCAGACCTCCTAAGAACAGCAAATCAAAGGAAAACAGGTCTGCAAACTCGACAGAGTTGGAAAAGAAAGAAAACAAATTAAGAACAGAGTTGGAACGAGATTACCAAGTGACTTAGAGCTTGGCTCTGATACCACATGACGTAGCTCTCCCTAGATCGAAACTCCAAGGCTGTTAAACCGAAGGATAATCCTTGCAAGCTGCTGCTTCAAGGCGTGGGGAATGATTGGTGTCGCACAGAGGTGATGGGAAGCCTCTGATATACCGTGGGACTACTTAGGATATTACACACCTAACTAGATCACCAAGCTTAGATATTACACACTAAGCATAATCAAAGAGATGAAGAACAGTGAAGAACTCGTCTCTTAGGAACAAAGAAGGTGGTTGCGCCGAGTTTTTAATAAAAGGTAGGGTAATGTTTCCAGCAACCTTACATGAGTTTATAAAGGGAAAAACGTGCCCTTAAGTTTAAAGAATTGCAAAAATAACCCAAAAGAAAAGAAAATAAAAGAAAGGCACAAAACAGAGGTCTCTTGCGCAATAAGAGTGAAAAAGGAAAGATAGAGAATAGATGAGGCTATGCTGGTCGAGAGTGTGCATCTTGAGCCTCGGAGTGACTAGTGAACTAGGTGTGGTGGTTTATCCTTGCCTCATTAAAAATCTATCTTTGCAAAACCCAAGTGGGACAAAAACAAAGACAGGAAAAAAGAGTGCAAAGATAGACCACAAGCTCACTAGCCATCTTGTACTTTGATTAGGACGAGTGTTGGAGTTGTTTCGTTGCTTTCTTGGTTTAATTTGTTGGGTTGCTTCTGAATGTTGTTAAGAATGCCAGCAACAACTTCCTTGAGCTCCTTAGTTCTTGCTCGTGTCATAGGACCAGTTGAGATGATCTTAGGCTCCTCGGCTACAAGCTCCTCGTCTCCAAGTTCTTCTTGTGCTGATTCGAGCTTCTCGGCTACAAGTTCTTCATCTGTTGGTCCAATGCTATCCATGATCACATCACTCGCTCTCTCTTACCCACCGTCGAGACCAGCCTCCTCCTTGTCTCTCTTCCGCACAGGAACCGTCAGCCACCTTGCAGCGGGATTTCCCAGCGAACCGCGAAGAACAAAAAGACATAAAATCGAAGCCCCGGACCTTACCGTTCTAGGAAGCCAGAGTTTTACCGGAACGGAGACCTGAGTCCGCAGATATCGCCATTCCAGTGACGGGTGTCAGATCTGCCGTTCACTAGAAAACCCTAACCGCCGCCGTCACCTTAAAGGCTGTTTTCCTGACGAACCGCTGCGAACCAGAGGACTTCATGGATATCAAACCGAAGCGCCGAGCGTCTTATTTCCGTGAAGCCCGATATCATCCAAATCGGAGACCCGAGTAAGAAGATATGGCCATTCCAGTGAAACGTACTGGATCTGCCTCACCACCTCTATCACCGAGTTCTTCTGACGAGATCAGAGATGAGCTGGTCACGTCACCTTCACCTTCTCCTCCTCCTTCTCCACCGCATTCAGTTAGGTGAGGACGTGCTGAGTTTTCCCCTTTTTTCATTATTCGATTTGATGTCATTAGCCTATTCTTAAACCATTGCTGCCTTTTTATATGTCGCGTTGGGTAATGGGTAATGGGTAGAAGGTTAGAGTAATTGAGTTAGGATTTGACTGCTGGTACCAGATTGAACTGTCTGGTTTGCTTGTTGCGTTGTCCGGCTTGAGAGTCATGCACTTAGATGAACGTTTGCGTGTTAGGATAAACCGGTATTGCTTGAGATATTAGTAATTGTTAGGTCCTCGACACTGTGAGGGATCAATGGTTCGATTTTATTGATTGACCCGAGACCAGCAGTCTGGTAGGCTTCCAACGGGGTTAAAAGGAACTATCCCACGCTCTAGGCCGGAGAGCCAGCACTACAAGAAAACTGCCTTTTTACAACAAACAGAATCGTCGTAAATCGGTCGTAAAACTTGATTTACGACGGATTAGCGACGATTAACAATTCGTCGTAAGTTGATCGTCGTTAATCGCAAATCGTCGTAAATTGGTCGTAATATTAAGGAGGACAAAAAATCGTCGTAAAATCGATGTAATATATTCGTCGTAAAATCGTTGTATATTTACATCGAATGTACGACGAATATTTTACATCGATTTTACATCGATATCACGATAAACGTTTACATCGATTTTACATCGAATTATACAATTTTTTTTCCGACAAATCGTCGTAAATGCGTCGTAATATGATTAAGCATAACATCGAATTTACAACGAATTATAAAATTTATGTTTTGAAGAATTCGTCGTAAATTCGTCGTAATAGATAGATGTAAATACGCTGGTAAATCGATGTAAAATATTCGATGTAAATTCGTCGTAACTATTGAACGATGTTAAATCGATGTAAAACTATTGATGTAAAATCGATGTAAATTATGAAACGATGTAAAATCGATGTAAAATATTCGATGTAAATTCGTCGTAATTTAAAATATTTTATATAAATTAAATAAAATTAAAAAAAAAATTAAAAAAATATATTTTAAAAAATATATTTAAAAATTAAATTTTATAAATATATTCAAAATATAAAATAAAATTTAAAATACAAAATAAATTTTTTATTACAAACTAATTCCTAGGAGGAAAACGTAAATTATCAAAAAGTTCGTCGTCTGATCCATTCTGCTCCATATTCGCTCGTTCTTGCGCGAGCGGATCAGTTGGCAGGCCCGATGTCGATTCTCCCTGCTGCCTTAGTGCAGCCGCCAAATCCGGGTTACTCAGGGCAATAATATCGAAGAGAGTGTTGTATCCTTGGATTGTTTTATCGTATCCTTGGATCTTCTCATCGTATACCACCTGCTTCTCCCGCAAATTGTTGATCTCGGAGTTGGCGTTGTTTAACTCCGTCCGCAAAATAACCGGATCGTCGAAAAGCTGACGACGGGACGACGCGGCGGCACTATCTGCGATCGATCCCATCCCTAAAACTCTGCCCTTTTTCTTCGGGGCAACCTTTTAAAAAAGAAACGAAAAATTTAATAAATTGTATAAAAAACAATAAAATTTGTAAAAAAAAAAAAAGATTTAAATTACCTCTGCGTATATGTCGTCCATCTGGGCAACCGTCAAAATCGCAGTGGATTGGACCGAACTACCGCCAGGTGATAGCTGCTGAGAAAGCTGAGTTTGACGCTCGCCGATCCTCGCATGCGCGTCATTGTAGATTGCCTCAGCTCGAGGATCTACAAAAGATCCGTCTTTCCTCTTGTGAGTTTCCGCAAAAACTCGGGTCATCGGAGGAAGTTCGCCTCCATTTGCCTAACAAAAAAGACATTAAAAAAGAAATAACAAAATAAAATTACATAAATAAAATTATAAGGGAAAAAATTATTACCATTTGAAGGCGTTTTCCCGCAAAAGATGTTTGACCCGACGTATGAGGCATAAGCGCTGGAAGACCGTCTGGACCCATAGTGTTTCGAGAAGCCGAACACTTAGCGGCCACTTGCTGCGCATGTGGATCTCTCCAGTATGCCGTCAAGCCGTTCCAAACATCGGAAGACATGTATGGCGGCTTTCCCTGATCGCCTTTAACCTCCCACTTCCTCTTCCAATCGGAAATGGTATTGTTGAGCCGGAATTTTCCCTTCTTTTTGAATTCCGCCTTCACCGTCTCGTTGATCGTAACGTCCCAATGCCATTTTTGCTATAAAAAAAAAATATCATTAGAAACGATATATTAAAGATAAAGAATTCTCCAAAATAATATTGAATTTAAAAAAAAAAAATTTACCGCGAAACATTTAAACCATGTCTCGACAACGTCTTCCGGAACCGAAGACCAATTGCGGTGAGGCTCCATGAAATAGGCTTTAATGGTGTCAGCCACACTCCGTCCAACTTTGTTATCTTCCTTAAACCTGAGAAATAAAACAAAAATTATTAGTAAAAAAACAAATTCATAATGTAATTAAAAAAAAAAAATTTTACGTACGTACCAAAAAGTATTCGGGATCCGTCGCGGATCTAACCGGTCTAAAGAAGCATGCCCCGGCGACTGCAAAATATCTTCGACCGTCAATCCTGCATACAACAGGGGCGGTCGAGCAACTGCATCTGGAGGCGGCGGCGCTGGTCCGGAAAAAGAATCCGGAACAGCGGACTGTGTCGCAGAAGATGACGGGAGTTGCTGATTCTCACTAGGTCCCGTCTCCATAAACTGTCGATAGTGTGACTTACGTGGCGCCATATCTAAAAAATATTTAAAAATAACTCAATTTTAGTATCATATAATTCCATTCCTAACTAATAATTCCAATCCTAACTAATAAATATTACAATCCTAACTAACAATTCAAAATTCTTAAAACGATAATATAATTTATAAAAAAAAAAAAATGTTACCTTTTGTTTTAGAGAGAGGGCAGAGATTTTAGAGAGAGAGAGAGTTGAGAGAGTTTCTAGAGAGAGAGAGATTTGAGAGTTGTGAGGGAGGGAGTGAAAAAATCGTCCGCGTATATATAGATTTTAATGTCGTCGTAAAATCGTTGGTACATTACGACGAGTTTACGACGAGTTCGTCGTAAAATCGTCGTAAAACTGTAACCAAAAATTCAACCTGTCGCAAATTTCCCTCGACGCGGTAAATTAAATGTTGAGGTTTTACAACAATTTTACGACGGATTCGTCGTAAAATCGTTGTAAAATTACAACGATTTTACGACGAATCCGTCGTAAAATCGTTGTAATAGATTAAATCTATACCCTAAACCCTAAATAACAATACACATATACAGGACGTAAGAACGAAGTATATTTGTGCATCTAATACTTCTAATATTTAACATTAGATTCAGTAACGACGATTGAATCTAAATAGTCGTCGATTTCCTTATTTTACATAATAATGTATAGCATTCGTTCTTATAAGTATATTCGTAACATGCATGACTTTAATAATTTAATTGATTTTGTAAAAACATAAAATTGTTTATACTATGATTAGAACTTACGTAAAACAAGATATAAGATAGAAAAAACGAAACAAGTAAATCAAACCCTAAACCCTATATTTGAAGTTTTACAACGACTTTACGACGGATTCGTCGTAAAATCGTTGTAAAATTACAACGATTTTACGACGAATCCGTCGTAAAATCGTTGTAATAGATTAAATCTATACCCTAAACCCTAAATAGCAATACACATATACAGGACGTAAGAACGAAGTATATTTGTGCATCTAATACTTCTAATATTTAACATTAGATTCAGTAACGACGATTGAATCTAAATAGTCGTCGATTTCCTTATTTTACATAATAATGTATAGCATTCGTTCTTATAAGTATATTTGTAACATGCATGACTTTAATAATTTAATTGATTTTGTAAAAACATAAAATTGTTTATACTATGATTAGAACTTACGTAAAACAAGATATAAGATAGAAAAAACGAAACAAGTAAATCAAACCCTAAACCCTATATTTGAAGTTTTACAACGACTTTACGACGGATTCGTCGTAAAATCGTTGTAATTTTACAACGATTTTACGACGAATCCGTCGTAAAATCGTTGTAATAGATTAAATCTATACCCTAAACCCTAAATAGCAATACACATATACAGGACGTAAGAACGAAGTATATTTGTGCATCTAATACTTCTAATATTTAACATTAGATTCAGTAACGACGATTGAATCTAAATAGTCGTCGATTTCCTTATTTTACATAATAATGTATAGCATTCGTTCTTATAAGTATATTCGTAACATGCATGACTTTAATAATTTAAATGATATAGTAAAATTGTTTTTACTATGATTAGAACTTACTTATAATTTTTAAAACCAAACAAGTAAATCAAACCCTAAACCTTATATTTAATTTGGGTATTACAACGAAATTACGACGAATTCGTCGTAAAATCGTTGTAAAGCTAATCGATGTAAAATCGTTGTAATGGTAATCGATGTAAAATCGTTGGTAATGTCTAAATCGTCGTATCCATCAGGCATATTAGCTGGAGTGTGCCAATTTCCCCCACGATTCACAGTTTCTAGTCCCCCAAAATGATCTATTTGCGCTTCTAGATCTTCCCCAGATAGATACACTGGTGGGGGGACACGCACAATTTTGTTCTTCCTAAACAACCGCCTGTTTCTCCTATATGGATGATTGATTGGTAAAAACCGGCGGTGACAATCAAACCAGCATGTTTTTCGACCATGTTTCAGTTGAAACGCATCTGTCCGATCGAGGCAATAAGGACAAGATAACCTCCCATGCGTCGTCCAACCAGATAGCATTCTGTATGCAGGGAAGTCGCTTATTGTCCACATAAGCACCGCACGCATCGTAAAATTTTTTTTCCTCGAACAATCATATGTCCGCACTCCTGTATACCACAACTGTTTCAACTCATGAATGAGAGGCTGCAAAAATACATCAAGGGACCGCTTCGGATGATTGGGACCAGGGACTAAAATATTCAGGAAAAGAAATTCCCTTTGCATGCACATATCTGGGGGAAGGTTATAAGGAGTTACGATAACTGGCCACAAAGAATATTGCCTACCAGACATACCGAATGGACTAAATCCATCAGTGCAAAGACCAAGATACACATTTCGCTTAGAGTTAGCAAAATCAGGGTGTACCGTGTTAAAGTGTTTCCAAGCTTTTGCATCTGACGGGTGAGTCACTTCTCCTTCTCTCTGTGAATGTTCTGCATGCCACCTCATCGATGCAGCTGTCCTTTCAGATTGATACAATCGTTTCAACCTATCAGTTATAGGAAGATACCACATCCGTTGGTATGGTATCTTTTTACGCCCAGTTGTTTGGGGCCTAAATCTCGGTTTTTGGCAAAATCGACATTCCTGCAGCTTATCATCATCTTTCCAAAAAAGCATACAATTGTCAACACATACATCTATCATCTCAGAAGGCAACCCAAGACTAAACACCAACTTCTGTATCTCATAGTATGTTTCGGCAGCCAAATTATCCTCTGGCAAATACTCTTTAATAAGATCAGCCCAATCATCCATGCAAACCTCAGCTAAGTTATGATCAGTTTTAATTGTCATCATCCTAGCAGCTAACGACAATTTAGACAGACCTTCTCTACATCCATCGTAGAGTGGCTGGTTTGCAGCGTCTAGCATATCATAAAATCGCTTCGCATCTACGTTGGGTTCCTCAACAGTACTATTATCAGCATTTGTTTCATGAAATGCATCATTAACCATGGCATGCATCCTATCATGATCTGCACCCTGATCAAATTGATGTTGACCATGATCATAACTACCTTGATAATTTGATTCTACTTGACCTTGATAATTACTACTACTATCCGTTGCTTGAGTTCTTTCAAAACCCTCTCCATGTTGATACCAAACATAATATTGCGGCATAAACCCTCTATTTAGTAAATGCTTCCACACCGTCTCAATAAACATATATCTCGTATTCTTGCATTTACGACAAGGACAGAACATCTTACCACTTTCCAGGGTTGTTTGCATATTCCCGGCCTGATACATGAATATTTCAAGCCCTTCTTTGAATTCTTCCGTCAAATCTCCCTCTGAATCCTTTTGCGTATACATCCATTTTCGTAGTTCGTATATAGACATTTATATATATATATTTTTTTTTCCTGTTTGTTTTTTTTTTTTTCTGTTTGTTTTTTTTTTTTTTTGATTTTTTAGTTTGAAGGTACGCTGTATTTATAGAATTTTTTTCATAATTACCAACGATTTTCCAACGGATTTACGACGAATCGTACGATGTAAATTCGATGTAAATTTAGTAGGTGGACCTTTTAAAAAACGTGGTCTACCTAACCGGGAACAGCGACGTTAAATCGTCGTAATATCAACGTAATATACAGAAGAAATATTCGTCGTAATTTCGTCGTAAAATTACATCGATATTACGACGATTTATGTTCTCGTCGTAATGTCGTCGTAAACTAGTCGTAAATTTACATCGAAATTACGACGACACATATTTACGACGATTTTACATCGAACACATAATTAGTCGTAAATTCGTCGTAAAGTCGACGTAAAGTTACATCGATTTAAAACGGTCGTAAATTTTCGTTGGAAATGGACCGTTTTCTTGTAGTGCATGTTACAAAAAACGGTCGGAGAGCCTGGAAATTCCCACCGTGTTAGATTGCGTGAGCACTGGTTGAGTGCATTCTTTGAGAACCGGAAAGAAAAAGATGATTACTGAGAAAAGTGGAGTACTGAGAAAAGAGATTACATGATAAAAGGAGAAAGACGTTTTAAAAAGAATATTGCGTGAAACCTTGTTTGAGCTCGTTTTAGGTCTAGACTTTTGGTTATTATTTCGTGTAATGTCGTAAGGGTTAAGTGAGTCTCTAAAGACTCATCCTCACTGGGTAATCTTGATTACTCAACCCTCTCCCCTGTTTTCTTTTCAAGTTAGTTGGGATCGTGTCGTTGTGTTGTTGTTGTTACATGGCGTTTTCCTGGCGATCATGTGTTGCTGGCCACTGGTCGACCTAACATGTCCGATTCTCGGTTATCTCCGGAGACGTGGGATAGGGATGTTACAAAGTGGTATCAGAGCCCAAGATTAGATCACTCTAGCGCTGTCCTAGAGTGGTCGCGCCCAAAGTTTGAAATCGTTTTTAAAAAAAAAAATATATATATATATATATATATATATATATATATATATATATATTGTTTTTTTATTATTGTCTAATTTTTTTTTTTTTAAAAAAAAAACAAAAGTTATGATTTTATTATGTACGATTTCAAACCGAGAACAACAACAACATGGACACCGATTCAATAGTGTGTTTCCTTTCTTGTATGTTTTCAGTTATAATCTGAAGCCTAAGTTCAAGAGACGGGAAGCATCACGTAAGAAGGTCACTCCTCTTTCTCAAGTAAGGCTTAGCAAGGAGCCGGTCTACATCTCTTCCGACGATGACTTCGAGGAGGACCCATCGGAAGATTCCTTTAGTGGCTAGGGGAAATTTCGTTTTTTTTTTAGTAGAACTTAGTTATTTTTCCATTTTCATTCTTTGGTGCAATTTTTTCTTTCTTATGAATTAGTTAGCTTTTGTGTTGGTTTTTGTTCCCTTCCCGATTTAGTGTTTGCAAAAAATGTTCTACTCCTCTTTTATATTAATAAGAAAAATATTTTTTGGTTATAATAACGATTCCTCCTGGTTCTTCCTCTCATTTGTGTTTCCGTCAGTGATATGCTCAAATTAATACACTAAAAGTACTAAGCAGTAGTTGTAATATAGTTAGGGGTCGAACACAAGGACTCACAGAAATCACAAAATAAATTGTATAGTATCGAGCTAAGCTAAGCAATTCAGGTTTAACAGAAAGCAGAAAGCAGTAAACGAGTTGTAATTCGATGGGAAAGAGATAGGTTCAGGGATATTTCTCAGGAAATCAATGAATGCAAAATAAACTAACTAATCAGGGTTCAGGTTACGCACGGTTCTCGAACTCAAATCACTAAAGTATAATCAACCAACTGTCGTTGCGAAAACTATCTAAATCTGAACTTCAGAATCCCAAATTTCTTTGCAAATTCCTAGGAATAAATCAACCTTAATTACAAGTTTGATATGTTCACAAATCAATTAAACCAAATCTCTTTGCGAATAATCAATTTGCTCACCCTAAGTTCTGTCAGGTAATTAATCGCACTGTCGTGCCTAACCAATTATCCTAAGATCTAAGTTCCAGGTGATCAATCTAGAATTAGCTTTGAGAACAACCTAAGGCGAAGAACTAATTCAGATTATGAACCCTAAATAACTAATCAACCTATCATTCAAAGAAATCCCTTATGAGAATCTCCAAACCTAACAAGAGATCTACTCAGACATGGAAATTGAATCAATAGACATGTTTGAATAAATACTCAATAGAAAATAAGAAAGAGTGACAAAAGGTTTTGAGATCTGATCTCGGACGAAGGGAGATTCAGAATTGTCTCTCTCACCAAATTTTCTCTTAAACCAAAGCAAAATAAAGCATAGCCTAAACAGGTTGCTGTAAAATCCTATATATAACCTAAAACACGAATTGGGGTCTTCTTGTAATTATTAAAGACTTCTGGGCACTTTTGCTATTCTTCAAATCTTGGAAAATTCGCGGGTCGTGTCTTGCTGCGATGGGTATCGATCGATACTAGCCAGTATCGATCGATACCAAGGCTTCATATCGGGTTCTCAGCAACACGAACTTCTGCTTTGCTCCAAATGCTCCAGAAAGCTCCAATATCTACAATAATGTTCCCGACGTGCTATGTCCTGTAAAAGACTCTAAAATACTCTAAAATACTATAAAGACTCTGTAAAAAGGACTCATATCATGGCTTAAATAGGGTAAAAACCATGATATATCAAGTCACCCAGACTTAACCTTTGCTTGCCCTCAAGCAAATAGAAGACTAAACAGAGAAAGAGGTTTGAAAACGCGGAGACTCACCTGTTCATGAACCATCGAAATGACCCTCTTTCCAAGTACCCAAGTGTCACCTAATCAGCTTTTGATCTAACCACCATGTACTTCTCCGTAGACATTCACAGCTTTTCCAAACTCCACACATTATCCCACAGCATTGTTCAAGTAAAACCCTCATCGCCAGTTTCATCGCTGCAGCCAATGTTCAAGAACCTTCTAGACTCTTTACCATACAATATCATGACAAGGAACCACCATTTTTCATACTTTTTGGTTTTATTTCTCTCCCCCAAACTTATTTCTTATTATGTTTCTTGCATTTACACATTAAGGTTGAGACGCGAGTATTGATGGTTAGCCACCGAATCCCCAGTTCTTCCTTGAAAAGTAATCAAAGGTGTAGGCGAATAATGTTGTCACAGGAAATTTTCCTAACCTCGATTTCACCTTTGTGTGATCATCTCCTCTGAAGTAGAATAATGGGATCCTTGGAAACTTTCCTAGCCCTCTACTTAGAAGAAAATCATTTCATCTTTTATGCACTTATCAACTTGTAACAGGGAGAGAAACACCATTTATTTTAAACACATGGGTTCCTTTGTCAGATATGAATGATGAATCAAGCTCTATGAACACTAACCATATCGATGAAGTGCAAAAGTTGGCTCAGGTTTCAGAAGAACTTTGCTGGAAACATGGATGATTTCTAGCCAACTGGTCAGTCTTTGGATTTTTCATTAGTCGATCTAGAGCCGATCCTGTAACACTGTGCACTCAAAAACAAAATCGAATCAATAGGTTCAAGCACAGGATCATTATCTCCAACAAGTTTTGACTCAATAAAAACAATTTTGACTCAATAAAACGACTGACTCTAAGAAAAACAAACACAATGTCAGCAGACACCTCCCCCAGAATTGAACAACACTGTCCCCAGTGTTATCTAGCCTAGAGTAGGTAAAAGAAGACAAAAGAATAGAAGAAACGAAGAGAAACAAGAAGTTACCTTGCTGGAACATCGAGTATTGATCGACACACAGCCTGGTATCGATCGATACCAGGCTTAAATCGACTTGATGAACCGTACATTCGCGATTGGTGTTGATCGATACCAATGGGGTATCGATCGATACTAAGGCGATTTCGGGTCCGCTCCTTGTTTATCCTGACACAAACACAAAATGAACGAAAATAAAAGGAAAAACGACTCAAAGACAGACTCACCAGTGGGTTGCCTCCCACCAAGCGCTCGTTTAACGTCAATAGCTTGACTGTAACACCATTCAGGCTGTTGGTGCATCATCCAAAGTCATTATCTGCCCTGTTGGAATCTCGGCTTTCGCCCAATAGTGTTTCACCCTCTGTCCATTGGCAGTGAACTCATCGCCTGTATGACTAATCAGCACGACAGCTCCATGTGGTCTGACCTCTTTGATTGTGAAAGGACTTGACCAACGAGAACGCAGTTTACCTGGAAACAATTGCAAACGAGAGTTATACAGAAGTACATGGTCATTTGGCTCGAAGTGTCTAGAGATGATCTTCTTATCATGATAAGCCTTTGTTCTCTCCTTGTACAGCTTTGAGTTCTCATAGGCGTGGTGCCTAATCTCATTCAGCTCGTTTAGCTGAGTCAACCTCCTTTCTGCAGCAGGCTTGATGTCAAAGTTAAGCAACTTCGTCGCCCATGCTGCCTTGTGCTCAATCTCCACTGGAAGGTGACATGCTTTCCCATACAGCAAGTGAAATGGTGTAGTACCCAGCGGTGTCTTGAAAGCAGTCCTGTAAGCCCATAGCGCATCATCCACCTTTGTAGACCAATCCTTCCTAGAAGCACCCACTGTCTTTTCCAGAATCTCCTTGATTTACCTGTTGGAGACCTCGACTTGCCCACTGGTTTGAGGGTGATATGGAGTAGCCACTCGATGGTTTACACCATACTTCTTCAGCAACCTCTCGAAAACCTTGTTGATAAAGTGAGAGCCACCATCACTTATCACAATTCGAGGTACTCCAAAGCAAGGAAAAATGATGGTCTTAAACAGCTTAAGAACCACTGCAGAGTCATTTTCTCACTAGCTATCGCTTCTACCCATTTGGACACATATTCCACAGCAACCAGGATGTAATTTTTCTTGTGTGACGATGGAAAGGGACCCATAAAGTCGATGCCCCAGCAATCGAAGACTTCAACCTCAAGGATGAAATTTTGTGGCATCTCATGTCTCTTACTGATCTTCCCTCTCCGCTGACAAGCATCGCACTGTGAGATGAAAGCATGAGCATCCTTAAACATGGTAGGCCACCAGAAGCCTGCTTGAAGAACCTTTGATACCATCTTGAAAGTAGCAAAGTGACCAGCATACTCAGACCCATGGCAATGAAAAAGAATAGCTGGCATCTCAGACTCTGCAACGCATCTTCTGTAGATACCATCCGAGCAATGCTTGTATAGGTAAGGCTCATCCCAGAAGAATCTCCTTATCTCGTGCATAAACTTCTTCCTTGCATATTTTGTGGGATACTTTGGCTCAGTCTGTATAGCAAGGTAGTTGGCGATGTCTGCGTACCATGGACGTGCAGCACTAGAGTCAGCAGCTAGATAGACATCATAGGAGTTCAAGTGCTCTACGGACAAAACAGGTTCAGGTCGCGACGGGTATCGATCGATATTAGGTGAGTATCGATCGATACCGAAAGTTTGCATTCGTGAAAATTGCAGATTTTCGGGATAAAGGTCTTGAAGCTGAGCTTCAATGAGGTAAACACCTTCCTCTGGCAAACAATCATCAATAGGGACGACCTCATCGACCTTTAGTCGCGATAAGTGGTTAGCAACGCCATTCTCAAATCCTTTCTTGTCCTTGATCTCGATGTCGAAACCTTGGAGCAAAAGAATCCATCGGCATAGACGAGGCTTGAGGTCCTTGTTCTTCAGCAGGTATTTGAGAGCAGCATGGTCTGTGTGAACAATGACCTTGCTCCCAATCAAGTAGGATCGGAATTTCTCAAAAGAGAAAACGACTGCCAGCAACTCCTTCTCACTAGTGCTGTAATTTCGCTGAGCATCATCCAACGTCCTGCTGGCATAATAAATAGCATGGAGTTTCTTGTCTTTCCTCTGACCCAACACAGCTCCAACAGAAAAATCACTGGAAGCACACATAACCTCAAAAGGCAAGCTCCAATCAGGTGGTTGGACTACAGGAGCACTCACCAATGCCTTCTTGATTTCCTCGAATGCTACAAGGCAATCAGATGTGAAATCAAACTTGACTTCCTTACATAACTGGGCTGTGAGTGGACGTGGAAGCTTAGAGAAATCTTTGATGAACCTCCTGTAAAACCCAGCATGACCAAGGAAGCTTCGTATCTCAGGAACAGATCGTGGAGGTTGCAAGCTCGTCATGACCTGAATTTTAGCCTTGTCGACTTCGATCCCTGCATTAGAAACCCTGTGCCCAAGAACAATGCCATCTTGTACCATGAAGTGACACTTCTCCCAATTAAGAACCAAGTGCATCTCTTCGCATCGCTGAAGCACCTTGCACAAGTTATCCAGACAGTCCTTGAATGACGATCCATACACAGAAATATCATCCATGAAGACCTCCATAAACTCCTCAGTCATATCTGTGAAAATCGACATCATGCATCGCTGAAAGGTTGCTGGAGCGTTACATAATCCAAATGGCATTCTTCTATAGGCGAATGTGCAATAGGGACATGTAAAGGTCGTCTTTCCCTGGTCCTCTAGATGTATAGGAATCTGGAAAAAGCCTGAGTACCCATCGAGAAAACAGTAGTATGGGTGACTCGCTAACATCTCCAGCATCTGGTCAATGAATGGCAATGGGAAGTGATCCTTCCGTGTAGCCGCATTAAGCTTCCTGTAGTCAATGCACATCATATGACCAGTGATTGTCCTTGTAGAGATCAACTCGTCATTCTCGTTCTTCACCACAGTTATGCCACCTTTCTTAGGCACAACGTGAACTGGACTAGCCCAAGAACTATCCGAGATGGCATAGATAATCCCTGCTTCCAACAGTTTCATCACTTCCTTTCTGACCACTTCCTTCAGGTTCGGATTCAGCCCCTCTGACACTCAATCGAAGACTTTGACTCGTCCTCCAGGTGAATCCGATGCATGCACAAGTCTGGTGCAATACCTGAAATATCAGCAAGAGAATAGCCAAGATATTTGCGATACTTGCGCAGCTTGCTCAGCAGTAAAGCAACCTCTGTGGTATTCAAAGAAGCATTAACGATTACTGGGTATGTAGAATTAGGACCAAGAAAACTATACCTCAGATTCGCTGGAAGTGGCTTTAGTTCCACCTTAGGAGCATTCTCTGTACTCCAATCTCCAAGCCCAACAACTTGCTTAGAACCATCGACCAACTCTCCTTTTGGCCGTAGGGTATCGATCGATACCAGGGGGGTATCGATCGATACTGGTGATGCTGAATCAAGCATCTTCGAGTATCCAACAGTTTCGTCACATGAACGGACTTCTGAAGTGGCCGAACAGACCAATGCTCTCTCCAGTGGATCCTCAGGGTGCATCTCCAGGAAGTACTCTTCAGCAATGTCACTGAAGGTGTCCACATAGAATGTCTACCCATCAATGGTTGGCCTTTTCATCATCTTTTCCATGTTAAAGGACATCACCAAGTCACCGATGTTGAGAGCGATCTGTCCATTCCTGTAGTCAATTAAGGCTCCAGCAATTGCAAGGAATGGTCTGCCCAGGATAAGAGGATCCTTAGGCTCAGCATCGTACTTCAGGACGATGAAATCTGTTGGGATCAAGCAATTCCCAATCTTGATTGGTACATCTTCAAGTAGTCCCTCTGGAAGTCGCACTGAGCGATCAGCAAGTACCAGCGAAATCCTTGTAGATTGGAAATCTGTCATCCACATTCGCTTGGCAACTAAGTGTGGCATAAGGTTCACACTCGACCCAATATCGCAGAGAGCTCGCTCAAATCTCTCTGTGAAGATAGTGCAGTCCAAAACAAAGCTCCCTGGGTCTGGTAGCTTCTTAGGAATTTTGTTGAGCAGGATCGCACTGCACTCAGCTGTGATCATCATGACACCTTCCTCTAGGTTCACATTGCTAGAGACCATCTTCTTCACATATCTCCTGAAAGCTGGAAAAGTCTTAATAGCATCAACAAAAGGAAGTTCCACAACCAACTTATCCAGCATAGCCTTGCATCTGGCATCTTTCCATTCCTTCCTTGTCAGCTTAGGAAGTATAGGATAAGGTGCCTTGGGTGTATACACCCTCTCCTTTAAAATCTCGGGTTGTTTCTCTGGCTATGTCTCAGCATCGATCGATACTTCAAGGGTATCGATCGATACACGGGTTTTTGGATTCACTCGGGAAGATGTCTGGGCTGGTGTCGATCGACACTGTCTGGTATCGATCGATACCTGTGGATTCTCAGAATCCCAATCGTCATCTCTGGTAAGATCGACGAGATTTCCTGCAATTGGGCTGTTCTTCACTCCCGTAAACAACTCTTTTCCATTCCTCAAGGTGATGGCGTTGATGTGTGCCCTTGGATTCTCAGTTTTCCCTGGAAGAAAACCTTCCTGCCTCTTTACAGCTGGTGCTGTCTGAGCCACCTGAGTTTCCATCTTCTTCTGGGAAAGATTTATGGCTTCGATTTTCCCATTCAGATCGATGTACAGAGAGTCAAACTTCCCATTGAAATCCACTTGTAACTTCTGCTGTCCCAGAAGAATCTGCTCCATCATGGATTCCATCTTATTATATGTGGATTTGGGAGATGCTGGTTGGTACGAAGAGTTCCCATAATTGCGAGTGAAATCGCCGCTCTGAAGTGGTTTCTGAGTAAATTGCTTCGCTCCGAAACCAGATTGGTTCCCCTCTAACTTGTACCCACCTTGCTGATTGTTGTTGTTGAAGTTTCGGTTGTTGTTGTACCCAAATCGCTGACCCTGAAAACCAGAACCACCAACTTAGTTAACATCCTCTTCTTCTTCTTCCACATTAGCGACTTCATCAGTAAAATGCACAGATTTCTTTGATTTTCCGATCAGGAAATCCAGTTTGGCCTGCACATCAGTAATCTGCGACCCATCAATTCCTCCAGCTTGCTTTTTCCTCTCGAAATCAGCATTTTTGGTGCTATTACTAGACGCCAAGTTCTCGATCAGCACAACCGCATCATCCGGATACCTGGTGAAGAAGTTCCCATTACTCGCAGCATTCATACCCATCTGGTATCTCCAATCAACCCCTCTGTAGAAAGTGCCCATCAGCTGCACCTGAGTGAACCAATGGTGCGAACAATCTCTCTGATAAGACTTGAAACGAATCCATGAAGCTTTGAATGCCTCTGTCGGACCCTGAGCAAACTAAGAGATCTTGTTCCTGAGCTCCTCTGATCTGGCATCATCATTAAATTTTATCAGGAAAGCATTCTTTGTCTCATCCCATGTAGTCAGCGAATCGGGAGCTAGCTGCTTCAGCCAAAAAGCAGCATCCCCACCAAGAGAGTACGGGAAGAGTTTGCAGAAAAGGAACTCATTGGGCACTCCATTGTACTTCATACCAGTGACCACGTCCTCGAACCTTTCGATATGATCCATGAGATGCTCATGAGGTAGGCCATGGAATGGGTTCTGACTTACGAGAACATAATACGCAGGCTTCAACTCGAATTCATTCCTCTGAAAAGTCGGGATGCGAATCGCAGCTCGATTGGCATAGAACTGATCAGGCATGTTGTGCTCACCAAGTGTCCTAACTCGATCACCTGCAGCATTCCCAACGTTGGCGCGCCCAGCTGGCGCGACAATCTCAACAACAGCAGCAGGGACAACAACGTTTCCAGCCTCATCAAGTCGCTGCCCTCCCTCATTGCACACATGACCCTCTTGGTCTCTCAGAACTCTAGCTTCATCAGCTCTTAAAACCACTGGGTTGTTCATCCCTGATGTTTGCTTGGTCTTTCTGTTTGTGCGTTCTAAAAGTGCTAGCTTCTCTAACGATAGATTGACTAGCGGAGTGCTCTTGTTTCTTCTGGTTTCGCGATTAGGCATGCACCTGAAATACAAAGATCAATAACCTAAGTAACCAAAAAAAATACGTTGAGTATCGATCGATACTAGATGGTATCGATCGATATCAACAAAGAAATCGCCTGTGTATCGACCGATACTAGGTAGTATCGATCGATACTGACGGGCTTAGTCGAAACTCGACAGCTAAAATTTAATGGCGAAATTGAGTCCCCTGCAACGGCGCTAAATTTGATATGCTCAAATTAATACCCTAACAGTACTAAGCAGTAGTTGTAATATAGTTAGGGGTCGAACACAAGGACTCACAGAAATCACACAATAAATTGTATAGTATCGAGCTAAGCTAAGCAATTCAGGTTTAACAGAAAGCAGAAAGCAGTAAACGAGTTGTAATTAGATGGGAAAGAGATAGGTTCAAGGATATTTCTCAGGAAATCAATGAATGCAAAATAAACTAACTAATCAGGGTTCAGGTTACGCACGGTTCTCGAACTCAAATCACTAAAGTATAATCAACCAACTGTCTTTGCGAAAACTATCTAAATCTAAACTTCAGAATCCCAAATTTCTTTGCAAATTACTAGGAATAAATCAGCCTTAATTTCAAGTTTGATATGTTCACAAATCAATTAAACCAAATCTCTTTGCAAATAATCAATTTGCTCACCCTAAGTTCTGTCAGGTAATTAATCGCACTGTCGTGCCTAACCAATTATCCTAAGATCTAAGTTCCAGGTGATCAATCTAGAATTTGCTTTGAGAACAACCTAAGGCGAAGAACTAATTCAGATTATGAACCCTAAATAACTAATCAACCTAGCATTCAAAGAAATCCCTTATGAGAATCTCCAAACCTACCAAGAGATCTACTCAGACATGGAAATTGAATCAATAGAAATGTTTGAATAAATACTCAATAGAAAATAAGAAAGAGTGACAAAAGGTTTTGAGATCTGATCTCGGACGAAGGGAGATTCAGACTTGTCTCTCTCACCAAATTCTCTCTTAAACCAAAGCAAAATAAAGCATAGCCTAAACATGTGGCTGTAAAATCCTATATATAACCTAAAACACGAATTGGGGTCTTCTTGTAATTATTAAAGACTTCTGGGCACTTTTGCAATTCTTCAAGTCTTGGAAAACTCGTGGGTCGTGTCTTGCTGCGATGGGTATCGATCAATATTAGCCTGTATCGATCGATACCATGGCTTCATATCGGGTTCTCAGCAACACGAACTTCTGCTTTGCTCCAAATGCTCCAGAAAGCTCCAATATCTCCAATAATGTTCCCGACGTGCTATGACCTGTAAAAGACTCTAAAAGACTCCAAAATACTATAAAGACTCTATAAAAAGGACTTATATCATGGCTTAAATAGGGTAAAAACCATGATATATCAACTCCCCCAGACTTAGCATTTGCTTGCCCTCAAGCAAATAGAAGACTAAACAGAGAAAGAGGTTTGAAAACGCGGAGACTCACCTGTTCATGAACCATCGAAATGACCCTCTTTCCAAGTACCCAAGTGTCATCTAATCAACTTTTGATCTAACCACCATGTACTTCTCCGTAGACATTCACAGCTTTTCCAGACTCCACACATTATCCCACATCATTGTTCAAGTAAAACCCTCATCGCCAGTTTCATCGCTGCAGCCAATGTTCAAGAACCTTCTAGACTCTTTACCATACAATATCATGACAAGGAACCACCCTTTTTCACACTTTTTGGTTTTATTTCTCTCCCCCAGACTTATTTCTTATTATGTTCCTTGCATTTACACATTAAGGTTGAGACGCGAGTATTGATGGTGTTAGCCACCGAATCCCCGGTTCTTCCCTCAAAAGTAATCAAAGGTGTAGGCGAATAATGGTGTCACAGGAAATTTTCCTAACCTCGCTTTTACCTTTGTGTGATCATCTCCTCTGAAGTAAAATAATGTGATCCTTGGAAACTTTCCTACCCCTCTACTCAGAAAAAAATTATTTCATCTTTTATGCACTTATCAACTTGTAACACGGAGAGAAATACCATTTATTTTAAACACATGGGTTCCTTGGTCAGATATGAATGATGAATCAAGCTCTATGAACACTAACCATATCGATGAAGTGCAAAAGTTGGCTCAGGTTTCAGAAGAACTCTGCTGGAAACATGGATGATTTCTAGTCAACTGGTCAGTCTTTGGATTTTTCATTAGTCGATCTAGAGCCGATTCTGTAACACTGTGCACTCAAAAACAAAATCAAATCAATAGGTTCAAGCACATGATCATTATCTTCAACAAGTTTTGACTCAATAAAAATAATTTTGACTCAATAAAACGACTGACTCTAAGAAAAATAAACACAATGTCGGCAGACACCTCCCCCATACTTGAACAACACTGTTCCCAGTGTTATCTAGCCTAGAGTAGGTAAAAGAAGACAAAAGAATAGAAGAAACGATGAGAAACAAGGAGTTACCTTGGTGGAACATCGAGTATCGATCGACAAACAGCCTGGTATCGATCGATACCAGGCTTAAATCGACTTGATGAACTGTACATTCGCGATTGGTGTTGATCGATACCAATGGGGGTATCGATCGATACTAAGGCGATTTCGGGTCTGCTCCTTGTTTATCCTGACACAAACACAAAACGAACGAAAATAAAAGGAAAAACGACTCAAAGACAGACTCACCAGTGGGTTGCCTCCAACCAAGCGCTCGTTTAACGTCAATAGCTTGACTGTAACGCCATTCAGGCTGTTGGTGCATCATCCAATGGCATTATCTGCCCTGTTGGAATATCGGCTTTCGCCCAATAGTGTTTCACCCTCTGTCCATTGGCAGTGAACTCATCGCCTGTAGGACTAATCAGCACGACAGCTCCATGTGATCTGACCTCTTTGATTGTGAAGGGACCTGACCAACGAGAACGCAGTTTACCAGGAAACAATTGCAAACTAGAGTTATACAGAAGTACCTGGTCATTTGGCTTGAAGTGTCTAGAGATGATCTTCTTATCATGATAAGCCTTTGTTCTCTCCTTGTACAGCTTTGAGTTCTAATAGGCGTGGTGCCTAATCTCATCCAGCTCGTTCAGCTGAATCAACCTCCTTTCGGCAGCAGGCTTGATAAGTTCAACAACTTCGTCGCCCATGCTGCCTTGTGCTCAATCTCCACTGGAAGGTGACATGCTTTCCCATACAGCAAGTGAAATGGTGTAGTACCCATCGGTGTCTTGAAAGCAGTCCTGTAAGCCCATAGAGCATCATCCAACTTTGTAGACCAATCCTTCCTAGAAGCACCCACGGTCTTTTCCAAAATCTCCTTGATTTGCCTGTTGGAGACCTCGACTTGCCCACTGGTTTGAGGGTGATATGGAGTAGCCACTCGATGGTTTACACCATACTTCTTCAGCAACCTCTCGAAAACCTTGTTGATAAAGTGAGAGCCACCATCACTTATCACAATTCGAGGTACTCCAAAGCGAGGAAAAATGATGGTCTTAAACAGCTTAAGAACCACTGCAGAGTCATTTTTCTCACTAGCTATCGCTTCCACCCATTTGGACACATAGTCCACAGAAACCAGGATGTAATTTTTCTTGTGTGACGATGGAAAGGGACCCATAAAGTCGATGCCCCAGCAATCGAAGACTTCAACCTCAAGGATGAAATTTTGTGGCATCTCATGTCTCTTACTGATCTTCCCTCTCCTCTGACAAGCATCGCACTGTGAGACGAAAGCATGAGCATCCTTAAACATGGTAGGCCACCAGAAGCATGCTTGAAGAACCTTGGATACCGTCTTGAAAGTAGCAAAGTGACCAGCATACTCAGACCCATGGCAATGAAAAAGAATAGCTGGCATCTCAGACTCTGCAACGCATCTTCTGTAGATACCATCCGAGCAATGCTTGTATAGGTAAGGCTCATCCCAGAAGAATCTCATTATCTCGCGCATAAACTTTTTCCTTGCATATTTTGTGGGATACTTTGGCTCAGTCTCTATAGCAAGGTAGTTGGCGATGTCTGTGTACCATGGACGTGCAGCACTAGATTCAGCAGCTAGATAGACATCATAGGAGTTCAAGTGCTCTACGGACAAAACATGTTCAGGTCGCGACGGATATCGATCGATACTCGATCGATACTAGGTGAGTATCGATCGATACCGAAAGTCTGCATTGGTGAAAATTGCAGATTTTCCGGATAAAGGTCTTGAAGCTGAACTTCAATGAGGTAAACACTTTCCTCTGGCAAACAATCATCAATAGGGACGACCTCATCGACCTTTAGTCGTGATAAGTGGTCAGCAACGCCATTCTCAACTCCTTTCTTGTCCTTGATCTCGATGTCGAAACCTTGGAGCCAAAGAACCCATCGGCATAGACGAGGCTTGAGGTCCTTGTTCTTCAGCAGGTATTTGAGAGCAGCATGGTCTGTGTGAACAATGAGCTTGCTCCCAATCAAGTAGGACCGGAATTTCTCAAAAGAGAAAACGACTGCCAGCAACTCCTTCTCACTGGTGCTGTAATTTCGCTGAGCATCATCCAACGTCCTGCTGGCATAATAAATAGGATGGTGTTTCTTGTCTTTCCTGTGACCCAACACAGCTCCAACAGCAAAATCACTGGCATCACACATAACCTCAAAAGACAAGCTCCAATCAGGTGGTTGGACTACAGGAGCACTCACCAATGCCTTCTTGATTTCCTCGAAGGCTACAAGGCAATCAGATGTAAAATCAAACTTGACTTCCTTACATAACAGGGCTGTGAGTGGACGTGCAAGCTTAGAGAAATCTTTGATGAACCTCCTGTAAAACCCAGCATGACCAAGGAAGCTTCGTGTCTCAGGAACAGATCGTGGAGATTGTAAGCTCGTCATGACCTGAATCTTAGCCTTGTCGACTTCGATCCCTGCCTTAGAATCCTTGTGCCCAAGAACAATGCCATCTTGTACCATGAAGTGACATTTCTCCCAATTAAGAACCAAGTGCTTCTCTTCGCATCGCTGAAGTACCTTGCACAAGTTTTCCAGACAGTCCTTGAATGACGATCCATACACAGAAATATCATCCATGAAGACCTCCATAAACTCCTCAGTCATATCTGTGAAAATCGACATCATGCATCGCTGAAAGGTCGCTGGAGCGTTACATAATCCAAATGGCATTCTTCTGTATGCGAATGTGCCATAGGGACATGTAAAGGTCGTCTTTCCCTGGTCCTCTGGATGTATAGAAATTGAAAAAGCCTGAGTACCCATCGAAAAAACAGTAGTATGGGTGACTCGCTAACCTCTCCAGCATCTGGTCAATGAATGGCAATGGGAAGTGATCCTTCCGTGTAGCCGCATTAAGCTTCCTGTAGTCAATGCACATCCTGTGACCAGTGATTGTCCTTGTAGGGATCAGCTCGTCCTTCTCGTTCTTGACCACAGTTATGCCTCCTTTCTTAGGCACAACGTGAACAGGACTAACCCAAGAACTATCCGAGATGGCATAGATAATCCCTGCTTCCAACAGTTTTATCACTTCCTTTCTGACCACTTCCTTCAGGTTCGGATTCAGCCTCCTCTGACACTCAATCGAAGACTTTGACTCGTCCTCCAGGTGAATCCGATGCATGCACAAGTCTGGTGATATACCTGAAATGTCAGCAAGAGAATAGCCAAGAGATTTGCGATGCTTACGCAGCTTGCTCAGCAGTAAAGCAACATCTGTGGTATTCAAAGAAGCATTAACGATTACTGGTATGTAGAATTAGGACCAAGAAAAAAAAAGTTATGATTTTATTATGTACGATTTCAAACCGAGAACAACAACAACATGGACACCGATTCAATAGTGTGTTTCCTTTCTTGTATGTTTTCTGTTCTAATCTGAAACCTAAGTTCAGGAGACGGGAAGCATCACGCAAGAAGGTCACTCCTATTTCTCAAGTGAAGCTTAGCAAGGAGCCGGTCTACATCTCTTCCGACGATGACTTCGAGGAGGACCCATCGGAAGATTCCTTTAGTGGCTAGGGGAAAATTTCTTTTTTTTTTTAGTAGAACTTAGTTATTTTTCCATTTTCATTCTTTGGTGCAATTTTTTCTTTCTTATGAATTAGTTAGCTTTTGTGTTGGTTTTTGTTCCCTTCCCGATTTAGTGTTTGCAAAAAAATGTTCTACTCCTCTTTTATATTAATAAGCAAAACATTTTTGGTTTTAATAACGATTCCTCCTTGTTCTTCCTCTCATTTGTGTTTCCGTCAGCCGTTCTAGCGACCTTCTCTTTTACGTGCATTTCCGTTCCACCTTACTTGTCTTTCCGCGCTTTCGTTCTTCTCTTGCCATTCATTTCCTTACTTACCTGTGACCCTTTAGTTTTATTCCGAAACGTTTCCTTCCTGTTTCGTTCTTTAACGGACTTCTTTCCTTGGATTCGAGGACGAATCCTCTTCAAGGGTTTGAGAATGTGATAACCCAAACCGGGCCAACCGGTCCAATTTCTAATTTTTCTCTAAACCGAACTAAAGCCCGTATATAAACCTAAAATGAGGAAAAAAAAACCCTAGTCTATTTTTTTTTCTCCTCTCTCTCTTTCTCTTCTCTCACTCGCGGCCGCTCTCCTTGCTCTCTCTCTCCCTGCGTGACCTCTCTCCTCCACAGGTGCCGCCTCCTCCTCGCTCTCTCTTCCTCACCGTCGAGACCAGCCTCCTCCTTGCCTCTCTTCCGCGCAGGAACCGTCAGCCACCTTGCAGCGGGATTTCCTAGCGAACCGCGAAGAACCACAAGAAATTTAGCATATAAAATCGAAGCCCCGGACCTTACCGTTCCAGGAAGACCAAGTTTTCCGTAACGGAGACCTGAGTCCGCAGATATCACCATTCCAGTGACGGGGTTTCAGATCTGCCATTCACCAGAAAACCCTAACCGCCGCCGTCACCTTGCAGGCTGTTTTCCCAACAAACCGCTACGAACCAGAAGACGACTTACTGCCAAACCAAAGCCCCGAGCATCTTCTTTCCGTGAAACCCAAGATCATCCGAATCGGAGACCCGAGTAAGAAGATATGGCCATTCCAGTGACACGTACCGGATCTGCCACACCACCTCCATCACCAAGTTCTTCTGACGAGATCAGAGATGAGCTGGTCACGTCACCTTCACCGTCTCCACCGCATGCAGTCAGGTGAGGACATGCTGAGTTTTCCCCTTTTTTCATTATTCGATTTGATGTCATTAGCCTATTCTTAAACCGTTGCTGCATTTTTATATGTCACGTTGGGTAATGGGTAATGGGTAGAAGGTTAGAGTAACTGAGTTAGGATTTGATTGCTGGTACCAGATTGAATTGTCTGGTTTACTTGTTGCGTTGTCCGGCTTGAGAGTCATGCACTGAGATGAACGTTTGCGTGTTAGGATAAATCGGTATTGCTTGAGATATTAGTAATTGTTAGATCCTCGACACCGTGAGGGATCAGTGGTTCGATTTGATTGATGGAGCCGAGACCAGCAGTCTGGTAAGCTTCCAACGGGGTTAAAAGGAGCTATCCCGCGCTTTAGGCCGGAGAGCCATGTTACAAGAAACGGCCGGAGAGCCTGGAAATTCCCACCGTGTTAGATTGCGTGAGCACTGGTAGAGTGCATTCTTTGAGAACCGGAAAGAAAAAGATGAGTACTGAGAAAAGTGGAGTACTGAGAAAAGAGATTACGTGATAAAAGGAGAAAGACGGTTTAAAAAGAATATTGCGTGAAACCTTGTTTGAGCTCGTTTTAGGTCTAGGCTTTTGGTTATTATTTCGTGTAATGTCATAAGGGTTAAGTGAGTCTCTAAATGCTCATCCTCACTGGGTTATCTTGATTACTCAACCCTCTCCCCCTGTTTTCTTTTCAAGTTAGTTGGGATCGTGTCGTTCTGTTGTTGTTGTTACCGGGCGTTTTCCTGGCGATCCTGTGTTGCTGGCCACTGGTCGACCTAACATGCCCGATTCTCGGTTATCTCCGGCGACCTGGGATAGGGATGTTACAGCTATTTGTGTGTTTAACACTGATGTTGTGCCCAAATTCCACACATAAAGTTCAGCTCGATTTAACGGGCCTGGAATTAAGCACAGCTCACTAAGAAACCTCGTAAAACAAGCTCGCGATCTGGGAAGGAGCCGAGCACGCATTAAAGGGGGAGATTGCTGGAAAGGGAAGCTCACAGCAAGCTAGTCAAACACATTAAATGCATTCAACCCCAGAATCAAGCTGAACATTTACTCGAGGATCACAAATTCAATTCCGCGCATTGAAAGAGTTGGAGACGTTTTTGTGTAATTTTAAACTTATATAAATTTGAACATCGGCTACAATGTAATGGATATACCGAATTCTTGGCAAACAAAGCAATATACAAACTTTTCTCTACATTTTCTAAGTCATCCTCAAGAACGTACAACCTGAAAAGACAAAGATTGAGGTTGTGAGATTTTGCTCTCACAATTTGGCGCCGTCGGTGGGGAAGTGCAAAAACAACTTCCTCTTTGCAACTTACGAAACTAATCACTCCAAAGAAGACAATGGCGGACACAACAAGTGCGGCGGTTACTATATCATCCGGAGTCATAAGCACCTCCATTCCTCTAACCCAGTCCGCCGACATCGCTCCAACAGACCTGGACGGAACAACAAACATTCCCATTACCACCTCGGGAGTAAACATCTTGACTGGAATCGACGATATCGTCGACCCCTCGGGACCTGCAACCTTGAACCAATCGACTCCGGATCAAATAGCTGAGATTTGGAACCTGATATCATGCCTCATAGAGCAGAATCGCTCAATGGCAGCACGTCAGGATGACCTCGAAAGATCAAATCGGGCAGGCACCTCCGGGTTGCTCACCCTCCCACCTGGGACACAATCCTTTTTTGCCCCTCGGCAAGGGGGATTGCCATTCTCACCTCCACCGGTGACAAGACTAAACTTTTCTGACATTAACGCTTCAACCAGCAGGATGGTCGGCTCAGCCACCACCTCGTGGTTCAACTCAGCGATATCGGACCCCATATTCACTCCTTCCACGATCCAGGTCTTGGAAGGCGAGGTTACGCCAATTGCGACCTTACCAGGAGTAGACCCGACCTCGAATCCACTAATCGGTCAGGTCCGCTCTGGGAACGTAAATGAGGTCGAACCTCGGGATAATCCTTGTGGCAACAACCATCCCCAACCTGCCAGAGAATCCCAGCTCCGCCTCCTGAGCAATAATGAAAACAGCCTGGGATCCGGCATCTTACATGGGTTTGAGTCAATCAAGAAATATTGCGAAGAAACGAACGCCGAGCTACAGAGGATGAGATCGCAGGTCCACGCTGCACTAAGCTCAGCGTCTGAGATAGACAGAGTGATTGATGAAGTCAACCAGACTCTATTCACCTCGCGAATCGCGAACCCTCAGCTCGGCGATGTCGGGAATATCCGATTTCCTAGATATAACGGAGAAACCGACCCCAATGCATTCATGGGAAGTTTCAAATTTGCCTTTATAGGGTGCGACTACTCGGGGGCGACCTCGAGTCAGCGCGCTGCCATTTTTTCGCCGAAAAGCTAACCGATTCAGCTTTGGAATGGTTTACTTCCCTGAAACCGAACTCGATTGACAACTTCACCCAATTTCAAGCTGCGTTCTTGAAGCAATATTCGGTATTCATCCAGATCGAGACCTCGGAGGCCGATATGTGGGTAATTACTCAAAAGCCATGCGACTCATTGCGAACGTACATTGACAGCTTTAAAGCCGTCAAAGCGAAAATCGCTGATCTGCATAATCCAACGGCCCTGAAAGCCCTCAAAAACGGATTGTTAAAAACCTCAAATTTCTTTGAGGAGCTTACAGTTCGGGAGCCCGTATCACTAGATGATGCATTACACCGCGCTTCGCGCTGGATTATCCTCGAAGAAGCGAGTGTAGCTCAGCCAAGGCATCATGCACCCGCAACCTCGGCTAAGCAAGCTCAGACAACCAACTCCCAAGGATCTAAAAAATCCGGGAGAAAGGAGTCCCAAGATCAAAAACAAAGTCAGGGGATACACTCATACTCAGTGGGAAGCCCACCTCGTAATAGATTCAAGCCTTACGATCCCAGCAAGTGGTGTGATTTCCAAAAGATCAAGGGCCACTCGATAGAGGAGTGCCACGAGGTGAAGAAGCAGCTCGCTGCTAAATTCGCAGCAGGAGAGTTGGGAAAATCGAGCTGGAAAAACCTCATCCGAGGAAGAACTATTACCCAGCGCGAGACGATGAAAGGCGAGATCGCCCATCCGAGGATGATCGTAAGCGAGAACGTTCATCCAAGGATGCGAGGATGCGAGATCCGCCCAAGGACAGGGAAACAGACCTGCCTCCTCACAGCACGAAGAAAAGAATTAACTTTATTCATGGAGGATCCCAGCTATATCGCAACTCCGTAAACTCAATCAAGAAACATCAACGAAGGGTAAACACCGACACACATAACATGACCCCATTCAAAGGACCTGACACACAAATTTCGTTCTAGGAAAGCGAGGCCTTTGAACTAGATTCTCCACATGACGATGCTCTCCTCATCATGCTATAAGTGGGTGAATATGAACTCACTAAGATGCTCGTAGACACGGGGAGCTCTGTAGAACTCATCCTCCTGAGCGTCCTTAGGGAAATGGATATACCAGATCACGAAATCGAGGAAAATAAGATGGTGTTAACCGGCTTTTCCGGAGAAACCACGCTATATCTCGGAACAATAAAACTCCCGGTAATAGCAGCCGGAGTAAGAAGAATGGTCTAATTCACGGTGATAGACAGGTCAGCTCCATTCAATGCCATCCTGGGAAGGACCTGGAAACATTCAATCAGGGATGTGTCCTCGACATACCATCAATGCATAAAATTTCCCGCCCAAAATGGGATCGCAACAATTAAGAGAAGTCAAAAGGAATCCAGAATGTGCTACATGGCAGGCTTCCAGATCGCAAAGGAAAGCGCTATATACCAACTGTAACGAAAAGATGAGCTCACATACCGCCTACCCAAAAATAAAAGTGGCCCAGGCTCCAACGGACCTCGCAAAGACTTTATTGAGAAAATCGTGGTCAACGAGTCTCATCCTAACCAGAAAGTAGGAATTGGGTCCGAGCTCAGCAAATCCCAAAAAGAACAATTAATAACATTCCTCAAAGAAATTTCTGGCTCATTCGCATGGACAACAGCAGACATGCCCGAAATCGATCTAAACATCATTTCACGTGAGCTCAATGTGGATCCAAACCACAAACCAGTACGCCAAAAGCGTCGAAAATTCGGACCTGACAAGACCGAAGCTGTTAACAGTGAGGTCACTAGGTTGATAGATGTTGGATTCATCAAAGAAGTAAAATATCCCGACTGGCTAGCAAATCCGGTTGTAGTAAAAAAGAAAAATGGCACCTGGCGAGTATGTGTAGATATTACGGATATAAACAAAGCATGTCCTAAAGATAGCTTCCCACTACCTCACATTGACCAGTTGGTGGAAGCTACCGCAGGACACGAGCTCCTCAGCTTTATGGACGCATTCTCAGGATATAATCAAATACAAATGAACCCTGAGGACCAAGACAAAATATCCTTCATAACAGAACGAGGAACGTACTGCTATAAGGTGATGCCATTTGGCCTCAAAAACGCGGGAGCAACCTATCAAAGACTTATGAACAAGATGTTCGCCAACCTCCTTGGGAAAACGATGGAAGTCTGCATCGATGACATGCTGGTCAAATCTCTGAATGAGGACGATCACATAGGTCAGCTAGGGGAATGTTTCACCTTACTAAACAAGTACGGGATGAAACTCAACGAGGAATAGAAGCAAACCCCAAACAAATCAGCACGTTCCTGGAAATGCAACCTCCGAGCTCGGTAAAAGAGGTGCAAAGGATGACAGGCCGTATTGCCGCGTTAAATCGGTTTATTTCCAGGTCAACCGATAAATGTCTCCCCTTTTACCAGTTACTAAAGGGAAACAAAAAATTCATATGGGATGACAAGTGCGGGGAAGCTTTTAAGCAACTAAAAACGTACCTCTCCCAGCCCCCCATCTTGTCAAAACCGATTGAGGGTGAGCCACTTTACCTATACGTAGCAATCTCCGAAGCCGCAGTGAGTGGCGTCCTCATAAGAGAAGAACGAGCTGAGCAAAAACCGATCTACTACGTGAGCAAATCCTTAGTAGACGCCGAAACCAGATATCCCGAATGGAAAAACTGGCTCTAGCAGTATTAATCTCAGCTCGCAAACTCATGCCGTATTTTCAATCACACCCCATCGTAGTAATGACAACACAGCCATTACGAACATTATTGCATAGCCCCAGCCAGTCTGGCAGGCTAGCAAAATGGGCTATCGAAATGAGCGAGTATGATATCGAATATCGACCTCGGACAAGCGCCAAAGCACAAGTACTAGCTGATTTCATTATCGAGCTCACGGTTAACAGTCAGGTTACCAGAACGAGCATTGAGACATGGCAGCTTTATGTCGATGGAGCCTCCTCGAAACAGGGGGCAGGTGTGGGAATCCACTTTATATCCCCGACTAACGAAGTCGTAGAACAATCTTTCAGACTCGGATTCTCAGCATCAAACAACGAAGCGGAGTACGAGGCCTTAATAGCAGGTCTCCGACTCGCAGCTGGAATAGGAATACGCAAGCTAAATGCGTTCAGCGACTCCCAGCTCATTACAAGCCAGTTTCATGGAGAATACGAAACCAGAGATAGCAGGATGGAATCCTATCTAGCCATAGTCTATGAGCTAGTCAAACAATTAGAAGCCTTCAGCCTAACGCGAATACCAGGGATGAGAACACGATCGCAGACGCACTGGCAGCTCTGGCATCAACCCCGAATCCACTTGTAAAAAGAGTAATTCCAGTAGAAGGAATTGAAAAACTAAGCATCAAAATCTACAAAGATAGCGAAGTTTCGATGGAAATAGACAATGACGATATGGAGGTAGATATAACAATAGCCACAGTAACATGCGACCTCCCACCAGAAGAGGAAGAAGCCGCCGACCCGGAGCCAGACCTGCTTGACGCCAGGCACGTTACGCTCCGCAAAAAAATGATCGCGAGAGCTGACTGGCGAGTAGTGATTATACAATACATTGAGGGGGAAGAGCCTCCCCCCAGCAAGTGGGAAGCTCGCAAGCTCAAAACCATAGCTTCAAGATATTGTATAATCAGCCCCCGCCTTTACAAGCGAAGTGTAAACGGCCCCTACCTAGTATGCGTCCACGGGCTCGAAGCTTTTACGATATTATCGGAAGTTCACGGAGTCTCGTGTGGCAGCCACTCAGGAGGAAGGGCATTAGCCATCAGGATCAAAAGGTAAGGATATTTTTGGCCCACCTTGGTCGCTGACTGCGAAGAACATTCTAAAGCATGTGACAAATGCCAACGACATGCTCTGACTTTACATCAATCTACAGAAAACTTATCTTCCGTTTCATCTCCATACCTCTTCATGAGGTGGTCAATGGATATAGTGGGACCCATGGTGACCTCGGGAAAAAGAAGGTGTCGCTTCTTACTCGTCCTCACCGACTACTTCACCAAATGGGTGGAGGCAGGAGCTTTCTAGCAAATTAAAGCAAATCACGTACAAGAATTCGTATGGCAAAACATAGTCTGCTAGCAAGGAGTCCCGTACGAGATCGTGACCGAAAATGGTTCACAGCTCATCTCAAATCAATTCCTCGAATTCTGCGGAGATCATGGAATCAGATTAACAACCTCGACCCCACGTTACCCTCAGGGTAACGGACAGGCTGAGGCAGCCAACAAGCTAATACTGAGTAATCTCAAAAAGCGGTTGGATGCTAAAAAGCAAAAATGGTCCGACGAGCTCCCTTGAGTCCTGTGGGCCTGTCGGACCTCACCTCGCAAGACAACTTCAGAAACACCTTTCTCCTTAGCTTACGGAATCGAGGCTGTGGTTCCCGCTGAGGTCGCAGTCCCCAACCTGAGAATAGACATATGTCCCATAAACGAGGAAGTGAACAACGAAATGCTTCTCGATCATCTCAATATTATAGATGAACGTCGAGATCGAGCACTCATTAACCTTCAAAATTATCAGCACGCGGTAGTACTCTACTATAATTCAAAGGTCAAACAGCGAAGATTTCGAGTCGGCGAGCTCGTCCTACGAAAAACATACGAGAACATAAGGGAAAGAAACGCTGGAAAACTAGGCACCAACTGGGAAGGTCCATACCGGATCTCCGAGATAGTAAAAGACGGCGTATGCAAGCTCACCAGGATGCACGACAATACGCTTGAAAGGAACTCATGGAATGCCATGAATTTAAAGAAGTACTATCATTAAAAAGACACTTGTAAAAATTGAACTACGAAAAGGATTGCTCCCTCCTCAGGGTACGTAGGTAACCTCACAAGGGTGCAACTATTAAAATAAAAAGACTTCTTCCTCAAAAAATAGCCTGAAACCTCTCAGCTACCATCTACGAGCTAAAAGCTTTACTCTATAAGTGAACAGCCTTACGAGCTAGAGCGTGCTACCAGCTAGCACGACTCGATTTTGCGTCTAAATTGCAGAGTCACAACCTTCCTAGCCTCTAAATGACAACAACCTCTACGTCTAAACTGTTTAGGTTACACACAAGCCTCTAAACGGCTTCGACCTTGCGTCTTTAAATCGTATGGTCAGCTCCCGAGGTCTCTAAACGACCTGGGAGCAAGGTCTCTAAACGACCTGGATCCTTGGCTGAAAAAACTGCCTTTGATCTAAAAAACACAACCTCTAAATGGCAAAAAACATGAACAACCATAAAAAGAAAGATTTTCTAAATCATAAAAATAAATAAAACCTCCTCAAAGGAGCATGAGTTAAAACCAAAAGCCCACTAGGGCATAAACAAGTTCAACAAACAAACCGGAAAAGGGTTTAAAGGCCTCGCAAGACACCAAGTTCAAAAGAACAACAAGAAACGAAAACAGTAAATGTATTTCTAACAAGTAGGATCAGCTGGTTTATCCTCCGGGGCAGCCTGATTCAAGGGCAGCGGGAACTCCTTCCTGAGCTCCTGAGAATCAAGGTCCAGCAGATCATTCAATTGTGCGCTTGGCCCAGCAGGCAGCGTAACCGAGTCATCGGATACCTGGGGAAATTCTATTTTACCCAGGGAAAGTTCTGATACATGGACGATGGCAAGCTCCGCGTCCAACCTCAGCTTCTCAACCTAGATGCTCTGCTTTTCGGCCTCAAAGTCATTGATGGTCTGGCTGATAATGTCATCTAGAAGAAGAATGTTGGATTTACACTCCATAATTTGAGTCTCGGTATCGACCTCGATCTTCTTCTTCTCCCATTTATCCTTGATCCCCAAAAGAATGGCACGGTGTTGCTTGGATATCTCCCTCCTTGCAGCTTTCTCAGCCTTCTTCACCATCTCTTTCTGCCTCTTGGCAAGTTTCTTCGAGTCTTCAGTAACCTTCTCAACCTGGACCCTCAAGTCCACTATGTTTTCACTGGCTGAATGCAAACCAACCTCTGCAGCTCCAGCTCGCCCCTCGGCAACACGGAGATCAACCTTCAAGTCCTCGTTCGATTTCTCCAACACAGAAACCCGAGCTTGAGCCTCCCGAGCGGAATCTTCCCATCTCTTGGCTAAAACAGCTTGGTCCTTAACCTGGCCTTCCAAAAGAGTAACCTCGGCCATCCTCTCCTCATTTTGAGCAATTCTCTTCACTAGCTCGTCCCTTTCAGTGACAAGATCGGTAATGGTCCTAGCTGCCCTCTCTACCTCCTCAGGCTGGGTAGCGGAACGGAGATCTTGCTCGAAAGAGGTAATCAGTTCATTAGCGGCCGAAACAGTATGGGAAAGGAACATAAAAGTTAGCCGAGAAAAATTAAAGATAAAAAACAAAGTGAAAACAGCTAGAGCTACATGGCTCATCGCACTTGCGAACTGAATATAGCCCTTAGGCTTCTTCATGTTCCTAAGAGATGGCAAGAAGCAGGACGAGGGCCTAACACGCCTAAAGAGATTTGCAAGCTGGGAGCTATTTTCCACAATTGCCTCAGGTCCGTCAAAGTCGAACCTAAAGGCATTTGGAGAAACACCTCTGCTACCCTGAGCATCCTTAATGTTTCCTCACCATCAAAACCATCACCACGAGATCGTTTGGAACGGGATTGCTGCCCAGCCGAATGACTTGGCTCCTTAGAAGACACCCTGGAAGTGGACCTTTGAGGACCTGTAGCTCGAGCATCGTGTTGGGCGATCTCGGCTTCACCACCTATTGGCAATATGCCACCTCCACCAATATCAGCTTCGGGCTCACGACGATCATCCTTTTCGACCTCCTCTCGATGAGGAATCTCAGCATGAACGGACTTACTAAGAGCCTCTTTAACCCTCTTATCAAGAGCACCAGCTACCATCGGGGCAGGGCGCAATCGCCTCCTCTCCCTATAAGAAAGACGCAGCGGTTTCTTGGGAGGAGTCATCTTGCTGGATTCGGTGGAACTCTCGCTACGAGTAAGATCAACCTGGGAGGTAGCAGGGGCTATATCTGGCACCTGGGAACCAGCCAGGGGATCAACCTCAACGCGGGCTAGATCTTTGGCAACGGCCTCGAGTCTCGGGATAATGGATGGAGCGGAAGCCGGAGCTTGGATTTGAAGCAGAGGAGATGGAGGTGGAGAAACTGCAAAAATCAAGTAAAGGGGAGCTAAATAAAGAAACAAATCTTAAATCTAAAAAGATAAAAAGATAAAAATCCACCCAAACCTATGAGCCGGAAAGCAGACGCGACGGATAAACCGGGAGCTCGGCGATCACGAGCTTGCTGAATTCTGTCAAGAGAGAAACCCTTCCAGTCGGAACCTTCGCCCTTGACGAGGTCAACAAGCCGATGGACCTCAGCTGTCACTGTTTTGGAAGAATCAATCGACTCTGCACAAAAGAAAAAGGATCACCATACTGGAATAAAAAAGAGTAACAATCAATCAAATCCTCCAGAAGGGATGCTCAAATCAACATCTGGGAGATCGCGCTGACCAGTGATCTGGGCCCATGAATGTCGGAGCACCGACTCGCCCTCAACTTATGCGCTGGAAATCCTGAAATAGAACCAGTGTTCCCACCATTTTTCATCCCTCACATTAAACCTAAAGACAGTTCGATTGACCTTCGCCGGGAAATAGTAGGTCCCACGAAGGTGAGAGTTCACCTTGACGTTGAAGAGTTAACGAAAGACCTCGGTGTCAAATACAGCCCCAGATTCCTTAGAACGCACCCAGAGTGCGACAAGGGACCTCATCGCACTAGGCATAAGCTGCGGAAGGGTAAGTCCGAGGTCACTTATGATATTAGAGATGGCTGCCGAGATGGGAAAAATAAGGCGACATCTCAGGAAGAATGCGGCGTAACCACATGCATAACCCTCCAGAGGATTCTCCGGGGAGCTATCAGCCGGCGGGTTGAGTAGATCGCCGATATCAAGCCGCATAAAGAGGAAATATTCGCAATCTCGGCGGCCAAAATCGTGCTCTTCGAGTGAGAATCAAACCTCTCGACAAGAGGAGGGGGAGTTTCCAGCTGGGAAGTAGAAACCATCATGAAAAAAAAAGCAAAAGAAAATCGAGCTCGGAAAAGAAAGAAACTCGATCGGAAACAATGGAAGTTGAAGTTTCACAGAGTGATATCTCGGATAAAAGTAAAAAGGGGCGAAGATAGTTCAATTAATGGAGTAAAAATAATAATAACAAGGAGAGAGAAGGTAAAAGGAGAAAATACATCATTACCTTGGGAAACGAGATCTGAGGCGGCGTGGGAAGTTGAAGCAACGAGAATCGCTCATTTATACCCACTCACCCACTCATCCTGTCACATCCCTTAAAAGTCGTGCAAGCGTTACAAGATCCCTACAAACTCGCCTTATGAACAAGCTGTAAATCAATCAGAAGCCCGAGATTGCGAGATCGTACCAGTGGGAGGATCAATTAAATCCCGAGATCGCAGTTCCGCATCCTCAAAGATAAATCATTAAAGATGTTGGGGGGCAACTGTTGGGTCCAAATTCAACACCTAAAATTCAGCTCGATTTAACGGGCCTGGAATTAAGCTCGGCTGACTAAGAAACCTCGTAAAACAAGCTCGCGATCTGGGAAGGAGCCGAGCACGCAGGAAAGGGGGAGACTGCTGGAAAGGGAAGCTCACAGCAAGCTGGTCAAACACATTAAATGCATTCAACCCCAGAATCAAGCTGAGCATTTACTCGAGGATCACAAATTCAATTCCGCGCATTGAAGGAGTTGGAGACGTTTTTGTGTAATTTTAAACTTATATAAATTTGAACATCAGCTACAATGTAATGGATATACCAAATTCTTGGCAAACAAAGCAATATACAAACTTTTTCTCTACATTTTCTAAGTCATTCTCAAGAACATACAACTTGAAAAGCCAAGGATTGAGGTTGTGAGATTCTGCTCTCACAACTGAGCCAAACTTTTCTTAGCCAACTAAGAAGACAAGTTGATTAAGAAAATGTTGTAAGATTGCTTGGCTTCAATCTTTGTATATTCTGTGATAGATCTGTTAATCTGCTTTGTGATAAAGGGGGTGAATCTGAAAATGCAAAACGTTATGGGTATAAATTGAAGGAGTATTTGAAAAAGTAATGACTATCAAAACAAAACCGGTCTTGTCCATAAGTGCATTATGGATTTCTGGTATCACTATAGACGGAATCACATGTTTCGAAGAGCAGTCTATATATCTCTCCACCAGTAAGTTACTTGGCATTCATACTAAGTCTCTAAATGGAGACAACCGGACGGGATGGAATGGATGCGAGACAGACAAAATAGTATCAATTTCCATGAAGGTTAATAATATTTCGCTAGCCCGCATCCTTTTCTGCCTCCACCTTCTCCATTCAGAGACTAAATGAGGAGCAAAATGCGCAAAAATTAATTCTGGATCATTTTAGATAATTTTCTTTTTTATGTAAAAATACAATACACAATGGTTTAACCTAGAGTGAATTACCAACATTTAGAATTTGTTAAAAGAGAAAATCAAAGAAACTTCTTTATCAAGAAGATTTACTCTCACTTATTCTCTTGCCCGAAAATCAAACAAACGAAACTTCCTTACCAAGTAAATTTACCAACTCTTTCTCTCATGCACCTTTACTAGCAAACCACCTTTAATCCTCAATGTCGCATACAATAATATCTCAGGATGATGTTTAATTTTCACCCGGAACATTAATCAGAAACCTCTCTAGCACCTTAGCTAGCAACAATAGATTTCATATGAATATATGCCATCTCCTTCCCCAGACAAGTCCTTGGCCATGCGTGAAACACCGAAAACTTAAATGGACTAAACCATTTTCTCACCGATCCATATCTCGGGTTTAAACTGGTCACAATACTTACCCCAAACAATCTCCATTCTCTCCATCGCATATGCACTATAAGTGTCTGCCCATCTTTTCTTAACAAAAGTCCCATCAAGCAACACATTGTCCTTCACACAGCTCATTGTGTCCAATGGAATCGGTGGGTACAATCTTAATTAAAGGCTCTGTTATCGCTGCGTGAACATAATTTATATGTTTAAGATCTTCAAACCCGGAGCTTTCTCCCATTCTCTTCTTCGTTCGTTCCGTGATCGAGTCTAGCTCTTGCAGGATTTTCCCTTTAACATATGGATTCAAAGACAGTAGCTAGAAGAACAAGCTCAAGGCAGAGGAAGTCGTGTCCCATCCCGCGAGGATGACACTGATAACAATGTCTCAGAGAATCTCGTGAGTGTTCATTTGCTCATGCCTAGCTAATAAATTGCGATAACAAATCTTCCTCTTCCCGTATATGATCATTTCCATCATTGTACTCACGATTTCATCGGAAAACTTAAGGACAATCGAGATTGATTCCTTCAGAAGTCTCTTCGATCCAAAGTTGAGTTTCCTTTTGATCTTCCATGAATACTGATATAGGACTCAAACTAATGAGGGTTATAAGGCTTTGATGGAGATCGAATAAGCTGGCCTTCGCTCTCTCTTGTTGGATCGTTTAAAAGGATGAGTTAATGGATTGATGGCACCACATAGATGATGAGGGGATCTCTGATACTGCAAGAGATGTATTTATATGTTTATTCTGAGCACTATTTATATGTAAAAGAGCCACCCTAGAATTCGACCCCCTCACTCCTCTGTTCTTTGATTAGAGAAGATTTTTCAACCCTTGTCATTTATTTTATTTTCTGTTTCAACAAAGATTTCTTCTTCTACCTCATGCTTGTTTACTTACATGATGTCTGAGTAGATATCTTAGTTAGATTAAAGGATTCAACGAGTTTCATAATTTGATATTGAGTTGATGATTGTTTAGGGATATCTTTATGGTTCTTAATCTTTACTTGTTCATTATTGCTTGCTTTACCGCACATCTAGTGATCATATCCTAGGTAAATAGAGCCACGAAAGTGATGAATCTTTTACTTGAACTAGTATTTGATGAGCTAAGCGTCATAAGCTTCCAAAAGTCGACTTATGGAATTTAGTGAACAATTGGAACTTGAGCAGATTTATGCGTGTTAATAACAAACGACAGTTTAGTATATTATGTTTTGAAACATAGAGGTTGGATCCACGAGAGTGGAAAGATCTTACATATGTGTTATGAGTTCAAGACGATTGTTATCATCCATGCATATCATATATCTTATCTTTACTTGATTATGTGTGAATAATCCTAAGACCTAATGCTTTTCTCATATTGCTTACGTGGTTAATTTTAGTTTCTTTTGTTCGTTTGCTTTTGCTACTATGACTGATTTGTTTTTATCTGATTCTCATAGGTTTAAAGTGTGATAAGATTTAGGTCAATCCTTTTGGATTCGATCCCTAAGTACTTATGTGATTGTTGTGCACTTGCAGCTATCGTAGTGTTAGAACTTTGACACACATCACATGTAATGTAAAATGAACATAACTTTTCCACATCTTTCTTAGGGTGAAGCCAAAAGAAATGATCCATTAAAACATCTAGTGTCTTGTCCACGCCAATGTGACCCATTAAGCCACCTCCATGTGCTTCTCTAAGCAACAACTCCCTTAATGATTCTTGTGGTATACACATTCTCTTGTCTCTAAACAAGAACCCATCATGTAGGTAGAATGATCCAAAAGCTCCTTTTCCACATTCTTTGTAGCTTTCTCTGAAATCTGGATCTTCTCCATAGAGTTTAAAGCCTAAAACTTTTGCCTCCATGGTTGAAACTAGAGCATGCCTCCTTGATAATGCATCAATCACTACATTCTCTTTTCCCTTCTTGTATTTGGTTACATAGGTAAATGTCTCCATGAACTCCAACCACTTAGCAAGCCTCCTTTTGAGTGACGTTTGCCCCCTTAAGTGTTTAAGAGTTTCATGATCTGTATGAATGACAAACTCCTTAGACCGCAAGTAATGTTGCCATATCTCCAAAGCTCAGACCAATGCATACAACTCTTTGTCATAGGTTGGATTGTTAAGTGACGCTCCACTTAGCTTTTCACTAAAATAAGCTACTGGTCTTCCTTTTTGATGTAGAACAGCTCCAATTCCCAAACCATACACATCACACTCAACCTCAAACATTACTTTAAAGTCTGGATGTGCTAGAACCGATGCTTGCGTGAGGTGATCTTTTAAGGTGTTTGATACACAAAGTTTTGACCTTATCATTCTACTGCAAGTTCACAACAAACGAAGTAGTATTCTAGGGATCAAATCCACAAAGACCAAGTGAAACACTATGATAATGCAAGAGAAAAGTTAATCTAAGACAAATGCAATGATTTGTGGTTTTGTAACTTCTAAAAACTAAGAATGACAACTAAAACGATGTAAATTCATATGAAAAAAGCGCTAGGCCCGGGGTGAAGTCGCAGGAAACATGAATAACATACAAGATAGTTTAGACAATGAATGCATTAAGATTTTTTTTCTAGAACTCAAACCAATGAAATAAATTAACCTTTTCCCAAAGTATTAATCCCTATTCTAAGATCTATGAACACTAACTCACGTTGAGTTCAAAAGTCCTAAGCATGCATTCTAGTCCGATTTAATATGTTCACAAAACACCTTAACATCAACTCCCGTAGGCTAAGGATGTTTTGCCCATCTAGGTTCTTTAGGTATTTAATCAAGCAATTTCAGTGTGCTAAATATCCTAAGATCATGAACTAAGTGATCAATCTAGTTCAAGCTACCACTAAGAACAACCTAGATGAAAAACCTAATAGATAATTTCCTATCTAATCAATCCTAACTATTGATTTATGAATTCTTTTGAAACCCTAAACCTAACTAAGCGATTACTTGCTCATAGTTGCAGAGAAAACACATAGAGATGGAAAAACTTTCATAATAAGATTAGAAATCAAAAATTGAGCTTTGAAAGTTTCTCAAAGTATGCACAATCAGAGATTCGTCAAAGCCTCACAAAGAAAAGCTCTCTAAAGTATGAATGAAAATCAAGTGTAACCTTAGAAAGTGGCTTAAAATAAGTACAAATAGGTCTTGGATCGGATTAGGTCCAATTGAGATGATTCCAAACCAATATAAGAAGTCAAAAATTGCCTTTCTTCGTTACAGGAACATACCGATCGATCCTAGAGGAGAGCCGGTCGATCTGGTTACTTACATGAAATTTCTGAGTTTCTGCAGTGCATGGATCGATCGATCCATGGGCGGATCGGTCAATTTGTTTGTCATTTTCTGCACATGCTTCTTCTGCTTGTCATGTTGGGCTGTCTTCACGAAAACTGGCATAAAGTTTAATCGTACCGTTGAAATTTCCTCAAACCACTTCCAAATGAAATTTAACCCATATGCTCATTTGCACCCAAGATGGTTCTTTTTCTCCCAAAGTGACATAAATCCTAAAAAGACTCGATATAGGACTAAAAGACTCTAAAAACCTAATTTGACTCGATAAAAGACACCAAAACAAAGGTTAGAAATCGGTAAAACCCCAGTTGAGTAACTCTCCCTGGCTTAGTCTTTTGCTTGGCCTCAAGCAAATAGAAAAACCAAAAATAAAGAATAAGTTTGAAAACGCGGGAACTCTCAAATCCTCAACAACCGTGCAATGAGTAATGACATGCAAACCAAATCTCCTCATAACCTTAACATCACTTTCTCACTGTAGTCCAATGACTTTCAAAATTCTGGTCCGTCCTCTGAACTCCAACCTTCATAACCCTTGCATTCACATTACCTAACTCTCTACATTCATTAAAGGTTGGCGTGAACTTCTCATCAAAGATTCTCCACCAAAAAACTGTCTTGACAGATAAATGTTGATTTATGGGTGGAATTTAAGGTGTTTTTGGTTCCTAAACACGCCAGACGATGCAAAACATTAGCAAAACCGCAAGAGAAAACGAGTCACTTAATGGCACATAACTTCCTAACACTTAAACCACCAAACGAATGCGTACCAACCAACCAATCAATCATTGTGAATTCCTGGGCATATTCTAATCACTGAGACACATTTTCCACATTTTTGGTTCCACTTTCCATTTTATACACGTTTAAAAAAAAAAAAAAAGAGAGAAAACGGTGGAACCTATATACTTCACACAAAGTCTCAAACACAACATATTAAGCCCAAGAAAATCACATAAGACATTCTCACTAATGCCATTCTCATCCAAACCATCCGAGATAACACACATACATAAAATTGATGCCTTAATCTATCAGATTTCTCAAGTAATCATCACTAGACATAAAAATAATGTCTATTCCACCTATATTCCAGCAACCAATCATAAGTGTTAAGAAAGGTATGCTGTCCCTTTTCTTTCTGACGTTCTTACACATATATGCACATATGATAATGAAGATTACTAGTGCATGGAGATAAAAAGGAGGTAAGGAAAAGATGTGGTACCAAACTAAATATGAGTATGACCATTCAAGATTAGCAAAAGAGTGGCAAAGGATGTAAAGAAAATCTTGAATGTCTTGATCCGTTTCCCAATATCGAACTCCTGATAAAAAATTAAAACCAGAGAAAGGCGTTTAATCCCATTGAACGAACTAGATGAGATCCGCCAAAATACCTATGAAAATTCAAGAATCTACCTGGAGAGAACAAATGCATACTATGACAAGAAGATATTCCCAAAGACGTTTCCACAAATGACCAAGTTCTACTTTTCAACTCACGCCTCAAACTGTTTTCCGTAAAGCTTAGATCATGATGGTCTGGATCAATAAAATCTTTTATTCAATGTTTAGTTTTATGTTTCATGTTTGATTTACTAAATTTCCACATAATTAGTGTATATATAACATATAGTATTATGATAATATATTACACAAATTATCATCATTTTCACCAAATCTCAAATTATACAAAAATGAGTAGAAACTATCATATCATGATCATATATGCCAAAAGAATCATATTTAATACAAGATCACATCTTAAACAACTTGTTTAAATATTATAAATTTCATATACCATCAGATTTACAATAATTTAGTGAGAAATCATTGTATATTTGTAATATTCAATCATCGTGTCTTATACCCTAAACCTCAAATTGTTTTATTCAAATTTAGCGAAGAATTAACGACAATTTTTAAAATTAACAACGAAATAACAATAATCTATCGCAAATTCGATGTAAATTCGTTGTTAAACACAAAAGTCCCACATATGAAGTTTGACAAAATCACTTCTAGTATATATATACTAAACAAATCTATAACTATTAAATAACAAGTTTACCAGTCATCCTTCACCGCCAGAGTTAATACTACCGCAGGAGATCAGCACCGTCGTCGGAGCCTACCACCCCGCCGAAGCTACTGTCGCCGGAGCCGCCACCACCACCGGAGCCACCACCGACGGAGCTACCATCGCTAGAGCCACCACAGCCGCCAGAACCACTGTCTACGGAGCCCACTTTCACCTGAATACACCGTCATCGGACCTTCAACGCTGGTGGTCACAACCACCACCGATTAATTATTTTAAATGTGTAATTATTTTTTAAAATTTATTGCTATTTTGTTTTTATATTAAAAATAAATAAAAATCTTTGTAAATTCGTCTTAAATTAGCAACGAATATATATCGTTGCTAATTTACAACGAATTTATGACAAAATTCTATTTACGTCGATCGAGTTACGACGATTTGAATTTTGCGTAAAGTTGATTCAAACCCTTATTTACAACGAATACGACTGTTGTAAATGATGTGTTTTCTTGTAGTGAAAGATTTAAGTCTGAGGGAGTTGAAATAACCGTATTTTCACTACTTTTTACTATAGTATTCATATATATATATATATATATATATATATATATATATATATATATATATATATACTAATACCCATTTTGATTGTTTTTAGTACTTTTATTAGTGTTTTTAGAGTATTTGTAGTTCTAAGAGTCTTTTCAGTTAATCTACGCAAAATTAGCACAAAGTGGAGCAAAACAAGATTTTAGACAAGTTTTAGAACGTCACAATTTTTGCATTCGATCAAGACCTTCCCACCATCTTATTAAGCTGAATTTTGGAGAAAAGATAGAGCTACATGCCATCTTTCTATGGTGGTGGTTTGAAGGCAATCCAACATTGCGATCTACTAAAGGCGCGACAAGCAGTCTAGCGGAACACGTTTGGCTAGAATGAGGCTCTTTGTAACACCCCTGTTCTGTAAATTATGTCAAACGCGGAAAAATGGTTAAGGCCGGGATGAGTCTTGCCGAGAAGAAATGGGAAAAATCAAAGGGGTTTTCTGAGGGAAGTCAGAATCAACAGAGGGAAAGTTGGAAAAGGCTAAAGGAATTCGAATGTTGTAGAAAAACTAAGTGTTTCGGGGGAAAACTAAGTTTATCCAGGGAAATATGTCAGTTCGGGTGATTGCCGAGCTAAAACAGACTTTCGCCGAGCTGGATGAGTTTTTACCGAGCTAAAATCAGATGTCTGAGTTTTTTGGGACTTGGTTGGATTTGGACAAGTTTGGTCAGGACCTGATAGCTCATGTCGGATTCAGACAAGGTTGGTAAGCAGTTATCGGGAAAAGTTGATAATCTGCAGGAAGAAACTAGTGGGAACGGTTATCTGGCTTAAGCGGTCGATGTAAAATGCGCGGAAACGGTTATCGATCTAATTGATCGAGTAAACCCGCGGGAATGGTTATTCCTGGGGAAAATAGGTGCGCGAGAGCGGGTACTGATCTGATTGATCAAGTAACTCGCGGGAACGATTTTTTTCAGGGAAAACGAGTGACTCGCCTATATAAAGAAGATCTCTGGCTTATTTTTCACACTTTACGCGCAAAGAACTCAGAAAGATCAGAGAGAAAAATTGAGAGAGGTTATTCGAGAGAATCTGATTCTAGCCGAGAGAGAATCTGATCCTAGCCGAGAGAAGAAGATTTAGCCGATAGATTATCCGGGGGAAACTGTTGAGGGATCGACTAATCCGAAAGCAAGAGGTATCAGAATCTGTTCTTAACGAATCCGAGAAAAATCCTAAGGTGAATGCGTAACCATGGCTATAAGTCTGGGTCATTTTCATGCATATATACTTAGTTCTGAATGCTTGATTGTTGTGTGTGTTTGCTTGTCATGTTATGTATATCTTCTAGCTAACCGTGGTGATCTATTCACCTTATCGGCAATCTAGATCCGACAATGCGCTTGGGCAGTAATGCTCGCCAAGGCTTGTCTGGTTGCGGGAAGATTGGCCGGTAAGCGTGAGTGATTATGCTCGGCTAGTTTTCTGTCATGATAAGCATATTCTGGACTATGTGTTGATGTTTGTTTGCAATTTATGACTGTGGCTCGGTGAGACAGGATGACAGCTCTCACTAAGCAATTATGTTGCTTATGCCTCCATTTTTGGATGCAAATTCTGAGTTTAGCCAAGATGGTAGTCGTGATGTCTGATCATATCGCGGGACTAAGGTTGGAAGTGGATGAATGGTAGTGTTGGGTAGTTGGTCTAGTTTAAACAATGTAATAGCTTATTGCCAAATCATTCATTGTACTAGAACCTTGTTTTCATTAATTCAAGTATTATGTTTAATTCACTTATTCTCGAAAATGATTTGTCTGATAGAACCAAACACGAAAAAGTTAAGTAAAAGGTTAAAAATAATTCGGCTACAATTTGGCTAAGTGTTGGCTAAGTGTTGGCTAAAATGGAAATTCGGGTTAGGGTGCTACAATCTTCCCACGACTACAGAGAGCGTGAACGCGGGAGTAGAGGCAATTTGGTCGCGGTACCAGCACATTCAGTCCAAATTGAAGCCCATGCTCGGCCCACTTGACGTAAACTTAGCCCTTTCGATTTGGATCTATTTTGGACGACCAATGAGACTCAAAGACCTATACACACTTTATCTTGGTTTAAAATTTTGTTCTCAAGTAATATGAATCTCCCTAGATCGCCACTCTAAGGCTAAAAACGTGAAGGATAATTCTTGCAAGCAGATGAGCTTCAAGGCGTGTGGAGGTGAAGTGGTCGCACAAAGGGGATGGTGAACCTCTGATATACCGTTGTTCTCTCCAAGATATGACACACTTGAATAGAACAAGAAGCCTGGATACTACACACCAAACAGAATCGAAGAGAAGAAGAAGAAGATGCAAAGAACTCGACTTCTCTCAAGGAAAAGCGGCTGCGCCGTTCTGGTCTTTGAATTAAAAGGTAGGGTGGTGTTTTATGTCGACAATACAAGGGTTTATAAAACCAATATGTCGACCCAAACAAAGGAAAAATAAAAGAAAAGTAAAAATAAAAGAAAAGGGAAAAACACTTAAAACAGAAAAGGATAAAACAGAAAAGGAAAAAGGGCCATGCTGGTCGAATTGGTGCATCTGGGCCTTGGCGTGGCTAGTGGGCTGAGGTGTGGTGATCTATCCTTGCCTCGTTAAAAACCTATCTTTGCAAAACCCAAATGGGACAAAAACAAAGACAGGGAAAGATAGTGCAAAGCTAGATCACAAGCTAACTAGCCATCTTCAGCTTGCATTAAAACCAGTGTTGATGTAGTCTTGTTGATCTCCTGGTTTAAGTAGTCTGGTTGTCTCTGAATTCGGAAAAGAATGCCAGCAACAGCTTCCTTGAGCTCCTTAGTCCTTGAACGAGTCATGGGGCATGTTGAAATGATCAAGGGATCCTTGGCTATCTTTTCCTCAGCACTAAGAGTTTCCTCGGCTAATTCTCCTCCGGGGAAGTTTCCCTCGGATAGGTTTCTCTCGGTTGTGACTCCCTCGGTTGAATCTTCCTCGGATCCCTCGGCTAAGCCCCCCTCGGATCCCTCAGCTACGCTCCCCTCGGATAACTTGGCTAAGTTTCTCTCGGTTCCCTCGGCTAAGTTTCTCTCAGCTAATTCCTCCTCGTCGTGTATGCTTCTCATGATCATATCATCCCCCTCTTCTTGAAAAGAATTTGACCTCAAATATGGATCATCTGCAAGAAACAGAGCTAAGTCAGAAACGTTGAAGCTATGACTGATATTATACTTACCTTGAAGATCGAGTTGGTAGGTATTGTCATTGATCTTTCGTGTGATTTTGAAAGGGCCATCGACTCGTGGCATGAGTTTGGACTTCCTTTGATCAGGAAATCGTTCTTTCCTCAGGTGCATCCACACGAGGTCTCCTTCCTCAAAGACCATCTTGCGCATGCCCTTGTTGGCGTGCTTGGCATATTGCTTCGCCCTGGTCTCCATGTTGGCGTGAGATTCCTCATGAATCTGCGTAGCGAGCTCAGCTTTCTGCTGTCCATCTAGACTTGTTCTTTCACTCAAAGGAAAATGTGTTAAATCCAACGGTGATAAAGGATTAAAGCCATAAACAATTTCGAATGGGGAATACTTAGAAGTAGAATGCACAGCGTGATTGTATGCAAACTCTATATGCGGTAGACAATATTTCCAAGTCCGAATGTTCTTTTTAATTAGTGCACGCAGAAGAGTCCCTAGAGTCCTATTGACAACTTCTGTTTGGCCATCAGTTTGTGGGTGACATGTAGTAGAGAATAATAGTTTAGTGCCTAGCTTAGACCATAATGTTTTCCAGAAAAAACTAAGAAACTTAGTGTCTATATCAGATACGATAGTCTTAGAGAATCGATCAACTACTACAAAGATAGAATCCTTCCCTGTTCTAGTCCTAGGCAGTCCTAATACAAAATCCATGGATATGTCAGTCCAAGGATGAGTAAGTACAGTGAGAGGGGTATACAAACCGTGCGGCATCACTTTAGACTTAGCATGTTTGCACGTTGTGCACCTGTCACAGATTCTCTCAACATCTCTCTTCATGTGAGGCCAATGGAAGTGATCTTGCATCACCTTCAGGGTCTTAGCAATCCCGAAATGTCACATCAAACCTCCCTCATGTGCTTCCCTAACAAGCAAGTCTCGAACAGAACAATTAGGTACACACAAGCGATTATCATAGAAGAAGAATCCCTCACTTCTATAATAACGGCCAGCAGCAAACTTTTCACAAGGTTTAAACACTTCTTGAAAATCAGAATCGGAAGAATATAAGTGTTTAAGCTGCTCAAAACCCAGCAGTTTTGCATCTAGAGTAGTTAGTAACACGTACCTTCGGGACAATGCATCATCGACTACATTGTCCTTACTTTTTTGTACTTGATGACATATGGGAATGTCTCAATGAACTCGACCCACCTTGCGTGTCTCTTATTGAGCTTGTGTTGTCCTTTTAGATGCTTTAGTGACTCGTGGTCAGTGTGTATGACAAACTCCTTAGGCCATAGATAATGTTGCCACGTTTTCAAAGCTCTCACTAATGCATACAGCTCCTTGTCGTAAGTGGGATAGTTCAAGGTGGCTCTTCCAATCTTCTCACTAAAGAAGGTGATGGGCTTCTTATCCTACATTAAGACAACTCCAATTCCTACACCAGAAGCATCGCACTCAATTTCAAAAGTATTAAGAAAATCATGAAGAGCTAATTAAGAGAGGGGCGTGAGTAAGCTTCTCTTTCAAGGCCTGGAAGGCCTCTTCTTGTGCTTCTTCCCATCTAAAGCCAACGTATTTCTTGATCACTTCTGTGAGATGTGCAGCAAGAGTGCTGAAGTATCGAACAAACCGCCTATAGAACCCAGCGAGGCCGTGGAGGTTTCGCACGTCACCTACTGTCTTTGGGCTAGGTCGGTCTCTAATGGCCTTAACCTTCTCCTCGTCGACCTTAATCCCATCTGCACTCACAACAAAACCTAAAATGACATGGTTATTCGTAAAAGTACATTTCTTGAGCTTGGTATAAAGCTTCTCCTCTCTAAGCAGGTTCAAGACATATTGCACATGACTAATATGGTCTTCTAGGTTCTTGTTGTATATAAGAATGTCATCAAAGTATACTACAACAAAGTGACCTATAAATGCTCTCAAGACGTGATTCATTAACCTCATGAATGTACTAGGTGCATTTGTCAGCCCAAATGGCATCACTAACCATTCATATAAGCCATGTTTCGTTTTAAATGCAGTCTTCCACTCATCTCCTTCTTTCATCCTAATATGATGATAGCCATTTTTTAAATCTATCTTAGAGAAAATGCAAGAACCATGCAACTCATCTAACATATCATCTAGCCTAGGAATGGGATGTCAATACTTCACTGTAATGTTGTTGATTGCTCTACAATCAACGCACATACGCCAGCTCCCATCTTTCTTTGGCACGAGCAGAACCGATACAGCACAAGGACTCATGCTCTCTCTGATATGGCCCTTCTCCATAAGCTCGCTGACTTGCGTTTGTAACTCATTGGTCTCTACAGGATTCGTTCGGTATGCTGCTCGGGTAGGGAGCGAGGCACCAGGCACGAAGTCAATCTGGTGCTCTATGCCTATAATGGGTGGTAATCCTTTGGGATAGTCCTCATGAAACACATCCTCATAATCCTGTAAAATAAATGTCATCTCACTCGGTAGCACCGGTGCAAGGTTAGCCAAGCTCATATGAGCTCCACTAAACACAAGTAAGATTAAAGGTTGCTTAGAAGAGATAGCTAGCTTGATATCACCTGATTTGGAAAGGAAGTGAGACTGCTAAGCAAATGATCGATCGGTCGAAGCTGTGATCGATCGGTCGTTTCCTTTTGCTTCTGATCGAGGGTGAAGGATCGATCGGTCTTGGGGAGGATCGATCGATCGAAATGTCTTATGTCCATCTGTGGCTTTTTGATCGATCGTTCTTGAAGGGGATCGATCGATCCTTTTGTCTGGGCGTTGCTCAGGAGCTGCATATTCCTTCTTCTTGAGTTGCAACTGATCTTTGAGAACTTCCTTGGGTGTCATGGGAACCAGGATGATTTTCCGGCCATTAAACCCAAAAGAGTGTCGGTTAGTGAACCCATCATGAGTTACCTTCCGATCAGATTGCCATGGCCTTCCAAGAAGGATGTGTCCAGCCTCCATTGGCAACACATCACACATGACTTCATCTTCATACTTCCCAATGGCCAGGGGAACGATCACCTGATGGTTTACGGCCATCTCGCCTTCTTTGTTCAGCCATTGAAGTTTATAAGGTATTGGATGCTTCTTCACGTGCAACCCAAGTTTCTTAACCATCGTCTCACTTACTACGTTGGTGCAGCTTCCTCCATCTATGATGAGGCTGCAAACCTTTCCTTGAACCAAGCATCTGGTGTGGAACAGGTTCTCTCTCTGTTCTTGCTCAGTGGTAGTAGCTTGCACACTTAAAAGATCTTCTAGTGACCAACAATTGGCCTTGTGCAGGCTGCTCTTCATACTCTGATAAGTAATCAAGGTCGGTCTCGCCTTCATCTTCTGTTTCTATCTCTCCATTGTCTAACAGAACCATTACTCTCTTGTTAATGCACTCATTGGCGTAGTGGCCTCTCCCTTGGCACTTAAAACATTTAACATCTCGGTTTCGGGCTGTTGTAGCTTCTGCTTTGCCCTTGCCTTTGTTGTCCTGGTTGATTAAGTACGGTATCATCTCTGGTCTAGGCGTCACAACTTGCTTGCCTTCACGCTGGAATGTATTAGACTTGTCATCTCTTTGGTAACTTGGTCTAGCAACAGTTGATCCACTTCCGTAGCTAGGTCGAGAGGGACCTTTGCGCTTGATTTGTTGTTCGATCAAGACGGCTTTGTGGAGCATCTTTTCTATCTCCACATAGTGCTGCAAATCCATACGGTCTTGTATCTCTCTGTTTAAACCACCCAGAAACCGTGACATAGATGCCTCTCTATCCTCTGAAATATCAGCACGGATCACAAGCGTTTCCATCTCTTGATAATAGTCCTCTACGTTGCGGCTTCCTTGACACAGTTTTCTCAGCTTGATGTGCAACTCTCGGTGACGGTGGCTTGGAACAAACCTCTTCTTCATGATCCTCTTCATCTCATTCCAAGTACTCACTGGTTCTTCACTGTCACGTCTTCTGGAGGTGACTAGTTGATCCCACCAGCTGAGGGCATAGTCACTAAACTCAGTCGTAGCTACCTTTACCTTGTTGATCTCGGTATACTGTTCCAATTCAATCTTCTTCTCCCACTCAAAGTATGCATCAGGGTCACTTGTCCCCTTGAAAGGTGGAATTCTGAGCTGAAGACCACCGAAGCTGTCTCTGCCTTCTCTATCACGCCTATGCCTTCTCTGGCTACCTTGAGTTGATTCACTCTCTCCGTTGTAGTAGCTGGCTGCGTCATCATCACCATGTTGTCTTGGTTGGTTTCTGATTCTAGGACCTCGCCTTGGTTGATTACCAGCTTGCTCTTGCTGCCGCCCTTGTTGATAGGCGTCGAACTTGTCATTTATAGCTGTGTGCATCATTTGTTGCATTCATGCCATCATTGCATCCATCATCAGCTTGTTGCTCCTCATGGTGCTAGTCTCTTCCTCATCCTGCGACATCTTGACCTAAAAAACAGAAACAAAAAACTCACCAGTAACAAGTTCTTTGCAAGAAGGAAAAACAGGAAAAGGAACAACACAATAAGGCAAAACACAAAACTAGTGAAAATGAAAGATTGCTCTTCCCTTATCGCGGACAGGTTACCCTATATCTCGACTCTTTTTTGTTTTTTGATTTTCTAACTAAACAGAAAGAAGACTCAACTAAATGGATTCTAAGATCACACAAGAAATCACGAACTCGAAGAACAAAACTCAACAAACCAAACTCGGCAAGAAACCTAAACCCTAGCGCCGTGAATATATATATGAACCCTAGCTAGTTATATATATATATATATATATATATATATATATATATATATTTTTTTTTTTTTTTTCTTAGCTAACCAAGATGAGACTAACAACTTAACATGTTACTAATACTTGTTTGCAACCTACAGAACAAAGAAAACAAGACTCGCCTACACTTGACTCCACGAACAGGAACAAGACTCAAGAGAAAAAATTTAAAACAAACTCGACACAAGAATGAAACGAACTTAAAACGTTGCTCTGATACCACGTGATATGAATCTCCCTAGATCGCCACTCTAAGGCTGGAAACGTGAAGGATAATCCTTGCAAGCATATGAGATTCAAGGCATGTGGAGGTGAAGTAGTCGCACAAAGGGGATGGTGAACCTCTGATATACCGTTGTTCTCTTCAAGATATGACACACTTGAATAGAACAAGAAGCCTGGATACTACACACCAAGCAGAATCCAAGAGAAGAAGAAGAAGATGCAAAGAACTCGACTTTTCTCAAGGAAAAGCGGTTGCGCCGTTCTAGTCTATAATTAAAAGGTAGGGTGGTGTTTTGTGTCGACAATAAAAGGGTTTATAAAACCAATACGTCGACCCAAACAAAGAAAAAATAAAAGAAAAGTAAAAATAAAAGAAAAGGGAAAAACACTTAAAACAGAAAAGGATAAAACATAAAACGAAAAAGGGCCATGCTGGTCGAATTGGTGTATATGGGCCTTGGCGTGGCTAGTGGGCTGAGGTGTGGTGATATATCCTTGCCTAGTTAAAAATCTATCTTTGCAAAATCCAAATGGGACAAAAACAAAGACAGGGAAAAATAGTGCAAAGCTATATCACAAGCTCACTAGCCATCTTCAACTTGCATTAAAACCATTGTTGATGTAGTCTTGTTGATCTCCTGGTTTAAGTAGTCTGGTTGTCTCTGAATTTGGAGAAGAATGCCAGCAACAGTTTCCTTGAGCTCCTTAGTCCTTGAACGAGTCATAGGGCCTGTTGAAATGATCAAGGGCTCCTTGGCTATCTTTTCCTCAGCACTAAGAGTTTCCTCGGTTAAATCTCCTCCGGGGAAGTTTCCCTCAGATAGGTTTCCCACAGTTGTGACTCCCTCGGTTGAATCTCCCTCGGATCCCTCGGCTAAGCTCCCCTCGGATCCTTCAGCTCGGATCCCTCGGCTAAGTTTCTCTCGGTTCCCTCGGCTAAGTTTTTCTCAGCTAATTCCTCCTCGTCGTGTATGCTTCTCATGATCATATCATCAAAGGTTTTGGAAACCCAAATATTATCGTCTTTTGATTGATTGTTTTGAAGGATGCAACTTGTTTCATTTAGTTTGGTACAAGTAATTATCTTTAGTAATTAAAATAGATATATGTATAAAGCAATTACACCTTTTGTCTATTGCAGACCAAGAATCCAATCTCAAGGTATTGCCATGTGGAATCATCTTTAAAGAATGGAAAAGTACTATAACATAATGAATATAGGTTGATATATCATGGTTTTTACTTTGTTTAAGCCATGATATAAGTTCGTTTTATCGAGTCTTTATTCTATTATAGAGTCTTTTAGAGTCTTTTACAGGTTTTAGCACATTTGGAGCATTATAGGAGATATTAGAGTTTTATAGAGCATTTTGGAACAAAACTGAAGTTTGGTGACTAAGTGCCTGATCGAAGCGTCAAGCATCGATCGATCCCCCCTGGTATCGATAGCCACCCATTGAGGACATCACAAGTCGCAACTTTTAATAAAGTTTGAAGAATTGCAGAACTTGCCCATAAGACTTTAATATTTACAAGACCCCAATTCGTGTTTAGATTATTTAATTAGGTTTTACAACCACTTTGGCTGTGTGCTTTTCATTACGTTTTAGTTTTACCTTGGTTTTGGTGAGAGAGCTTTGAAAGGAGACATCTTTGAAACTATGTTCGTCCGAGAGAAGATTTCGAACCCTCTTGTTACTCTTTCTGTTTTATTTGATGATTTATTCAAACATGTTTATTGCTTAAATTTCCATGTCTGAGTATATCTCTTGTTAGGTTCAGGGTTCTCATAAGGATTATCTCTGAATGCTAGATTGATTGGTAATTAGGATTCACCATCTGAATTAGTTCTTCGCCATAGGTTGTTTGCAAAGCTAATTCTAGATTGATCACCTAGAACTTAGAGTTTAGGATAATTGATTAGGCGTAGAAGTGCGATTAATTACCTGATAGAATCTAGGGTGAGCAAAAGAACTATTCGCAAAGGAATTTGGTTTAGTTGTTTTGTGAACATATCAAACCTGATTTAAAAAGTTGATTTAGACTTTAGGATTCGCAAAGGAATTTGGAATTTATAGGGTTTAGATTTAGATAGTGTTTTCAGGTGCATGCCTAATCATAAAACTAGAGGAAACAAGAACCTTCAGCTAGTTCAACTGTCATTGGAGCAACTAGCACTTGTGGAACGCACGAACAGAAAGGCAAAGAAACCAGCAGAGATGAACAACAATCAAGTGGAGTTGGTTCGAGATGAGGCTGGTGCCTACAGGTATCTAGAGGGTCGTTTGTGCAATGAGAGAGGACAACGTCTGGATGGAGAGGGGAACATCATTTCACCTGCTCCTGTTGTCGCTGGGAATGCCGCTGGGAACGCGAACGCAGTGAATTCTGGGAACGATGTGGTTAATCGTGGTAGGACAATTGGTGAGTGCAACAGACCTGCCCAGTTTTACGCAAATCGCTCTGCGATCCATCCTCCTGCTTTTCCAATGAATGACTTTGAGCTGAAACATGCATACTACACTCTTGTGGGAAAGCACCCTTTTCATGGTCCTTCCAGCGAGCATCCCATGGATCATGTTGAGAGATTCGAGGATTTGGTCACTAGCATCAAGAGCAATGGACTGTCTTACGACTACCTCTTCTGCAAGCTTTTCCCATACTCTCTTGGTAAGGAAGCAACCTACTGGCTGAAGCAGTTACCTCCTGGATCGCTGACTAACTGGGAGGAAACTAAGACTGCTTTCCTGACCAACTTCTATGATGATGCAAGATCCGAGGATCAGAGGAACAAAATCTCTCAATTTTCTTAAGGACCGACTGAGGCGTTCAAGGCTGCTTGGACGAGGTTCAAATCATATCAGAGAGACTGTCCACACCATGGATACTCTGATGTTTAGCTGATGGGGTTCTTCTTTAGAGGACTTGATTGGAGGTACCAAATGACTTTGGATGCTTCGAGCAATGGAAACTTCAACACCAGGTATCCTGATGAAGCCTATGTCCTAATTGAGAACTTGGCATCTAGCAATAGCACCAAGAATGCTGATTTTGAGCGGAAACGGCTAGCTGGTAACGTGGATGGTTCACAGATGGCTGACTTTCAAGCCAAGTTGGATTCTATGCATAATCTTCTGATGGGCAAGACACAGAAAGCTGTTCACTTCGCTGAAGATGTCGAGGTATTCAACGAGGATAAAGTAGAGGATGTTAACTACATTGGTGGTTCTGGTTTTCAGGGTCAGAGAAATCAATTCAACAACAACCGAAACTTCAACAACAACTCTCAGCAAGGAGGTTCAAATCAGTTTGGCCAGAAACCATCTCAGAACAGTGGGTATGTCAGGAATTATGGGAATTCATTTTATCAGCATGTATCTGCTAAGCTCCCAGATATCAAGATCGAGTCTATGTTTGAACAGCTGGTTCAAGGACAACAACAGCTCACAGTGAATCTCAACGTAAAGATAGATGTTGTGTACAAGGATCTGAGTGAAAGGATCGACGCGCTTGATACTCATCAGAAGATGTTGGAAATGCAAGTAGCTCAGACTGCAGCAACTGTCAAAGGAAAGGCGACTCATGCACAGAAGGAGTACGTCAATGCCATCACCTTGAGAGGTGCATGAGATCTCGAAAACCTTGATGAAGGTGATTCCGAACCTGACTCGTCAGTAATGATCGATACTACTGCTGGTATCGATCGATACCAACCTAAAGAATCAATGCATGAGCCTTGTGTCGATCGACACCCACCTTGTATCGATCGATACCCCTCGGAGGGGGAACCAGAGATAGTGAAGAAACAAGAGATGGTTGAGGGACGTGTCTACAAACCTAAGAAACCAGATCCTCGACCACCTAAACACCTCAGAGATCCTATTTCTCCAAAGCAGCTGCGCGGCTTTGAGAAGATGGTACGAAGAATTCCACTCACACATACTTTTGAAGAAGCCCTAGAAAGCCGCCCTCAGCTGAGTCACTTCCGAGAATGCAGAGAAACTGAGGAAGAGATTAAGGCACTTTTCGCCAAAGTCAGAAGTCCACCGCCTCCACTGAAGCGGTTGACTAAGAGGGAGGACACATGGAAATTTTCAGTTCCATGATCCATCTCTGGAGTTGAATTCAAGGAATCACTAGTTGATTCAGGGTCTAGCGTGAATGTCATTTCAAAGGCACTTGCAGAGAAGCTTGAGATCGATGACATACGATCTACTCAGATGCCTCTCATATTCGCGAACTCTTCCACATATGTTCCGTACGGTACAATCCATGACTTGATGGTTAAGGTAGGAGACTGTTTGGTTCCTACTGATTTTCAGGTTGTGGAGATGCATGCAAGGTCTAGCACGCCTTAGATTCTTGGAAGACCATTCATGACTATTGTTGGTGCAGTTATGGACACACCCAGTAAGAATATTTCATTCTCATACATTGACGAACATATCTCCTACGAAGCCATCCCCTCTAAAAGAACTCCCACACAGATATCTTGCATCCCCATTGGTGCAGGAGAAACATTGATGGTTGATCTTTGGGACGAGCCTGATGATGTGCCAACTGTCATAGAAGCTCTGGATCATCCTCCTATCATTTCCAAGAAAGTCATCAAAAAGACTAAGGAAAAGAAGAAGGTGAAGGACAAAAGCGTCGAGAGTGCTACACGAGTCACCTTAACTCCTCAGAAGTGCGATGAAGATTCGATCGAGTACAAGGTGAAGTGCAAGGGACGCTCGAAACCATTCTCTTAGGCCAGAATCATCCTAACTCCAGAGCTGAAAGAGAAAGGGCAAGAGGTTATTGAGCGTATGCTGCGCAAAACTCTGAGTTTGGAAGTGTGTGGTTGTGGGACTTGCATGGGAGTGAGCTCCCTACTTCCTTCCGACTGATCATCCGTAAAGTCAAGCTCGTGACGTTAAACAAGCGCTTGGTGGGAGGCAACCCACTGGTAAGTCTGTACATCCGTTTCTATTTCATTTTGTTTTTGATTTTTGGTTTTGTGTTTTGTGTCTTGTGTCAAACGTGAAACAGATTTGACGAGGAGTATCGATCGACACCAGTCAGTGTCGATCGATACCAAGTGTCGTAAAAGGGAGCATAATTCTTCATAAGTGTCGATCGACACCATCCAGTGTCGATCGACACCATCCAGTGTCGACCATAAACGACAAGTATCGACCGATACCTCTGGGTATCGATCGATACTCCACTACTAGGTAAGTTTCCTTAAAACCCTACGGTTTTGTCTTTTTCCTCACAATCACTCTTTACAACTTGTTTTATTGATGCATGTCGTTTGCTGAGTTGTCCTAGGGTAGTTTCGAACCAATCTTTGCCTTTAAATTGCCTTGATTTTCATTATTGATGATTTGGGATTTTGTGTGTCGATGAAACTGAAATTGCTTCAGGGTATCGATCGATACCCTAAGGTATCGATCGATACCCTCATACCTGCTTATGCGATTTTGCTTGTGTTGATCTGAGAGATGTTTGATTTATGTGGTATTGATTGTTTGTCTCTGATTTCAGGTGTCTGCATCAAAGAGAGCAAGGACTTCAGGTGAGCCGAGGAGATTTAATGTGAATGAGCGAGTCGAAGCAAAAATCTCATCGAGATAGGTTGAGGTAGTGGTTATAGCTTATTTTGACGACAACCGCTACAGAGTCGTGTCGGTTAATCAACCCACCACTAGCATGTTAGTAAACGAGCATTCTATCCGCGCTCTCCGTACGTCGAACTCTAGCCAGTCATCGATAACGTACAAGCTGGATGAGAGGGTTAAGTATTGGGATGGCGTCGAGGTTTCGTGAGCACTGTCCGGAGTCGTGACAATTACGGGGTTCGATTTGATGGAGAGACAGAGGAAGATGAGCTTTCGGGTAGTGCGTTACGCAGAGCTTCTCCAACCTCAGCCACACAGTCTGCACCACCACCTCCACCTATGAACCCTACTCTTCGGTCCGCTGCTTCTCCTTCTGCCCCTCCAGCACACCGACCGAAACCTTGGCCTAGACGAGTGGGTACCAAGATAGTCGGCGAACGAGATTGGGATGGACAGGAAAAGGCGTATGCCTTGAGTAATGACACATCGTTTAGACCCATTTCTGAGGGGTGGGACGATTTCGACACACTGTTCTATAACGCGTGGTTGGAAGTTACCATCGAGCCTACCAGGTTTGTGGATAGACTTTCTTTGTATCAGCTAGGTCTCGACACAGATTTGGCTCGTCTGCTTGAGCAGATTGGTTTTGGTCACATGGCTACACAGCAGCAAGACCTCTACCCAGACGTGGTTCGTTAGTTTATGGCGACAGCTCGCGTTAGCTATTCAGATGAGCTTCTGCCAGACGCACAGGGTGGTAGCCAATCTTTCATGGCTCACGGAGTGAGGTACAAGATTTCACTCCTTGATCTCTGCGATCTCTATGGATTTTGAAGGGATCGCAGGAGGATTGCTCTTCCAGCTACCCATCCTGACATGCGTGGATTTTGGGCATGGTTTGGGAACGGTGTCTACGAGTCTAAGACGTCCACTCAGATGGACATACGACATCCGGTCCTACGTTGTTTTGTTAGGATCCTGAGCACTACTCTCTTGTGCAAGATGGAGCCTAACAAGATGAGAGTGTCTGAGCTTCTGCTTCTGTTTCTTGCTGTCAGGAACATCATCCCTGAGCAGGATTTTGATTGGCCTGAGCTTGAGGATGTTAACCTTGGGGCTGTTTTTGCGCATCATCTGGTCTCTCTGAAGACCAAACCATTCACGGGGACGAGCACGAAGAAGGAGTCAGTTGGTAGTCTTCTGACACCTATCTTCCAGCACCTCAGGATCAGTACTACGAGGTGCAGGATCGTGACTAGGCGTCGATATATGGATGAGGCTCATCTGAGAAACCTTCGATGGTTGAAAACCGGGAGGAAGTGGATTCTTAATCTATCTGATAGGAGCTTTCTGGTGCAGCTACATGACAGGGATCTGACAGACGTATTTGAATATCCTTCTCTGCTTCGTTTTGAGCCTCCTGCAGAGTTGTTGACTCCGATTCCTGCGACTAGACGACAGGTTCGTCCACCTGCTGCTGACATCCCATCTACTTCACGTCAGGGAAGACGTACACATGCTGCATCACGCCCACCTATTCATGAGCCACAGTGGTCTGAGGACACAGACATCCCGATGGAGCCAGCTGCTTTCCAGAGACTGATGATAGCGAGCATGAAGAGCAACTGGGCTACTGTTCGCTGCCGTTGCACGACTGACACGGATGCTGATCCATCGTCTATGCCTGGACCTTCACATACCCCTGTTGATGCTGACCATGAGAGTGATTCTGAGGACACGCATGATTAGTCTTCTCTATCTTCACGTTTGTATTTTTCTTTCTTTTTCTATTATTTTTCTTTTCTGTTGAACTTATGTCAGTATTTGTTTTTGCATTTGAACTTCTTTGGATTCATGTTTGATCTACCATACCATGTTGCTTTTAACCTATTTTTAGTGTTCCTAACAGTGCTAACATCTAACAAAATGGAATGCTTTCTCTGGTTAAGCGACTCGACACTCCTGATTTTCAATCAGTGTGTCGATATACGGTTGGTGTTGATCGATACCTGCCAGTATCGATCGATACCCTGTAAAGGTACAGTTTCTAATTTCTCCTAAATCCACTCAGTTCATTTGTTTCCGACTGATCGATACCGTGGGGACAGTGTTGTTTAAGTCTGGGGGAGGTGTTGTTTAAGTCTGGGGGAGGTAGTCGCTGACTTTGTTTTTGTTTTTCTTAGAGTCAATCCATTTTTGAGTCATTCGTTGTTTTATTGAGTCAAAACTTTGTCTGAGACTGGGATCTTTTTCTTGAATCCATTGATTTGAACTTGCTTCTAAGTGACCATTGTTACGGAATCAGTTCTAGATCGACTAATGAAAAATTCAAAGGCTGACCAGTTAACCAGAAGACACTCATGTTTCCAGCAAAGTTCCTTAAAGCCTGAGCCAAATTTTTGCGCTTCATCAATGTGGTTAGTATCTATAGAGCTTGATTCATCATTCGTATCTGACAAAGGAACCCATGTGTTTTAAAATACTGGTATTTCTCTCCCTGTTACAAATTAATTAATCAGCGCATTAAAAGATGAATTGATTTTCTTCTAAGTAGAGGGTCAGAAAAATTTCCAGCGATTCCATTATTCTACTCGAGAGAGAATGATCACACAGAGGATTGGAAGCGAGGCTAGGATTTTCCTATGATGCCGTTATTCGCCTACATCTTTTGATACGTTGAGAGGAAAGAACCGGGGATTTGGTGGCAAACACCATCAATACTCGCGTATCATACCTTGATTTGTATATGCAAAGCTAAAAACAAAAGAGAAAATCTAATAAGAAATAAGTCTGGGAGAGAGAAATAATACCAAAAAGTGTGAAAATTGTGGTTCTTTGTCATGATATTGTATGGGAAAGAATCTAGAAGGTTCTTGGTATTAAATCACAGCGATGAAACTGGCGAGGATGGCTTGATTGAACAATGCTGTGAGATAATGTGTGCAGTCCGGGGAGCTGCGAATGTCTACGGAGAAGTACATGGTGGTTAGATCAAAAAACTGGTTAGGTGACATTCGGGTGCTTAGAAAATTGGTCATTGCAACGTTTTCATGAACAGGTGAGTCTCTACGTTTTCAAACCTCTTTCTTCGGTTTAGTCTTCTATTTGCTTGAGGGCAAGCAAAGGCTAAGTCCGGGGGAGTTGATATATCATAGTTTTTACCATGTTTAAGCCATGTTATAAGTCCGTTTTATCAAGTCTTTATTCTATTATAGAGTTTGTTAGAGTCTTTTACAGATTTTAGCACATTTGGAGCATTATTGGAGATATTGGAGTTTTAAGGAGCATTCTGGAGCAAAACTGAAGTTTGGTGACTAAGTGCCTGATCGAAGCGTCAAGCATCGATCGATACCCCCTGGTATCGATCGACACCCATCGAGGAGATCAAAGTCGCGACTTTTAATGAAGTTTGAAGAATTGCAGAACGTGCCCAGAAGACTTTAATATTTACAAGAAGACCCCAATTCGTGTTTAGACTATTTAATTAGGTTTTACAGCCACTTTGGCTGTGTGCTTTTCATTACGTTTTAGTTTTACCTTGGTTTTGGTGAGAGAGATTTGAAGGGAGACAAGTCTGAAACTCTGTTCGTCCGAGAGAATATTTCGAACCCTCTTGTTACTCTTTCTGTTTTAGTTGATGATTTATTCAAACAAGTTTATTGTTTCAATTTCCATGTCTGAGTAGATCTCTTGTTAGGTTCAGGGTTCTCATAAGAATTATCTCTGAATGCTAGATTGATTGGTAATTAGGATTCACCATCTGAATTAGTTCTTCGCCATAGGTTGTTAGTAAAGCTAATTCTAGATTGATCACCTAGAACTTAGATCTTAAGATAATTGATTAGGCGTAGAAGTGCGATTAATTACCTGATAGAACCTAGGGTGAGCAAAATAACTATTCGCAAAGGAATTTGGTTTAGTTGTTTTGTGAACATATCAAACCTGATTTAAAAATCTGATTTACAATTTAGGATTCGCAAAGGAATTTTGAATTTCTAGGGTTTAGATTTAGATAGTTTTCGCAGCGGAAGTTGGATAACTATATCTTAGTGATTTGAGTTCAAGAACCGTGCTAAATCCGAATCCTGTTAGTTAGTTTATCTGCAGAAGTTGGTTAACTACTGCTGGTATCGATCGATACCAACCTGAAGAATCAACGCATGAGCCTTGTGTCGATCAACACCCACCTTGTATCGATCGATACCCCTCGGAGGTTGAACAAGAAATAGTGAAGAAACCATAGATGGTTGAGGGACGTGTCTACAAGCCTAAGAAACCAGATCCTCGACCACCTAAACATCTCATAGATTCTATTTCTCCAAAGCAGCTGCGCGGCTTTGAGAAGATGGTACGAAGAATTCCACTCACACATACTTTTGAAGAAGCCCTAGAATGCCGCCCTCTGCTGAGTCACTTCCGAGACTGCAGAGAAACTGAGGAAGAGATTAAGGCACTTTTCGCCAAAGTCAGAAGTCCACCGCCTCCACTGAAGCGGTTGACTAAGAGGGAAGACCCAGAGAAATTTTCAGTTCCATGCTCCATCTCTGGAGTTGAAATCAAGGAATCACTAGTTGATTCAGGGTCTAGCGTGAATGTCATTTCAAAGGCACTTGCAGAGAAGCTTGAGATCGATGACATACGATCTACTCAGATGCCTCTCACATTCGTGAACTCTTCCACATATGTTCCGTACGGTACAATCCATGACTTGATGGTTAAGGTAGGAGACTGTTTGGTTCCTACTGATTTTAAGGTTGTGGAGATGTATGCAAGGTCTTGCACGCCTTTGATTCGTGGAAGACCGTTCATGGCTACTGCTGGTGCAGTTATGGTAACACCCAGCAGGAAGATTTCATTCTCATACATTGACGAACAGATCTCCTACGAAGCCATCCCCTCTAAAAGAACTCCCACACATATATCTTGCATCCCCATTGGTGCAGGAGAAACATTGATGGTTGATCTTTTGGACGAGCCTGATGCGGTGCCAACTGTCATAGAAGCTCTGGATCATCCTTCTATCATTTCCAAGAAAGTCATCAAAAAGACTAAGGCAAAAAAAGAAGGTGAAGGACAAAAGCGTCGAGAGTGCTACACGAGTCACCTTAACTCCTCAGAAGTGCGATGAAGATTCGATCGAGTACAGGGTGAAGTGTAAGGGACGCTCGAAACCGTTCTCTAAGGCCATAATCATCCTAACTCCAGAGCTGAAAGAGAAAGGGCAAGAGGTTATTGAGCGTATGCTGCGCAAAACTCTGAGTTTGGAAGTGTCTGGTTGTGGGACTTGCATGGGAGTGAGCTCCCTACTTCCTTCCGACTGATCGTACGTAAAGTCAAGCTCGTGACGTTAAACAAGCGCTTGGTGGGAGGCAACCCACTGGTAAGTCTGTACATACGTTTTTATTTCATTTTGTTTTCGATTTTTGGTTTTGTGTTTTGTGTCTTGTGTCAAACGTGAAGCAGATTTGACGAGGATTATCGATCGATACCAAGTGTCATAAAAGGGAGCATAATTCTTCATAAGTGTCGATCGACACCATCCAGTGTTGACCATAAACGACAAGTATCGACCGATACCTCTGGGTATCGATCGATACTCCACGGCCATGTAAGTTTCCTTAAAACCCTACGGTTTTATCTTTTTCCTCACAATCCCTCATCGTTCGATACCGCCGCCTACCTCCCTCTCAAATCCCAACTTTTTCAAATCTTTACCGAATTAAGCAATTTAAATGTCAGGATTCATTAGAAATTCATCTTCTATCCGTTTCTAGCACTTGTTTCTCAATCCAACAAAGGTATGATCTCGAAATTCCACTTCTTCAATCCGATTTTTAGGTTATGGGTTTGTGAAATTTCACTCTTTACAACTTGTTTTTATCGATGCATGTCGTTTGCTGAGTTGTCCTAGGGTAGTTTCGAACCAATATTTGCCTTTAAATTGCCTTGATTTTCATTATTGATGATTTGGGATTTTCTTTGTCGATGAAACTGAAATTGCTTAAGGGTATCGATCGATACCCTCATACCTGCTTATGCGAGTTTGATTGTGTTGATCTGAGAGATGTTTGATTTATGTGGTATAGATTGTTTGTCTCTAATTTCAGATGTCTGCATCAAAGAAAGCAAGGACTTCAGGTGAGCCGAGGAGATTTAATGTGAATGAGCGAGTCGAAGCAAGAATCTCATCGAGATGGGTTGAGGTAGTGGTTAGAGCTTGTCTTGACGATAACCACTACAGAGTCGTGCCGGTTAATCAACCCATCACCAGCCTGTTAGTAAACGAGCATTCTATCCGCGCTCTCCGTACGTCGAGCTTTAGCCAGTGATCGATAACGTACAAGATGGATGAGAGGGTTAAGTATTGGGATGGTGAGTATTGGCGTCGAGGTTTCGTGAGCACTGTCCGGGGTCATGACAATTACGGGGTTCGATTTGATGGAGAGACAGAGGAAGATGAGCTTCCGGGTAGTGCGTTACGCAGAGCTTCTCCAACCTCAGCCACACAGTCTGCACCACCACCTCCACATATGAACCCTACTCCTCGGTCCGCTGCTTCTCCTTCTGCCCCTCCAGCACACCGACCGAACCCTTGGCCTAGACGAGAGGGTACCAAGATAGTCTGCGAATGAGATTGGGATGGACAGGAAAAGGCGTATGCCTTGAGTGATGACACAGCGTTTAGACCCATTTCTGAGGAGTGGGACGATTTCGACACGCTGTTCTATAACGCGTGGTTGGGTGTTACCATCGAGCCTAACAGGTTTGTGGATGGACTTTCTTTGCATTAGCTAGGTCTCGACACAGATTTGGCTCGTCTGCTTGAGCAGATTGGTTTTGGTCACATGGCTACACAGCAGCATGACCTCTACCCAGACTTGTTTCGTCAGTTTATGGCGACCGCTCGCGTTAGCTATTCAGATGAGCTTCTGCGAGACGCACAGGGTGGTAGCCTATCCTTCATGGCTAACGGAGTGAGGTACAAGATTCCATTCCCTGATCTCTGCGATCTCTATGGATTTCGAAGGGATCACAGGAGGATTGCTCTTCCAGCTGCCCATCCTGACATGCGTGGATTTTGGGCATGGTTTGTGAACGGTGTCTATGAGTCTAAGACGTCCACTCAGATGGACATACGACATCCGGTCCTACGTTGTTTTGTTAGGATCCTAAGCACTACTCTCTTGTGCAAGATGGAGCCTAACAAGATGAGAGTGCCTGAGCTTCTGCTTCTGTTTCTGGCTGTCAGGAACATCATCCCTGAGCAGGATTTTGATTGGCCTGAGCTTGAGGATGTTAACCTTGGGGCTGTTTTTACGCATCATCTGGTCTTTCTGAAGACCAAACCATTCACGGGGACGAGCACGAAGAAGGAATTAGTTGGTAGTCTTCTGACACCTATCTTCCAGCACCTCAGGATCAGTACTACGAGCTGCAGGATCGTGACTACGCGTCGATATATGGATGAGGCTCATCTGAGGAACCTTCGATGGTTTAAGATCGGGAGGAAGTGGATTCTTAATCGATCTGATCTGAGATTTCTGGTGCAGTTACCTGACAGGGATCTGACAGACGTATTTTAGGATCCTGCTCTGCTTCGTTTTGAGCCTCCTGCAGAGCTGTTGACTCCGATTCCTGCGACTAGACGACAGGTTCGTCCACCTGCTGCTTGCATCCCATCTACTTCACGTCAGGGAAGACGTAAACATGCTGCATCACGCCCACCTATTCCTGAGCCACAGTGGCTTGAGGAAACAGACATCGCGATGGAGCCAGCTGCTTTCCAGAGACTGATGATAGCGAGCATGAAGAGCATATGGGCTGCTGTTCACTGCCGTTGCACGACTGACACGAATGCTGATCCATCGTCCCAGCCTGGATCTTCACATACCGCTGTTGCTGCTGACCATGAGAGTGATTCTGAGGACACGCAGGATTAGTCTTCTATATCTTCACGTTTGTATTTTTCTTTCTTTTTATTTTATTTTTCTTTTCTGTTGAACTTATGTCAGTGTTTTTTTTTGCATTTGAACTTCTTTGGATTCATGTTTGATCTACCATGTTGCTTTTAACCTATTTTTGAGTGTTCCTAACAGTGCTAACATCTAACACAATGGATTGCTTTCTCTGGTTAAGCGACTCGCCACTCCTGATTTTCAATCAGTGTGTCGATATACGGTTGGTGTCGATCGATACCTGCCAGTATCGATCGATACCCTGTAAAGGTACAGTTTCTAATTTCTCCTAAATCCAGTCAGTTCATTTGTTTCCTCTCACCAACTCTACGCTAGATAACACTGGGGACAGTGTTGTTTAAGTCTGGGGGAGGTAGTCGCTGACTTTGTTTTTGTTTTTCTTAGAGTCAATCCGTTTTTGAGTCATTCGTTGTTTTATTGAGTCAAAACTTTGTTTGAGACTATGATCTTTTTCTTGAATCCATTGATTTGAACTTGCTTCTAAGTGACCATTGTTACAGAATCAGTTCTTGATCGACTAATGAAAAATCCAAAGGCTGACCATTTAACTAAAAGACACTCATGTTTCTAGCAAAGTTCCTTAAAGCCTGAGCCAAATTTTTGCGCTTCATCAATGTGGTTAGTATCTATAGAGCTTGATTCATCATTCGTATCTGACAAAGGAACCCATGTGTTTTAAAATAATGGTATTTCTCTCCCTGTTACAAAGTAATTAATAAGCACATTAAAAGATGAAATGATTTTCTTATGCGTATATGGTTAGGAAAATTTCCAGCGATCCCATTATTCTACTCGAGAGGGAATGATCACACAGAGTATTGGAAGCGAGGCTATGATTTTCCTATGATGCCATTATTCGCTTACATCTTTTGATATGTTGAGAGGGAAGAACCGGGGATTTGGTGGCAAACACCATCAATTCTCGCGTCTCATACCTTGATTTGTATATGCAAAGCTAAAAACAAAAGAGAGAATCTAATAATAAATAAGTATGGGAGAGAGAAATAATACCAAAAAGTGTGAAAATTGGTGGTTCCTTGTCATGATATTGTATGAGAAAGAATCTAGAAGGTTCTTGGTATTAAATCACAGCGATGAAACTGGCGAGGATGGCTTGATTGAACAATGCTGTGAGATAATGTGTGTAGTCCGGGGAGCTGCGAATGTCTACGGAGAAGTACATGGTGGTTTGATCAAAAAGCTGGTTAGGTGACATTTGGGTGCTTGGGAAATTGGTCATTGCAACATTTCATGAACAGGTGAGTCTCTACGTTTTCAAACCTCTTTCTCTGGTTTAGTCTTCTATTTGCTTGAGGGCAAGCAAAGGCTAAGTCTGGGGGAGTTGATATATCATGGTTTTTACCTTGTTTAAGCCATGATATAAGTCCATTTTATCAAGTCTTTATTCTATTATAGAGTCTTTTAGAGTCATTTACAGGTTTTAGCACATTTGGAGCATTATTGGAGATATTGGAGTTTTATTGAGCATTCTGGAGCAAAACTGAAGTCTGGTAACTAAGTGCCTGATCGAAGCGTCAAGCATCGATCGATACCCCCTGGTATCGATCGACACCCATCGAGGAGATCACAAGTCGCGACTTTTAATGAAGTTTGAAGAATTGCAGAACTTGCCCAGAAGACTTTAATATTTACAAGAAGACCCCAATTCGTGTTTAGACTATTTAATTAGGTTTTACAGCCACTTTGGCTGTGTGCTTTTCATTACGTTTTAGTTTAACCTTGGTTTTGGTGAGAGAGCTTTGAAGGGAGTCTGAAACTCTGTTCGTCCGAGAGAAGATTTCGAACCCTCTTGTTACTCTTTCTGTTTTATTTGATGATTTATTCAAACATGTTTATTGCTTCAATTTCCATGTCTGAGTAGATCTCTTGTTAGGTTCAGGGTTCTCATAAGGATTATCTCTGAATGCTAGATTGATTAGTAATTAGGATTCACCATCTGAATTATTTCTTCGCCATAGGTTGTTTGCAAAGCTAATTCTAGATTGATCAACTAGAATTTAGATCTTAGGATAATTGATTAGGCGCGGAAGTGCGATTAATTACCTGATAGAACCTAGGGTGAGCAAAATAACTATTCGCAAAGGAATTTGGTTTAGTTGTTTTGTGAACATATCAAACCTGATTTAAAAAGCTGATTTAGACTTTAGGATTCGCAAAGGAATTTGGAATTTATAGGGTTTAGATTTAGATAGTTTTTGCAGCGGAAGTTGGTTAACTATATCTTAGTGATTTGAGTTCAAGAACCGTGCTAAATCCGAATCATGTTAGTTAGTTTATCTGCATTCATTGATTTCATGAGAAATACCATGAACCTAGCCTTCTCCTAATTAAATTTACAAACGTTTTAATTTACTTTCTGTTTTCAATACCATTGATCGTTTAGCTTAATTTTCACCTATATAATCTATTGTGTGTTTCTGTGAGTCCTTGTGTTCAACCCCTACCTTACTGCAACTACTGCTTAGTACTTCTAGAGTATTAATTTGAGCATATCATAGATTGAAGACTTTTTGAAAGCTACACCTGGATCTTTGTGGCTCAGATTTAGGGTTTCTTGGAGTGGAGAACTTGCCGTATGGATTCACAAAAGCCTAACCCTTTATAACACTTTGCTTGACAAATTACCTTGCTCATTTGTCATTTATACATCTTCGTCTTTATTTTGCAGAAACTCTATTTGAACGACTCTCAAGCTTCTCAAGCTAAAGAACAGAGGAAGCAGTACATATCTGTAGGATCAAAAATTTGCACATTAATAGGATAGCGATTTAATCACGAATATACAAATAAATGTTAAGGAAAGACGAGTTTAAAAACGATGTAAAGAAGACAAAACTAGAACGAAACAATGGAGGCGAAAGAACTCTCTTTCCTTAACTCAAAAAATATCTCGTAGTGCGACGGTATAATATCTGATTCATGAGTCCCATGATACAACCATTGAATACGTTATCGCGAGCACACGATAACGGATCTGTCGAAATAAATTCTACGATACTCTCGAATAAAATACTTACTCTTAGCGATGGAAATCAAAGGAACTTTTTCTTTTGCAAGTGTGTTTTCTGTGTGTAATGGGATGCCTTTCTCTCAAGAGATTCGATCGTATATATAGGAGAATAGAGGAGGTTTAATTCCATAACTTGCTTAGCAAGCTTAACTTGCTTATAAAGCTTAGCATTGGTCACCAAGTTTAGCCTTGGTCACCAAGTTTAGCCTTGGTTGACAAGCTTAACCATGAGCCCAATGGCCCATTTCAATTCACACTTACACATTTTTTATAAAGCCCACAAGCTTATAAAAAATTGTTCCAACAATCCCCCACATGACTAAAAATGACTCTAAACATATGAAGATTGAACATACTAGACTTAACTAGACAGACTTGACTAGACTAGACAGACTTTTCGAGTGTATACGCAAATGTAACTGTATATGAGAGGTAACGTTTTTCAGCTTTGAACCAATCATTTTTAATATTTGTCGGGTTTACTCGGCCAAGAGGTGAACATGATGTCTTTAACCACCCGGACTTTGATGTAAACCGAGACAACAAGTATCGTGCTTCAACATTTTCTCGTAGAATTGTGTTATGTATTGTGTTCATTTTGGCCTTGAACATTCCTGGTTTTTCGTGAGTGAACTTAGAGAATATAGCCTCTCTTTTATTCTCGTAGAAACGGCCCTCATTTCACACTCCCTAGGTGATCTGCCATCAGCTTTCTTTAAGAAGTATCATGTCATACTCCACTAGTGTAAAGCTATGAAATCATTAAAATCCAACGCTTATCCTCAATATTCACACTTAGCACTGTTTTATCATCCTAGGAACTGTGCAGAGACATAGTCTCACAGTGCTCAATTTTGAATCAGCTCAACTTCGTTTTCCCTTTGAACCTAGATTTTGGGAACTCTAGTCACATAGGTGGGGTGTCCGTCAAACGTCATCTTTGTCTATAGGCTTTAAACCCATTCCTTATGATGATTTTAGAATTTGATCTCGCGGAAAACGTTTGGTGAACAGATCCGCTAAGTTATCAGCCGACTTGATGTAATCTATCGTAAGTACACCAGTTGAGATTAATTATCTAATGGTCTTATGTCGTCTTCTTATATGATGAGATTTACCATTATATAGGTTACTCAGTGCCCGTGAGATAGCCGACTGGCTATCACAGTGTACACGCAAAGCTGGCACTGGTTTTTCCCACATCGGGATATCTTCCAGAAAGTTTCGAAGCCATTCTGCTTACTCTACAGTTTTATCTAAAGCTATAAACTCGTACTCCATGGTTGATCTTGCTAGGAGTATTTGTTTGGAAGATTTCCAGGATACTGCTGCACCATCAAGAATAAAGACATATCCACTCGTGGATTTGGAGTTTCTGGAATCTGATATCCAGTTGGCATCACTAAACCCTTCCAATAGGGCATGTTCTTTACCAAAGTACAACCCTTAATATTTAGTGTATCGTAGATAATTCAATACTCTAGTTATGGCTTTCCAATGAGTATGGCATGGATTACTCGTGTAACGACTTAGTACGTTTACTAAGTGCACTAAATCGAGTCTATTACAATTGGTCAAGTACATAAGACTTTCGATGACTCTTGCATACTCCACTTGTGACACGGCTTCACATGAATTCTTTGTCAAATGAAGTTGAGGGTCAAGCGGAGTTTTAAACCGTTCTAGGATCTTTCCAGCGTAATGATCTTGAGACAAGATTATCCCTTTGGAATTGCGAATAATCTTAATCCCTATAATTACATCCGCTAATCTCATGTCTTACATATCAAACTTTCCACTAATATTATCCCTTTGTTATGTCTTTGTTGCTTCCCATGATGAGCATATCATCAACATACAAACACAACACCATGTATCCATGTGGAGTAATTTTTATGTATATGCACTTATCACATTCATTAATGCTGAAACCATTTGACATCATTACGGTTGTCAAATTTTTCATACCATTGTTTTGGAGCTTATTTAAGTCCGTATAATGACTTCACAAGTCTACACACTTTCCTCTCTTGTCTAGGAGCGACATAAACCTCGGGTTGATTCACATATATTTCTTCCTCTAAATCTTCATTTAGGAAAGCAGTCTTGATATCCATTTGATGGATTTCAAGGTCTCTTAATGCTGCAATCCCAATCAGCATGCATATCGAAGTTATTCTCGTCACCGGAGAATAAGTATCAAAGAAATATAGTCTTTATTTTTGATGAAATCCTTGCACCACAAGTCTGGCCTTATACTTGTCTATAGAACCATCAATTTTTAGTTTAGTAGTGAAGACCCATATGTACCCAAGTGGTTTACACCCTTGCGATAGATCTACCAACTCATAAGTATGATTTTGCATAATAGAATTGATTTCACTATTAGAATCCTCCTTCCAGAAAGGTGCATCGGGTGTAGACATTTCTCATGAAATTTCTTGAACTACAAGAAAACACAGTTTTTGTGACTACCATTTGCAACTATTTTTTAGTCACAAAAAAAGAGGGACGGTATTGTGACTGATTTGCGACTAATAAGCGACTACTCATAATGCAGAGGCACAATAGTCCCAAATTACCGACTAAACAAAGTAGTAAGACAAGAGTCGCTTATTTGCAACTGTTTAAGGACTTGCAAAATTAGTCCTAACTTTGTGACTGTTTTGCTTTAGTTTAGCAACTCCACTCGATTTTTTTTTAAAATACTAAATTCTAAACCCCAACCACAAACCCTTTATCCTAAACCCTAAACCTCTAACCCTTAATCATAAATTTGATCTAAATCTTAAATTGTAAACTAGATCTTACACATAAACATCAAATAAAATACAAAAAAATTTAACACTTAATTTTTTTTTAAAATATAATCATTTTATAAATCCTAAATTCTAAACTCTAAACCTCTAACCCTTAATCATAAACTCTAAATCTTAAATTGTAAATTAGATCTTACACATAAACATCAAATAATATACAGAAAATATAACACTTACAAAAATTTCAATATAATCATAACATGTACTAAGTGTTACATGTGTTTTATAAAGAATGATTTTGAAAGATAAATATTTTCTCAAAATTTACTTATTTTTAAGTTTTAACATATTTTTAAACTGCTATATACACAAAATCATTGTAAAGTCATATTCAAACCTTTTAGGTTCTTAAAGTTTAGGGTTTAGGGTAAATGTTTTTGATTGTCACAAAACAGTACCAAATTTGCGACTGTTTAGTAACTGCACTCGATTTTTTTTAATAGTAGTCACAAAATAGTTCCAAATTTGCGACTAATTTGCGCCAAAATGTCAAAAATAATTAAAGCTTCTCATTGGCTAGTTCATGGAGAGAAGAATTGAGATCCTCCACCGTTGATTGGTTTAATTTAACGGTGGGGGATTTTTTTTTTTTTTAATTGAGTTTATATTTCTCTCTCTTTCGTGTGATTTTCTTCTCTTCGATATCAACTCTCTTTTTTTTTTTCCAGATCCTCACCGCCGGCGAGGATGTCGTGTGGTTGGTTCGAGGAGGTGGCGGTCGGGTGGTTGGTCCAAGGAGACGGCGGTTGTGTGGTTGGTCCGAGGAGGCGGCGGTTTCTTCTATGAGCAGATCGGCGCCGGCAAGGGAGAAGAAGATGCAGGCGGAGGAGCAGACCGGTGCCGGCGAGGGAGAAGAAGATGCTGGTGGAGGAACTTACGATTCAGGCTGAGGTCGGGATGCAGGCGGAGGAGCTCACCTGTGCGAAGCTGCCAGAGAGAGAAGCAGCTCGCCGGAGAGAGAAGCAACTCGCCGGAGAGAGGAGCATCTCGCCGGAGAGAGGAGAAGCTCGCCAGAGAGAGAACTCTTCGCTGAGTCGGAGAACCGACGGCGATGTCGATCGGTTTTTTTTTTTTGTAATTAATTAATTAATATGATAAATAAATAAAATTAAAAAAAAAAAAATTTGAATTTTTTTTTTACATGTAGTCACAAATCAGTCTCTAAATTAGGACTTATATTAGAGTCACATATTAGTCGCAAAAGAGCAACTATTTTGCGACCACTTTATTTAGCGACTAAATATTTGCGACTAATTTTTTTAGACACAAAATAGTCGCAAATGAGTCATTTGCGACCGTTTGGGACTATTTTGGGAGTCGCAAAAACTGTGTTTTCTTGTAGTGTTGGGCCACTCTCTGCGAGAAATGTCTTTTCCTTACGAGCTCTTTATCTTCGTATAGGTTCAACTTCTTCTTCTTCTGCTTCTTCGTTAATAGAAGTGCCTGAAGTGCTTGCCTCATTGCCAGCATCTCGTTCATCATGAGTTCATTTAGGATTTCCTCTATCCTTACATGGAAACACATTTTCGATGAAGGAAGCATTCCTTGACTCCATTATCGGGTTTACATGAATATCTGGTATATCTGACTTATGTACAAGAAAATGATATGCACTACTATTATGCGCATATCCGATGAAAATGCAGTATACTGTCTTAGGTCCGATGGCGACCTTTTTCGGAAGTGCAACTACAACTTTTATCAGGCACCCCGACACTTTCAGGTATTTATACGAATGTGCATTACCTTTCCAAAGTTCATAAGGAATTTTCTCAGCACTACTAAAAAAATTGTATAGCTACGGATTATTTCCTAGCTATTGTCCATTTTCCGTAGCTATATGAATTTCTAGTCACATAAAGCAAGAGAAGGAATCCGTAGTTATAACTTCGTAGATAATTGGAGTCTGTAGCTTTACGTGGCAAAAATAGCTACGGAATGTCACGGCGTTTTCCGTGGCTAATTAGCAACGGATAGTTACGACATAGGTCGTGGCTAGTTAGCTACGGATATATCGGTGACTAATATGTGGCTGTTTAGAAAAATAATAACATTAACAACAATAAATTATAATATATATTAATATTAAAAAAATTTAATTTATAAAAACAAAAAAAATTAATACACCGGTTTTAAACCGGGAAAACCACATCCACCGTCTCTCCACCGACGAAGCTCCAGCCGCCGCACCGCGTCATCTCCACCGTCAATCTATCGCCAAGTTTTTCCATCATGAAGCTCCAGCCACCGCACCACGTGGTCATCGCTCTCCCTCAACGACGACGAGACGAGTTTCCAAAGCTCCACCGTCTACGCCTCCATTTCCTTCTCTCTCTCCTCCATTTCATTCTCTCTCCTCTCGCTCTCTCTCCTCAGCTACTCGCTCGCCTCGATTTCTTGGCTCATCCTCTCGTTCTCCTCCGCTAATCTCGCTGTCTCCTTCCTCGAATCCTCGATTTCGCCGTTCTTCTCCGCGATCTCCGCGTTCTTCGGCTGTCTCGACGGCGGCGGCGAGATCAGAAAAAAGAGTTAAATCTAAAGAAAATGAGGAGGGAGATGAGGAGGATGATGGAGACGAAGAGGAGAAGAGGAAAAGGAGAAGTTAAGACTTTTCATGAGTTGACGACTGCAATTTGTTTTTTTAGCGTCGGCGTTGGAGCCTTGGAGGCGAGAAAGAGAAGGATCAAATGTTGAGATGTCCTTTTTAGAACAGTAGAATTCTCATATGTTCCCGTTATAAAAACTAATTTCTTATAGATTTTTTTTTTTATCGAAAAAGCGTTAATAGACTGGTCAGCCCTTAAAAACTTTGTTAATTACGAACCCAACCAGCCATATCCAAATCCAAACCCGCCACATATCCACACTCCACCCGTGACACCACTCCAGACCCGCGATTTTGGGTCAAATTGTACACCAGACCCGCGAGTATTGGGTCAAATTCACTGAAATCGGGTAAAATCCCAAATTAAAACCTAAAATTGTCGATTTACTTCCCATCTACTTGTGTCAATTCGAAAGTTCTTCCCTCCTATCTGGTACGAAAATGTATCACTAAGATATTGGTAGTGATTTTCGGCGGATTCGAAATCCCAACTCTAAATCAGATTCGTCCTTCTTAATCTGCTGGGTGTCGTTCTACTTTTCTGGGTTGTAGAATATAATTAGATTTTGTGTAGAATGGAAATTGAATTGTGTGTAGAATGGAATTCGAATTTTGTGTAGCATTAATTCGATTTTTGTGTAGAGTTGGATTTCGAATGCTAATGGATTGTGTTAATAACTTCGTAGAACTTGTGTTATGGCTGTTCTCGAATAAATTGAGACTCATCCGGTTCCAGAAATGTATGAAAACTAGTACCCAGAACCGTCGCGAGAGAATGCAGAGGCTAATCAGTTAATGTTGTGGTAGAAGCCAACATATACCGAGGAGGAAGACCAGCCATTGCAACCACCTGGGATGATGTTCTTTGATACTACTGAGTATAACAAGGTAATCATGTTGGGAACAAGGTGCTTTATCCACAAAGCAGTGGAGAAATTGGAGTCTATAGGACTTAAACCTGACGAGCTGAGGTGGTTTACAGAGCATCCGCAGTTCAAGCATTTTTGATTGGGTACAAATATACCGAATTCCGATATCGGTAATACTCGATAATTCTTGGTTCAACTACACGTAATTTATGACAATTCAGATATCAGTAATACTCGGTAATTCTCGGTTCAACTACATATAATTTATGACAATTCAGATATCGGTAATACTCGGTAATTCTGGGTTCAACTACACGTTATTTATGACAAATCATATATCGGTAATACTCAGTAATTCTCAGTTCAACTATATGTAATTTATGACAATTCAGATATCGGTAATATTCGATAATTATGGGTTCAACTACACGTTATTTATGACAATTCAGATATCGGTAATACTCGGTAATTCCCGGTTCAACTACACGTTATTTATGACAATTCTGATATCGGTAATACTCAGTAATTCTCGGTTCAACTACATGTAATTTATGATAATTCAGATATCGGTAATACTCGGTAATTTTTGGTTCAACTATACGTTATTTATGACAATATGAAAGATGTCGGAAATACTCGGTAATCAACATAAAGTTATGAACAACATAAGATCACAAATTTGTATGATATACTTAAACAAGTAGATAATTGAAAATACCATTCATATGTTTCTTAAACCACTCAGCCAATTTTGCAACAATCGCATCAATCATAGGTAATAACGTGTACTTTCTCGCATGAAGAAAAATATTGTTAAGGGACTCTACACAATTACTTGAGTCTATGTTGTACCTTTCTTCTGGAAAATAACACCTTGCCCATTTCCCCACTTCTACACTACCATCCATATACTTGGCTACATTAGGATACCTTATCCGCAATTCGCTGTATGCTTCTTGAAACTCAGCCTCTGTATACAGCCTTGTGCATTCCCTAAATGTTTTTGCAACAACGTCTTTGTCCCTTCTAACGTGCAATCTCACATTCTAGGACATATGAAGGATGCAATACCCATGTTTAGACCTCGGGTACACCTCACGTATTGCGTTGATGAGGCTTGCATTTTTGTCAGTAACAAACACTAATTCAGGACTATCGTGTATCACGGTTTTCAGAGTTTTAAAAAACCACAACCAACTCGCGTTGTTTTCACAATCAACTACAGCAAAAACAATGGGATAATGGTGACGATTATGATCCTGAGCTGTTGCAAAAATTAGCATACCACCATGTTGGGTGTTCAGAAAAGTTGCATCAACAATGATCACTTTCCTCATTGCTTGAAACCTTTCACTGCAAGCTCCCAAAGCGACGAATAAGTACTTGAACCTTTTTTGTTCATCCAATACCACACTTGTTCTAGTATCGGGATTCACCTTCTCTAACATGTACACATATGAATACAAATCATTATAACTTTCTTCTAGACTACCACGCACCATGGTCAGAGCTTTTTGTTTCCCCTTCCATGTAGTAGAGTATGACACATTCACACTAGCGTTTCCTTGAACCAAAACGACAAGACTTTTAGGAGCTGGGATTTCCAATTGACTTAGATAAAATTCATTAACAACGTTTGCAACTAATCCTGGTGTGCCTTTCCTTTATTTGCTATTTGTACTCGAAGTAGCCCGAGAGCATGTATGCATCTTCTTGTATACTCTAACCGAGAAATAAGTTGCATTATTTGGCTTCGTAGCTCGTAGATACCAATTACAACCGTCTTCACCGCATTTTACCACGTATCGACTCTTATCCGACTTTTTAAAAGTAATCCCAAAACAATTCTGATGTGAAGCTTTATCAACGATATCTATCAATTCATGCTTACTTGCAAATTCTTGGCCTACTTTTAGTCCCATACCATCTTCCCATTCATCTACAAACTGTTGTTCTTCTACAGAATATGGAAATTCAACAATTTCAAGCCTTCAGGAACTTCCCAGACCGTTACCTTCATCGTTATCCCCATCTCCATTCTCACAATCTCCATTCTCAGAATCTACATTCTCTATCGGCTCATGATGTTGTTCTGTTGAACAGTTTTATGTGTAGATAGCAAGGACACCATCATTAACTCCACCATTAGCATTATTAACTTCAACATTAGCTCAACCATTAGAGAGTTGCTCGCCGTAATTCACACCAAATGAACTTACATGCTCTACTCTTGAAAGTTGTTCGCCCAACTCATTTATCTCAACATCTTTGATGACATCTACATTCAAAACACTTATGCGTTTCTCTTTATCCAAGGAAGTCAGATAGACATAGACGTCCTCATCATCCAAAATATAGATTTGTCTCTGAGTTTTCACTACTATTGGAATGTAACTCAGTTTCAGCTTCTTCGTAGATTCAACTACCCCAGCCTTCCTGCATATCATATCCACTAACACCGAGTAAGTTATCTTCTCCAAACATGATTTCTTAAACATTACACCATACATGGAACCTTCTCTTGAAATCCATTTAACCTCTTCTCCGGACTTTAAATAATATCCTCCATAATCAAAAAGTATGTTTGTGATCATTGTCTCCTGAATAGAGATTAAAAAAACTACATTATAACCTCTTCACTTGACTCAGTAATACCAATAGGACCCAGTTGTATCACTATCCTCAGTAATACCAATTGTTATCATGCATCACCAAATTGGTTGAAATCGGGGCAAAACCTATATTCTACCTATGACTCCATATAGACAATTCAACGACTACAGTCCATTATCTACTAATCCCCGAATTGTAAATAATTTTCAAATCAATTACAAATACCCGAATTGTAAATTCGGTCCAAATCCCCAACGACTACAATCATAATCTACTAACATAATCTGTAATCTAGGGGATAATCTACTAACATAATCGAATAACTAACCTCGTTCTTCAATGGCGGATGAGGAAATAAAAGAAGAGCTATCCCGATAAATTGTCGAGTCACGATGAATTGTCGAGAGAGAAAATGTTTTCTTTTTCTGATTGGCTGAATTTTTTTTTTTGCACCCTGAATTGTTTTTTTTGTCCACCCTTTTCTTTCCCATCTTCTGATTGGCCCAAATTTGTTTTTTTCTAATTGGTCCAAATTTTTAAAGCTCTCTTCTGATTGGCTAAAAATTTTAAACATCCCTTATGATTCTTTTAATTCTCATTGGTCGAAACTTTTTTTTAATGGATTACTTTCGAAATTAGAAGGGCAAGATGGGGATATCACATTTCATTAAAAGGAAAGGGGCATGGTAGAATAGAATGAGGTAGATGAGGTTTGTTCTCTACTTGAAGGGAGATATGAGGAATTCGCCGGAAAGAGAAGCAAAAAAAAAAAGAATTAGAAAAAATATATTTGTGACTGTTGGATTTTGTCTTATCATCAGTGGATGTGTAAGATCCTCATCTATATGACGTAACCAATGAGAAGCCATTCTTTTTGTGCTGCATTTAGAATTACTATAATTTTTAATTTCAAATCCAATTGTTTTTTTTTTGTTAATATTCATTTAAACCCAATTGATAATTTTTTTCCAAAATAAGATTAATCTAAATTTTGATGCCGATCAGTAATATTATAACTTGTTATAAAGGTAATATTACTAGAAACATAATTATATTATAACTTGTTATAAATGTAATAATATTAGAAACCGTTTACATGAATATTAAAATCAATTATAAAAAATAGCGCATAAAGGATCATAATAATATTTAAGGCAAGTTATTTTGGAGTAAATTATCCAACTTAAATGCCATAAATAGAAAAAAAAATTACAATTAAACTTAATAGCAATAACAAACTAATTATAATTCGAAACATTTTTCTTACAAAAGAAATCTTAGGAAACAATTCGTTGAGAAATATTTTAAAGAAGATGAGGTGTTTGAGATGAATGAATGAATGAAAATAAGTGTATTTATAGATTGCAAATACTGTTCATAGCCGTTGGATGTTTTGAAAAAAAAAAAAAATTCTTTATAAAATGATTATATTTAATATTTATATTTATGATTATTATTAATAATTTTTGTATATTATTTGAATTTTATGTGTAAGATCTAGTTTACAATTTAAGATTTAGAGTTTATGATTAAGAGTTAGAGGTTTTAGGTTTAGGGTTAAGGGTTTGTGTTAATTGGGGTTTAGAATTTAGGATTTATAAAATGATTATATTTAAAAAAATTGTAAGTGTTGAATTTTTTTTGTATATTATTTGATATTTATGTGTAAGATCTAGTTAACAATTTAAGATTTAGAGTTTATGATTAAAGGTTAGAGGTTTAGGGTTCTTAGGATTTATAAAATGATTTTATTTACAAAAGTTATAAGAGTTGAATTTTTTGTATATTATTTGATATTTGTGTGTAAGATCTAGTTTACAATTTAAGATTTAGCGTTTATGATAGGGTTAAGGGTTTGTGTTTAGGGTTTAGAGATTAGAGATTATATTTCCATATAGCCACATATAATTTTGTGGCAAATCCGTGGCTATCTCCTTTATTTAGCCACGACTTAGCCATGGATTATATTCGTAGCTAAATTTTGTTTTATGGATTAAATGAAACGTTGTGCTTTTGTTTTAGCTTAGGTGTTGCAAATTCTTAGACTTCTCGTTGTTTTCTTTCACAAGTCATGTTGTTTTAGAGTCTTTTGCCGTTTCTTTGAGTCGAACCCTAGAAGGTTCAAGCTGATGGACTATTAATAAAGTCTCACACGCAGATTTGTAGTCACCACTTTTGACCTAATCAATAAAGATGAACTTTCTTCAATTTCTTAAGAAGCGGCTTCTCACCTTTTGTTCTTGGTTTGTTTGTACGATTCAAGCAAGCTCATAGCCTTCACTGTATCAGAGATTCATCACAACTCTGTGTCGTGACATCAATCCGCCATCATTTCATCTTAAAACCCACACGAGAGGGCGATCGCCTACGTGTTATTTCATTCCATCTTCAACCATCAAACAAACCACGGAGAAACGACGGCGATGTCGATCTGCTTTTTTTTTTGTAATTAATTAATTAATATGATAAATAAAAAAAATTGAAAAAAAAAATTCTTTTTTTTTGAATTTTTTTTCTTACAAGTAGTCACAAATCAGTCTCTAAATTAGGACTTATATTAGAGTCACATATTAGTCGCAAAAGAGCAACTATTTTGCGACCGCTTTATTTAGCGACCAAATATTTGTGACTAATATTTTTAGTCGCAAATGAGTCATTTGCGACCATTTTGTGACTATTTTGGGAGTCGCAAAAACTGTGTTTTCTTGTAGTGTTGGGCCACTCTCTGCGAGAAATGCCATTATGAACTCAGAGCCAAATATCTTTTCCTTACGAGCTCTTTATCTTCGTATAGGTTCAACTTCTTCTTCTTCTGCTTCTTCGTTAATAGAAGTGCCTGAAGTGCTTGCCTCATTGCCAGCATCTCGTTCATCACGAGTTCGTTTAGGATTTACTCTATCCTTACATGGAAACACATTTTCGATGAAGGAAGCATTCCTTGACTCCATTCTCGTGTTTACATGAATGTATGGTATATCTGACTTATGTACAAGAAAATGATATGCACTACTATTATGCGCATATCCGATGAAAATGCAGTATACTGTCTTAGGTCCGATGGCGACCTTTTTCGGAAGTGCAACTGCAACTTTTATCAGGCACCCCCACACTTTCAGGTATTTATACGAAGGTGCATTACCTTTCCAAAGTTCATAAGGAATTTTCCCAGCACTACTAAAAAAATTGTATAGCTACGGATTATTTCCTAGCTATTGTCCATTTTCACTAGCTATATTTGCGACTAATATTTTTAGTCGCAAATGAGTCATTTGCGACCATTTTGTGACTATTTTGGGAGTCGCAAAAACTGTGTTTTCTTGTAGTGTTGGGCCACTCTCTGCGAGAAATGCCATTATGAACTCAGAGCCAAATTTCTTTTCCTTACGAGCTCTTTATCTTCGTATAGGTTCAACTTCTTCTTCTTCTGCTTCTTCGTTAATAGAAGTGCCTGAAGTGCTTGCCTCATTGCCAGCATCTCGTTCATCACGAGTTCGTTTAGGATTTACTCTATCCTTACATGGAAACACATTTTCGATGAAGGAAGCATTCCTTGACTCCATTATCGGGTTTACATGAATGTATGGTATATCTGACTTATGTACAAGAAAATGATATGCACTACTATTATGCGCATATCCGATGAAAATGCAGTATACTGTCTTAGGTCCGATGGCGACCTTTTTCGGAAGTGCAACTGCAACTTTTATCAGGCACCCCCACACTTTCAGGTATTTATACGAAGGTGCATTACCTTTCCAAAGTTCATAAGGAATTTTCCCAGCACTACTAAAAAATTGTATAGCTACGGATTATTTCCTAGCTATTGTCCATTTTCACTAGCTATATGAATTTATAGTCACAGAAAGCAAGAGAAGGAATCCGTAGTTATAGCTTCGTATCTAATTGGAGTCTGTAGCTTTTCGTGGCAAAAATAGCTACGGAATGTCATGGCATTTTTCGTGGCTAATTAGCCACGGATAGTTACGACATAGGTCGTGGCTAGTTAGCTACATATATATCGTTGACTAATTTGTGGCTGTTTAGAAAAAATAATAATATTAACAACAATAAATTATAATATATTAATATTAACAAAAATTAATTTATAAAAAAAAAAACATTAATAAACCGATTTTAAACCGGGAAAACCACATCCACCGTCTCTCCACCGACGAAGCTCCAGCCGCCGCACCGCGTCATCTCCACCGTCAATCTATCGCCAAGTTGTTTCATCGTGAAGCTCCAGCCACCGCACCACGTGGTCATCGCTCTCCCTCAGCGACGACGAGACGAGTTTCCAAAGCTCCACTGTCTACGCCTCCATTTCCTTCTCTCTCCTCTCGCTCTCTCTCCTCAGCTCCTCGCTCGCCTCGATTTCTTGGCTCATCCTCTCGTTCTCCTCCGCTAATCTCGTTGTCTCCTTCCTCGAATCCTCGATTTCGCCGTTCTTCTCTGCGATCTCCGCGTTCTTCGGCTGTCTCGACGGTGGCGGCGAGATCAGAAAAAAAAGAGTTATATCTAAAGAAAATGAGGAGGGAGAAGAGGAGGATGATGGAGACGAAGAGGAGAAGAGGAGAAGATAAGACTTACAATGAGTCGACGACTGCAATTTTTTTTTAGCGTCGGCGTTGGAGCCTTGGAGGCGAGAAAGAGAAGGATCAAATGCTGAGATGTCCTTTTTAGAACAGTAGAATTCTCATATGTTCCCGTTATAAAAACTAATTTCTTATGGAATTTTTTTTAATCGAAAAAGCGTTAATAGACTGGTCAGCCCTTAAAAAACATTGTTAATTACGAACCCAACCAGCCATATCCAGATCCAAACCCGCCACATATCCACACTCCACCCGCGACACCACTCCAGACCCGCGATTTTGGGTCAAATTGTACACCAGACCCGCGAGTATTGGGTCAAATTCGCTGAAATCGGGTAAACCCCCAAATTAAAACCTAAAATTGTCGATTTACTTCCCATCTACTTGTGTCAATTCGAAAGTTCTTCCCTCCTATCTGGTACGAAAAGGTATCACTAAGACATTGGTAGTGATTTTCGGCAGATTTGAAATCCCAACTCTAAATCAGGTTCGTCCTTCTTAATCTTATGGGTGTCATTCTATTTTTCTGGGTTGTAGAATATAATTAGATTTTGTGTAGAATCGAAATTGAATTTTGTGTAGCATTAATTCGATTTTTGTGTAGAGTTGGATTTCGAATGCTAATGGATTGTGTTAATAACTTCGTAGAACTTGTGTTATGGCTGTTCTCGAAGAAATTGAGACTCATCCGGTTCCAGAAATGTATGAAAACTCGTCCCCAGAACCATCGCGAGAGAATGCAGAGGCTAATCAGTTAATGTTGTGGTAGAAGTCAACATATACCGAGGAGGAAGACCAGCCATTGCAACCACCTGGATGATGTTCTTTAGTACTACTGAGTATAACAAGGTAATCAAGTTGGGAACAAGGTGATTTATCCACAAAGCAGTGGAGAAATTGGAGTCTATAGGACTTAAACCTGACGAGCTGAGGTGGTTTACAGAGCATCCGCAGTTCAAGCATTTTTGACTGGGTACAAATATACTGAATTCCGATATCGGTAATACTCCGTAATTCTTGGTTCAGTTACACGTAATTTATGACAATTCAGATATCAATAATACTCGGTAATTCTCGGTTCAACTACATATAATTTAAGACAATTCAGATATCGGTAATACTCGGTAATTTTGGGTTCAACTACATGTTATTTATGACAATTCATAAATCGGTAATACTCGGTTCAACTACACGTTATTTATGACAATTCATATATCTGTAATACTCAGTAATTCTCAGTTCAACTACATGTAATTTATGACAATTCAGATATAGGTAATACTCGATAATTATGGGTTCAACTACACGTTATTTATGACAATTCAGATATCGGTAATACTCAGTAATTCTCGGTTCAACTACATGTTATTTATGACAATTCAGATATCGGTAATACTCAATAATTCTTGGTTCAACTACATGTAATTTATGATAATTCAGATATCGGTAATACTCGGTAATTTTTGGTTCAACTATACGTTATTTATGACAATATGAAAGATGTCAGAAATACTCGGTAATCAACATAAAGTTATGAACAACATAAGATCACAGATTTATATGATATACTTAAACAAGTAGATAATTGAAGATATCATTCATATGTTTGTTAAACCACTCAGCCAATTTTGCAACAATCGCATCAATCATAGGTAATAACTAGTACTTTCTCGAATGAAGAAAAATACTGTTCAGGGACTCTACACAATTACTGGTGTCTATGTTGTACCTTTCTCCTTGAAAATAACACCTTTCCCATTTTGCCACTTCTACACTACCATCCACTCCGACAAACAGAGCATCTTTGTCTGATATTCTGTCCGAGAAAAACGTGATGCCAAAAACCCCAATTTTGACTTCGGAAGTGATTAATGGTGTTGCTTCAGCCACAATTCCTAAAGAGATCCTTCTCAATGCGCAGCCTCTATGTTCAAAATTCATAGTTGGATACTTCATTGGTGATGCTCCACACATCGATAAAGTGCATGCTACGGTCAACAAAATTTGGGGTTCTCCGGCAAAGTCCTCAAAGATTGACGCGCAATTTCTAAACCCGAAAAATGTGCTTTTCCATATTTAGAATGACCAAACAAGATCTCGTGTGCTCAGGAGGTATTTTTGGCATATCTCCGACGTTTCCCTTGTCATGCAAGAATGGAACCCACACACCTCTAGTTTGAAACCGGATCTCTCGTCAATGCCGCTTTGGGTAGACTTCAAGAATGTACCAGATCATCTCTTCTCTCAAAAGGGTTTGATGTTCCTAGGGGATCTCGTTGGGGATGCTAAAAAACTGCATCCAAATACGGAAATGTGTATTCGATTGGATATAGCCCGAGTTTTAGTGGTGGTTAATTTGGAAAAGCTCATGCCGGAAAAGATATGCATAAATCCGAGCCAGCGATCTCTATTTTAGTCTCTTACCCGTGGTTGCCGACTCGTTGTTTGTTGTGCCAAAGTTGGGGACACAAAGATTCTGAGTGCTCTCAAATGAGAAAAGGTTTGGTGGTCCTTACCGAGAAATTGGCTGAACATGTTCGACAGAGTCCCATCAAGACAATTCTCAAAGCTAATGGTCCTGAGATGCCCCAATTAAATAATTCGGACGCTCTACTGGTTCCTTGTGAGGCAGAGAAGCAGGTGGAGATTGCGGCTTGAGAAAGCAATGCCAATTCCTTGGAGAATACAGGAAATATCGAAGAGATGGTTCTGCAGTCGGATTTACCAAAAAAATGAGGCTTGTACAGTGGTGGCAAGCAAACGTTCGCCAGGAAAAGATCTAACAATCCGGAATTCTCAGAAAGAGAGGATATAACTCGAGCTTTCTTCTCCTTCGAGTTTTAAGGTATTTGAGGAAATTGTGGAAGAAGATGATGAAAGGGAAGAAGGAGAGATTTTGAATATAATGATTACGGGAGAATCATCTGAGGAGGACGAGCTTCCGATGCTACTGTCTAAGATCAGAAATGGAACTAGAACACGTGGGAAGTCCATAGCCCCAAAGAAACCAATCATTATCAAGAAAAACAAAAAACATTTCCTCTAAAAAGAACATCAAAAATTTTGGAAGCACTAATGATTATGACACCATTTTTTGCGTGGAATACTAGGGGCTTCAACAAAACGCGCAAACATAATGCAGTTCGGTCTTGGATTCGTGAATCTAATACATCCTTTGGTTGCTTACTTGAAACCCGAGTTCAAGAAGAGAACTGTCTGTATATCATCGATAGTGTCTTTCCGGGATGGAGTGCTATCACTAATTACGATTATCATCGATTCGGTCGCATATGGTTAGTTTGGTATGACGAAGTGACAATCACTCCTCTGTTTAAAAGTCCTCAAGTCATTACGGTCTCCGTCGCTTACCCCTCGGGCTCGGTTTTTGTTTGCTCATGTGTCTATGCCTCTAATTTTATCCACGAGCATCTAATTTTATGGGAGGAACTACAGCAGATTCGCGATATATTTGTTACTGGGGATACTCCTTGGATCGTATTTGGTGATTTCAATGAAACTCTGGCTTCCGATGACCATTAGAGGGTACTTGAATCCTTGCCTAACCAGGCAGGTATGAGGTATTTTCAAATGCTTGTGTCGGACTGTGAGCTCATGGATCTTGGATATGTGGGTCCTAAATTCACTTGGTGGAATCAAAGAGAGAACGACCCAATTGGTAAAAAAACTCGATCGCGCGCTTGTCAATAGCTCTTGGAGTTCACAATTCCCTCAATCCTTCGCATCCTTTGAGTCTAATGGAATCCCAGATCACGCTCGTTGTCAGATCCGTCTGAGCAACCATTCCTCGGATAAACGACGCCATTTCCAGTTTTAACTTCACGGTCAATCATCCGAATTTTCTAGACACGGTTTCTCGAGTGTGGGAAGAATCGTTGCCACTGTTTCATTCTAGATCAGCACTCCATCTCTTTCATCGTAAACTCAAGTTCCTAAAATCGCACCTTCGGGCTCTCAATAAGGACATATATGGAGATATCACTCGGAAAACAAAAGAAGCTTTCGATTTATTATGCCAGACACATAATCAGGCTCTGATTTCTCCTTCCTCGGAAAACGTTGCAGCTGCTTCGGAGGCCTCGGAAACTTGGAACCATTACCTGGCTGCGCTACGGAGATCAGAATACTACATTTTATCACGGTATAACGCAAACTCGAAAAGCCAAAAATTCAATCAAACGTCTCGTGAATGGGAATGGTGTAGTCCTCACAGCGCTGCACGACATTAAAGCAGAAGCTTTGAGTCATTTCAGGACGTTCCTCCAAGCAGAAAGTCTACAGCTTCCTAAGTTTACACTTGAATCTCTCACATATCTGATTCCTTATCGTTGTCCTCCGGAACTAGATGACTTGTTGGTCAGTGACGTCTCGGCTGCTGAAATCAAACAGGCTCTTCTCTCTATGTCGTCGAACAAAACTCTCGGCCCGATGGTTTCTAGGCGGAATGTTTTGTGGCCGGTCATTGGTTTGGATTTTGTTGTCGCAGTCTTGTATGGGTTCATGCCGAATGGAATGAATGCTACAATGCTATGCATGGCGCCAAAGACGACTGATGCTCAAAATATTCAAGACTATCGGTCTATAGCATGTTGCAACATGTTATACAAAGTCATCTCAAAAATCATCGCCAACCGAATAAAATCGGCTCTCCGTGAAGGTATGGTTCCCAACCAGAGTGCGTTTATCAAAGGTCAGTTACTTCTGGAAAATGTGCTTTTAGCGACTGAGCTTGTCAAAGATTATCACAAGGTCTCCATGTCTCCCCGTTGTGCACTAAAGCTGGATATTGCAAAGGCTTTTGATTCGGTCCGTTGGGACTTCATCCTCATCACTCTCCGAGCTATGGGTTTCCCGGAGATGTTTGTTATGTGGATTCATAGCTGCATATCATCAGCGGCTTTCTCAGTTCTTGTGAATTGAGATCTTGAAGGCTTCTTCACTAGCACTCGGGGGATTAGAAAAGGTTGCTCTCTCTCTCCAAATCTTTTTGTAATTGCAATTAATGTCCTTTCTCTCATGCTGAATAAGGTGGAAATCGAAGGGAGTATTGGATATCACCCAATGTGTCGGGATCTTAATGTGACGCATTTAAGCTTCGCAGACGATATTCTGGTATTTATGGATGGCTCTGCTGATTCGCTGCGAGGGATTAACGTATCCAAATCTTCTCTCTTTGTGATTGGCCGTACGTCATCAATGTTACCACAAATAGCCCACTCTAGGTTTTCCCTTGGAGCAACTCCCAATTAGATATCTCGGCCTCCCACTCACGACTAAGAGCATGTCTCACTTGGACTACGGCTTGGTCAAGCAAGTCCCTCTCCTTTGATGGGCGTTTACAGCTCACTCAGTCCGTTATAGCCAGCATTACCAATTTCTGGTACTCCGCTTTCCGTCTCCCGAAGCGTTGTTTCGATACGATTGAGAGTACGTGTGCTACGTTTCTTTGGTTGGGTTCACCGCATATTTTTACTAAAGCGAAGGTTGCTTGGGTGGATGTCTGTAAACCAGAAAAAGAAGGGGGATTGGGTATTCTGAAATTACATGATTCCTCTCCGGTATTTTAACTGAAACTCATTTGGCGTTTATTTGAAAAGACGAGTTCCCTTTGGGTGGCATGGACGCGTCATTATCTTCTCCGTCACGTTTCATTCTGGGACGTACCTATGAGCTCCCGTGGCTCTTGGATATGGCACAAGTTACTCAAGCTCAGACCATTGGCAGCGGACTTTCTTCGACACGAAATTCGTAATGGAGAAACCACATCCTTCTGGTTTGATAATTGGCTCACCACCGGAAGGCTTTTCGATATTGTGGGAGAAGCGGGCTCTCGAAATTTGGGTGTTGCTCGCAATGCCGTAGTAGCAGCAGCGATTCGAGATCACCAATGGTCTCTACGTCGCTATCGCAGCTCAATTTTCTGTGAGATGGTGAACATCATTTCATCGTCCATGGTGCCTTGTGCTTCGGCAGGGCATGATGTGGTGCTATGGCGTCATAATCGACATGAATTCAAAGATCATTTCTCTAGTAAAGCAACATGGGAGCCGCTGCGGAAGCCATATCAAGTGATATGGTGGAGTCCTTTGGTTTGGTTCTCCCAATCGGTCCCTCGATATGGATTTATAACTTGGTTGGTATTGAGGGATAAGCTTGCAACCGGGGAGAAGATGAGAAACTGGGATCATATTCAACATTGTGTGATGTGCGGGGAACCCAACGAGACGAGAGATCATCTGTTTTTTTCTTTCCCGTACTCTTTCACAATCTAGAACTGGCTGTGCTCGGGGCTATTACAAGGTCACACGAAATGGCTGTGCTCGGGGCTATTACAATCTGGAACTGGCTGTACTGTCTCGGGAGGCAGGCGAAACAGGACGGACTCCATCTTAGCTCGTCTTGCGCTGCAGACATCGATATACATGATATGGCAGGAAAGAAATGGACGTCGTCACCAACGGCTTACTCGATATGCACTCCTCCTCACGCAAATGATCAATAAAGACATTTGCTTACGCCTTCGTTCTCTATCTCGACATGACGACAACAGCGCCAGCCTCGACCGTTGGCTGGAGATATGCACAATACCGAATAGATCGCGATAGTTTGTGCCCTGACTTGATGGTATATGCTTTACCTTTCACTGCTATGTTTTACCTTTAATACTATGCATTCCTGCAGCGCTGTGTTAAGAAACTTTTGTACATAGTCGTTTTTTGTTAACCAATCAATATAACATTTCAACATAAAAAAAGAAAAAAAAATGATTTTCTATTGAAGACACAAGTCGAGAATCCTTGCTCCAAATCGAAGAACAAAACTCGAGAAATTCGTCTCTGTCTAAAAACGTGAAAGAGATTTTTGGCTAAAAGACCTAATAGCATGTATTTATAGTTTTCACTTCTTTGGGGACATTTAGGGTTTGATGTGAAAAGACAAAATTGGCCTCAGGAATAAAACGGAGTCAATTTGGTCGCACATAGAGTGGACGTGTGATGCAATATAAAAAAAAGAGTGAATCAAGGTCTTCAATACATGGGTTTATTATGAGAATCCCATCCTCATAACTTCACAAATAATCAAAGGATTCTCATTCAATGTCAAAAACAAAATTGGTGGCAAGAAAACTATTATTTGATTTAGCTAATTTTTTTTTTTGTTTAAATGTAAATAATTTTTTAATGTATTTTATTGTAAGATCAACTTGTAAGAGTTATAAAAAGCTCAATTGTTCTATTGTAAAGACATATACATATTTTTGGAAAATAGAAAAAAGAGTTTTCGCTCTAAAGCTTAGACTGTTTTTGCTTGTCTATTTTAGTTTGTGGATTTTATCCTAAAGTACAAGTGTTTTGATCATTAGAATATTGTGTGTGATTCATCTACTCTCTTGTTCGTGTGGAATAATATTTTTGTGAGATTCAAGTTATTCTTTCATGTGTTGATTTGTGTGATTCAATCAACAATAACCCCATCTCCACCTTCACCATCGATACATCCTCCATTTCAAGCCGAGAGCCCTTGAAATCAGGTGTTCATAAGATTTTGAGATTCAATCTTATATCATTTGGTATCAGAGCTTAAACTCTCATATCAACTATCGTTTATTTTCTGTTTTATTTTTATTATAAAAACATTTTTTTTTAAAGAAGTTTTGATTCTGTTTTATTTTGATTTACAAAAAAAAAACCATAAGAAATATCATTTAGTTTCTTCTTTTAAAATATAAAAACAAACAAAAAATTAGATTTATTTTCTGATTTTGTGTCATTTAATAAAAAAAAAATTTATCTTCTTCTTTATTTGGATTTAATCTATTGATTTTTTTTTAAATGGAGTAAATTTATTTTCAAGTTCAAAGGAAATCAATTCAAATTTGGTCTAACCGAGACAAGATGTTTGTGGTACGCAGTGATATTTGTGGAGTAGAAATTAAGGTTGCGTTTGCACCCTAAATATCAAGTTTTGAGGACAAAACTTCGTGAAGAAGGAGAGAATGATGCAATATCAAAAAAAGAGTGAATTAAGGTCTTCAATACAAAGCGATATTCAATGCCATCAGAAAGAGGAATACCACATGCGAGCTGAAGAGAAGTGTTCGTCATCATCGGTGTAGCAACAGGTTTTGCGGCATCATCTTTGTGTGAGCCAAAAAATCAGTGATGTACCGTTGTTGCGACATTAAAACCCTCTGCTTTAGAGCGTATGACTTCAACTCCAAGAAAATAATCCAGTTCACCCAAATCTTTGAGAGAGAACCTATCACTGAGGAGATCAATGAATTGTTGGATCCTCATAGAGTCACTACCTGTGATGATGATATCATCGACATACACCAAGGCATACATGCAAACACCACCAATGTTGAGTATGAAAAGCAATGTATCCGAGAGCGAGTTGGTGAAACCAGAGTTGAGAAGAAATCCACGAAGCTCTAAGTACCAAGCCCGATGAGCTTGCTTCAGTCCATAAATCCTTTTGTGAAGTTTGCAAACATAGTCTGGATGATCTCTATTCACATATCCAATCGGTTGAGTCATGTAGACTTCTTCATTAAATGTGCCTTGTAAAAAACATTGTTAACATCAAGTTGACGAAGATCCCAATCTTTGGAGACCGCAACTCCAACCACATCACGTACAGTTGTTGGCTTGACTCCATGGCTGAAAGTCTCATGATAATCCACTCCAGGACGTTGATGAAATCCGTTGGCAACAAAGCGACCTTTGTAGCATTCCACAGTGCCATATGCCCTTCGTTTTATATGAAATACTCATTTGTTGCCAACTAAATTGTATCTCTGATCAGGAGGCACCAGCGTAAATTTGTGATTATGAATGAAGGAATTAAATTCATCACTCATAGGACTTCGCCAACGAGGGTCTTTGAGATCTCGTGTCGATGTGGTTGGTTCAACATCATCAAGAGCATATAAAGAGGCATTCAAAGCAAACTTTATGTTAGGTTTAGTAATATTGTTCTTTGCCCGTGTGATCATGGGATAATCATTATGAGGAGGAACAACAGCAGTTGCTCTGTCGGACAGAACATGTGTTGTGTTGGACATATTATGTGTTGTGTCAGACATAACAGACGTCGTAGCACACAAAAGCTCATGTGTCACCAGTGGTTGTTCAGCAGCAATGGAGGTGATCGATGGTGAGGGATCCAAACCTGTGGGTTGAACTGGTGTCAGAGGAACAAGTGGCAAAGTCGAGATATGAGTGACAGGAGGTAAACAATATGTTATAGATAAAGAAGAAGAAGAGGTGGTAGTGATGGAAAGAATAGTGGAAAAATGAAAAGAATCATCAACAACCAGAACATGTTGTAAAATATAAACTCCTTTCGATGACGGTTCAAGACAAATATAAGCACTCTGAGTAAGAGAGTATCCGAGGAATATGCATGGTGATGAACGAGCAGCAAGCTTGTTGTTCTGGTATGGTTGAATCCAAGGATAGCAGAGGCAGCCAAAAACTCGAAGTTTCGTGTAATTTTGAGGTGTCTTGAATAGTAGCTGATACGGATTCGCCTTTGATAATGTTACAGTAGGCATATGGTTGATGAGGTAGACCGCAGCTGCAAAGGCATAGCACCAATACGTCACATGCATCCCAGCATGAGAGAGTAACGCAAGCCATGTTTCCACAATGTGTCTATGTCATCTCTTCGAGAATCCATTGTGCTCTGGAGTATGCGGTGGTGTAGTCAAATGAGAGACTCCGATGGAGGCTAGAATGTCTACCAAAGCTATATATTCTCCACCGTTGTCATAATAAAATGTGATCATCTTGTGCTGAAATATGTTCTCGACAATTGCCTTCCACTTGATGAAGATATTTCGGACACCCGATTTATATCGTATTGGATAAAACCAAATATAATGCGTGAAGTGATCAACAAATATCATATAATACTTGAAACCATCAATCGAAAGAGTTGGTGAGGTCCAAACGTCTGGAAAAAACAAGCTCTAAGTAGTTTTGAAGACGAAAGAGAAGATAGTGAAAACGGTGATTTGTGACTTTTATTGATTAAGCAATTGTTGAAATGGAAAGAAGACATATCAGTTGATGAAGAAATCAAAGAACTTGAAACAATAGACTTTAAAATAGGTAAAGACGAATGTCCTAGTCTAGAGTGCCAAACCGGAAAAGAACATTTAAGCGAAGAAGTAAAAGCAAAGGGGCAAGAGGTTTCTCGACTTTGGCCACTCATATCCTCCGTTCTTAGATGGTCCCATTAGGATTGGCGCGCCCCCTTAAATGTCTCAAAAACAATCATGTTAAGTATTAATTTTGAAACATCAACCTTTATAATTAGATGTTTAATTTCTTAACTTGTAATAGTTTTTTGTTTTTTGATTTTTTATCGTCAATGGACCACAATGGGCCGCTCCATAGCGACATGTGTTAATTACTAATTTTGAGACATTGATTTTTTTTTAAAAGTTTTTCACTAATATCTCGACGGAAATCCATACGATTTGAGGGTCATAGTTAGCCATACGATGTGATTTTAAAAATAATAATAATAATAAAAGTTAGTTAAACCTATTTTGATTTTTATAATTGAACATAAAAAATAAATTCATTGATTTTTCATTGCTTCTCTTCAACCGTGTTTCCAATATCGAATTCAAATTTGGTGTTCATCGATTTTCACAGAAAAATGGGTTTCATAAATTTTAAGCGATCACTATCGTAAATCATTGCCATACCGTCAAAACCCTGAAACAACCTCGGTGTGTGATTCAGTTTCTCAAAAACAACAATTTGTCTGATACCCAAATCTAGAACTGGATCCGAATATGTGATGATTCATTTTCTGCAACACTGAGAAGATATTATAGAACCCAAATTTTGATTCTTGAATAACTCGGATTATCTGACACCGCATTAGATAATTTCCTCTAAAAAAAACTCATCGCTTGTAGCTGCAAACCTAGAGAATCATGGTGGCTCCGAAGGACCTCACTATAATTTTCACTAGACGCGGTTGGCTTCTCATAAGAGATAAAAATTTGCTTATCTTACCTAATATCTCGTACCTTATGAGCTTCAAAATCGGTTATTCGCAACTGTATTTTCAAAGCAATTAATAAAACTTGGAGATTTTCTTATCATCTATCTTGTCTCATCTTTATAAAATCCACTACCCACAAACACCTCAAACTCTCTATCAATGGTTTCCTTGGTTATTGGTTATACAACTTAACCAAATAATGGCAAGAACCATCATCGTTGAATTCATATTAAAACTTATATCTAGGGCAAACAATATGATGTTCTTGAGTTTCTCATCCGGAAAAATGAAGATCGTTGGTCTCTGTTAGAGAGTTAATTCGGTTAGCATTTGGTGTTTAATTTGCGTTAATGATTAGTATATGGGGTTTAATTTGGGTCAATGGAAACATTAGGTTTCTTTTTACACCTGGGGTTTCTTTTACTTCAACGATTAATGTCTAGGGTTTAATATGTGTCAACGAAAATCTTAAACGATTACAATAGGTTTTTTTACACCACATTTTTCTTTGGGTTTTTTTAGGTTAAATCTTAAACCTCTGGGTTTATTTTTGCTAATTTTCCCAAAACATGGCATAGTTAGCTAAACGATGTCGTTCTTTTGGTTCCGTCATTTTTGTTATTTCTCATGTCTTTCATTTAATCTGGTTTACAAACAGAAGCTAAGAAAACCAAACTTCAAACCGCAGAAATGCTGAATCAATGTGAAAAGCGCGATGGTGTAAAAGCATGAGACCCAGAGCCAAGAGTATGTACAAAAGGGAAGGCAAGATTCAGCCATTAAAACTTACCAAATAATTTTTCCTCTTTCCAACTCCGGAGACCTAAACCCGGCTCTGATTCTTGAATTTTTCCAGATCAGAACCCAAAACCCTACAAATCTTGTAAATTGTAATGCAAACCTACTTGCTTCTACGCTATCAAGAATAATAATGCCATAAAGATCGTTAGCTATTCGGTCTGGAAGTAATATCAGTAGTTGCACGAGAGGAAGCCTTGTGCTGGATGCTTATCATGCTCAGCTCCATACTTCTATGAACCATGTCCCGTAATAGATTCTTAGCCGTTTCAGAAGCTTTTTCTGCCCCATCTACTTGTACTGCAATGCCATAGACAATTTTCTCTAGTATTAACGGAGCCATTTCCTTCTCACGAGGGGTCTCTCTCAGTAAATCCAAGAGAATTCTAGCTCTATCTCGGGACTTTGATGTTCCTTCTACTGTTGAACATAGGAGACCCGGGATTGCACCTTCTTCCAGTATCAGTTTCCGGTACTTATTTCGGTCACTGCGGCATAGAGAAAGCAAAGCTTCAACCGCGTGCTCTATGCTGAGTGGGGAACCATCCTCTACAGTCTCTACTAAAGTCAGAATACCAGCTTCACAGTTCGTGATGGCATTTCGCCCGTCCTCAGAATTAGAAAGGATTATCTCAACCAAGGCTGTGGCTTTTTAAGCAAACTTGGAATGCTTTTTGCATTCTTTGAGGAGGTGGATGAGCGGAGACACAGCTGTAGCATCTAGAATTGAAGTGGAGTACTCTTCGCAAGCTGATAGATTGTGAAGGGCTGTGACAGCATCTACTTTCCCCTGTACAGTTCCGGAGCTAAGCATCTGAACCAGAAGAGGTGGGACTCCAGAAGTTATAATTGTCGCCTTGTTAGCTGGTGCAGCTGAGAGTGTTAGTATTGCTGCAGTGGCCAATTCGCGCAAACTGGCATTCTGGAGCTTCAGAATCAGTATGAGAGGAGGAACCGCGCCAGCTTTCACGATCTCAATCTTATTCCTGATCAGAAATCACAACCAAAAAATAAATTGTTAATAATCACCTTCAGAACTGAAAATGCAATCTTAAAAGGGGCAGTCAGAAGAAAATAACTGTTGGAGCAAGTAGATAACTTGCATCCTAAATTTGCTATTGTTGACCAAATAGCAGGTAAATATAGAGCTAGAGCGAGCAGATCAGAAGATAAGATGGTTAACCACATAACAACTACACGGGGATAGCTTTAAATTTAATGATTCAGAATGTGGCTTCCAATGCCAATGAGTTACAATTACAAAACTCAGTGTTGAAGTGGGAATATGGATGTGATTTGAATTACATCTAAAATATATATACTCTCAGTGCATTCTGATGCCTGCTTCATAAAGATAAAGAGGCAAAATCTTAGCTCTAGTACTTCTTAACTATCCATGAGTTGCCTTGACTGATTCAAAAACTGCAAACCCAGAACCATTTCTTAAAGAAGGCCCTGAGAAGAAATTGGTGAAGTTTCTGAAGCAAAACCTAACATCTTAATCAGTGTCTAATGCCTCATATCGAGCATTTGAGTCGGATGTGCGACTCAGCAAAATTAGATCCCAACACGAATTGCCGATAAAAATCTAGAACACTCCAAAAGAAAATTAGGAGATTACCGTTCATTTCTCACGGCGAGGTTGAGGAGAGCGAGGAGGGAGGCCTGACGAGCATCAAGGTTAGAGGAGATGAGCATAGGGACAAGCGGAGGGATAACTCCGGCGTCGGCGAGTTTCGACCTAGCTGAAGACTTGACCGGAGACTTTCTTAGCAGCTTTCGGATTTCCCTGGCGGCTTCAATTCGGAAATCGAGATCTCCATGGAGGAGCTTCTTCGAGAGATGTAGAATCAGTGATTCCTTGGTGCTTTTCCAGGTGTGTCCGACTTCTTCTACTTCGTCTTCCGACAGAGTTGCCGGAGCCGAATCGTCGGCTATTGCATCCATTACCGGATTCTGGTTCTCTTCCACCACCATTATCTCCCCTACTCTCGAGTTTGGGTCTCCCCAGTCAAAAGACGAAACGAAAGGGAACGTCTCTCTCACTTATCGAACCATTTTCTTAACTAATTTAAAGAAAACTATGGTAATAGTTGAAAGAAGCCATATTTCTCGAGGTTAGTTAGTTCAATTTCTTCTTAAACTTACCAACCATTATAAAATAGAGTAATTGCAATGTAAATCATTCACTAAGAGCATATTGTTGCAGTTGGAATTACAATGGTCAAAATTTCTAAATAACAATAATCGGACGATTTTGATTTATTTTTAATAACAGAAAAACCGAATAGTTCTTGTGCAATAAACATAAAGTAGATGGTTGGAAACGAGTTGAATGGATCAAAAGTGGATTTAGACACGAAAAAGTGGGAGTAAATAAATTTAGTATTTAGTCCTCGAGAGTGTTTACACAAAAACAAAAACAAAGATTTAGTAAGTGTAAGAGTGTAGTGCTTGTTTCGTATGGAAAATATTTTCCATTTCTCATTGCTCTTGTCCTTAATTATATACTCCGAGTCCATGTTTAATGTTGTCATTTATTCCGATTGATTCGTCATTAATGGAATTTACCCCGGTGGATACGGCCGTTCTTTTTGGTGCTTTTAATCATTGGTTTGAACGAGTTTTTGGTCCTCCTCGGGGTTGATTGACTTCAGCATGTTGTCCTTCAGCTTAGTATTTCACTTCGCCGTTGTCTTTCAGTTCTCCGACCTTGCACTTTTTGCTTAATAGGCATGGTTTACTTGACTTGGATTTCCACGCCCACAGTTAACCCCCCAATTCGTTAAATACGGATTTTTAATCTGATTAAGGAATTTTTACTCTGTGATTGCCTTCAGTAAACTAGAATCCCGACCAAACAATTAACTTCCTTCTTACTGTTCATTATTTTCCCTTAATTGTTCATCTTTTTCGATTCCCGACTCGATTTTGCAAATGACACATCCACTCTCCCCCGTCGGTAATTTTTCCACTTGGTCGAAGACCAGTTGCACTTCTGCGTCCATCTTTGCGCTTCGTAATGATTGCAACATTCTGAAGGAGGTCAAGATTATCATACCTTCGCCGCGAGAGAACACGGAAACAGCTCGGGAATGGTATTGTTGCGCGTATGAAACCTAGTTTCGTGATTGCAACTTAAATTTTCTCATTCCAAAACTCATGTTTCGATATCTTTCAGAAACCGGACTTTGCATTTCTAAACTGTCTCCTAACTTTATTCGCCAAATGCTTGGTCTGATCGTCCTGGCCAATAATTTGGGATCGTTTTTACACTTGAAAGACATCTTTCGTTTCGTTTGTTCCTCGCGAAGAAGAATTCTCTTAACCCGGGAACCTTGACTTTCACGGCCCGCCAAAACCGGAAGGTCACTCGGATTTTTCTGAGAGGGAAGGCAAATGGTGAAATGCATATTTCTATTTTTGAGTTGACGCTACATCCGTAGAGCGGAATTCTCCTTCTTTTCTCATAAACTGGCGAGATCATTAGGTTTCATTCTTTTCGTTTTGTCTTTTTCCTTGTCTTTAACTTCTTTGCTAACTGTTCCACCCTCTTTATCCTCTTACAGTGCCGAACCAAAATCCTTCTAACTCTGACCGATTCCAGACTCTTTTTGAGAAGTTCACTTCGACGATCAGGAGTAGGAAAGATTTCACCAGGGATACCATAGTTATTTTTATCAAGGAAAGACAAGATCTAGCCGCTCAAGGCTTCTCGGAAGGTTGCGCACTTCTGCTGGTTTTTTGCCATTTATTTTTTAGAATGATGTTTTTGCCTTTTCTCTTATCTCTCTTTTGGTCAAATGCTAGTTGTTTCTTCCGATGATGACATGCCTCATGTAACAACCAGAATTGTCCATACGCGAGGTACGTCTCATCTCCCCCTCATTTGCTTATGATTGGAGGATTATTGACCCGTCTTTGCTTTCTCCATCCAAGATCCTTCCTATTTCTACCACTCGGGGTTTGATGTAAGACTCGGTTTGAAGCCAAGCTTTACTCAAGAGAATCGAGTCTTAAGGCTGTGATGGAAGCGATGGTTGATGGGTAGTAGGGTTGTTGATTCCACAACAACAAGTAACCGTGTGTTTGATTCAACAAACACAGGAGACTCAATCCCAAGGGCTATTCCTCGCGAAGGATTAGAGCCTCAACACGAAGACTATGTGAATTGATTCCACAAGACACAGAGAACTCGCAAGAACAAGTATTGATTCAAACACTCAAGTATTGAAGCAAATAACTTTACTGAAATTTCTTAATCAAAGCGTGAATACAAGGAATGAGGAGATAGAGCTTATATAAGGCTCGTCATGAATTCAAAGACTACGGTAATAAAGCTAGAAAGGAAACAAATAAATCAGAGATGCTATGATCTTGTCGCCATTGATGTCTCTTAGCCGTTAGGCATTAGAGGAGTCGCGACTCTCTTGTTGAATGAAGAGGGTGTGAAGCTTCGTAGGGTTTCTTTAGGTGATGGATGTCTAATATTAGCTAAGGTGAATGGATGTTCGAGATCATCTGAGGAAAGCAAGAGATGATCAGCTTGCTTAAGTGAAACACACACCTTGCCAAATAAGGCAAGTCCCTTATGAGTTATGACCAAGGCCAAAGCGACACAGCTTTGGTCTTAGGCGTGTTCCCTTGTGATCTGGTGGTCTTGGGTCCTTAGTAGCTTCTGTAGACACCAGAACTCATGAAGTTGAGTCGCTGGTGTGAAAGAAACTCGGACTTTCCTTACTTGGAGGCAAAGTGACCCGCGCGAGAGTTTGAGTGTCTTCGGTTGGATCCGGGTCATTCCAAGTTAGATCTTCATCTATGGAGCTCCATAAGAGACTCCAGTAAGTGGTCGTAGTCGCAAATGGGCCAGGACGTGGTGGTCTTGGACTGAAACACATCATTTATGGTCCATAAGTGAGATATCATGGTTTTAACCCCGTTTAAGCCATGATATAAGTCCGTTTTATAGAGTCTTTCTATTATTTCGTAGTGTTTTAGAGTCTTTTACAGGTTTTAGCACGTTTGAAGCATAATTGGAGATATTGGAGTTTTCTGGAGCATTTTGGAGCAAAGCAGACGATTGTGTAGCTGAGTACCCGATTTGAAGCATAAGTATCGATTGATACTGCCTAGTATCGGTCGATACTCATCGAGGCAGACACGACCCGCGACTTTATTTAAGAGTTGAAGAATTATGAAATGGCCCAGAAGTATTTATTATTTACAAAAAACCCCAAAACGTGATTTAGGTTATTTAATAGGATTTTAGAGCCACTTTGATGGCTATGCTTATTTTATTCTGGTTTTTGTGAGAGAGCTTTTGAAGGGAGACAAGTCTGAAACTCTTTTCGTCCGAGAGAAGATTTCGAACCCTCTTGTTACTCTTTCTGATTTATTTGATGATTTATTCAAACATGTTTATTGCTTCAATTTCCATGTATGAGTCGATTCCTTGTTAGGTTCAGGGTTCTCAATAGGGTTTTCTCTGAATGCTAGGCTGATTTGTTATTAGGATTCAATATCTGAATAATTTTTTCACCATAGGTTGTTTGCAAAGCTAATTCTGGATTGATCACCTAGAACTTAGATCTTAGGTTAATTGATTAGGCACGAGAGGGCGATTAATTACCTGATAGAACCTAAGGTGAGCAAAATAACTATTCGCAAAGAGATTTGGTTTAGTTGTTTTGTGAACAAATCAAACTTGATATAAAAGCTGGTTTAGACTTTAGGATTCGCAAAGAGATTTGGAATTCCTAGGATTTAGACTTAGATAATTCTCGCAACGAGAGTTGGTTAATTATACCTTAGTGATTTGAGTTCAAGAACTGCGCTAAATCTGAATCCTACTAGTTAATTTATCTGCATTAAGTAATTCTCTGAGAAATACACTGAACCTATCTTTCTCCCAATTGAATTTATAACCTTTTTAATTTAAGTCATGTTTTTAATACCATTGATTGCTTAGTTTAATTCTCTTCCATATAATCTATTGTGTGTTTCTGTGAGTCCTTGTGTTCGACCCCTACTATTGCTGCAACAATTACTTAGTACTTTTAGGGTATTAATTTGAGCATATCAAATTTGGCGCCGTTTCCGGGGACTCAATTCGCCATTAGATTACATTTGAGAATTTCGACTAAGTTTGTCAGTATCGATCGATACTATCTAGTGTCGGTCGATACTCGACGTTTTCTTTTGTTGATATCGATCGACACCACTCAGTGTCGGTCGATACTCATTGGGTTACTGATTACTTACGTTCTTGACTTTTGTTTTCAGGTGTATACCTAATCATAAACCCAGAGGAAACAAGAACACTCAGCTAGTTGAACTGTCATTGGAGCAGCTAGCACTTGTGGAACGCACAAATAGAAAAGCAAAGAAACCAGCAAGGATGAACAACAATCAAGTAGAGTTGGTTCGAGATGAGGCTGGTGCTTACAGGGACCTTGAGGGTCGTTTGTGCAATGAGAGAGGACGACGTCTGGATGGAGAGGGGAACATCATTCCACCTGCTCATGTTGTCGCTGGGAATGTCGCTGGGAACGCGAACGCTGAGAATGTTGTGGTTAATCGTGACAGAACAATCGGTGAGTGCAACATACATGATCAGGTTTATGCAAATCGATCAGCGATTCGTCCTCCACCTTATCTGAGGAATGACTTTGAGCTGAAACCTGCATACTACACTCTTGTGGGACAGCACTCTTTTCATGGTCTTTCCAGCGAACATCCCATGGATCACATTGAGAGGTTCGAGGACTTGGTCACTAGCATCAAGAGCAATGGAGTGTCCTACGATTACCTCTTCTGCAAGCTTTTCCCATACTCACTTGGTGGAGAAGCGACTTACTGGCTGAAGCAGTTGACTCCTGGATCGCTGACTACTTGGGATCAAACTAAGACTGCTTTTCTGAATAATTTCTATGATGATGCACGATCTGGGGATCTGAGGAACAAGATCTCCCAGTTTTCTCAAGGACCTACTGAGGCGTTCAAGGCTGCTTGGACGAGATTTAGATCGTATCAGAGAGATTGTCCACACCACGGATACTTTGATGTTCAGTTGATGGGATTCTTTTTCAGAGGGCTCGATTGGAGGTATCAGATGCTTTGGATGCTTCGAGCAATGGAAACTTCAACACCAAGTATCTTGATGAAGCCTATGTATTGATTGAGAACTTGGCGTCTAGTAATAGCACCAAGAATGCTGATTTTGAGCGGAAGAAGCTAGCTGGCAGCATGGATGGTACACATATTGCTGATGTTCAAGCCAAGTTAGATTCTATGCACAGTCTTCTGATGGGCAAAGCACCCAAGGCTGTTTACTTTGCTGAAGATGTTGAGGTATTCAACGAGGATGAAGTAGAGGATGTTAACTACATTGGTGGTTCTGGTTTTCAAGGTAAGAGGAATCAATTCAACAACAACCGAAACTTCAACAACAACTTTCAGCAAGGAGGTTCGAATCAGTTTGGTCAGAAATCACCTCAGAACAGTGTGTACACCAGGAACTATGGAAATTCATCTTATCAACCATTACCTACTAAGCTTCCAGATAGCCAGATCGAAGCTATGTTTGAACAGCTGGTTCAAGGACAGCATCAGCTCACAGTAAATCTCAAAGGAAAGATAGATATGTGTACAAGAATCTGAGTGGAATGATCGATGCTCTCAATACTCATCAGAGGATGTTGGAAACGCAGGTTGCTCAAACTGTAGCAGCTGTGAAAGGAAAGACGACTCAAGCACATAATGAATACGTCAATGCAATCACTTTGAGAGGTGCAGGGAACCGTGAAAACCTTGTCGAATTTGATTCCGAACCTGATTTGCCAGTATCGATCGACACCACTGCTGATATCGATCGATACCAATATGAAGAACCGATACATGAGCCTTGTGTTGATCGACACCAACCCTGTATCGATCGACACCCATCGCAGGCCGAACCAGAGATGATTAAGGAACGTGTCTACGACCCTAAGGTACCAGATCCTCGACCACCTAAACACCTCAGAGATCCCATTTCTCCAAAGCAGCTGCGTGGCTTTGAGAAGATGGTACGAAAAATCCCACTCACACTGACTTTTGAAGAAGCTCTTGAGTACTGCCCTCTTTATAGTCACTTCCGAGATTGTAGAGAAACTGAGGACGAGATCAAGGAACTTTTCATCAAAGTCAGAAGTACACCGCCTCCACTGAAGCGGTTGACTAAGAGGGAAGACCCAGGGAAATTTTCAATCCCATGCTCCATCTACGGAGTTGATTTCAAAGACTCTCTGGTTGATTCAGGGTCTAGCGTTAATGTTATGTCGAAGGCACTCGCAGCGAAGCTGCAAATCGACGACATAAGATCTACTCAGATGGCTCTCACATTCGCGAACTCTTCCACTTCAGTTCCATACAGTACAATCCCTGATTTGATGGTTAAGGTAGGAGACTGTCTAGTTCCTACTGATTTTCAGGTTGTGGATATGCACGCAAGGTCTAGCAACCCTTTGATTTTTGGGAGACCGTTCATGGTTACGACTAGTGCAGTTATAGGCACGCACAGTAAGAGCTTCTCGTTTTCGTACATTGACGAACAGGTCTCCTACAAAGCCATCCCTAGAGGAACTCCCGCACATATCCCTTGCATCACCGCTAATACAGGAGAAACATTGGTAGTTGATCTTTTGGAAGAGCCTCATGCTGAGCCAACTGTCATGGAAGTTCTGGATCGCCCTCCTATCATTGCCAAGAAAGTCATCAAAAAGACTAAAGTAAAGAAGGAGGTGAAGAGCAAAAGAGTCGAGAGTGCTACATTTGTCACCTTAACTCCTCAGAAGTGCGATGGAGATTCGATTGAGTACAAGGTGAAATGCAAAGGGGCCTTAAAACCATTTTCTAGGGCTAGAATTCTCCTTACTCCGGAGCTAAAGGAGAAAGGACAAGAGGTTGTGGAGAACATGTTGCGCAGAACTCTGAACCTGTAGATGTCAAGTTGTGGAGCCTGTTTTGCTGCAAGCTCTCATTCTTATCCGGACTGATCGTCCGTAAAGTCAAGCTCGTGACATAAAACAAGCGATGAGTGGGAGGCAACCCACTGGTAAGTCTGTACATATGAGTTTTTTTTTATCTTTATAGTTTTTGTTTTGTGTTTCATTGTTTCACATGAAACAGATTCGGAGGCCCCGTATCAATAGATACCACTTGGTATCGGTCGATGCCCGTCGTTAAACATGCACATTCTGGGCCGATCTACATAAGGCGAGCAACTCATTACACTCAGTATCGATCGACACCACCTGGTATCGATCGATACTCCACGCGCAGGTAAGTTTGCTATAAACCCTACGGTTTTTCCTTTCTTCTCCCACAGCCCTCATCACTCGATACCTTAACCGCAAATTTCTCTCAAAATCACAATTATTCGTTTCTCAACGGATTTGAGTGATTTTTGAGTCTATTTTGCTAAAATTTACGTGCTCTATCTCATTCTCTCACTCAATCTCATAATCTACAAGGTATGAATCACGAATTCTCATCTTTTCAATCCGTGAACCAAGGTTTGATTTTCGACTTTTAGGCTCTTAGAACTTGTTTTGCTGGATGATTACCACTTGATTAGTGTGTTCTAGGCCTAGTCGAATCTTGCACTACACCTCATTGCCCTTGGTTTAAACTTTTAGAGTTTTCAGATTCGTATTCTTCATATCATGCTCGATACCTGTATCAGCATCGATCGATACCACATTGGTATCGGTCGAAGCCGACTATTTCACTTAGCCGAGATTGCTGTTTTTGAGAGAGATGTTGGATTTATGCTGTGTCTTTATGTCTTTGTTTGCAAATGACATCTAGGCCAAAGAGAGCACGAACTTCCGATGCATCAAGTTCAAACCCACCAACCAGAGATTTCAGTTTGGGTCAACGTGCAAAAATCTGGGATGGTGTGCATTGGCGGAGAGGTTTGGTAATTGGTTACCTAGGCCACGACACCTACAGAGTAAGAGTTGATGGAGCGTCCGCAGACATCGAGGTTCTGCATGCTTCCCTGCGGAACATGCCACCACCAGTGTCATCTTCGTGGCCAGCACCAGCGGCTAGTGTTGATCCTGTGGTTCCTGCTGCCACAGTTAGAGCTCCTTGGCCCAAGCGTAACGAGAAGGCCAAGATTCCCTGCACCAGACATGCATACAGCTGAGAGTAATGATTGCGTCTACAGGCCCATCTCAGAGACCTGTGACGATTATGACACGTTGTTCTACAACGCTTGGCAAGATGTTGATATACAGACCACTCGGTTTGTTGACCCTCAGACCATGCGAAGCTTGGGTATCGACAGAGCACTCGGGAGATTGATAGAGAAGATGGGTTTAGGGACTATGCCGATGCGACAGTATGATTTGTACCCTGACTTGGTACGATAGTTCCTCGCGACAGTCCGAGTTTACTATCAGGATGAGGTTGTGAAGGATGCGCTGGAAGGCACCATGACCTTCATGATTCGCGGAGTGAGATACATTCTGCCACTCCCAGATCTCTGCGACATTTATGGTTTCCGCAGGGATTTCCGGAAAGTCGCTTTGCCTACCCAGTTTCTCGATGTGCAGGTTTTCTGGGAGAACTTCGGGAACGAAGCCTATGACTCCAAGACATCTACTCAGATGGACGTTCGTCATCCCGTTATGCGCTGTCTGGTTCGGATCCTGAGCAACACCATCTTGTGTAAGATGGAGCCTAACAAGATGCGGCTGTCCGAGCTTATTATGCTCTCCATAGCCATTGGAGACATCATCCACGACGAGAACTATGAGTGGCCTGCACTCGATCTCGCAGTCAACCTAGGGGCATTCTTTGCCCATCACTTGGTCTCTCTGAATACCAAGCCATTCGTGGGAACAGCTCGGAAGACCAAGACAGCGGGTAGTCTTCTTACCCCCATCTTCCAGCATTTCGATATCATCACAGCGAACTGTTCGATAGTCACCACTCGCACTGTCATGGACGAGAGACATATGCGAAACCTCAGGTGGTTGAAGCCAGCGCGACATTGGTGTTTTTCCAACACGGAAGGGGAGTTTCTCGTTAAGCTCCCAAACAGAGAGCTGACAGACATTGATCACGATCCCGTTTGGCTGCATTTCAAACCTGATGCGAGCGTACTGACTGCCGCACCTCGCACTCACCAAGGACGAGGTCCTTCTGCTAGCACACCTGCACCAGCCGCTTACATCCCATCTACTTCACGCCATGGGGGACGTGCCCAGCGATCGCGAGCAACGACCTCTTCTATCCCAGCTCCATCATTTCCGTCTGATTCGGAACTTCCGATGGAGCCAGCCGCCTTTTAGGAGGTGATGATAGAGAGCATGCGGAGCATCTGGACTGCTATTTCACGCTGCCGCTGCATGACTGACACAGACGTAGCTCCTCCGTCTCAGCAGACTCCGGTTGATCCCTCCCCCGTTGATGATCCTGATTCTGATGGTGATTCTGAGGTCACAGAGGATTTGTGATCTTTCTATCTGATTTTCACGTTTGTTTTTCTTTTCTTTTTCCCATTTCTTTTTATTTTTATTTAAACTTTTGTGTCTTTTTTGTTTTTGGATCTATGGATTTATGCTTCTATGTTATTTTGTTGCGCCTAACTTGTGCTTGAGTGGTCTAAAAGTGCTTAAATTTAACACTTGGATCGTTTGACACATTTGTGGAGCTACATCTGACCTTAGACGTTGAAAAACATGAAATAGCCTGAGTGTCGATCGATACCCTTTGGTATCGGTCGACACCCTATGCGAATGAGGAGAACATCATATCGACTTAAGCCTGATATCGCCCGATACCAAGCTGTGTGTCGGTCGATACTCGATGTTCCAGCATGGTAACTTCTTGATTTTTCACAATCAACTTGGTTCATTTGATTTTCTTTCACCAACTCTAGGCTAGATAACACTGGGGACAATTTTGTTTAAGTCTGGGGGAGGTAGTCACTGACTTGGTTTTTGTTTTTCTAGAGTCAGTCCGTTTTTGAGTCATTCGTTATTTTATTGAGTCAAAACTTTGTTGGAGAATGTGATATTTTTCTTGAATCTTTTGATCTGACCTTGCTTCTAAGTGACCATTGTTACAGAATCAGTTCTAGATCGACTAATGAAAAATCCAAAGGCTGACCAGTTAACCAGAAGACACTCATGTTTCCAGCAAAGTTCTTTAAAGCCTGAGCCAAATTTTTGCACTTCATCAATATGGTTAGTATCCATAGAGCTTGATTCATAATTCGTATCTGACAAAGGAACCCACGTGTTTAAAGAATGGTATTTCTCTCCCTATTAGAAGTTAATAAATAAGAAGCATTAAAAGATGAAATGATTTTCTTGAGTAGAGGGTTAGGAAAATTTACAACGATCCCATTATTCTACTTAAGAGGAAATGATCACACAAAGGATTGGAACCGAGGCTAGGATTTTCCTATGATGCCATTATTCGCCTACATCATTTGATACTTTGAGAGGGAAGAACTGGGGATTCGGTGGCTAACACCATCAATACTTGCGTCTCATACCTTGATGTGTATATGCAAAGCTAAAAAAAAAAAAGAGAACATAATAAGAAATAAGTCTAGGGAGAGAAATAATACCAAAAAGTGTGAAAAAGGGTGGTTCCTTGTCATGATATTATATGGGAAAGAATCTAGAAGGTTCTTGGTATTAATCACAGCGATGAAACTGGCGAGGATGGCTTGATTGAACGATGCTGTGAGATAATGTGTGTAGTTTGGGAAGCTGCGAATATCTACGGAGAAGTACATGGTGGTTAGATCAAAAAGCTGGTTAGGTGACATTTGGGTGCTTGGGAAATTGGTCATTGCAATGTTTCATTAACAGGTGAGTCTCTACGTTTTCAAACCTCATTCTCTGGTTTAGTCTTCTATTTGCTTGAGGGAAAGCAAATGCTAAGTCTGGGGGAGTTGATATATCATGGTTTTACCCCGTTTAAGCCATGATATAAGTCCGTTTTATAGAGTCTTTCTATTATTTCGTAGTGTTTTAGAGTCTTTTACAGGTTTTAGCACGTTTGGAGCATAATTGGAGATATTGGAGATTTCTGGAGCATTTTGGAGCAAAGCAGACGATCGTGTAGCTGAGTACCCGATTTGAAGCATCAGTATCGATCGATACTGCCTAGTATCCATCGATACTTATCGAGGCAGACACGACCCGCGACTTTATTGAAGAGTTGAAGAATTACAAAATGGCCCAAAAGTCTTTATTATTTACAAGAAGCCCCAAAACGTGATTTAGGTTATTTAATAGGATTTTAGAGCCACTTTGATGGCTATGTTTATTTTATTCTGGTTTTTGTGAGAGAGCTTTTGAAAGGAGACAAGTCTGAAACTCTGTTCGTCCGAGAGAAGATTTCGAACCCTCTTGTTACTCTTTCTGATTTATTTGATGATTTATTCAAACATGTTTATTGCTTCAATTTCCATGTCTGAGTAGATCCCTTGTTAGGTTCAGGGTTCTCAATAGGGTTTTCTCTGAATGCTAGGTTGATATGTTATTAGGATTCACTATCTGAATAAGTTCTTCACCATAGGTTGTTTGCAAAGCTAATTCTGGATTGATCACCTAGAAATTAGATCTTAGAATAATTGATTAGGCGCGAGAGTGCGATTAATTACATGATAGAACCTAAGGTGAGCAAAATAACTATTCGCAAAGAGATTTGGTTTAGTTGTTTTGTGAAAACTTGATATAAAAGTTGGTTTAGACTTTAAGATTCGCAAAGAGATTTGGAATTCCTAGGATTTAGACTTAGATAATTCTCGCAACGAGAGTTGGTTAATTATACCTTAGTGATTTGAGTTCAAGAACCGCGCTAAATCTGAATCTTGCTAGTTAATTTATCTGCATTCAGTGATTCTCTAAGAAATACCATGAACCTATCTTTCTCCCAATTGAATTTACAACATTTTAATTTCAGTCCTGTTTTCAATACCATTGATTGCTTAGCTTAATTCTCTTCCATATAATCTATTGTGTGTTTCTGTGAGTCCTTGTGTTCGACCCCTACTATTGCTGCAACAACTGCTTAGTACTTTTAGGGTATTAATTTGAGCATATCAATAAGTCTTCTCGGATGGTCCGTAGAGCCTTGTAAGGGCAACTATTGTTTTGGACGAGTACAAAGAATTCTGCCTTGACTGTTGTCTTCTTCATAGTAGGTTAGACGATGAAAGTGTTATTCTTCCTTTGGTTTGACGCCTGGATCGTTCTCAGCTTCAAGTTTGATCTTCTCGGCTACATTTGGTGATTTGTTGCTATGGAAGCTGGCATCGGCTATATTTGGTGAATTGTTGCCGAGGAAGTTGGGTGGCTCTCTCAAGGATGTTGTTAAACCAGAATTCGCACACATCGTAGATTGGCGAATTCAGTTTAGAGTTTAGGAGAATTATTTTTATTAGATTTATAGCTGTGCCGTTGAAGGCTGCCTACGTACCCTTCAAATAGGGATCAAGCCAAAACGTAGTTCTTGTTACAAAGGATGTGATGGGATTTTTAGATCATTAAGAATGAGGCGATGGCCTCCTTATTTATAAGTCTTGAAGTCCTTAGCTCTTCCTTTTCCTTCTTGACTTTGTATTGGCAATTATCCTTTTTTCTTGAAGCTGATAAGGATAATCTCCTTTCTTTCCGGGATTTGCCTTTATCCAAATAAAGGAAATCTTCTCTTTATTAATTAAAGGAAATTTCCCTTTAATTACGTAGATCGGTTTCGATGGGCCTTGAAGTTGATTGTTGGGCTGATTTCTATTCAAACCGGGTTAAACCGGGGGAGTGCTAAATCCCCCTCTAACAGATGTGAATTGCAGCTTAAGAGCAACTGTCCCATCATCAAGAGAAGTTCTGCTGTCGCCAATAGGACCAGGGTCTAAGCCTATCGTACGCACATAAAAGTCCTTCTCCGAGGTGGTAGTAGCCCCATGGGCTCTCATGGTCTTGATGTTTTCATCAAGGTGTTTTGCTGGCTGGATGTCCACATCATACCCTCCCCCTTTAAGAGGTTTCGTCCTCGAAACTCATTGACCTACACCAAGTGAGAGTAAGTTAGTTGTCATTCGTTGTTGCGAGTTTAGAGGCTTACCGTGGGGTGATTCTGGGTTTGGTGAGGCATCTGGATGCAATGCATCAATCAACAAAGAGTAGTGGATGCCATTTGCTGCCTTTAAGTCCAAGTTTGAGATGTGCTGGTGTTGGTCTCCTCCTTGTTTAGTTGCATTCCTCTCGGCTAAGTTTTGTTTGGCTTCGGCTAAAACTGAATTCCTCTCGGCTAAGTTTTGTTTGGCCTCGGCTAGAACTGAATTCCTCTCGGCTAAGTGTGGATTCTCTCGGCAATGCCCTTTGTTGCCTTGTTTCTTCACGGTCGTCTCCTTGTTTCCTATAAAACCTGTTTTTGACACAAATGGAGAAGACAAGTGCATCATATATGTGGAAAAAATTTGTGATGAATCTACTATTGTAAAATAACTAGCCTTATAGTTATTTTTCATTTTTGATCTTACTTGCATCACACAAACTTCCTTTTGAGCTACAGGAGCTAAAGTGAACTTACGATTTTCATGGCAAAAGGAATATTCATTTGTGCTGCCATTATGGGACACTTTTCGATCATATTGCCATGGCCTTCCAAGCAAGATGTGGCCTGCTTGTATTGGTGCAACATCACACAGGATCTGGAGACGTTGAGCTCTTTTTTGTCGTTAAGCCAATGGAGCTTGTAGGGCCTTAGGTGGTTTGTGGTTTCAAGTCCTAGCTTCTCAACAAGAGTAATACTTGCAATATTAGCACAAGAACCACAATCTATAATCAAATGGCAAAGCTTGTCTTTGATCGTGCAACGAGAGTGGAACATATTGTCTCTTTGCTCAGGTACTCCTATGGCGGGTTGTGATGACAAGGCTCGTTGAATCACCAAGAGCTCGCCATTATCCGCATGGATGCTGATGCCATCTTCGAAATCAGCTGGTGTGACTTCGTCTTGAGAGTCATAGCCGTCGGGTGTGAGCACTATGACGCGCTTGTTGGGGCAGTCTCTTGCCATATGACCCCTGCCTTGGCACTTAAAACAGATTAGTTCATGTGATCTTGATGAACTAGACTTACCTTGATCAGCACGGTAGTCATTTGATTTGAATCTTGAATCAACTACTACTGATTTTCCCTTGTCTACGGTTGGCGTAGAAGTTTGGTGTGCTGTCTCCAAGTTGTGCTATTTGATTTGGTTCTAGTAGTCGTCTTCTTCTTGATTTGTTGCTCACGTTGGATTGCTAGATGCAATAGCTCGGGTACTGAGTGATAAGGCTGGGTCTCCACCTTCCTTTCTATATGGTCTTGTAGACCTTCTACAAATTGAGACATGAGAGACTCCTCTGTCTCATGTAACTCAAGGAGGCTTCTTAAGAGATCAAACTCTTCGTAGTATTCTTCAACGGTCCTTGTGCCTTGAAACAAGGAACAAAACTTTTTCAGCAAGTCACGGTGATAATGAGCAGACACATACCATCGGTGAAGTTCAAACTTCATGTCTGCCCATTGTGTGATTTGAGGGTCTCAGCCTTCTCTTCTCAGCTACTTCACGATCCCACCATGCTAGAGCATGATCCGTGAGACTTGTGGTTGCTAGGGCAATCTTCTTTGGCTCTGTATAGCCGTAGTAGTCAAAGAGGAGCTCCATTCGTCCTTGCCACTCCAAGTAGGTTGTTGTGTCTATCTTTCCGGCAAAGGTGGGGGCGGTGAACTTGACTTCTGGTGGGAAGTCCACCCTTTGTCTATTTCGGTCTCGTTGGTTCCTCCAAGTAGGTTGTTGTGTCTATCTTTCCGGCAAAGGTGGGGCGGTGAGCTTGACTTCTGGTGGGAAGTCCTCCCTTTGTCTATTTCGGTCTCGTTGGTTTCTCCGATTGAGGATATCTTGTGCTACTTGATATGGGTCAGGTGCACGCGGCTGATGAAGCGGGTCAGGTGGATCTTCGGCCTGGTTATGGTCTGCATTCATCCTTGGATGAACGTTTCTTCTTGGAGTTAGGGGATCAACTCGCTCAGGCTTCTCCAAACGATCAAGACGTGTGAAACACGCCGTCATGTTGTTCTCCATTGTAGCCAGTTTAGCCAAGATAACTTGGAGAGGATCTACGTGATGTGCTTCCTCTCCCATAGTACCTTGCAATAAGGACAAAACACAAGAGATCAACAACTAACTTGTTCAAGAGAATCAAACAAATCAAAGATACAAAACAAAAAAATCAAGGATTTTGCCGGTGTGATTCGAACTTGATTGAAAATTATCAAATCGATTTCAAAAATTCCAGAAACAATTTTTATGGATCTTATCATGACTTAATAAGCTAAAACAGGAGACGAAATCTTCTTATGAGTTTTTAAAAATTTTAGAAAATTGTAACATAGACGAGCAAAAGAAAAAATATTTGTGGTTTTTCGATTGATAATGAAACTAAAACAAAAAGCAATAACAAAAATCAAAGAACAAGAATTTGAAAACACCTGGATAGGAGCGTCTAAGCTATGATACCAATGATGTAAGACTCGGTTTGAAGCCCATCTTTACTCAAGAGAATCGAGTCTTAAGGCTGTGATGGAAGCGATGGTTGATGGGTAGTAACCGAGGGTTGCTGATTCCACAACAACAAGTAAATGTGTGTTTAATTCCACAAATACAAGAGACTTAATCCCAAGGGCTATTCCTCGTGAAGGATTAGAGACCCAACACGAAGACTATATAAATTGATTCCACAAGACACAGAGAACTCGCAAGAACAAGTATTGATTCAAACACTCAAGTTTTGAATCAAATAACTTTACTGAAATTTCTTAATCAAAGCGTGAATACAAGGAATGAGGAGATAGAGCTTATATAAGGCTCGTCATGAATTCAAAGACAACGTTAATAAAGCTAGAATGGAAACAAATAAACCAGAGATGATATGATCTTGTCGCCATTGATGTCTCTTAGCAGTTAGGCATTAGAGGAGTCGCGGCTCTCTTGTTGAATGAAGAGGGGGTGAAGTTTCGTAAGGTGTCTTTAGGTGATGGACGTCTAATATTAGCTGAGGTGAATGGATGGTCGAGATCATCTGAGGAAAGCAAGAGATGATAAGCTTGCTTAAGTGAAACGCACACCTTGCCAAATAAGGCAAGTCCCTTATGATTTATGACCAAGGCCAAAACGACACAGCTCTGGTCTTAGGCGTGTTACCTTGTGATCTGGTGGTCTTGGGTCCTTAGTAGCTTCAGTAGACACCAGAACACATGAAGTTGAGTCGCTGGTGTGAAAGAAACTCGGACTTTCCTTACTTGGACGCAAAGTGACCCGCACGAGAGTTTGAGTGTCTTTGGTTGGATCCGGATCATTCCAAGTTGGATCTTCATATATGGAGCTCCATAAGAGACTCCAGTAAGTGGGATTAGTCGCAAATGGGTCAGGTCGTGGTGGTCTTGGACTGAAACACATCATTTCTGTTCCATAAGTCTTCTCGTATGGTCCGTAGAGCCTAGTAAGGGCAACTACTGTTGTTGGACGAGTAAAAGGAATTGTGCCTTGATTGTTGTCTTCTTCATAGTAGGTTGGACGATGAAAGTGTTCTTCTTCCTTTGGTTTGACGCCTGTATCGTTCTCAACTTCAAGTTTGATCTTCTCGGCTACATTTAGTGATTTGTTGCCGAGGAAGCTGGCTTCGGCTATATTTGGTGAATTGTTGCCGAGGAAGTTGGGTGGCTCTCTCAAGGATGTGAATTGCAGCTTAGGAGCAACTGTCCCATCATCAAGAGAAGTTCTGCTGTCGCCAATAAGACCAGGGTCTAAGCCTGCCGAACACACAGAACTGTCCTTTTCCGAGGTGGTAGTAGCCCCATGGGCTCTCATGGTATTGATGTCTTCATCAAGTGGCTTTGCTGGCTGGATGTCCACATCAGGGATCTTCCGCTCCTCCGCGGATTTGGGAATTCGAGCATCGGAGAGCTATTATGCCCTCTTCTTCGAGTTCCCAATTTGTAGGCATCGAGGATGAGGATGTCATTCCTCTAAAGCGTAGTAAATTGGAGCCGTCTACTTCAGTTTCACTTCAAGGCTAGGGTCCCACGAGAGTCCTTTACTGGCTCTCAATTTAAAATTTGGTGATAGAAGTAACCCTCCCCACCTTGTTGTGACAAGCAAGGTGATCGCTTCTCCTCGTAACAGAATGAATGGAGGTTCACCTTGCGGGGACTTCCCACTTTTCTTGACAGGTGGCAGAGAGGAGCCTTCTGAAGTGACTTCTCCTCAAGGAGAGATGCATGAAGGTCCCCTTCGTGAAAGCAACTCGTCCCTCATTGCTTCTTTTTCAGGTTATAAGGCAGGCCCTTTCGGGGTTTGTGGTAGCGAGGTGGTTCTTTCGTAAGCATCACTCATCACGCGACGACTAATTTCATAGTATGTATATGAGGAACAACGATTGTTCGTCGCGAAGTACGAAACCCAAATTATCCCTGAGTATCACGACCGTCTGATCTTTGACCGTGAAAGGGGTTACCTTATGCGCTTGGACATTTTCGGCCCCGAAGTAAGGGAGACACACTGCGATGTTTTTAAGTCGTGTATAATGCGAGATCGAGATGCGACGACGATGGCATTATTCCTTTATTCTAGCCCATCTAACCCTCAATGCGAGATCGAGATGCGACGACGCTGGCATTATGCCTTTATTCTAGCCCATCTAACCCTCTCGATCTTGATACGCTTTCTGAAGAGGGGTTCCAACAATATATGACTTTGAGCAGAGCTTATGACCATGTTCATTTGCTTCTTTTTCCTCAGAGGATTGACTCTCCTTGTAATTTTTTTTTTGACTCTGAACCTTTTTCTTTTTGCTTTCTAGCTTTTCGCCGCATCGTCAAATTTATTGGATGACTATGAATCTGAACTGGTTGACCGAGATCGCGACTTCATCCCGTGAGTTGAGTTTGAGGTGATGCAAGATTCTCTAAATGATCAAATCTCTGTTTTACGCACATAAATAGATCTTGTGATGGAATCTAAAGCGGCTTTGAAAGAAAAACTTGTCGAGGCTAGATCATCCAAGCTCTAGGCTTCTGCGAAAAGGTAAGTGTTTACCAGTTTTCTTACGAAAATATTTGGGTAAACAATATATTTCCCCACGAGAACTATCGTATCCAGCCAGATGTCTCCCAAACTAAGTCCTATGTATATATCCTCACGAAAGAAAAGTTAAAGACGTAAATCCCCCTGGAAAAAAAGTTCGAGACTTAAATCCCCACGAATATCGGTTTCTACGATTTATGATCAAAAATGTTCAATCATATTCTTCCTTTTCAACTCCTCCTTGTGCCGCCGATGACTACGAGTTCTGAACGTTATCACCCAATTCTAGTTTTGAGAAAGATTTACTTATGTTTTTAAATCGAGAGATTGTTGTTCAACACAATGCCTAATTTTTTTTCTGAGAACATGAATTAGTAAACCCAAATTCACCAATATTTTTTCTTCATCGCAACAAAATTGAGATAAAAACAGAATCATAATTCTTCATGTCGTTTCCCATAACAAAAATCTGTAACCCAAATTAACCAATGTTTTTTCTTCCTTATAACGAAATTGAGACAAAATCAAAATCGAAATTCCTCATTTACCTTCTAAGATTACAAATCAGTCAAATAACCAATGTTCTTTGTCACAGACGAAATTAAATCCACAAAATTGAAATAAATTCAGAGTTATAAAAGCAGAGGTATGAAAAACGATTTGAAGATCCTCTCTTGTGGATCTTGTGATTTGAGTCTAAGTTCCTCGTTGGGTTCCTTGGAAGCCTCCACTCGGTCAACAGTCGAGCAAATTCGGAGTCTTGCAGCATTGAATCGTGTACGGCGAAACCCATGTCTGAGATTGGAGTCAGGCGCAAGAGCAATCGAAGAGACCCTCTCTCATCCTCCAAATCTCCACCGTCTTCTCCACCATCTAGTAGTTATGTGTGGGTGATACTCATCGTTGAGCGGTGGCGAGCGAAGATGTTCCAAGCTATAAAAGCTTGGTTTTCAAGTGCCGGATCAAAGTAAAGCTCGATCGGAGAAGAAATTGAGGACGGGCATGAATCTGGAGGAAATTGGAGAAGAATCACGAATCTGGGGAAAAAACAAATTTGTTTTCGTGTTGTTAATCAAATTTCAAAGTTTTTTCGTCGGAGAAGAATCACGAACCTGAGGAAGAACTTTGTTTTCGTCGAGAAATTGGAGATGATTAAAGTGGCATTTGGGCCGGGTTGGTTTTTTGTGTGTCTTGTTGGTTTTTTGTCAGGTTTTGGTTGTAATTAGGTTTAATTTCGGTTTAGTATCGAATTTAGGTGGTTAATAGTTGATTGGTAACCCGTAAACCGAATAAAACTGAGGTCTATGGGTCTTGAGGTTTCGAACTATTATTTCGTGGGTATATACGATTTGAACTTTTTTCGGGGACGATTTACGTTTTTAACTTTTCTTTCGTGGGGATATATACAGAGGGCATAGTTTAGGAGACATCTAGCTAGATACGATAGGTCTCCTAGTGAAATAGATCGTTTACCCTAAATATTTTTACCTTTGATCTCTCTCGTGATTTGATCGACGTCTCTCCTCAGCTTATTTCAAAGTACAATAGGCTGGTTCGAGACCACAAAGAGATCTGAAGGAAGAGGGATAAGTTGGATCGCTGGCTGAGGAGACTGGAAGAAAGGATCAAAATCCTTGAGTCCCCGACGATGAATTGGGACATACTTGGTATCGAGCCGGTTCACGAGTGTCTCTGCGGGGCTACGCGTGATCCGCTGTGAGCCGGCTAATGCGTTGGAACGTTGAGGGCCTCTTTTGGATTTTTTTGTTATCTTTGGCAAATGATCTTTTGTTTCCTTTCAATTATCTTGGATGTACCCGGCGTTGGAGCTCTCCTTTATCGTTATTGAATAAACATGTTTTGTTTTAATGTAGTAGATGTACTTGATTTCGCAAGTTGCCTACGTACCTATTTCGGGATCAAGCCACTTTGTAGTTCATTTTATCTTCCTTAGCACTTTGGGAGATAACTTTCCTTAGATGTTACAAAATTTTTGTCTGCGGTATTATCCATGAAGTCAAGATCGCATCATTTTTTAAGGTAAACTGACTTCACCTAGCTCACGAATTTGATTCCTTCTAAAGTTAGAAATTTGATGCACTGATGATAAGCTGAGGGCACCACCCTCATTGAACTTAGCCAAGGTGTTCCCAAAATTATGTTGTACGAAGTTACATGATCTACTACGGTGAAGTCAACCATTTTCATCACTCTGGCAACTGATATCGGCAACTCAATGGTGCCAATCGAAGTCGCATAATCACCATTGAATCATGTTAGGGTCAATCTTGGACCTCGGAGATTCGACTTCTCTATCCCCATTTGCTTAAGGGTCTTTGGGAATATGACATCACTCGAACTTCCTGTATCAATCAAATCTTGAGAAACTTCACAAATATCTCCAATATCAAGACTTATAATTAAGATGTCTTCTTCGGATGTCTCCTCGTCGAAAATATCATTTTTGGAAAATGCTATCTCCACTTCTGGAGATAGCATGCCACTTTTAGCTCTCTCTCTATTTGAACATCTCTGGTACCTCTTGATCGATCTGGTCGTGTCTCCATAGAATTTCGACCCTCCTATTATCATATTTATTCTCTTTTTCTTCTGACCATGCTTCTACTCCATGGGTTTTGGTTCATCCGAGGTCTCCTCTTTCGACCCGAAGGTGCAAGATTGTCGATATTGACCTCCCAAAGCTTGGCTTCAACAAGTAAGTCCTTCAGCCTGTAGCACTTGGCAGATGCATGTGATATATCATGGTTTTTACCCCTTTTAGACCATGATATAGGTCAGTTCTATAGAGTCTTTCTACTATTTTGTAGTGTTTAGAGTCTTTTACAGGTTTTAGCACGTTTGGAGCATAATTGGTGATATTGGAGTTTTCTGGAGCATTTTGGAGCGAAGCAGACGTTCGTGTAGCTGAGTACCCGATTTGAAGTCTGAGTATCGATCGATACTGACTAGTATCGGTCGATACTCATCGAAGCAGACATGACCCGGGACTTTAGTGAAGAGTTGAAGAATTGCAATTTGGTCCAGACGACTTTAATAAGTACAAAAAGCCCCAAAACGTGTTTTAGCATTATAATTAGGTTTTTCAGCCACTTTTGGTGGCTAGGCTTTCATAACTTGAGACAGAGATTATTCTACTTTGGTTTTTGGAGAGACAACTCTGAACTCCTGTTTCTTATTGATTTCTTTGATGATCTATTCAATCATGTTGTTTTCATTCTCCATGTCTGAGTAGATCCACTTTAGGTTTAGGGTTCTCATAAGGGTTTTCTCTGAATGCTAGGTTGATTCGTTGATTAGGATTCACCATCTGAATTAGTTCTTCACCATAGGTTGTGTTCAAAGCTAATTCTAGGTTGACGAATCTGGAACTTGGATCTTAGGATAATTGATTAGGCACGAGAGTGCGATTAATTACCTTATAGAACTTAGGGTGAGCAAAATAACTATTCGCAAAGAGATTTGGTTTAGTTGTTTTGTGAACAAATCAAACCTGATCTAAAAGCTAGTTTAGACTTTAGGATTCGCAAAGAGATTTGGAATTCTAGGATTTAGACTTAGATAGTTTTCGCAACGAGAGTTGGTTAGCTATACTTTAGTGATTTGAGTTCAAGAAACGCGCTAAATCTGAATCCTGCTAGTTAGTTTATCTGCATTCATTGATTTCCTGAGAAATACCCTGAACCTATCTTTCTGCAATCGAACTTACAACTTGTTTAATTTACGCATTGCTTTCAATTACATATTTTGGTTTAGCTTAATTCAAATCTATTTAATATATTGTGTGATTTCCGTGAGTCCTTGTGTTTGACCCCTACATACACTAGAACAACTGCTTTAGTACTTATAGGGTATTAATTTGAGCATATCAAATTTGGCGTCGTTGCCGGGGACTCAATTTCGCCATTAGATTTTAGCTAAGAATTTTGTCTAAATCGTTGAGTATCGATCGACCCCCTAGTAGTATCGGTCGATACCCGTCGTGAATTTCGGTTACTTACGTTCTTAACTTTTGTGTTTTAGGTGCATGCCTCTTCGTGAAACCAGAAAGAACAAGAACACTCCGCTAGTTGACTTGTCAAACGAGCAGCTAGCAAATTTGAAACGTGCAAACAGGAAAGCAAAGAAACCAGCAGAGATGAACAATCCAATGATTTTGATTCAGGATGCTGCTGCAGTTTTGAGAGACCAAGATGGTCAATTGTGCAATGAGAGAGGGCAGCGACTTGATGAAACTGGAAATATCATTGTCCCTACAATTGATGTGAATGCAGGGAACGCTGAGATTGATCGCGGTAAGACGATTGGTGAGTACAACAGGCCTGATCAGTTTTACGCCAATCGATCAGCGACTCGCCCTCCACCATTTTAGAGGAATGACTTTGCGCTGAAACATGCATACTACACTCTTGTGGGTCAGCATCTTTTTCATGGTCTTTCTCACGAACATTGAGAGGTTTGAGGATTTGGTTACAAGCATCAAGTGCCATGGAGTATCCTATGATTACCTCTTTTGTAAGCTGTTCCCATACTCTCTTGGTGGAGATGCAACTTGCTGGCTGAAACAGTTACCTCCTGGATCACTGACTACTTGGGATGAGACCAAGACTACGTTCCTTAATAACTTCTATGATGATGCGAGATCCGAAGAGCTCAGGAACAAGATTTCTCAATTTTCTCAGGGTCCGACAGAGGCACTCAAAGCTATTTGGATTCGTTTCAGGTCATATCAGAGAGATTGCCCGCACCATGGTTTCACTCAGGTTCAGCTGCTGGGTACTTTCTACAGAGGGATCGATTGGAGGTATCATATGTCCTTAGATGCTGCAAGTAATGGAAATTTCAACACCAGATATCCCGATGATGCCTATGTGCTTATTGAGAACTTGGTTTCTAGCAATAGTACCAAGAATGCAGACATGGAGCGCAAGAAACAAGCTGGTAACTTGGATTGCAGTCAGATTTCTGAGGTGAATGCTAAGTTAGATTCAATGCACAATTTGTTGATGGGCAAGCAGCAGAAGGCTCTTGATATATCATGGTTTTTACCCCTTTTAGGCCATGATATAAGTCCGTTTTACAGAGTATTTCTGCTATTTCGTAGTGTTTTAGAGTCTTTTACAGGTCTTAACACGTTTGGAGCATAATTGGAGATATTGGAGCTTTCTGGAGCATTTTGGAGCAAAGCTGAAGTTCGTGTTGCTGAGTACCCGATTGCACGTCGAGCATCGATCGATACCCCCCTGGTATCGATCGACACTCATCACAGCATACACGACCCGCGACTTTAATGAGGAGTTGAAGAATTGCAACTTGGTCCAGAAGTCTTTAATATTTACAAGAAGCCCCAAAACGTGATTTAGGTTATTTATAGGGATTTTACAGCCACTTTGTTGGCTATGCTTATTTTATTCTGGATTTGTGAGAGAGCTTTTGAAGGGAGACAAGTCTGATACTCTGTTCGTCGAGAGAAGATTTCGAACCCTTTTGTTACTCTTTCTTATTTTCTATTGAGTATTTATTCAAACATGTTTATTGATTCAATTTCCATGTCTGAGTAGATCTCTTGTTAGGTTTAGGGATTCTCATAAGGGATTTCTTTGAATGCTAGGTTGATTAGTTATTTAGGGTTCACAATCTGAATTAGTTCTTCGCCTTAGGTTGTTCTCAAAGCTAATTATGGATTGATCACCTAGAACTTAGATTTTAGGATAATTGATTAGGCACGACAGTGCGATTAATTATCTGATAGAACTTAGGGTGAGCAAATTAATTATTCGCAAAGAGATTTGGTCTAATTGATTTGTGAGCATATCAAACTTGGAATTAAGGTTGATTTATTCTTAGGAATTTGCAAAGAAATTTGGGATTTTGAAGTTTAGATTTAGATAGTTTTCGCAACGACAGTTGGTTGATTATACTTTAATGATTTGAGTTCTAGAACCGTGCGTAACCTGAACCCTGATTAGTTAGTTTATTTTGCATTAATTGATTTCCTGAGAAATATCCATCAACCTATCTTTTTCCCATTGAATTACAACTCGTTTACTGCTTACTGCTTTTTGTTTAATCTGAATAGCTTAGCTTGATTTGATAACTATACAATCTATTGTGCGATTTCTCTGAATTCTTGTGTTCGACCCCTGATATACTGCAGCAACTGCTTTAGTACTGTTTAGGTTATTAATTTGAGCATATCAAATTTGGCATCGTTGACGGGGACTCAATTTCGCCATTATATTTTAGCTGTCGAGTTTCGACTAAGCCCGTCGGTATCGATCGATACGCGTCGTTTTATTTTGTTGATATCGATCGACACCACGTGGTATCGATCGATACTCATCGTGTCTTTGGTTACTTACGTTCTTGATTTTTGTGTTTCAGGTGCATGCCTAATCGTGAAATCAGAAGAAACAAGAGCACTCCGCTAGTCAATCTATCGTTAGAGAAGCTAGCACGTTTATAACGCGCAAACAGAAAGACAAAGCAAACATCAGGGATGAACAACCCAGTGGTTTTAAGAGCTGATGAAGCTGGAGTCTTGAGAGACAAAGAGGGTCAAGTGTGCAATGAGAGAGGGCAGCGACTTGATGAGGCTGGAAACGTCATTGCCCCTCTTGCTGTTGTTGGTCAGATTGTCGTGCCAGCTGCGCAAGCCAATGTTGGAAATGCTGGAGTTGATCGAGGTAGAACACTTGGTGAGAACAACAGACCTGATCAGTTCTTTGCCAATCGAGCTGCGATTCGCATCCCAACTTTTCAGAGGAATGACTTCGAGTTGAAACCTGCGTATTACGCTCTTGTAAGTCAGAATCCTTTCCATGGTCTACCTCATGAGCATCCCATGGATCATATCGAAAGATTCGAGGATTTGGTCACTGGTATGAAATACAATGGAGTGCCCAATGAGTTCATTTTATGCAAACTTTTCCCGTACTCTCTTGGTGGGGATGCTGCTTACTGGCTAAAGCAGTTGGCTCCTGATTCGCTAACTACATGGGATGAGACGAAGAATGCATTCCTGATCAATTTCTACGATGATGCGAGATCTGAAGAGCTCAGGAACAAGATCTCTCAATTTTTTCAAGGTCCAACAGAGGCACTCAAAGCTGCTTGGATTCGTTTCAAATCATATCAAAGAGATTGCCCGCACCATGGGTTCAATCATGTTCAGCTGTTGGGTACTTTCTACAGAGGGATCGATTGGAGGTACCAGATGGCTTTGGATACTGCGAGTAATGGGAACTTCAACACCAGATATCCAGATGATGCGGTTGTGCTGATTGAGAACTTGGCGTCTAGCAATAGCACCAAGAATGCTGATTTTGAGCGGAAGAAGAAGGCTGCAGGAATTGATGGATCGCAGATTGCTGAAGTTCAAGCGAAGTTGGATATTCTGCTTGGGAAGTCGAAGAAGACTGTACATTTTGCTGATGGAGTCGATATCATGGATGAAGAAGAGGTGGAAGATGTTAACTACGTTGGCGGTTATGGTTTTCAGGGTCAGCGATTTGGGTACAACAACAACCGAAACTTCAACAACAACACTCAGCAAAGTGGATACAAGTTTGAGGGGAACCAATCTGGTTTTGGAGCGAAACAGTTTGTTCAGAAACCGTTACAGAGCAGCGACTTCAGTGGAATTACGGGAACTCTTCGTACCAGCCCATATCTCCAAAGTCCACAGAGAATAAAATGGAATCTATGCTTGAGCAGATTCTTCAGGTACAGCAGAAACTGCAAGTGGATTTCAATTGGAAGATTGACCATCTGTACACTGATCTCAATGGGAAGATTGACCATATGAATGGGAAGATTGAAGCTGTCAACCTTTGTCAGAGGAAGTTGGAAACTCAGGTTGCTCAGACCGCATCAGCTGTGCAGAGGCAGGAAGGTTATCTTCCAGGAAAAACTGAGAATCCAAGAGCACACATCAATGCCATTACCTTGAGGAGTGGAAAAGAGGTGATTGCAGGAGCAAAGAACAACCCAACATCAGAGATTTTTGTCGATCTTGCTGGAGATGACGATTGGGATTCTGAAAATCCACGTGTATCGATTGATACCAACCAGTATCGATCGATACCAGCCTAGACACCTACACGAGAGAATCCAAAATCCCAGGGAGCTTTGTTTTGGACTGCACTATCTTCACAGAGAGATTTGAGCGTGCTCTCTGCGATATTGGGTCGAGTGTGAACCTTATGCCACACTCAGTTGCCAAGCGAATGGGAATGACAGATTTCCAATCTACAAGGATCTCGCTGGTACTTGATGATCGCTCAGTGCGACTTCCAGAGGGACTACTCGAAGATGTCCCAATCAATATTGTGAATTGATTGATCCCAACAGATTTCATCGTCCTGAAGTACGATGCTGAGCCTAAGGATCCTCTTATCCTGGGCAGACCATTCCTTGCAACTACTGGAACCTTGATTGACAGCAAGAATGGACATATAGCTCTCAACATCAGTGATTTGGTGATGTCCTTTAACATGGAAAAGATGATGTAGAGGCCAACCATCGATGGGTAGACATTCTATGTGGACACCTTTAGTGACATAGCTGTGGAGTACTTCCTGGAGATGCACCCTGAGGTTCCACTGGAGAGAGCATTGGTCTGTTCGGCCACTTCGGAGGTCCGTTCGTGTGACGATACTGCTGGATACTCGAAGATACTTGATTCAGCATCACCGGTTTCGATCGATACCCTACGGCCAGAAGGAGAGTTGGTCGGCGGTTCTAAGCAAGCTGCTGGGCTTGGAGATTGAAGTGCAGAGAATGCTCCTAAGGTGGAACTAAAGCCACTTCCAACAAATCTGAGGTATAGTTTTCTTGGTCCTAATTCTACATACCCAGTCATTGTTAACGCTTCTTTGAACAACGCAGAGATTGCCTTATTGCTGAACAAGCTGCGCAAGTATCGCAAAGCTCTTGGCTATTCTCTTGATGACATTTTAGGTATAGCACCAGACTTGTGCATGCATCGGATTCACCTGGAGGATGAATCAAAGTCTTCGATTGAGTGTCAGAGGAGGCTGAATCCGAACCTGAAGGAGGTGGTCAAGAAGGAAGTGATGAAGCTGTTGGAAGCACGGATTATCTATGTCATCTCAGATAGTCCAGTTCACGTTGTGCCTAAGAAAGGAGGCATAAATGTGGTGAAGAACGAGAAGGACGAGCTGATCCCTACAAGGACAATCACTGGTCACAGGATGTGCATTGATTACAGGAAGCTGAATGCGGCTACAAGGAAGGATCACTTCCCGTTGCCATTCATTGACCAGATGCTGGAGAGTTTAGCGAGTCACCCATACTACTGTTTTCTCGATGGGTACTCAGGCTTTTTCCAGATTCCTATACATCCAGAGGACCAGGGAAAGACGACTTTTACATGTCCCTATGGCACATTCACCTACAGAAGAATGCCATTTGGATTATGTAACGCTCCAGCGACCTTTCAGCGTTGCATGATGTCGATTTTCACAGACATGACTGAGGAGTTTATGGAGGTGTTCATGGATGACTTTTCAGTGTATGGATCGTCTTTCAAGGATTGTCTGGATAACTTGTGCAAGGTACTTCAAAGATGCGAGGAGAAGCACTTGGTTCTTAATTGGGAGAAGTGCCACTTCATGGTACAAGATGGCATTGTTCTTGGGCACAAGGTTTCTAAGGCAGGGATCGAAGTTGACAGAGCTAAGATTCAAGTCATGACGAGCCTGCACCCTCCACGATCTGTTCCTGAGATACGAAGATTCTTTGGTCATGCTGGGTTTTACAGGAGGTTCATCAAGCATTTCTCTAAGCTTGCACGCCCACTCACAACCCTGTTATGTAAGGAAGTCAAGTTTGATTTCACATCTGATTGCCTTGCAGCCTTCGAGGAGATTAAGAAGGCATTGGTGAGTGCTCCTATTGTCCAACCACCTGATTGGAGTTTGCCTTTTGAGGTTATGTGCGATGCAAGTGATTTTGCTGTTGGAGCTGTGTTGGGCCAGAGGAATGACAAGAAGCTCCATGCTATGTATTATGCCAGCAGGACGTTGGATGATGCTCAGCGAAATTACAGCACCACTGAGAAGGAGTTGCTTGCAGTTGTTTTCTCTTTTGAGAAATTTTGGTCCTACTTGATTGGGAGCAAGGTTATTGTTCACACAGACCATGCTGCTCTCAAATACCTGCTGAAGAACAAGGACCTCAAGCCTCGTCTATGCCGATGGGTTCTTTTGCTACAAGGGTTCGACATCGAGATCAAAGACAAGAGAGGAGTTGAGAATGGCGTTGCTGACCACTTATCGCGATTAAAGGTCGATGAAGTCATCCCTATTGATGATTGCTTGCCAGAGGAGGGTATTTACCTCATTGAAACTCAACTTCAAGACCTTTGTCCCGAAAATCTGCAATTTTCACGAATGCAAACTTTCGGTATCGATCGATACTCACCTAGTGTCGATCGATACCCGTCGCGATTTGGACCTGTTTTGTTTGCATAGCACTTAAACTCCTATGATGTCTATCTAGCTGCTGTCTCTAGTGCTGCACGTCCATGGTACGCAGACATTGCCAACTACCTTGCTGTAGAGACTGAGCCAAAGTATCCCACAAAGTATGCAAGGAAGAAATTTATGCGCGAGATGAGGAGGTTCTTCTGGGATGAGCCTTACCTATACAAGCACTGCTCAGATGGTATCTACAGAAGATGCGCTGCAGAGTCTGAGGTACCAGCGATTCTTTTTCACTGCCATGGTTCTGAGTATGTTGGTCACTTTGCTACTTTCAAGACGGTGTCCAAGATTCTTCAAGCAGGCTTCTGGTGGCCTACTATGTTCAAGGATGATCATGCCTATATCTCACAGTGTAATGTATGTCAGAGGAGAGGGAAGATCAGCAAGAGACATGAGATGCCACAAAATTTCATCCTTGAGGTTGAAGTTTTCGATTGATGGGGCATCGATTTTATGGGTCCCTTTCCCTCATCATACGAGAACAGGTACATCCTGGTTGCTGTGGACTATGTGTCCAAATGGTTGGAGGCGATTGCTAGAAGAACCAATGATTCTGCGGTGGTCGTTAAGCTGTTTAAGACCATCATCTTCCCTCGATTTGGAGTACCTCTAATTGTGATAAGTGATGGTGGTTCTCACTTTATCAACAAAATTTTCGAGAGGTTGCTGAAGAAGTATGGTGTAAATCATCGCGTGACTACTCCATATCACCCTTAGACCAGTGGGCAAGTCGAGGTCTCCAACAGGCAAATCAAGGAAATTTTGGAGAAGACAGTAGGTGCTTCTAGGAAGGATTGGTCTAAGAAGCTGGATGACGCGCTATGGGCGTATAGGACTGCTTTCAAGACACCGCTGGGCATTACACCATTTCACTTGCTGTATGGCAAAGCGTGTCACCTTCTAGTGGAGATTGAGCACAAGGCAGCGTGGGCGACGAAGTTGCTGAATTTTGACATCAAGCCTGCTGCAGAGAGGAGATTGATTCAGCTGAACGAGTTGGATGAGATTAGGCACCACACTTACGAGAACTCCAAGCTTTACAAGGAGAGGACTAAGGCCTACCATGATAAGAAGATCATCTCCAGACATTTCGAGCCGAATGACCAGGTACTTATGTATAACTCTCGTTTGCAATTGTTTCCTGGTAAACTGCGTTCTCGTTGGTCAGGTCTTTTCACAGTTAAGGAGGTCAGACCACATGGTGCCATCTTGCTGATTAGTCATACAAGAGATGAGTTTACTGTCAATGGACAGCGGGTGAAACACTATTGGGCGAAAGCCGAGATTTCAGCAGGGCAGATAATGCCTCTGGATGATGCACCCAATTCCTGAATGGCGTTACAGTCAAGCTAATGACGTTAAACGAGCGCTTGGTGGGAGGCAACCCACTGGTGAGTCTATATATATAAGCATTTTTCTTTTATTTTTTGTTTTGTGTCAGGATGAACAAGGAGCAGACTCGAAATCGCCCGAGTGTCGATCGATGCCCATCAGTATCGGTCGATGCCCTACGCGATTGAGAAAGGTTCATGTCGACTTAAGCCTAGTATCGATCGATACCAGGCCGTGTGTCGGTCGACACCAGACATTCCAGCACGGTAACTTCTTGTTTCTCTTCGTTCTATTCTGTTCTTTTGTTTTAACTTAGCTACTTTAGACTAGATAACACTGGGGACAGTGTTGTTCAAGTCTGGGGGAGGTGTCTGCTGACATTGTGTTTGTTTTTCTTAGAGTCAGTTGTTTTATCGAGTCAAAAACGTTTTATTGAGTCAAAACTTATTGGAGATGATGATCCTATGCTTGAATTGTTGTTTTGATTTTGTTTTTAAGTGACCAGTGTTGCAGGATCAGCTCTAGATCGACTAATGAAAAATCCAAGGACTGACCAGTTGACTAGAAAACATCCATGTCTCCAGCAGAGTTCTTCTGAAGCCTGAGCCAAATTTTTGCACTTCATCGATGTGGTTAGTGTTTACAGAGTTTGATTCATCATTCATGTCTGACAAAGGAACCCATATGTTAAAGTAATGGTATCTCTCTCCCCTGTTATAAGTTGATAAATAAGAGCATAAAATATGAAATGATTTTCTTCTGAGTAGAGGGCTAGGAAAATTTCCAGCGATCTCATTATCCTACTTAAGAGGGAATGATCACACAAAGGTTGAAAGCGAGGTTAGAAAAATTTCCCGTGATACTACTATTCGCCTAAACCTTTGATACATAGAGAGGAAAGAAATGGGGATTCGGTGGCAAACACCATCAATACTCGCGTTTCGGACCTTGATATGTATATGCAGATCTAAAAAAAAAAAGAGAACATAATAAGAAATAAGTCTGGGGGAGAGAAATTTATACAAAAAGTGTGAAAAGGGGGGTTCCTTGTCATGATATTGTATAGTAAAAAATCTAGAAGGTTCTTGAACATTGGTTGCAGCGATGAAACTGGTGATGAGGGCTTTATTTAAACAATGCTGCGAGATAATGTGTGGAGTCTGGAAAAGCTGCGATTGTCTACGGAGAAGTACATGGTGGTTAGATCAAAAGCTGGTTAGGTGATATTTGGGTGCTTGGGAAAAGGATCTCTGCGATGGTTCCTGAACAGGTGAGTCTCCGCGTTTTCAAACCTCTGTCTCTGGTTTAGTTTTCTATTTTGCTTGAGGGCAAGCAAAGGCTAAGTCTGGGGGAGTTGATATATCATGGTTCTTACCCCTTTTAGGCCATGATATAAGTCCGTTTTATATAGTCTTTCTTCTATTTCGTAGTGTTTTAGATTCTTTTACAGGCCTTAGCACGTTTGGAGCATAATGAAGAGTTGAAGAATTACAACTTGGTCCAGAAGTCTTTAATATTTACAAGAAGTCCCAAAACGTGATATAGGTTATTTATAGGGATTTTACAGCCACTTTGTTGGCTACACTTATTTTATTCTGGATTTGTGATAGAGCTTTTGAAGGGAGACAAGTCTGATACTCTGTTCATCGAGAGAAGATTTCGAACCCTTTTGTTACTCTTTCTTATTTTCTATTGAGTATTTATTCAAATATGTTTATTGATTCAATTTCCATGTCTGAGTATATCTCTGATTAGGTTTAGGGATTCTCATAAGGGATTTCTTTGAATGCTAGGTTGATTAGTTATTTAGGGTTCACAATCTGAATTAGTTCTTCGCCTTAGGTTGTTCTCAAAGCTAATTCTGGATTGATCACCTAGAACTTAGATTTTAGGATAATTGATTAGGCACGACAGTACGATTAATTACATGATAGAACTTAGGGTGAGCAAATTAATTATTCGCAAAGAGATTTGGTTTAATTGATTTGTGAGCATATCAAACTTGGGATTCTGAAGTTTAGATTTAGATAGTTTTCGCAACGACAGTTGGTTGATTATACTTTAGTGATTTGAGTTCGAGAACCGTGCGTAACCTGAACCCTAATTAGTTAGTTTATTTTGCATTCATTTATTTCCTGAGAAATATCCATGAACCTATCTTTTTCCCATTGAATTATAACTCGTTTATTGCTTACTGCTTTTTGTTTAATCTGAATAGCTTAGCTTGATTTGATAACTATACAATCTATTGTGCGATTTCTTTGAGTTCTTGTGTTCGACCCCTGATATACTGCAGCAACTGCTTTAGTACTGTTTAGGGTATTAATTTGAGCATATCAGCTGTTCATCCTGCTGAAAAGGATGAAGTGGAATATGTTAACCACATTGATGGAGTTGTATTTCAGGATCAAAGGTATCAACGTCCACCCACACCACCCAACACTTCTGAGAGCAAGATGGAATTTATGCTTGAACAGATTCTTCAAGGACAGCAGAAGATGACAGTGCCCCTCAATGGGAAGATGGACGCTATGTACACAAATCTGAATGGAAAAATTGAGTCTCTCAGTATTCATCAGAAGATGCTGGAAACTCAAATAGCAGAGATTATCGTCAATCTGGCCGAGGATGACGATGATATTTCGAACACCACTCCTGTGTCGACCAATACTCCCTTGTATCGATCAACACACATCCAAAGTTCTGCCAGCGATGATTCCAGAGCGAAAGCATCGATCGACACCACCGAGTATCGATCGACACCACCGAGTATCGATCGACACCAGTCCAAATCCTTTCTCGAGACGTGTCAGAACCCCGAGTATCGATCGATACCTTACCTGGTGTCGGTCGATACCACTTGCAGACTAAGCCATAAATTGTGAAGACACCTGATTTGATTGAAGAAAGGTTTTACAAACCTAAGGTGCCATACCCCATAGCACCCAGACACCTCAGAGACCCCATTTCTCCAAAGCAGTTGCTTGGCTTTGAGAAGATGGTACGAAGGATTCCCCACACGCTGACTTTTGAAGAAGCTCTAGAGTGCCGCCCTCTGATAAGTAACTTCCAAGATTGCAGAGAAATTGAGGAAGAAATTAAGGCACTCTTCATCAAGGCAAAAATCAAGTCACTACCGCTGAGGCAATTGACTAAGAGGGAATACCCATGAATATTCTCCGTTCCATGATCCATCTCTGGAGTTGAATTCAAATAATCTCTCGTTGACTCAGGGGCTAGCGTCAATGTCATGTCAAGGGCAATTGCAGAGAGATTGGGAGCTGATATTCGACCGCCCAAGTCATCTATCACATTCGCGAATTGTTCCACCTCACTTCCATATGGTACAATCCCTGATTTGCTGGTTAACGTAGGAGATTGTCTGGTTCCTGCTGATTTTCAGGTTGTGGAGATGAGTGCACAATCTCATACGCAGTTGATTATTGGAAGACCGTTCATGGCTACGGTTGGTGCCATTATGGAGACACCCAGCAAGAGAATCTCATTCTCATATATTGACAAGGAGGTGTACTACGAAACACTTACTACTAGAGGAACTCCCACATGTGTCTCTTGCATCGATGTTGTTACAGGAGGGACGCTGGTAGTAGATCTTTTGGAAGAACCTCCTCACGAGCCAACTGTCATAGACCTTCTCGATAGTCCTTCTGTCATCACCAGGACATACGTCAAAACATCTAAGGCAAAGACGAAGGTGAAGAGTAAAGGAGTGAAGGGTGCTGCTTCTATGACTTTAATCCCTCAGAAGTGCGATGGAGATTCAATTGAATATAAAGTGAAGTGCAAAGGAACTTCGAAACCATTCTCTAAAACTAGAGTTATTCTCACTTCAGAGCTGAAAGAGAAAGGACAGGAGTTTGTGGAGAGCATGATGAGCAGAACTCTGAAGCTGGCGATGTCTAATTGTGGAGCTTGTTTCGGCGCAAATTCTCACTCTTCTCCTGACTGATCATCCGTAAAGTCAAGCTCGTGACGTAAAACAAGCGCTTGGTGGGAGGCAACCCACTGGTGAGTCTGTACATAAGTCTTTTATTTTTGTTTTTGTTTTTATTTTTAGTTTTGTGTCTTGCGTCTTAACGTGAAGCAGATTTAGAGGAGTATCGATCGACACTACGCTGAGAAAAAGCAGGAATTGGCCAACAAGTGTCGACCGATACTATCTGGTGTCGCTCGACACCGTGCGGGCAGGTAAGTTTTCTTTTAAAACCCTCGGGTTTTTCTCTCTCTTTTTTCTTCTCCATCGATCGATACCGCCTTCTTCTTCCTCTCAAATCGCATCTCTCTCGTTTCTTCACCAATTTTGGTGATTCAAGTGCCTAGATTCATTAGATTTTCATCCTCTATCTCTTTCTAGCATTTTTTTATTCAATCAGGAAAGGTATGTACTCAAAATTCCACATTTTCAGTCCGATTTTTAGGTTTGAGGTTTGTGAGATTATACTCCTTAGCACTTGTTTTTCTTGACAAAGGTCATTTGCTGAAATACTCTATAGTATTTTCGCACCTTACCTTATATTCAATTACCTTTAGTTTTAACTCTTGGATGATTTGGATTGTGGAACTCGATGAACTGGAATTGGCCAGGGTGTCGATCGATACCCTCTGGTGTCGATCGATACCATTCGTGTCTGCTGATCAGAATTTGCTGTGATTTGCTGAGATGTGTTGGATTTATGCTGTTTCTTTCTGTCTTTGTTTGCAGATGGCATCTAGGTCAAAGAGAGCACGCAGTTCATACACATCCAGTTCTAATCCATTTGCCCATGATGTTCCTGTGGCCCCACGCAGAGGTCCTTGGCCTAAGTTGAACGGGAAGGCCAGGATCCCTTGTCATCGCGATTGGAATGGAACGGAGAAGGAGATTGCGATGAGTGATGACTACACCTCACTACAAGAAATATGGGTTTTTATAGCAGGTCAGTATAGCGTTTTTTTCAATTATGCTATATGGTTGACATACCTCTGGTTTTTACATAGCGTTTGTATATTTGTAAACGCTATTATAAAGTGGTAGAAATTAAAATCAGAGTCACGCGTCTCGTTTTAAGATGTAACCCACATGTTTAATAGCAAAACCATAATTGAAAACGCTATTGAAGTCTTAGGCGGTAAACAAAAAATTAAGTACCGCGACACTTAGAAAAAATTAGGCTCCAAAGAAAAAAACCCCAACCTTATTTTCGTGTTCTTCCCTCTCTTCCCTCTTTGTCTCCAATTTTGCTCGATTCTCACAATCAACGCGTTTTCCCACTCTCTCCCTCAGAAATTCCAGTTTCAATACCTAATCTATTTCCCGATTTTGCTCTAATTTCTCACTCTTCGAACCCTAATCCTCTCATTTTCTCTCTTCTCTCTTCGCCCTCTCTCGCTAATAGGTGACGAGAAACCCATTTTCCGGTGCTCAGAAACCCAGATCCCGGTGTTCAGAAACCCAGTTTCCGGTGACGATTCAGAAACTCCGAGGAAGAAGAAGAAACGTTACCATCGTCACACTCCTATTCGATTTCGGCGGCTTCGTCACCGCAAATCTCTCCTCCGGTCATAATTGAAAGCTCTGTAGCCTCGATTTTGCTCTGGAAACGGTGTTTTTGAGCTAGGTCAGGCTCGTTAGACATTTCTACTATGTCGACTCCTGAGCTTCTGTAATTTCTCCTCTTTGCCTCATGAGCTGGTGGTGTCTCCGTCGTTCTCCTCCAGCTGCATTCACGAAGAAGAATCCCACTACAGGTAAAGAATTTTCAGATTTATGAAGTTAAGAACACTAAAATCGATTTTTCTTTCTCATTATGTTCTAGATCTGAAGCTAAGAACCCTAAATTACTTTTAGTTTCATCTTACTATAGAAGGAATCGAAGCTCTAGAGATTTTAATGAGGACTTAACACGAATATAAGGAAGAGATCGAATCAATCTGCTTCACCATTTTTAGGTCATCTCCAACCTTTATTCTCGAGTTATGGTTCATATGGGCCTTAAAGATGTTTTTACGCATTATAAATCTAGACATTCGTGTTATTGCTTTGCAGGTAGAGCTTGTTGCAACACTAGGACTCTGAAAACCAATCCGCAGAACCGTATACAGATTGATTGTTGTTGTGATTGTGTGAGATTTACAAGTTGTATGAGCTAGTTTCTTTGGTAGTTTGATTGGTTTAAATGTTGAATGTGAATGTGTTTGTTTGGTGCTTGTTTGATTGTTATGGTTTTGCAAAACGAATCTGCGTTGAGTTGAGTATCATCATCGTGTTTATATCTTTTTTTTTTTTTAAGAATCAGGGTTTTAGGTCGTTGGCTTGTTGTGGTATAATCTTCTCCTTTTGAAATCAAAACAGCTGAAAAGAGAGTTGTTGCTGGTAGTGGCCCTGACCAATTCAACGTTGCTTCTTACATGTCTATTAACACTTAGTTGTGACCACCGCGTAATAGATGGTACACGATTACCTGCATTCATATCATCATCATCTCATGGAGAACGTCTAATAGTAAGTTGTCCTTGTGCACGTGTGATTGGAGCTGAATGGTTGAGAGCATTCAAGGGCTACATCCTTTTAGATTGCAATAACTCTGGATAAACTCATTTTCCTCTGATTCTTTCTAAGCCTCTCTTGCTCTGCAACTTTATAAACTCAATAATGTGTATTTAATTATCTTCTAGCTAAGTACTTGAATCTTTATGTCAAATCATATTTCATTTTATAGTAAGAAATAATATTGTTGTGGTTTGTTATATAAGGCATTTATAAAAAATATTTAAATACTATACCACATAAAAATTATAAAATTAAACAATACACAAGATATATCCACAAAATATAAAACAAACAAAATTTAAAAAAAAACAAACGAATTCTTTTTTATATAAAAATAAAGCAAACATATTTTTATATAAAAATAAAAAAATTAGAAAAAAACGAATTCAAGTTTACATTTTAGGATATATATAGGGTTTAGGGTTTGAAATGAAATTTACAATCTTACAAACATTTGATTTAGTGTTTAGGGTATTGGAGGGTTAGGATTATGGTATTGAAGGGTAAGGGTTTATGATTCAACACTTGCAATATATTATTTTCTATTTACAAACAATATAATTTATTGTTTCATATCAAAGATACAGTAAGTATAAAATATTTATTTAACAAAACAAATGTTACAAATTAAACATACAAAGTATCTAAATTTTACTAAATATTTCATCTATCTATAGTATCACATAACTTTTTCTATATATATATATATATATATATATGTTTCCGTATATATAATAATTAAATTATTGGTTTAGAGTTTTAAAATCATGATTTAGGGTTAAGAAAAATGACTAGATTATATTTTAGGGTTTAGAGTTTGGAGTTTATGTTTAAGATTCAAGGTATATGGTTTGAGGTTTAGGTTAAGGTTTGGGGTTAACAATACACAACACATAATTCAAAATACAAAATAGAACATAAGAAATTTTGAGTTTGATTGTGTATATGGTTTAGGGTTTGAAATATAATTTTGTTGAATTTGATTTACTCTTATTGATCATGTATACCACATGAGATTTATTGTATAAGGTTTAGGGTTAGTGTATATGGTTTAGAGTTTTTCATTTAGTGTATAAACAAAAGAATTCTTGAGTTTGATTTAGTGTATAACGTTCATGATTTGATTTAGTGTTTAGGGTATGAAATATAATTTCTACTAATATAGTTTTTGTTTTTTTTTAAACTCTAAAATTTTATATTATTAAAAAAAAAATTATCATAAATTCATTAATATAAAATATTTTTCCATTAATAATGTATTTTTTACATTTTGTTAATAATAGCTTGAAAAACAAATAAATCTTTAATAGATGAGAGCCAATAAGAAAATATCAATCAGATCGATGACGTGGCATAATCTCACTCCTTCCGTCCTATGACTCGCTCAATCCTCTTCATCTCCTTCTACTCTTCTATCAGCCGCAACTCCACATGACATAGACGAACTGTTAGGGTTTGGTTGATTTCGAGACAGAGGCAACAACGCGCATACTGGCGAGCAACAATGGCGGCGGCGACGGGGTCTGAGAACAGTGGCGGCGTGTCTCCTTCCTGTCCTTCTTTCTCGCGGTTCCTCTCGGGCAAGCTTTCTCTCCTTCTCTCTCCCGATCTCTTCTGGCGCCGCGAAGCTCTCTCTCTCAATTTCATATTCTTAACCGAAATCCTTGTGTTTTTGCAGTTTGATTGTGGGATTCATCCTGCGTACTCGGGATTGATCCTTCCACCGTTGATGTCCTCTTGATTACTCGGTATGTTTACTTCTTCTTGCTCTTTGGCTAATGATACCCACTAATTGATTCTTGTCCTGATTTGATTAGAATGATAATTTGAAGCTGAATTTAGCGTATTATAAGAAAACAAAGGCATGGTGTGTAGAGGAAACATGTCTTGGATTTGGAATCTTTTGAAACTTGTTGTCTACAAGTTTGTTTTTTTTTTGTTCTTTTTGGTGAGAGGTTTCTTGGTTTAAGATAACAAACTACGGGTTGATGCTTTTCGTTGCAGTTTTCACGTGGATCATGCAGCATCCCTACCTTATTTTCTGGAGAAGGTTTGTTTCTCTTACGGAATGATTTGGTTTATGAATGCATTTTTAACAATTAGCTGGAACTAACCCAGGTTAGTAATCTTTGATTAGACAACATTCAAAGGGCGAATTTTCATGACACATGCCACAAAGGCTATCTACAAGTTGCTACTTACAGATTATGTGAAAGTTAGCAAAGTGTCAGTGGAAGACATGCGGTTCGATGGACAAGACATCATCAAATCCATGGTAAAATTGAGTTGTGTATCGCAATTCGCTTCTTATTACAACTTGTTCTTGCTTTTTGTTTAACCTATTATTTTGCATTGGAAATGTTGTTTCTGTCATGTACGCATGATGTAAGGTCAGGATATTGTTTCATTGCTTGGTTACACAGATCTTGATGAAGCTCCCAATGGGGATCTTCCTGATGGTGGCTACACATTGGTTGCAGTTGTTGGAATCAAGGATCCAGTTCGCTCCGGTGTTAGAGAAGCTGTTCAGACTTGTCAAGCTGTTGGAATCACTGTTCTTATGGTCACTTGTGATAACATAAGCACGGCCAAAGCTCTTGCAAAGGAATGTGGAATACTTCCAGCATGAGGTGTAGCTATAGAAGGTTCAGAATTCCGTAATCTGCCTCCACATGAGTTTTGAAATTTACTTTGTAATTTGTAATTTTGTATTATGTATCATGTTGCATATAAAATATAATAAAATATGGCTATTTCTTTTTAATGTCTTTTTTAATCGATTTTTTTTTATTGTCTAATTATTCAAATAAATAATAAATATTAATTTAAAATATAATATTTAGTAAAACAATTATGGGAACAAATTGCAGAAATCATTACATATATCGACTGCTATAGTAAAATTAGAGAAATGCTATGAATAAAATATTCAATAACGAAAAACAATTGGTATTGTAAAATATATGATTGCATCGAAAAAACCGCTATATTAGATGAAGATATGATAACAATGCCAAAAACCGCTATCTAAAGTGTTCGACCTACGATGACGGGCGCTGTCAGAGCGTTTTAGGAAACGCTATGGTAGTTGAATCATAGCATTTAACAGCCGCTATTAATACCCATATTTCTTGTAGTGCCTATAGACCCATCTTGGAGGAATGGGATTATTATGACATGCTGCACTATAACGCGTGGTTGAGAGTTGTTATAGAACCTACTCGGTTTGTTGACGGGGTCTCCATGCGTCGTTTGGGCCTTGACACAGAGCTGGCCCGTATGCTTGCGAAGATCGGTCTTGTCCGGATGGCCACTCAGCAGTATGATCTTTACCCGGACTTGGTTCGTCAGTTCATGGCGACAGTTCGAGTTTACTACCAGGTTGAGGTTCTCCGAGATGCACATGAGGGTACTCTGACTTTCATGGTTTGTGGAGTGAGGTACTGGTTACCACTCCCTGATCTTTGTGACATCTACAGTTTTCCGCGGGATTGTAGGAGAGTTGCTCTTCCGGCGCATCATCCTGACATGCAGACATTTTGGGAGCATTTCGGGAATGGTGATTATTACTCTAAGGAGTCCCCTCAGATGGATATACGACACCCGGTCCTGCGCTGTTTGGTTAGGATCCTGAGCACCACTCTTTTGTGCACGATGGAACCGAACTAGATGAGGGTGTCCGAGCTTCTACTTCTGTGTCTGGCTATCAGAGACATTATTCCTGAGGAGGATTTCACATGGCATGAGCTTACAGAGGTCAACCTTGGCGCTGTATTTGCGCATCATTTGGTCTCTTTGAAGACCAAACCATTCACTCCTATCTTCCAGCACCTCGGGATCAGTACTACGAGCTGCTCGATAGTCACTACGCGTCGGTTTATGGATGAGAGCCATCTAAAGAACCTTAAGTGGTTGAAGCCCGAGAGGCGTTGGTTCTTCACTACATCTGCTGGTGATTTTTTGGTGTCGCTCCCTAACGACGAGCTGACATACATTCTCGAGGATCCTTCTCAGCTTCGTTTCGAGCCTCCTCCGCACATGTTGATTCGAGCACCAGCGACTAGACGACGAGCTCCTGCGCCCTCACCTGCTGCTGCTGACATTCCATCTACTTCACGCCAGGGAGGACGAGCCCAGCGATCGCGAGTAGCGACTTCCTCTATCCCTGCACCATCATTTCCTTCTCCTTCGGAACTTCCGATGGAGCCAGCTGCCTTTCAGAGGGTGATGATAGAGAGTATGCAGAGCATCTGGACTGCTATTTCTCGTTGCCGCTGCATGACCGACACAGACGCTGTTCCTTTGTCTCAGCTTGGAACCTCGCAGACTCTGGTTGATCCTTCTCCCGTTGATGATCCTGATGCTAATGTCGATTCCGAGGCGACAGAGGATTAGTCTTCTTCTGTTTTCAAGTTTGGTTTTCTTTTGTTTTTATTTTCTTCTTTTTATTTTTCGTTTGTGTTGAACTTAAGTCAGCTTTATTTTTGCATTTGAACCCATGGATTTATGCTTGATTATCTTGTTGCTACTAACCTGTTTTTGAGTGTTCCTAACAGTGCTAACTTCTAACACTTTGGATCACTTTCCCTGGTTTAAGCAACTCGATACCATTGATTTGAAATCAGTGTGTCGACATACGATTGGTGTCGATCGATACCAGTCTATATCAATCGACACTCATTACCTTCACATGTAAGATTTTTCGATTTTCACAATCCACTTGGTTCATTTGTTTTCTTTCACCAACCTTAGGCTAGATAACACTGGGGACAATGTTGTTCAACTCTGGGGGAGGTAGTTGTTGACATTGTTTTTTTTCTTCTTAGAATCAGTTGTTTTTGAGTCAAAATTTGTTTTATTGAGTCAAAATTTGTTGGAGACTGTTATCTTTTTCTTAACTCTATTGTTCTGACTTTGCTTCTAAGTGACCATTGTTACAGAATCAGTTACAGATCGACTAATGAAAAATCCAAAGGCTGACCGGTTAACTAGAAGACACCCATGTTTCCTGCAGAGTTCTTTAAAGCCTGACCCAAATTGTTGCACTTCATCGATATGGTTAGTATCCATAGAGCTTGATTCATCATTCGTAACCCACAGGTTTAAAGTAATGGTATCTCTCTCCCCTGTTACAAGTTAATAAATAAGAGCATAAAAGATGAGATTATTTTCTCCTGAGTAGAGGGTTATGAATGTTTCCAACAATCCCATTATTCTACTTGGTGAGGAATGATCACACAGAGGATTGGAAGCGAGGTTAGGATTTTCCTATGATGTCATTATTCGCCTACGCCTTTGATACGTTGAGAGGGAAGAACCGGGGATTCGGTGACAAACACCATCAATACTCGCGTCTCATACCTTGATGTGTATATTCAGATCTAAAAAAAAACAAAATAAGAAATAAGTCTGGGGGAGAGAAATTGATACAAAAAGTGTGAAAAAGGGTGGTTCCTTGTCATTATATTGTATGAGAAAGAATCTAGAAGGTTCTTAGTATTAATCACAGCGATGAATCTGGCGAGGAAGGCTTGATTGAACGATGCTGTGAAATAATGAGTGTAGCCTGGGAAGGTGCGAATGTCTATGGATAAGTACATGGTGGTTATATTTGAAACTGGTTAGGTGATATGTGGAGCACTAAGAAAAATGGTCATTGCGATGTTTCATGAACAGGTGAGTCTCTATGTTTTCAAACCTCTTTCTCTGGTTTAGTCTTCTATTTGCTTGAGGGCAAGTAAAGGCTAAGTTTGGGGGAGTTGATATATCATGGTTTTTACCCCTTTTAAACCATGATATAGGTCCGTTCTATAGAGTCTTTCTACTATTTTGTAGTGTTTAAAGTCTTTTACAGGTTTTAGCACGCTTGGAGCATAATTGGAGATATTGGAGCTTTCTAGAGCATTTTGGAGCGAAGCAGACGTTCGTGTAGCTGAGTACCCGATTTAAAGTCTGAGTGTCGATCGATACTCATCGAAACAGACACGACCCGCGACTTTAATGAATAGTTAAAGAATTGCAATTTGATCCAGAAGACTTTAATAATTACAAAAAGCCTCAGAACGTGTTTTAGCATTATATTTAGGTTTTTCAGCTACTTTGTGTCTACATATTTTAGTCGTTAATAAGCGACTGAATTGACACTTAAAATATTGGTCGTTTATTAACGACTATATAGTGACTACGTTATTTTTGCGACTCTTTTCAGACTCACCCAGGAGTCGTATTATCGAGACTAATTAAGGACGGTATTTTAGTCGTAGATTTGTGACTGACTCAGGAGTCGTTTTATCGAGACTAATTAAGGACGGTATTGTAGTCGTAGATTTGCGACTGTTTTCAGATGGTCTTAAAGTGGTCGCAAATTTTTGCGACTGATTAAAGACTACTTGTTAACAAGTCAGTCGCAAAAGCGTCGCGTATTAGCAACCAATTTTCCACTCTTTTTGTTCTTGTCTTGTTGGTCGCAAATCAGGCTTGTCATGTTTGTCGAAGATCAATCCTGTAAATTGAAATCCAGAATCTAAAAAAACTAAAATCAAAAAAATCATTCAAACAAAGGTTTTTTTATACAAAAAACTTACAATATACAAAACAAAACATTGATGATTCAACAAACAAAGCTACAAATGTTTGCATCGTTTACAAACAAAAAACAAAGCTAAGAGGGAGAGATTGAAGAACCGTTTGTGCGTGGTCTGATGGTTCCTGCGGAGGCTGGTACAGAGGCTGGTGTGGTGGTTGCTGCGGTGGCTGGGTTGGCTACTTGAGAAGCCACAAACGATGCAAACGCGGGATCATTTTTCTTGAGGTACGCCTCCAAGCTTGAAATCCGAGATTGAGCAAGTCGTTGCTCCTCATCACGTCGAGCATTTTCCGCTTCTTGTTCAGCGATCTTCTGATTTGCAGCTTGAAGTTGGCTTTGCATCTCTAAAATCGATGATGAAGAGCTTGAATAACTTTCTTTGCTTTTCCCGTTGTTGAACAACTCGCCAAGCTCGCCAAGTCCAAAAGCATTTCCTTTCTCATCTGTTTCAGTAGACTTGGAAAACAAAACACAAAAACAGAAAATGAATCACAACCAATTCAATCACTCAATCATCAGTAGAACCAATTCAGGCAAAAAAAATGAACAGAATGAAAGAATTCAAGTTTTGTTTGCTGAAAAACAGTTTACAATGCAAACTCAAAACCTCATGGAAACTCAATGCAAACTCAAAAAAACAGACAGACCACAATATACACAGCAACAAACATAACCAATGCAAACTCAAAACCTCATGGAAACTAAAAAAAAAATAGTATACATCATCTAACATAACCATCGACCAAAAAAAACAAAACTCAAAACCAGAAAACAGAAAATACCTTAAGAAAGATGTCATTCTTTTCCTCAATGGTGAGGGTGCGATGAGTAGAATGTTGAGAAGAATTCTCTGAAGTTGCAGAACCATCGACCTCCATTTGTAACATCATCTCTTCGATGTTCTTGTCATAAGTCTCAGCAACTTTTTTGGCCTTGTGATCAACAAAACTTCCATCTGCCCTTGTATGTGTTTTGATAAACACTTCCCCAAGCGAGACAGGACGCCCTAATGCTTCCTCCTATAACGATACAAAAACATATTAAAAACTGAAATGCAATATATAAAATAAACAGAAAACGCTTTACCATTTCTTGTTTAATTTGCAGGTACGATTTCTGGCCGGATACGTGCTTGTGGGGACCAAGACCGCCACGGTCAGAGTTACGACATTGTGTCGCAGTAGAGCTCCTCTCAATAGCATCCGGACTGTCCCAATGAGCCCACATTTCAGCCCAAAGCGTCTCGCCAATCCAATGTGGTCTCTCACCTTTGTGTTTAGCTTGACTAACGATACATTTCATCCGTTTTTTGGCTCTCTTCAAGAAGCCTGCTTTGACCAGATCGGTAATCCCGCTATCCCAATTGTACTTCCGCTACAGAATACAGTAATGGTAAGTATCATTTTATATGTCACTTACAATGAAAACTATATAAAGACTCTTACCGCAAATGTTCTGAAGTATCTCTCTTGAATGTCTATAGGGGTTTGGCGCCAGCTATAGTACGGGCCATCAAACTTCCTCCGAAATATGCCAGCAATGACTCGAGATAGTTTTCCTTTGTCTCGGTTAAACCTGTTAAATGAAAATCCACAAACAAAAAGCAGATTGTTTATTCATAAACAAATACACAATTCACACTTAGCTATAGTATTTTACATGTACCAGATTATTAAGAACTTTGAATTAGCTCACTAAACTAATGAGACATGAACTGTTAACACTCATAATAGAATGAAAACACAAACTGCAGTTTTTTTGTAAAATGATTTTGAACTATCAGACTCCATAGACTCGATCCAACAACAAACTGAAGCAGTACTTGAAGATCTATCACACCAAAAACTCGACCTAACACAACTGAAGAGACAGAAACAACAACACATTGAATTAAATCACTAAACCAGATTGGTTAAGAGACACGGAGAGACCTAGACTTCCATCTAAATCAGCGGATTCAATAATCTGAGTTGAGCCAATACTGATTCAAACCAGCAACTATCTATCAATCCAAGCAATACTATTTATTTCAATGAAAGCCTACAAATTCAAACCAGCAAAAAACATTATCAAGCAAATCAATCCAGCAACCACAAATCAATCCAGCAACCACAATTTTATCAAAGGAAGACTTTACCATGTGTTTTGAACCTCGGGAAGAGGATGGGGACTCAAAACTGTTAGATGTTCTCGGCCAGGAAGGGCCAACAAATCATCTAACAGTTGTTGGTAGTCCGGTTGTTGCTCTGGATCATTAGGAGGAGGAGGATTATTCGGTATCTGCTGCGGATTGAGATGCTCTAGTATCTGAAATTGCGGCAGTTGTTGTTGGGGAAACAGATAAGGATGCGATTGCTGCTGCTGAATGTGAAAAGGATGAGCTTGTGATTGGGGATTAGAGGTTTGCGGTTGTTGAATCGCGCTTTCGGCCTGTACATTGGCTACTTGCGGTTGTTGATTAGAGGTTTGCGGTTGTGTCGTCGGTGGATATTGGGCTGGAAGAGATGGTCTAGATGTCTGGGAATAGGATACTGTCGCATCAGAGGATCGGTTGGAGGCGTGAGAAGACGAGCCGTCACCGCGGCCTTTGCCATCACCGCGGCCTTTGCCGGTGCCGCGGCCTCTACTTGTCTTTCCCGTCACAGGCATTACCTTCGGAGATCGAGAGATAGATATATTCGGAGAGTGAGAGTGAGAGCGATTGAAAGAGAGGATCGGAGAGTGAGAGCGATAGAAAGAGAGGATTTTTCGGGTTTAGGAAGATAAGAGACAAAGAAGAGAAATAGTTTCATTTAGGGTTTCACGAAGCAGTCTCTAAAGAGTCGCGAAAGAGTCGCAAAATAACAAAAAGAGGGATAAATTGCCGCGTGTTATTTGACCCAAAAAAATATTAATTTTGAGTTGGTCGCAAAATGGTCACAAAATGGACACAAGTAGCGACTGTTTAGTGACTCTTCTTTAACTTATACCCTAAACCCTAAACTTTCCATCATTCTTAATAAAAATATGACTAAACAATTATTCTTTAAAGAATTCTAACACTAAACTCTCTATTTAAAGAGTAAACTAAAAAATGTTAAGTAAATTTTGAAAATTTTATATATTTCTAAATCTTTTCATATAAAACACATATGTAGTTACTACATCTAATGATAATATACAACTAAATTTTTAAAATATGGGAATTGATATGTTTTATGTATGTTATCATGAATCAGTGTATTTAGTAGTTCAAATCTATGTAAAAAGTACAAATTAACATATTTACAATTCTATATTTTGGATTTTTTTAAAAAAAATAGAGTGGAGTTGCTAAACAGTTGCTAATCAGTCACAATTTCAGATGTTGGTACGTAAGTAGTCGCAAATTAGTGGGTATTTTAAGACTATTTTGTGACTACATATTAAATTGATGAAAAATTCGCAAACTGGTCACAAAATGGTCGCAAATTGCGACTGTTTTGTGACTATTCTTAAACATATACTTTGAACCCTAAACTTCCAATCATTCTTAATAAAAATATGATGATTTTTTAATTCTTTGACTAATCCTAACTCTAAATTTCTCTATTTAAAAAGTAAACTAAGAAATGTTGAAAATTTGTAAAAAATTATATATTACTAAATCATTTCATATAAAACTTATATGTATTTACTACATGTTATGAAAATATACAACCATAAGTTTAAAAATATTAGAATTTATATGTTTTTCTCTGTTATCATGAATCAGTGTATTTATAAGTTCAAATCTATGTAAAAACGTACAAATTAACATATTTACAATTCTATATTGATGTTTTTTTGGAAAATATAGAGGGTAGTTGCTAAACAGTAGCAAAACAGTAGCAAAACAGTAGAAAATATGTCAAGCGTGGGTTGTTATATATGCAAAATTTTGAGACTCTTTTGCGACTCTAAAATAGAGTCCCAAAAGTTTGGTATACCAACTTATTTCACGTATTTTCCACGTTTTCTACCAACTTTTAGCGACCACTTTTTTCTTTAATTTTCTGTAGCAATTTGGTCGCAAATTTGCGACAACGTTTGCAACCAAATTTATCCGTCTCAAATTTGGGACTACTTTTGCGACTACATTTTTCCGTCGCAAATTTGGGACGACATTTCCTAAATAGTCGCAAATAAGCTACTCTTTTCTGACTATTAAATTGTGTCGTTAATTTGCGACTCTTTTGCTTCTAATTAACTAACAGTCGCAAAATAGTCGCAAATTCGTCTCACTTTCGTCGCAGCTGTTTGCGACCAAAAAAAGAGTCGCAAAAAGTGGTCGCAAAAACTGTGTTTTCTTGTAGTGAAACTGACTAAGAGTTGTGAGAAACCGTCAATGGAGCAACACGGTCATTGGTACCTGTGTAACACCAAGAGGTGGTAGCTCTCGTGGTCTTGCCAACTCTTCGCGAAACATATTTGTAGTATCAATACTCTTTTCAGGTTATTATGGCAAAAACATTGCAAATTGGAGCAAAAAAGCATTTTTGGACATATTCGGACCGTAAGAAGTTTGACAATGTTGGGTCGACTGGGATATCTTAGGGTATGTTTGATTCAAACACTGCCCCTCAGCTCTTAGTAACACGATTCTAGATTTTAACTCCACGAACTGAACATAATAAATAGTGTAACCTACTTTTGTACATCTTACGCACCAACAACCTATATACTCGACTAGTAGCTTTCGTCTCTGGCCGCGCCGAAGGTCATGATAATCGCGCTGGTTCTTCTTAGTTCACGGCATTCCATAAATATACTTTCATATCTTACGACGCGACACGCTCTTATAGATGAACAATATTGTTGTTTAGATTCACCACTTTTGGTGGTTCCTTAACACCTAGGAATCAACCTCTAGTTCATGACGCTAGATTCATGCATTAACAACGATCTATAAGAAAGAGCTCTAGAATTCGGCTAGAGTTCTACCTTGTGAAATCCTTATCAAACATAGAATTCCCCTTTGATAATCCCTTTAAACCCAACGATGAAACTACTTGCACATAATTGAAAGTAAATACATATTTAAATAAAAGCATGAGATGGAAGAAGAAGACTCTCGAATTTAAGAACTAGGTCCGGAGAGAACTTCTCTACCAATCTCGAAAGTAAAGAACAACAAGTAAAAAGAAAAAAACTAAGAACAAAACTAATCTAAATTGGTGTAAAAACAAGCACACGAAATTAGGGTTCATAAAACACATATTTATAGGTTTTGAGCTCTGCTTTCGTATGTCTTTAGGATTTCTCCTTGACGGGACTTGAACATGCCTTGCAAATGGGCTTTCGGGAATAAACTGGCTTGGTCGCGGGTCCATGGATTCTGGGTGCGGCGAAACACACATTGGCCAGGGGTGGGGCTCTCCTGGCCGCGGCGAACTGCCTCTTGGCCGCGGGTGGGGAGCTTCTGCCCGAGATGAAATGGGAAGTCTTCATCTTGATGTGTATTTTGATTGAACCGTTGGATCGTTCTCAAATCACTTGGAATGGAAAGGTAGCTGGTCCTTCTTGAATATCTCCAAAATTGGGATGGATCAGACGTTGAGAAGAACCTCTTGGGTAGTTGAACTTCTGACGGTTTAACTTTGAGCCAAAAATCTGGTTTTTCTCCAATATGCAATATTTTTGCCTAAAGAATCTGAAAAGAGTCTTAAAACTACAAATATGCAAAAATTGTGATAAAGACATATAAAACTGAATGAAACACTTATTAAAGTATTCTAAAATAGATAGTAAAATGGGTAAAAATACGGTGTTATCAACTCCCCCAGACTTAGACTTTTTTTTCCTCAAACAAAACAAAACAAAACCAAAGCTCGGAAAAATCAAACAAAAATCATAGGGAACCAGAAATATCGGAGACTGTCCTTCTAAACCATGACCATCGAACCACATCAATCGCAACCTAGTCTAAAAAATTCTCACCAGAAGTTTCTGTAACACTAGTCGACGGTATCCGTCATACGAAATCTAAACTTTCAAAATCCAAAATTCCGGTCAACTAGATCTCTAGATTCATTAAGCACAAATGTGAAATTCTCATTAAAATGATCAAACCAAGACAATCGATGCTAGGTATTAAAGGCATTTAGAGGTGAGGTTAAAAGTGTTTTGGGTTACCGTAATTTTACCGGAGCGTGCAAGATATTATGAAAACAGCAAGAGATGAATGACCTATTGAGAACCACAACTTCCAATCACTTCTTCTCGCGTAAAAATGTTGCACTTCCTCCTTTCTCCAAAAAACAGAAGTTTTCTGTCATTCCCCCAGACTTAGAATTTTCTATGGGCTTGGAATGACAAACTTCTTATAAACGAACCATGGATGCCTCATAAGTATTTCGACCAACCTAGACACTCTTTAGGCTCTTGTTTCCTTTCTCTTTCGTTTTTTTTTTAAAAATTATTTGAAAGGGGGAAATGCCTTTTATTGAGATAGAGTCTTAGGGGAACGGAAATTTACCATGATTTTGAGTTTTTCCAAGGCAGAACCAAGCTCTCATCTTTGTTGAATTCACCTCCACCAATTGCGTATAATCTTCGTCTCTAGTGACTGAAAATTGTGTCGTTCCTCCCTCTCCGGCGTTTTTGCACATAAGACACAAAGAGAGAATGCATGAGGTTTGAAAAATGGTGAAGGTTCGGGTGGGGTACCAACTAATGATGAGCTGGCTATTCAGGTACAACAAAGAGTGGTAAAAGGTAAAAGAACGTCATGAATGTATGATTCGTTATCTTTGCCTAAACCTTTGATGAGAAAATTAAGTCAAGTTAAAGTTCAAGTATAATAGAGCTAGTATATTTCATCCTAAAGAATTTTTACGGTCTAAATTCCTCTGGGGATTTCGCATTAACAGAAACTCTAGCTACCGCCTTGTCTAAAACCAAGTTACGAAAGAGCATGTTACTAAGAAATAGCGTAGAAGCACATTGGTCGATTGTTGTCATGGATTTATGTCATCATTCCCTCAAAACGTATTCCTACTTTATTGAAAAATTTGAAAAGATTAAAAGAAAGCTTTGAAAAATGCAAAATGTAAAGACTCATGAAAGAAAATGTGATTAGTAAGGGATGAAATGCTCCCCGAGACTTAAATCACACTGTCCCTAGTGTGAAATAAATCGAGCAAAGATGACATATCCTTCCTTCTTGGGCTTGAGCGGGACAGCATCATAGAACACATCTTTATCGATGCTAGCAAAAGAAACACGTCGATTTATCGAATCCATGATGGCTCCGACGGTTGACAAGAAAGGCCATCATAGGATTACCGGTGTATAATCAACTTTTTCCGCCTTGGCAATGTAGAAATCGACGGGGGCTATGCAATCTCCCATCCTTATTGGCATGTCATAGGCGATCCCCTTTAGTGTAGCACAAGTCTCATCAGTCATGTTGATTTACGTTCAGGTACGGTGTACATGCTTAATACCGAGGCATTTGACGGTTAATGTTGACATGATGCTAAGGTAGGCTCCATAGTCACAAAGAATGTCTTTGAACTCGACTCCGCGGATGTTGCAAGTGATGAGAAACTGACCTTGTTCTTGAATCTTATGCAGACTTCTAACAGGTTTTTCGTTCATAGCATTTGTGAAAAGATCTTCTATCTCTGAGATGGATTCTTTGCTTTCACAAAAGAAGTGACCAATCATGTGGTCCATGCAAGCTATAGCAATAGTGGTTCCTCGAGGTAGATCATGAACCACACTGTTGAATTCCTCTAACTTCTCCCAACTAATCTTGTTCGGGTATCTTTTGTGTTTCTCTGGATGAAATAGACGAATAGCATAAGACGTACCATATGGTGTTGTTGAATGCCTTCCTCTCATGAAGTAGGTACCAATGTCTTCTCTACTCTCCTTGCTGTAGCGGAAGAAAGCTTGTAGACAACCCCTTTCCCACACGTCCAGGAAAGGTATGAACATCGGGATCGATTTCACGAAGTTGTTAAATTCGATCAATCTTTCTCGGGAGATCCTTTGTTTCTTCATCTCCTCGGGTATTAGATTTTCAGGAGGTGTTGGTTCAAAGGCCGAGTAGGACTCACAGTAAGATTTTGTTGTGTCAAAGCAGTAGTAAGAGTCGATATAAGGCATATCAATCTCTCTTGGTGGGCTCCTTTGAAGTGTTGTTGAAGAAGATGATGTGGCTTTGTCATGAACTTGAATCATCTAGCAAGGTGCATGTGAATCTGGTTCCAAGTTTCTTGAAGGTTCTGTTGAAGCTTGAGTGTCCATGAAGAAGGCAGCTTGCTCGAAGGAGGATGATCGGGACACAAGAGGTCCGTAGGGGGTCGAGCAGGAGCTGTGTGTGGGTGTAGGAGGTGCACCCGTGGTGAAAGACAGGTCGGCCGCGGGTCGGGAGCATGCACCTGTGGTGAATGGTGGTTTGGCCGCGGCAAGGGGGACGCGACTGCGGTGGAGGAAATCCGTGGGGGTTTTCTTGGTTCGTCGTCTTCTTCATCTCCTTCGGTGTTTTCTTGTTCTAGGGAGCCATTTGGCTTCTCTTCTAGGTCAAGAGCAGGAACAATATGTGATGTGTCATGCTCCTCTTGATCTTTGGAAAGTTTCCCCAAACAAGTTTTGGTTGTTCTTTGAGTGTCGGATATGTGACTCACTGTAGCGTCGGTTTCTCTACCTTTGTATTCGAGTATGCTAAGGCGAGATTCGATTTATTGGAGTTCATCATCAGTTCTCTCTCTGTACCAAGAGGAAAACTCGCTAGTCTCCTTGATTTCTTGCTTTGAATCGCGAATCTCCATGGAGTTTTGAATGATGTCGTATTTTTGCTTCGTTTGCTCCTCCTCCATGGTTTTTTTCCTTTCTTTGATAGTAACATCGTCTTTTAGAGTATGTTCTTCAAAGATGATGACATGGGCAATAAGATCATCAAACTTCTTTTTGAACTCGGTGTAGATTGTGTCTATTTTCTTGTTCATAGCCGCCTCAGTCACGACTTGACAGTCGAGGTTTTGATTTAGCATAACGTTGAGTCGCTCCAAACGCATGCTAATGTTTGAGTTGTAGACGTGCTACATATCAGACTTCTAAATCCAAGAAAAAAGTTTAAAATACTCGCTTCAGATCCGAATTTTTTTGGGCTAAAATATTTATTAGTTTTTAGTCTATAATTTTTTTTGGAGCTAAACACTAAAAACTGAAGCAAAAAACTCTTATTTTGTTTAAATCCAAAGATTTGTTGGAGCAAAAATATACAATCGCCAAAAACTAAAATTAAAAACTAAATACACTACAAACAGATTTGGAACAAGGGTTGGACGAAAGAACTTACATGTTCTGGAGGTCCGACTCAGATCTGCAACAATAAGAGAAGACAAATGTGAAAAAAAATGATTAAAGACAAATATAAACAAACATTTGTGGTCGGGCTTACATTTGGTTTTGGGTGAAGAACTTCAGCTTACCGGTTCTGAAAGAGGAAGATGAAGACGACACCGGTTAAGAGCTGCAACAATAAGATAAGAAGTGAGAAAGAGATGAGGACATGTTAGAAGAGATGAAGACATGTTAGAAGAGATGAAGATGGGTTAAAAGAGATGAAGTCGGATAAGAGAAGAAGAACGACAGCTTACCAATACGACAATCAACAAGAATGGAGAGGCGGCGGAAGTTAACGACAAAAGAGGCGCCGCTTTAGAGAGAGACTTTTCTTTTACAAAATTAATAATTTATATCAAGGGGGTAGAATTTTAGGTTAGGCTAATAATTTCCGGTTTAGCAGACTTCACATGAAGTCTCCTATACCCTAAACTCTAAATAGATTTCACCTAAAGTATGCTAAACCCTAAACTCTAAATAGAATTCACGTGAAGTCTCAAAAGTTAAACAGACTTCGCATGATATCTCTAAATTGGTATAGACTTCAAGCGAAGTCTGCTAAACCTAAACCCTAAATCGAATATTTTCCACTTAAAAATCAAAACTCCTCATAAAAACTTATATCAAAAATTAAAATCGTTTAATATATTCACAATTTAACACTTATATGCAAATTTAATATTATAAACACTAAATCTAACTCTAAATGTAAAAACTTAATTTCCAAACCTATAATGTCAAACCCTAAGTGATATATCAACTCATAATTCAGAGACATATTCACAATCAAATAAAAAAATCAAAATTTAACCTCCCCTTATTAACTTAACTATATAAACCGAGCCCTAAACTATAATCCCTATAAATTTGTTTACCTTAAACCATAAACCCTAAGCTCTAAACCCTAAACTTAACCCATTAGAACCATAAACTCATGAAACTTATAAATTTGATAGAACAATAACTACCAACACGTGACCACATGAATATCAGAGCCGACAACTTATGATTTGAGTGAATAAACCTTTGTTTATGTCTGATTGTTTTGAATGTTCTGAAAACGTTTTTCTAAACATGTCAATTTCAAATCCTTTAGCGATCGATTCTCAGTTTGCAATTTCTACTTTACCAAAATCAAAAAGCCAAAAAAATTATTCTAATATTAATTCCATGTACGAAATCGAGTATGTTCCAGGAGATCTGATGCCTGAAACTACTCTACCACTTGTAAATCCATACGAGTACTTTACCAAGAAACCTGGGGTCTTCTCGATCAAAAACGTCCGACAGCTCATACATCCATCATCAAGCAGGAGAGTCCGCGAATAAGTTCAATCTAGCAAGTTCTCATCTTGCCAAGTTCCAGCTACAGAAGAAGAACAATTAATCTCACTCAATATCCCAGAAGGGCTACCAAAGTTATGGCAGCAACAAGGATACACTCACCTCCATTTTGGGGTGGTACGAATCAGGCTAACCTTACATGTTCGAAAAGGTCTACCGGTGGTAGCACGGATCGCTTTAGTCGACTCTAGACTAAAGTCATACCAACAAGCCTGCATCGGCACGGTGCAAACAACATTAAACGCTAGAACAGTATTCGTAACGCTGTTTCCAAATTTTAAGGTTTCACTTCAAGATCCAAATATGTTCAAGACGCTGAAGGTCCAACTAAAAATCATAGGAGCACCTATGCAAGACAAAAGCGTTGTCGCAACGCTACATCACCAAATTGTCTACCGGATTCAAGACCATGCTCTTGATCTGATTCTACCCTCATATGACAAAGCCCTTTATCTAGAGGTCTCATCAGCTTCGCAAGCGCCAAGCACTACTCAAATACCTCGACAAATCTCTCGAGAGGAATTAGTCAAGAAAATATCAGAATCATGGGTGACGAGCTACGAAAGGCTACATCAAGCATCCGAGATGCCGATCCAAACAACCGATGTAAACTTCCATTCACGCAATGATGGAACAACGGAAATCAAGTTTGACAAACCAAGATCATCTTCGTTTCGGAAACAACTGTTCACACAAGATTCTCTCGAACATGATAAAAGAAAAGGAAAGGATATAGGCATGATCGAGTCCACGGAGTTTACAATGTCCAATTTACTGGATCACCTAGCGGAACAAGACAAAGGACCAAAAGGGCAAGAGTACGCTCATACGCAATAATCAACTTAGATTACACATCCGACGCCGATGACCATTCACTTCTCAGACTCAAGCTCCTCCTATAGAACTGAATCTGAAGAAGAATCCCTACCAAAGCAATTCGCTATTGGAGAAACGTCAAAAAGAGAACCAGATATAGACGAAGTGTTCTCTGACAATGACGAGATGAATAGAACACCTTTCCAAGAACAAGAAAGGCCATCACGACTATTCGCCTCAAAAGTCATAACATTTACGTTTGACGACATTCCTTTCGAAAAATGGAATGACCGCTTGGACGAGTTTCACGCATGGATGAACGCCGAGGCTATCACTTCATCATCATTACTCGTCATACAACAGTTCACTACATGATTTTCAGGTGCACTTAAGGAATGGTGGAATTCACTTGGCGAATACAGACAGCAGCAAGTCAACCAAACCACTATTCCGCTACTTCTCGGGGAAATTCACCGGGAATTCATAGGCACCCCGACCCACCTCAAAGACCAATTACAAGAGGAATACTTCGCAGCAAAATGCTGTTCTCTAAAGAAAAGAGATCTTGCGAAGCACTTCGAGCGACAAACACGGAGGTACTATGCGTTAAACGGCCTTAACAATCCAAGCCTGAAGCAATTCTACCTCTCCTCTATTGATGATTATCTGAGCCAGCAAACAAAGCTCAACATCAAAGAGCAAGGCCAATCGGTAGAAGAAATTTCCATCGGACAAATCCAGCAATACGTCTTCAGAACGCTCGATAAACTTTGCAAACAAAAGGAGTTCTGGACGGAATTTATGGATAATTCAAAACATTTATCCAAAGTGTGTGCAAGGCCAGATCTATCAATCAAGTGCTCTAAGTTCAAAAAACACTGCTCGTGCGAAGGAAAGAGCAAACCTCGCCGTTTCCAAAGATCGGCGAATAAACCCCACTTTGAAAGGTTCGGGCGCAAAAGGTTCTTCAAAAAGAAGCAATCCTTCAGGAAAGAAACAAGATGTTTTATGTGCCACAAAGAAGGACATTTCGCCAACAACTGTCCAAACAGTTCTAAGAAGAAGAAACAGTATCTCATCAGCTCCATATCCAACATTGCCAAAGGTATCGATCTTCATAATCATTATCATGATCTCGAGTCAGTACTGTCTTATGACAGCGATGAAGAGGATGCGATCTGCGGCTACTCAGATTCCGAAGTCTCGGAATCCTACGACGAAGAGGAAGAGTGCTGCTTCAAGATTACTCGAACTCCGCATACTGAAGAGATACAATCTCCACATCTACATGTGACAATCTTCGATCCCGCGAAAAATAAAGATCTGGTCCATGCTATTACTTTCATAGAGACGGGAGCCCACATAACGATAATGAATCCCAAGGTACTTCCATCATCCATGTGGCGCCCGTACCAGCAAGAATTCAGGGTGGCAAATTCAGGATCATTATCAATCAAGCTCAAATCGAAGCCAATCACAATTGAACTCTTTCCAAGATGTCAAATTAATGCAAAAGTTCTAGGCTCCTCCGCACCCGGAAAAGACATAATTCTGGGATGGGATTTATACTATGCGCTAAAAAGGAGTTTCGACATATCGATCGAGCCAAGAAGAATAAGATGGAAATTTTTATACAAAGACTTCACAACAATACCCCGGCTATTCACAATTGAAGAGCTTCCATCCCCAGAGTTCAACAGGATCAAAGAAAAAATCGCAACAAATTCATGTGCAGAATCTCATACCGAGTTTCTTCAAATATGCAAGAACCCACTATGGTTAAACCAGGATTTCTTCGTGTCATTACCGTTCAAAGAAGACATCCACACGACGCCGACGAAGGCGAGTCATGCAGTAATGCCACCCGCATTACTTAAACAAGCAAACGAAGAGTGTGACCAACTGGTCAGCCATATGGTAGTCTCATCGACTAACTCTCCATGGGTGTGCAAGGCATTTTACGTCAACAACAGAGCCGAACAGGCAAGAGGAAAGTTAAGGCTAGTCATCGACTACAAACCGCTAAACCAATACCTCCAAGATGTCAAATTCCCGTTACCAAATAAAAGGGCACTATTTCAACATCTTCAAGGTGCAACGATCTTCTCAAAGTTCGATCTAAATCCGATTTCTGGCAAATCGGTAATACACCAGAAGAAAGGTATAAAACTGCTTTCTGTCTACCCAATCGTTATCTCCAATGGAATGTCTTGTCGTTTGGCCTGAAAACGGCACCATCACTATTTCAACAAGCCATGTTACGCATTTTCAAGCCTCTACTCCATACGGCCCTGATATACATCGATGACATCCTTTTATTCTCTTCAAGCCACGAGGATCATATCCAAACTCTCCGACAGTTCCAGATCATAGTGAAGAATCATGGAATCATGCTCTCGGCCCGGAAAATGGTCATAGCCCAGCCCAACATCGAATTCCTTGGGATGCATATTGCAAATGGACAATTTGCCCCACAAGCCCATTTGGCCACGACACTGCTGGAGTTTCCAGACAGCGACCTCTCGAAAAGACAGGTCCAACAGTTCCTTGAGGTAATCAATTACCTAAGCGACTTTATCCCGTAACTTTTGCAGTTGACGCTTCCACTACAAAAGATGTTGTCCAAAAATCCGCCTTTATGGACAAACAGAAAAACAGAAGCGGTCAAAAGGCTAAAGTCAGAAATACAAAAGCTGCCACCATTAAAGATTCCATGCGAAGACACGCGTGTTCTCCAAATAGACGCAAGCGATAAGTATTGGGGTGCGGTCCTACTTGAAGAAGTTAGTGGGAAACGTCAAATCTGTGGATACAAAAGCGGACGCTTTAAAGATTCGGAGTTACATTATCACTCCACGTTCAAAGAAATCTTAGCTGTCAAACGAGCTATTGAGAAATTTGAGTTCCATCTGATTGGACACAAATTTCACATAGAGATGGACATGTCATCTTTTCCAAAGATGCTGCAGTTCAAGCAGAAGATGGTCCCACATCAACAGTTACTAAGATGGAGCGAATGGTTTTCAAAATACGACTTCGCTTCCTTCTATTTAAAGGGCACTAAAAATATTCTCGCCGACATGCTCAGTACAAATCCTCTAAAAGAAATTCAAATGATGGCAAGTTCTTCCACATCCGAAAGAGAATTCTACGATTTTGGTGCCAACATGCCCGAGAATGCTCATCAACTTGTCAACATGAAGATCATTCATGAGCATCTCAAATAAAGAATTTTCAGGTACCAGTCGGTCATCATATCAAAATATGGCGTCAAATGTCAGTACATCGCGCCATTGGCAATCCATCCAGACCATCCGTTCGCTCATCTCTACAGAATCGAAAGTGCTAAAATACCTGAGGAAGTTCTCTGTTTCCTCTGGTATATCTGTTCGGTATACACCATTGGCATTTCTTACGACATACTGATATATCATGGTTTTTACCCTGATTAGGCCATGATATAAGTCCTTTTTATAGAGTCTTTCTAGTGTTTTGTAGTCTTTTAGAGTCTTTTACAGGTTATAGCACGTTTGGAGCATAATTGGAGATATTGGAGCTTTCTGGAACATTCTGGAGCGAAGCAGAGATCCGTGTAGCTGAGACATCAAAATCACCTGAGTTTCGATCGATACTGCTTAGTATCGATCGATACCCGTCGAGGAAACAGAAGGATCGCGACGTATTGAAGAGTTGAAGAATTGCAAAATTGGCCCAGAAGACTTTGATATTTACAAGATGACCCAGAACGTGTTTTAGCTTATAAATTAGGTTTTCACCCACATGTTTGGGCTATGCTTTACTTTCTAAGCATTATTTTCTATAATTTGGTTTGAGACAAGTCTGAATCTCCTTTCGTCCGAGATCAGATCTCAAAATCCCTTGTTATTCTTATTCTATTGATGATTTATTCAAACATGTTGATTGTTTCATTCTCCATGTCTGAGTAGATCCACTTTAGGTTTAGGGTTTTCTCATAAAGGATTTCTTTGAATGCTAGGTTAATTATATGTTTAGGATTCACCATCTGAATTAGTTCTTCGTTTAGGTTGTGTTCAAAGCTAATTCTAGGTTGACGAATCTGGAACTTAGATCTTAGGATAATTGATTAGGCACGACAGTGCGATTAATTACCTGATAGAACCTAGGTGAGCAAATTAATTATTCGAAAAGAGATTTTGTTTATTTGATTTGTGAACATATCAAACCTGATATTAAATCTGATTTAGACTTTAGGATTCACAAAGAGATTTGGAATTCCTAGGATTTAGATTTAGATAATTCTCGCAAAGACAGTTGGTTAATTATACCTTAGTGACTTGAGTTCAAGAACTGCGCTAAATCTGAATCCTGATTAGTTAGTTTATCTGCATGCATTGATTTCCTGAGAAATACCCTGAGCCTATATTTCCTCCATTGAATTACAACTCGTTTAATTTCTGAACTGCTTTCAATTACATCTGTTTGGCTTAGCTTAATTCGATACTATACAATCTATTGTGCGTCTCTTTGAGTCTTTGTGGATTCGACCCCTATCTATATTACAACTACTGCTTTAGTACTGTTAGGGTATTAATTTGAGCATATCAAATTTGGCGCCGTTGCCGGGGACTCAATTCGCCATTAGATTTTAGTTTGATAATTTCGACTAAGTTTGTCGGTTTCGATCGATACTCTGTAATATCGGTCGATACTCGTCGTCTTCTTTTGTTGGTATCGATCGACACCACTTGGTATCGATCGTTACTCAACGTATTTTTTTTTTTGGTTACTTACGTGCCTTGTCTATTGTTTTGTTTTCAGGTGTATGCCTGTTCGTGAAACCAGAAGCAACAAGAGCACTCAGCTAGTTGAACTGTCATTGGAACAGTTAGCACTTGTGGAACGCACAAACAGAAAGACCAAGCAAACATCAAGGATGAACAACCCAGTGGTTTTAAGAGCTGATGAAGCTGGAGTTCTGAGAGACCAAGAGGGTCAAGTGTGCAATGAGAGAGGGCAGCGACTTGATGAAGCTGGAAACGTCGTTGTCCCTGCAGCTGTTGTTGAGATTGTCGCGCCAGCTGGGCGCGCCAACGTTGGGAATGTTGCATGTGTTCGAGCTAGGACACTTGGCGAGCACAACATACCTGATCAGTTCTATGCCAATTGATCTGCGATTCGCATCCCAACTTTTCAGAGGAACGACTTCGAGCTGAAGCCTGCGTACTATGCTCTCGTGAGCCAGAGTCCTTTCCATGGCCTACCTCATGAGCATCTCATGGATCATATCGAAAGGTTCGAAGATTTGGTCACTGGTATGAAGTACAATGGAGTGCCCAATGAGTTTCTATTCTGTAAACTTTTCCCATACTCTCTTAGTGGGGATGCTGCTTATTGGCTGAAACAGTTGGCTCCTGGTTCGCTAACTACATGGGATGAGACGAAGAATGCATTCTTGTGCAATTTCTATGATGATGCAAGATCTGAAGAGCTCGGGAACAAAATTTCTCAATTTTCTCAGGGTCCAACAGAGGCACTCAAGGCTGCTTGGATTCGCTTCAAATCTTATCAGAGAGATTGTCCGCACCATGGGTTCAATCAAGTTCAGCTGCTGGGCACATTCTACAGAGGGATCGATTGGAGGTACCAGATGGCTCTGGATACTGCGAGTAATGGAAATTTTAACACCAGATATCCAGATGATGCAGTTGTGCTAATTGAGAACTTGGCGTCTAGCAATAGCACCAAGAATGCTGATTTCGAGAGGAAGAAGCAGGCTGGAGGAATTGATGCATCGCAGATTGCTGAAGTTCAAGCCAAACTGGATTTCCTGATCGGGAAGAATCAGAAAGTGGTCCACTTTGCTGCTGAGAATGAAGTAGAAGATGTTAACTATGTTGGTGGTTCTGGATTTTAGGGTCAACAATTTGGGTATAACAACAACCGAAACTTCAGCAACAACACTCGCAATTACGAGAATTCTTCGTACCAGCCCATCTCTCCAAAGTCCACAGAAAATAAGATGGAACTCATGATGGAACAGGTTCTTCAGGGACAGCAGAAGTTGTAAGTGAATTTCAATGGGAAGTTTGACTCGCTGTACATGGATCTGAATGGGAAAATCGAAGCCATCAGTCTCTCCCAGAGGAAGCTGGAAACTCAGGTCGCTCAGACAGCAGCAGCTGTAAAGAGGCAGGAAGGTGTTCTTCCAGGGAGAACTGAAAATCCAAGAGCACACGTCAATGCGATCTCCTCAAGTGCAGAAAATTTCGATGAGGATCCTGAAATCGCACAAGCATCGATCGATACCAGCCTGTATCGATCGATACCAGCACATACTCTTGCTCGAACGGATCTAAAACCCACTGTATCGATCGATACACTGACGCGATTTTTGAGAAGAAGCCTGAGATTGTCCAGGAGAGTGTGTATATACCCAAGATACCTTATCCTATAATTCCTAAGCTGACAAGGAAGGAATGGGAGGACGCTAGATGCAAGTATTTGCTGAATAAGCAGAATGTGGAGCTTCTTTCTGATGATGATGTATCTGCCATGGACGATTCAAGAGCAAGAGTATCGATCGATACCCTACCTGGTGTCGATCGATACCCCTCGCAGAACGAGCCAGAAATTGTGAAAACGCCTGAGGTGATCAAAGAACGAATTCGCAAGACCAAAAAGATGAATCCTATTCCTCGACACCTCAGAGATCCTATCACTCCAAAGCAGCTGTGTGGCTTTGAGAAGAGGGTACGAAGGATACCTCATTCGTTCACTTTTGAAGAAGCTCTAGAGGGCTGGCCTCTGCTGAGTCACTTCAAGGATTGCAGAGAAACTGAGGAAGAGATCAAGGCACTCTTCATTAAGGCCAAAGGTACACCTCCACTGAGACAGTTGACTAAGAGGGAAGACCCAGGGATCTTCTCAGTTCCATGCTATATCTCTAGAGTTGAATTCAAAGAGTCTCTTGTTGACTCAGGAGCCTGCGTCAATGTCATGTACAAGGCAATTGCAGAGAGATTGGGAGCTGATATTCAACCTCCAAAGACATCTATCACGTTCGCGAACATTTCCACCTCTCTTGCATATGGGGCGATTGCTGATTTGATGATCACAATAGGAGATTGCCTGATTCCTACTGATTTTCAGGTTGTAGAGATGAATGCAAAATCTCGTACGTAGTTGATTCTTGGAAGACCGTTCATGGCTACAGTTGGTGCAATTATGGACACACCCAGCAAGCACATCTCATTCTCATACATTGACAAGGAGGTGTACTACAAAGCCATCCCTAGAGGAACTCTCGGACGTGTCTCCTGCATCGATGCTGTAATAGGAGCGACATTGATATCATATCCTTTGAAAGAGCCTCCTGATAAGTATAATACCGCAGACATTTCAGCTGAACCGCCCAGCATTCCCAAGAAAGTTGTCAAGAAGGCCAAGGCAACAAAGAAGAAGGCCAAGAACAAAAAGGTCGAGAATCCCCATGTCACATTAATTCCTCAGAAGTGTGATGAAGATTCGATTGAGTACAAGGTGAAGTGCAAAGGAGCCTCCAAACCATTCTCTAAGGCTAGAGTACTTCTTACTTCGGAGCTGAAAGAGAAAGGAAAGGAGTTCGTGGAAAGTATGCGAGCAGAACTCTGAAGCTAGCCATGTCAAGTTGTGGAGCATGGTTTGATGCAAGCTCACATTCCTATCATACCTGAAGGGCGTTACAGTCAAGCTATTGACGTTAAACGAGCGCTTGGTTGGAGGCAACCCATTGGTGAGTCTGTCTTTGAGTCGTTTTCCTTTTATTTTCGTTCGTTTTGTGTTTGTGTCAGGATAAACAAGGAGCAAAACTCGAAATCGCCTTAGTATCGATCGATACCCCATTGGTATCGATCGACACCAATCGCGAATGTACGGTTCATCAAGTCGATTTAAGCCTGCATCGATCGATACAGGCTGTGTGTCGGTCGATACTCTATGTTCCAGCAAGGTAACTTCTTGTTTTTCCCAATTTTATTATGTTATTTTGTTTTCTTTCACTGACTCTAGGCTAGATAACACTGGGGACAGTGTTGTTCAAGTCTGGGGGAGGTGTCTGCTGACATTGTGTTTGTTTTTCTTTGAGTCATAAAATAAAAAAATTGTCGTTTTATTGAGTCAAAACTTGTTAGAGATAATGATCATGTCCTTGAACCTATTGATTCGATTTTGTTTTTGAGTGCACAGTGTTACAAGATCAGTTCTAGATCGACTAATGAAAAATCCAAAAACTGACCAGTTTACTAGAAAACATTCATGTCTCCAGCAGAGTTCTTCTGAAGCCTGAGCCAAATTTTTGCACTTCATCAATGTGGTTAGTGTTTTTAGAGCTTGATTCATCATTCATATCTGATAAAGGAACCCATGTGTTTAGAGTTATGGTATCTCTCTCCCCTGTTATAAGTTGATAAATAAGAGCATAAAAGATTGAAATGATTTTCTTCTGAGTAGAGGGTTAGGAAAATTTTCAGCGATCCCATTATTCTACTTAAAAGGGAATGATCACACAGAGGATTGGAAGCGAGGCTAGGATTTTCTTATGATGCCATTACTCGCCTACATCCTTTGACACATTAAGAGGGAAGAACCGGGAATTCGGTGGCCAACACCATCAATACTCGCGTCTCATACCTTGATGTGTATATGCAAAGCTGAAAATAAAAAAGGAGAACATAGTAAGAAATAAGTCTGGGGGAGAGAAATTAATACCAAAAAGTGTGAAAAAGGGTGGTTCCTTGTCATGATATTGTATGGTAAAGAATCTAGAAGGTTCTTGAACATTGGCTGCAGCGATGAAACTGGCGATGATGGCTTTATTTGAACAATGCTGTGGGGTAATGTGTGGCGTCTGGAAAAGCTGTGAATGTCTACGGAGAAGTACATGGTGGTTAGATCAAAAGCTGATTTGGTGACATTTGGATACTTGGGAAAAAGGTCATTTCGATGGTTCGTGAACATGTGAGTCTCCGCGTTTTCAAAACCTCTTTCTCTGTTTAGTCTTCTATTTGCTCGAGGGCAAGCAAATGCTAAGTCTGGGGGAGTTGATATATCATGGTTTTTACCCTGTTTAGGCCATGATATTAGTCCTTTTTATAGAGTCTTTCTAGTGTTTTGTAGTATTTTCGAGTCTTTTATAGGTTATAGCACGTTTGGAGCATAATTGGAGATATTGGAGCTTTCTGGAACATTCTGGAGCGAAGCAGAGATCCGTGTAGCTGAGACATCAAAATCACCTGAGTATCGATCGATACTGCCTAGTATCGATCGATACCCGTCGAGGAAACAGAAGGATCACGACGTATTGAAGAGTTGAAGAATTGCAGAATTGGCCTAGAAGACTTTGATATTTACAAGATGACCCATAACGTGTTTTAGCTTATAAATTAGGTTTTCAGCCACCTGTTTGGGCTATGCTTTATTTTCTAAGCTTTATTTTATATACTTTGGTTTGAGACAAGTCTGAATCTCCCTTCGTCCGAGATCAGATCTCAAAACCTCTTGTTATTCTTATTCTATTGATGATTTATTCAAATATGTTGATTGTTTCATTCTCAATGTATGAGTAGATCCACTTTAGGTTTAGGGTTTTCTCATAAAGGATTTCTTTGAATGCTAGGTTAATTATCTGTTTAGGATTCACCATCTAAATTAGTTCTTCGCTTAGGTTGTGTTCAAAGCTAATTCTAGGTTGACGAATCTGGAACTTAGATCTTAGGATAATTGATTAGTCACGACAGTGCGATTAATTACCTGATAGAACCTAGGTGAGCAAATTTATTATTCGCAAAGAGATTTGGTTTATTTGATTTGTGAACATATCAAACCTGATATTAAAGCTGATTTAGACTTTAGGATTCGCAAAGAGATTTGGAATTCCTAGGATTTAGATTTAGATAATTCTCGCAACGACAGTTGGTTAATTATACCTTAGTGATTTGAGTTCAAGAACTGCGCTAAATCTGAATCCTGATTAGTTAGTTTATCTGCATTCATTGATTTTCTGAGAAATACCCTGAGCCTATATTTCCTCCATTGAATTACAACTCGTTTAATTTATGCACTGCTTTCAATTACATCTGTTTGGCTTAGCTTAATTCGATACTATACAATCTATTGTGCGTCTCTTTGAGTCTTTGTGGATTCGATCCCTAGCTATATTACAACTACTGCTTTAGTACTGTTAGGGTATTAATTTGAGCATATCACATACAATGGCTGTACCAATTCATCAACTCGCGCCATGGGCACAAGGATTGCCTCTCCACGTTCTTAACATGGTTCGCACCATTAAGTGCCTGGAGCGGTAAGCTGAGAAAATCAGCAAAAACGGTCAACATATCTTACAAGAAGCTAAAAGGGCAAGGGAGCCTCAATCCTTTCTTCAATCCTCACACGATATACTTCTTCCATCGCCCCATTCAAGTCAACGTCAAAACCAACAAAATGCACGCACTACCAACACTTATCCACCACGACGACTTCAAACGGGGTGTTTGGCCAGACTTCAACGTCTATGACAACAAAGGATTTGAAGACTTCCAGACGCATGCATTTCGCCTCAACAGTGCTAGACAAACGTTCCACATTCCGTTCACTTTGAATTGGAACTACTATCCTATAGACTACCAGATGAGTCTAGACGAAGACCTACAGTACTTCGAAAGCAAACCAACCGCAAAGCAAATCCTACCAAAATTGGTGGTCCCAATCCAATCAAAATTGGTGGTTCCATCACCAGCTCCGGCGACTAACCCGGTTCCATCACCAGCTCCAGCAACTAACCCTCCAGAATACTTCCAGGATGCACAGTCTCCAGATGACTCGATGAATATTGACGAGATCGGACAAAAGTTTGGTTTGAACAAAGAAGAGCCACATGACGATTTTGACGAACCAAAAATCGAATACAAATGTCCTGATGATTATTACGGATGCTGCGACGAGCATATCATCGAGTTCGAAATCGATCATTAAGGTGGTCATTAAAGTCAAGCTCAATATATCTACCTAAGTATAAAAGTCAAATATATCTACCTATGTATAATTATGTGTGTGATGTAAGCGATGATGTAATCGCCTAAATAATGTATAATAAGTGTGATGTAAGCGATGATGTAATCGCAACCAGGTGTGATGTAAGCGATGATGTAATCGCCTAAATAATGTATAATATGTGTGATGTAAGCGATGATGTAATCGCTGAGGTAAGCGCTTATGTCAGCGCACTATACATCCACTATATATATGTATGTACGCCCTTGTGAAAGATAACTCATTTTCCCCTTAAAAACCTCTCTCTAAAAACCTCTCTCTATGAGTCTCTAAACTCTCTCTAGTTTTCAGACTTCTCTTCATCTTTCATAAGCTCTGGTTACTTTCTCTCTTTTCATGGGTTGCGATTCTGACGCTGTGTGCTTTCAATGAGCGTATCGTTTAACCGATACGACGGTCAATACGACGGTTGTGTGAGTCAATACGACGGTTGTGCGGGGAGATAAGGGTCCTAACAATGGTTGAGCCAAAGCCAGAGAGTGCCGCTTATGCTCCTTTTACCTGGAAACTTATCGAGCCCCATAACTATCAACACGACTCTCACGATCTTCAACACGACTTAGTCGTTCGGTTTCTCGTCTACTCATTAAAGTTTGGAAACAGCGTTATGAATACTGTTCCGGCGTTTATTGTTGTTTGCACCGTGCCGATCCAGGCTTGTTGGTATGACTTTAGTCTAGAGTCGACTAAAGCGATCCGTGCTACCACCGGTAGACCTTTTTGAGCATGTAAGGTTAGCCCGATTCGTACCACCCCAAAATGGAGGTGAGTGTATCCTTGTTGCTGCCATAACTTTGGTAGCCCTTCTGGGATATTGAGCAAGATGAATTGTTCTTCTTCTATAGCTGGAACTTGGCAAGATGAGAACTTGCTAGATTGAACATATTCACGGACTCTCCTGCTTGATGATGGATGTATGAGCTGCCGGACGTTTTTGACCGAGAAGACCCTAGGTTTCTTGGTAAAGTACTCGTATGGATTTACAAGTGATAGAGTAGTTTCAGGCATCAGATCTCCTGGAACATACTCGATTTCGTACAGGGAATTAATATTAGAATAATTTTTTTGGCTTTTTGATTTTGGTAAAGTAGAAATTGCAAACTGAGAATCGATCGCTAAAGGATTTGAAATTGACATGTTCAGAAAAACGTTTTCAGAACATTCAAAACAATCAGACATAAACAAAGGTTTATTCACTCAAATCATAAGTTGTCGGCTCTGATACCAATTGTTTATATTTTGGTTATGTATACAAATTTTAAATCAAATTAATTATTATTATTTTTAAAATTTAAATTTAAGATAAAAAAGTAGATTTTTTTTTGAAGTTTATAAAGTAGTATTCTTCAGTAATTTAGACTTCGCAAGGTTATAACCATAATTATATTTTTATGTTTATTTGTTTGGTCATAAGAAGGGTAATTATAATTTCTCTACCCCTTTGAATTACTTTTGATTTAGATTTAATAACGGATCTACTTTTACATTTAAAATCAAATTTTAGATCATTTTCATCAAATCCCCCAAAAAAGAAAGGAAAGAAAAAGATTTTCATTCAATTCTCATCTTGATGTTACAAATATTAAGCACCTATATTTATAGTAAAAGGATATAAATTAAATAACTGGAGGTGGTGAATGTTGAGGCGGTTAATAGATAGTTTATCTATTTTCCAATAAAATATAGTTATAACTTACCAAAAACATAGCATAAAGATACTAACGAAAACATGATATTCAAGAATTTACACCTCGAATATTCTATAAACTATGGAAAATATTAAATGCAAATCAATTAAAATCAATGATTTTATGTATTTAAATTTTTTAACATCTATCTTTATTTATATAAAATTTAAGTTACATAAAATAATCTACTATATAAAAGAGGGCTAGCTCTCTCCAGCTGAGTGCCACGTCAGCGCTGGAGAAAGTGCCACATGTATTTTAGTTTTCGAAAAAAATATTTTGGCAAAAATGCATTTTTTCGTGATGGGATGAATGTTCATCTTCCTCTTCAAAAGCGTATCCTCCTATTCCACGACCTCCTCCTTTTTAATTTGATCGAAGCTTGAAAATTGTATATTTTCTTAAATCGTGTTTTGATTCAGTATACTCGTCCCCAAATTCTCCGCATCTCAGCTGGTGAGTGGTGAGTGGTGAGTCGAACTCTATTCCAATTTGTTCTGCGCATTTTTTGTGAATATGTCGTATACTCATGCACCTTTGACACAGTGTGAATTAACTCCAGCGTGGGGTTTTACCCTTTATATCAAAGCCGCAAGTGCACATCATACGAAGTAGTATTTAGGGATCGAATCCACAGGGATAGACGTTGTCAATTTCTAACGAGTTATAACTTATGTCTAGACGTAAAATATATTTTGGGTTTTGTTACGGTCGTATCTATGGAATCTAAACTAAACTAAGAAGGGCAGTAGCTAACTAATTATTTTAACGAGGTTGTGAATCAATTAAACGAAGCGTTGCACAATCTGGTATTTTCTAGGGTTTATGGCCGATTTTTACAAAAACATTTCTAAGATTTATAAAACAACTTTTGTTAACTTTGAGTTCTTGAACTTGGAACACGTACGCTGCGTGTAGTATACTTCAGTACTCGGACGGTAGCTTTCGTCTCCGCCCGCGAAAGTAGTGAATGATACTCTCAAAGGTCGTTTACGCACACAATTTCTCCATGAGTATACTTTCGAAATCTTACGACGGAGTTGCTCATCTACCCTAGGTCAAGCGATTAGATACATCACTAGTGTGGCTCTAAAACACCTAATATCAGTTGCTAAGATGGTTAGTCAAGCAACGCATTAACAACAAGGATATAACAAAGAACCCTAATAAGTATCCTAGACTAAAAACCTAATAAGAATCGAACCATAAATTCCCCTTCAAACCCCTTTCACCCAACAAGGAGATTACTCATCCATAGCTGAGGTAATCATATTCAATAAATTAAATAAAAACAGTAAGTAAAAAGTGATGAATAATGCTTCTCTATCGAAGAACATCCTTTGCTCCAAACAAAAAAGAAAACAAGTGCACAAGTCACAAGAGCTTCGCTTCTGCCTTCAAGCGTAATAAGAATGTAACATATATGTCTAAGAGGCATAAAATAAGTATTTATAGAGCTAATCTTCGTTTAGGGTTTGGTGTGAAATGACGATTTGGCCTCGGTGAAGAAACGAGTCGAATTGGTTGCGACATGCCCTGGCCGCGGGTGCGGGCCTTCAGAAAGTGGCGAAACCATGTTTGGCCGCGGGTGGAGATTCTCCAGGAGTGGCAGATTGATAGTTGGTCGCGGCTCCACCTCCTCCAGGCGCGGTGGGCTTCTCTTCGGGACAACTTCATCTGCCTTCAGTGCCTCGGTATATTTCAATCCAATTGCATTTGAAATCTGGTTGTATCTACTTTGTTGTATCCAAATTTGGGGACGATCTGACGGTGAAAAGGTCTCCATTAGCTGCAAGACTTTCTTGACGGTCGAAGTTTATCCAAAACCTACTTTTTCTCCGAAATGCACTATTTTATTCTGAGTTACTTGAAACGTCTTTCCAATCAATAAAATATGAAAATCACTTGAAAACCTTTGAAAACGGAGTTAAAACACCTGCAAAGAATATGAAAGTGATCCATAAAAATGGTCAAAAACCGGTGTTATCAACTCCTCCAGACTTAGACCTTTGTTTGTCCTCAAACAAAACATAAATCTAAACTCGGAAAGATATTTTCGAAAATATAACCAACATAATGCATCAATCGGGCTTAGTCTAGAAAATTCTAACCAAAGTACAGCAACGCTAATCCACGGTATCTGTCATGCGAAAGTCTAACCACATAGATCCTATCTTTCAGTCAACTAACTCTTAACACTCATTAGAGATTGCGTGATTCTTACCAAAAATATTAGACAAAATAATCGATGCTAGGCATTTAAGGGCAATTTAGAGGTGAGGTTAAAAAGTGTTTCGGGTTACCGTATTTTCTTCGGAAGATGCTAGATATTATGCAAAACAACAAGAGATGATGAAGCTATTGGTACCCACAGTTTTCAGTCACTCCTTGCTCGCAAAAGTGTTGCTGCAAAACTCCTCCTTCGTCGGGTCTCTTCTCCCTTTGACATAACTTTTATGTCGTTCCCCCGGACTTAAATTTTTCTCCGGGTAATAATTCGAACGGCTTCTTACTCCTCACATATTGAAACATAGTTGCCTTGGTAAAAATATAGACTACTCTAAGACTCTTAGGCTTTTATTTTCTTTCCTTTCGGGTTTTTTTTTTAAGAAAGGGGAAACGCATTTTAAACGGAAGCCTTAGAAAGTACGAAAATTACGTGTTACAAACGATTTCCAAGGCAACTTTTTAGCTTGATTTGTCGATACCTCCACAACCGAATCCGTCTAGTCACTCGTCTTTTCGAGTGACTGAAAAACTATGTCGTTCCTCCCTCTCCGGCGTTTTTCACATATCTGCACATAAGACAAAAAGAGAGTTGCATAAGGTTTGAACAAAGGTTAAGTTTCGGGTGGGATACCGGCTAAAGATGAACCGGCCATCTAGGAGAACAAAGAGTGGTAAAAATGAAAAAGATATCCTAGATGTATGACTCGTTGTCTCGCCTAAAATAATTGATAAGAAAATTAAATATATATTAAGTCCAAATAAAATGAGTTAGTATATCATGTCAGAAAGAATTTCTATGGCTCGAAATCCTCTGGAGATGTCACATTGAAAGCACTCTAGCTACCGCCTAGTCTAATACTAAACCACAAAAGAGCTAGCACGAGGAAATAGCGTAGAAGCACATTGGTCTATATCATCATAGATTTTGTTCTTATGTTCCTGAAAAATACTTAGTAAAAATTCTACACGAGGTCTTAAAAATTCAGCGAGAATTAAAAAGATCCAAAGAAAAGAAAAAATACATTAGTAATGGATAAACATCCTCCCCAAGACTTAAATCACACTGTCCTCAGTGTGAAAAAGTTGGTGAAAAGATGGTAAAATCATTAAAATAAAGGATAAGGTGAAAGAGATCGATTAAACTGTGGTGGTGAAGTGCATGGCTAGGCGTCGCCTGAGCCATCTGTCTCAGATTCGGGCATGTTGCCATCGAACTGGTGGTGCTCTTCGAGGAAGTGCATCATGCGCATGTATCGTCTCTCTTGTCGTGCTATTGATATGCTCAAATTAATACCCTATTTAGATACTATAGCAGTTCTTATAGTATGGATAGGGGTCGAACAAAAGGACTCACAGAGACACACAATAGATTATAGATGTGGGAATTACGCTAAGCAATCAATGGTATTGAAAACAGAATATAAATTTAAACGGTCGTAAATTCAATTTGGGAGATATAGGTTCAGTGTATTTCTCAGGAATTCAATGAATGCAGATAAACTAACTAACATGATTCAGATTTAGCGCGGTTCTTGAACTCAAATCACTAAAGTATAGCTAACCAACTCTCGTTGCGAAAGCTATCTAAATCCAAATCCTAGGAATTCCAAATCTCTTTGCGAATCCTAAAGTCTAAATTAGCTTTTAAATCAAGTTTGATATGTTCACAAAACAACTAAACCAAATCTCTTTGCGAATAGTTATTTTGCTCACCTTAGGTTCTATCAGGTAATTAATCGCACTCTCGCGCCTAATCAATTATCCTAAGATCTAAGTTCTAGGTGATCAATCCAGAATTAGCTTTGTAATCAACCTATGGTGAAGAACTAATTCAGATAATGAATCCTAATAACTAATCAACCTAGCATTCAAAGAAAACCCTATTGAGAACCATGAACCTAACAAGGGATCTACTCAGACATGGAGAATGAAACAATCAACATAACTGAATAAATCATCAATAGAATAAAATAAGAGTATAATGAAACAGGGGTTCGAAATCTTCTCTCAGACGAACAGAGTTCTGACTTGTCTCCCTTCTCTCAGAAATCCTCAAGAACAACATCATAAAAAGCACCCAGCCAAAGTGGCTGTAAAACCTAATTTAATAGTCTAAACACGAATTGGGGTCTTCTTGTAAATATTAAAGTCTTCTGGGCAAGTTCTGCAATTCTTCAAACTTCATTAAATGTCGCGACTTGTGATCTCCTCCATGGGTGTGAATCGATACCAGGGGATATCGATCGATGCTTGACGCTTTGATCAGGTACTTAGTCACCATACTTCAGTTTTGCTCCATAATGCTCCATAAAACTCCAATATTTCCAATAATGCTCTGAATGTGCTAAAACCTGTAAAAGACTCTAAAAGACTCTGTAATAGAATAAAGACTCGATAAAACGGACTTATATCATGGCTTAAACAGGGTAAAAACCATGATATATCAGCTATCTTCTTCTCCATGGCTGCGTATTCTGGTCCGTGTGCGTGAGACGAACTCGGGGATGGTGCACGGGCCTGTGATTGTTGAAGTAGTGGAGCACGCTCTGCCTCGGCATCTCGGTTGGCGTTGGCCACTAAGAACTGTCCAATCGTGTATGGTAGGTGTGGGGCTGTAGGTATGTAGTCCATCTCCTCCGGTATCCATCTAGGTGCTGCTCCTTCACGGAGTCTAGGGACGGAGTTAGAAGGTAGGAAGACAAAATAGGACTCACCGACATTAGTGCAATATTTGTAACCAAATTGGTCGGGGTCGAGTGAAGCGCGAGAGATCGTGCGGTCTCGGGAGAATTGCATCAAGTCGAACCAGCTTCCTTGGAGCTGAACCTTGTAGAATCGCCGTGATGATGCTTCCGAATGCGGTAGTAGTCTCCTCGGGTTTTGTGGCGGGCGCGTCATTTTTCACCTTCACCAAGTTCTTCGCGACGATACAACCATAGCAAGCATAGCGCAGGTCGTCTGTGAAAGGTAATTGAAGGGTGACAAGCTCGCTTTTGAGGACACTCCCCACGTTCGCTCTCGAAAAATATGGTGTGCGCTAAGGGCTTGTGTGTATAGCGGACAGCGGGATGCGTGAGTAGGGCGGCTTTGAACCGTCCATTGTCGTAGACGCCTTATGCCATTATGCTCCATAGATTTTCATCGGGATTCTCCTCAGGGTAAATCTCATCGAGATATTGAAGCTTCAAAGCTTCACAAAGTTCTGGGATAGTTAGGGCATAATAATATCCGCGAATGGTAAAAGTAAGTGTACCATCGTTCGCTCTCGCATTAGAGCGCCTCTTGTAGCACATGGTGACGATCGATAAGAATTCTTTGATGAGATCTTCGTAGGTAGGGAAGTTGATCTCCGTGAAAGGTGCAAGGTTAAGTGCGTCGAGATACCAAATCACGACTTCTCTAATCCCGAGCGTGTCGAGAGTCGAGTAATCTATGCGAAGTGTTGATTTGATAACCATCTTATTGAGCTTCTCAAGCTAATCGATATTCGGATCCATAGGTTTCTTGATGAGGACACCGACTCTAACACTGACCAAAGGCAGGTGCCCATGGTCCAAGAAGGACATGATTCGTTCAAAGGCCAAGCAACTCAAAAGAAGGTTTGGAACTGATGTGCAAGTTTTCATCAACTCCTTAGTACCAGACGACCCTTTTAAGGAAATAGCAGAGACGGAAATAGCCGAGACAATTCTTGCCAAAAGAAATTTAGCCGAGAGAAACTTAGCCGAGGCAGATTTACCCGAGAAGAATTTAGCTGAGAGAAATTTAGCTGAAGCAAATTTACCCGAGAAAAAGTTAGCCGATGAAAACTTAGTCGAAGCAGTTTTAGCCGAGAAAAAGAGTCTTGAGCAAAAGACCAATCCCAACGATCTAGACACCACCAAGAGAGGTAAGTTCTCTCGTCCAAAGGACTATTTTATGACTAACCGGTCATGCCGTTTTCCATTTGAAGATGCAGAACTCAATGAGCTCTCTAACCAGCTACCCGGAGGTCGCCTCGTAGCCAAAGCGTAAACAGGACATCTCTTGATGTTCTCAAAGGTATGCATAACTTCTTGACAGGACCAGGAGCTCAAGAGTCCAAGGATGGAACAAAGGAACCTCGTGTTACTTCCAAATCAAGTTATTGGCCCGAAAAGAACCAAAAGAGGCAAGAAGAAGAGACGGCAGCTGAGGGAGTGAAAAAACTTGAAGATAAAGGTTTCTCTTATCTTGAAGACCCTCTAGAGGACTTCCCCAAATAGATGCACGCACTGAACGCACCAGAGCCGAAGTCGCCTTCAAAAGCTCCTCATGAATTATCTCAGACATCACCACCTCAATGTACGCTGTTTACATTATACACTATCTTCGCAGGTGATTCCAGCCTCTCCAACGACTAAGGACCTCCTCAAAACGACAACAAACAAGTAGTTTAAGCCTCGCGGCCATAGTTTCCTTTTCTTGTTTTAAATGAAACGATGCCCTTTTGTTTTAGATTAGGGATGCGGTTTTTCCATTTTTCTGTTTTCTTGTTTTCTTGTTTATGCGTTTTGTTTTCTTGTGTTTTATGTTTTACTTTGACCTAAGGGTCCCCCAACTTACGAGCCATTTTAGGGTTCCCCTGCAGCTTGTATTTTTGGTTACCTTTTTATTATCAATAAAGCGCCGCACTTCCTCTAGTTCTTTAGAGAAGCGATTTCTCTTCGTGTTCTTGTCTTGTTCTGGTGATTCGAATAAGCCAAGGCCTTCGCACCGTATTAGATAGTTACCTCCCCTCTGTGTCGTGTACTCACTCCGCCATCCTTTCATTCACTATACTCCACACGAGAGAAGCGACCGACGTCGTTTCAAGTCATCTCCATCATCAATCATCAATCGGCTAAAAGAGAGGGCAACCGCCTGCCTTTATCTCCATCTCTATCCCGGTTAGGCTCTCACCACCGAGGCTTACACCATATTGTATCAGAGCCAAAAATTATGCCTTTGGTTTATCTTACCCAACTATTTTACTTGAGTTTGCATTCGCATAGGTTGCTAGTCTAAGAAAAGAAAACCAAAAAAAAATTGCTAGGGTTTACTAGTTTTTGTTCGTAGATTTATTTGATTAAGAAAAAAATAAAAAATAAATATATATATATATATATATATCTTAGTTGCATTCTTGTTTAGTTTAATTTCAGTTCGCCTAAGAAAAGCCAAAAAATAAAAGAAATAGAAGAAGAAAACTTACACATCGTCCGACTAAGGTTTAAAGAAATTTTCCAAAACAATTTTTCGACTTGTCTTTAAATTATTTTGGTGATGCGTGTTGAATTTAGACCATTTTAAGAACGTCTAGTAATTTTATTAGGGTATAGTAAATTGTGCAACTCTTTATCTTATAGTTTATCACACTCGTTGCTTTTGACGAATTGTTGTTTTTGAGTAAGTTTCAAGGCACCTAGGCTATTAACTATGGTAAAGAAAGCAAACAACGCACCTCAAGATGCTATCTTACAAATGCTCACTGCCATGAAAGAGGAGCTAAGGGGATTTAGGCAGAGTCTTGGCCAGCTTGAGCACCATCAACCGAGAGCTCCCGAGAGAGCTATTCCTCAAGCTCGGAGGAATGAGTCGGCTCCTCAACACAATGACCAGCAAGACGACGACGATGACAGCATGCCGGAGATGGAAGATGACCCTCCACCGGAACCACTGAGGTTCTAAAACCAGAGGAGGCGTGATCCTCTAAGGGAAAACCGGACACGATAGCGTCATAAGATTAAATTGACTCCCCCTACTTTCGTAGGCAAATCAAATCCGGAAGTGTATCTGGATTGGGAGAGACGTCTTGAGTATATCTATGAGTGCTACGGCTACGAAGAGTAAAAGAGAGTTGTCTTGGCAGCAGCTCAGCTCACGGAGAATGCACTAGCCTGGTGGGATCGGACCGTTGCCGAACGAAGGAGACAACTTTTTGAACCCATCCAAACATGGCACGACATGAAATACCTCTTAAGACTAGGGTATGTTCATGAGCATTATCACCGTGACTCCAAAAACGTTTCAGGAAGTTAGCACAAGGCAACATGACAATAGAGGAATATTTTGAAGAATTTGAGAAGCTGATGAACTCGTTGGAGTTAGAGGTGTCTGAGGAGGTATTGATGGCTCAATTCATAGACGGACTACACGAAAGAATAGCCCGGAAGGTGGAAATAGCAAGATACAACGGGCTCCATGAGTTGTTGCACCTATCTGTGCAAGTGGAGCAACAAATCAAGCGCAATACATCTCATGCTAACCGAAGCAAGGGCCAGCCTTGGCAAGCAAGCAACAGCAATAGGCCAATGGACAAGGGTAAAGCTGTTGAGATCGATTCTCGTTTCAAGGGCAAAACCAATGACTTCCCTAAGTCATCTAGGCCAAAACAAGGTAAGTTCTCTAACACTAGTGATTCAAGACTTTTTAGTCTCTAGGAGGTATCAATAACTCCAATACGTGTAGTATGAAGGTTATCAATCCATAAATGGATTTATCCTAATCACTAAGAATGCAAGGAACAATTGTAAGTTAAGCTAAACAAGTGGTTTGTTGTTAAGTATCTAATTTGGAATTAAGCAAAAGCACTAAGCAAGATTATAAATCAATAAGCAAAAGCGAATCTAGACATAGGGTTATCGATATAAGAAGTCCCAAGTTCAATTCATGTTGTTCATTTACTCAAACAAGCTAATCCATAGGCATAAGATCCTAAACTTGACTAATTCTCTTTCAAGCAATTAATCACTATGCTAATCACCTAACCCATTAGCAAATCATCATTTGTGGATCATTGATTAGCAAGCATTAAGTTTAAATCAACAAGTTCAACCAAAAATACACCCTAGACAACTATTGTCATAGGCTAGGAATGTAAATCTCTTGTTTAATTCATCAAGGCATTTCATCAAACACTTGGTGTGCATGAAATGCCTTATGATCTAAACCTACTTTTTCAAGCTAGATTTAGCCTTAAGAACATTAAACAAGAAAGGATATAAGAAGATCTAGCCCTAAACATCATGAATCAAGCCTAGGAACATCCTAATCTACCCCATCTCAAGATCCTAAAAGACTACTCAAGACTCATGAAGAACACCCCAAAATTGATTTTGATAGGGGATGAATTCATGGATGGATCTTGAATAATCAACAAGAAAAGGGGATAAGAAGAAGATATTCAATGAAAACAAGACTCAATTGCATAAAAAGTAGAAGATCCTCTCTTACAAATCCAAGAACTCTCTCAAAGAGGAAAGGGTTTCTTAGACAAAAGAAGCATAAAATGAAAATTAGGGTTTTTGAGTTTTTAAATGGATGAGGAGTTGACCGGGTCAACCCGGAACAAACCGGGTATTGACACGGTCAATCTTGGGTCGATGTTAAGCGACGGTCGGCACGGGGCTGGTACACGGGGCCGGTATGGAGGGTGGTGTGCTGACACCGAGTGTGTTTTGTCCGGGACATAGGACCGGTAAAATCCCTGCCCGGGGGATTCCTCAATACCGGTTGCATGCTCGTCTTGTGCCGGGCTGGTATCGTCTTGCTCATGCCTTAGCTTTTTGCCGAGATTTCTTCATGCCGGGTCATGCGAAGCCGATGCACGGGTTCGGTAAAATCCATGTCCGGGGGATCCCTCAATACCGGCTGCATGCTCGTCTTGTCGCTGCGAATGTTGCTGGGAACGCGAGGAATGATGTGGTTAATCGTGGAAGGACGATTGGTGAGTACAACAGGCCTGACCAGTTTTTCGCCAATCGATCAGCGATTCGTCCTCCTGCGTTTGAGAGGAATGACTTTGAGCTGAAGTCTGCTTACTTTGCTCTTGTGGGACAGCATCTCTTTCATGGTTTTCCTCATGAACATCCGATGGACCATGTGGAGAAGTTCGAGGACTTGGTCACTAGCATCAAGAGCAATGGAGTGTCCTACGACTATCTCTTTTGCAAGCTCTTCCCCTACTCTCTAGGTGGAGATGCGACCTACTGGCTGAGACAGCTACCTCCTGGTTCGCTAACTACTTGGGAGGACACTAAGAGAGCCTTTCTGATCAACTTCTAAGATGATGCACGATCTGAGGATCTGAGGAATAAAATCTCCCAATTTTCTCAAGGACCTACTGAGGCGTTCAAGGCTGCTTGGACGAGATTCAGATCGTATCAGAGAGATTGTACACATCACGGATACTCTGATGTGCAGCTGCTGGGTATCTTCTTTAGAGGAGTAGATTAGAGGTATCAGATGGCTCTGGACGCTTCGAGAAACGGTAATTTCAACACCAGGTACCCTGAGGATGCTTATGTGTTGATTGAAAACTTTGCATCTAGCAGTAGCACCAAGAGCGCATACTTCGAGCGTAAGAAGCTGGCTGGTAGCATGGATGGGTCGCAGATCGCTGAAGTTAAAGCTTAGCTGGATTCTATGCACAGTCTTCTGCTGGGAAAGACAACAAAGGCCGTCCACTTTGCTGCTGAGAATGAAGTGGAAGATGTTAACTACATTGGTGGTTCTGGTTTTCAGGGTCAGCGATTTGGGTACAACACCAATCCAAACTTCACCAACAATGCTCAGCAAGGAGGGTACCAATCCCCACCACCCAAAGCTCCTGAGAGTAAGATTGAGGCTATGCTTGAATAGCTGGTTCAAGGGCAGGAGAAGATGACAGTAACCTTCAATGGGAAACTGGATGCTGTGTACACCGATTTGAGTGGAAGGATCGAGGCTCTCAATATCAGTCACAGGATGCTGGAAACGCAAGTAGCTCAGACTGCAGCAAATCCCAAGGGAAAGACGGTTCATTCACACAATGCACACGTCAATGCAATCTCCTCAAGTGCAGAAAATTTCGATGAGGATCCTAAAATCGCCATAGCATCGATCGATACCCCTAAGTGTCGATCGATGCAAGTTACAATTCTAAAACGGGATACTTCCAAAACCCGTGTATCGATCGATACCCCATTGGTATCGGTCGATACTGAGGCGATTTTTGAGGAAACACTTGAGACTTCGAACGTGGTGCCTAAAGTACTTGCAGAGAGAGTCTATATACCGAGGATACCTTATCCCAGAGCTGGTGCAAAGGCTAAGAAGGAGGTAGAAGATGCCAGATACAAGGCTATGCTGGATAGTCTGATTGTGGAGCCTCTTGATGATGATAAATCGGTCAAGGATGATTCAACAGCAAGAGTATCGATCGATACCCTACCTGGTGTCGATCGATACCCCTCGCAGAACGAGCCAGAACTTGTGGAAACACGTGAGTGGATCAAAGAAAGAGTTCGCAAGCCCAAGAAGCTGAATCCTGTTCCTAAACACCTCAGAGATCCCATCTCCCCAAAGCAGCTGCGTGGCTTTGAGAAGATGGTACGAAGGATTTCCCCTGAATCAACCTTTGAAGAAGCTCTAGAGTGCCGTCCTTTGCTAAGTCACTTCAAAGATTGCAGAGAAACTGAGGAAGAGATTAAGGCACTCTTCATTAAGGCTAGAGGTACACCTCCACTGAGACAGTTGACCCAAAGGGAAGATCCAGGGAAATTCGTGGTTCCATGCTCTATCTCTGGAGTTGATTTCATAGAGTCTCTCGTTGACTCAGGGGCTAGTGTCAATATCATCTCAAGGGCAATTGCAGAACGGTTGGAGGTTGATATTCGATCACCAGAGGCATCTATCACATTCGCGAATGACTCCACCTCGTTTCCACACGGTACTATCCATGGTTTGCTGGTCAAAGTAGGAGACTGTCTGGTGCCTACTGATTTTCAGGTTGTGGAGATGAGTGCGATATCTCGTATGCCTTTGCTCCTAGGACGACCGTTTATGGCTACTGTTGGCGCAATCATAGACACGCCTAATAAGAGAATATTTTTCTCTTACATTGACGGAGGGATCTATTATGATGTCATTCCCCCTAGAGGTGTTCCTACACGTGTCTCTAGCATCGAGGTTGTCGCAGGAGAGTCGCTAGCAATTGATATTTTGGAAGAGCCTCCTGATGAGCCTACTGTCGCAGAATTTTCAGCTGAACCGCCCTGCATTCCCAAGGAAGTTGTCAAAAAGGCTAAGGCAACAAAGAAGAAGAAGGCGAAGAGCAAAAAGGTCGAGAATCCCCAAGTCACTCTGATCCCTCATAAGTGTGATGGGGATTCGATTGAGTACAAAGTGAAGTGCAAAGGAGCTTCGAAGCCATTCTCTAAGGCTAGAGTTCTTCTCACTTCGTAGCTGAAAGAGAAGGGAAAAGAGTTCGTGGAAGGCATATTGAGCAAAACTCTGAAGCTAGCAATGTCAAGTTATGGAGCCTGTTTTGGTGCAAGCTCTCACTCTTATCCAGCCTGAAGGGCGTTACAGTCAAGCTATTGACGTTAAACGAGCGCTTGGTGGGAGGGAACCCACTGGTGAGTCTATATATATAAGTATTTTCTTTTTCTTTTTCGTTTTGTGTCAGGATAAACAAGGAGCAAACTCGAAATCGCCTTAGTGTCGATCGATACCCTTCAGTATCGATCGATACCCTACGCGATTGAGACAGGTTCATATCGATTTAAGTCTGGTATCGATCGATACTGGGCTGTGTCGATCGATACTCAATGTTCTAGCAAGGTAACTTCTTGTTTTTCTCAATTTTATTCTATTATGTTGTTTTCTTTCACTGACTCTAGGCTAGATAACACTGGGGACAGTGTTGTTCAAGTCTGGGGGAGGTGTCTGCTGACATTGTGTTTGTTTTTCTTAGAGTTATAAAATAAAATAAAAATTGTCGTTTTATTGAGTCAAAATTTGTTGGAGATAATGATCATGTGCTTGAATTGTTGCTTTGATTTGGTTTTTGAGTGACCAGTGTTGCATGATCAGCTCTAGATCGACTAATGAAAAAATCCAAGGACTGACCAGTTGACTAGAAAACATTCATGTCTCCAGCAGAGTTTTTCTGAAGCCTGAGCCAAATTTTTGCACTTCATCAATGTGGTTAGTGTTTTTAGAGCTTGATTCATCATTCATATCTGATAAAGGAACCCATGTGTTTAGAGTTATGGTATCTCTCTCCCCTGTTATAAGTTGATAAATAAGAGCATAAAAGATTGAAATGATTTTCTTCTGAGTAGAGGGTTAGAAAAATTTCCAGCGATCCCATTATTCTACTTAAGAGGGAATGATCACACAAAGGATTGGAAGCGAGGCTAGGATTTTCCTATGATGCCATTATTCGCCTACATCCTTTGATACATAGAGAGGGAAGAACTGGGGATTTGGTGGCAAACACCATCAATACTCGCGTCTCATACCTTAATGTGTATATGCAAAGCTGAAAATAAAAGAAAGAACATAATAAGAAATAAGTCTGGGGGAGAGAAATAATACCAAAAAGTGTGAAAAAGGTGGTTTCTTGTCATGATATTGTATTGTAAAGAATCTAGAAGGTTCTTCAACATTGGCTGAAGCGATGAAACTGGTGATGAGGGTTTTATTTGAACAATGCTGTGGGATAATGTGTGGAGTCTGGGAAAGATGCGAATGTATACGGAGAAGTTTATGGTGGTTAGATCAAAAACTGATTTGGTGACATTTGGATACTTAGGAAAAAGGTCATTTCGATGGTTCGTGAACAGGTGAGTCTCTGCGTTTTCAAACCTCTTTCTCTTGTTTAGTTTTCTATTTGCTTGAGGGCAAGCAAAGGCTAAGTCTGGGGGAGCTGATATATCATGGTTTTTACCCCTTTTAGGCCATGATATAAGTCCTTTTTATAGAGTATTTCTAGTGTTTTGTAGTCTTTTAGAGTCTTTTATAGGTTATAGCACGTTTGGAGCATAATTGGAGATATTGGAGCTTTCTGGAACATTCTGGAGTGAAGCAGAGATCCGTCTAGCCTTTGCTCCTAGGACGACCGTTTATGGCTACTGTTGGCGCAATCATAGACACGCCTAATAAGAGAATATCTTTCTCTTACATTGACGGAGGGATCTATTATGATGTCATTCCCCCTAGAGGTGTTCCTACACGTGTCTCTAGCATCGAGGTTGTCGCAGGAGAGTCGCTAGCAATTGATATTTTGGAAGAGCCTCCTGATGAGCCTACTGTCGCAGAATTTTCAGCTGAACCGCCCTGCATTCCCAAGGAAGTTGTCAAAAAGGCTAAGGCAACAAAGAAGAAGAAGGCGAAGAGCAAAAAGGTCGAGAATCCCCAAGTCACTCTGATCCCTCATAAGTGTGATGGGGATTCGATTGAGTACAAAGTGAAGTGCAAAGGAGCTTCGAAGCCATTCTCTAAGGCTAGAGTTCTTCTCACTTCGTAGCTGAAAGAGAAGGGAAAAGAGTTCGTGGAAGGCATATTGAGCAAAACTCTGAAGCTAGCAATGTCAAGTTATGGAGCCTGTTTTGGTGCAAGCTCTCACTCTTATCCAGCCTGAAGGGCGTTACAGTCAAGCTATTGACGTTAAACGAGCGCTTGGTGGGAGGGAACCCACTGGTGAGTCTATATATATAAGTATTTTCTTTTTCTTTTTCTTTTTCGTTTTGTGTCAGGATAAACAAGGAGCAAACTCGAAATCGCCTTAGTGTCGATCGATACCCTTCAGTATCGATCGATACCCTACGCGATTGAGACAGGTTCATATCGATTTAAGTCTGGTATCGATCGATACTGGGCTGTGTGTCGATCGATACTCAATGTTCCAGCAAGGTAACTTCTTGTTTTTCTCAATTTTATTCTATTATGTTGTTTTCTTTCACTGACTCTAGGCTAGATAACACTGGGGACAGTGTTGTTCAAGTCTGGGGGAGGTGTCTGCTGACATTGTGTTTGTTTTTCTTAGAGTCATAAAATAAAATAAAAATTGTCGTTTTATTGAGTCAAAATTTGTTGGAGATAATGATCATGTGCTTGAATTGTTGCTTTGATTTGGTTTTTGAGTGACCAGTGTTGCATGATCAGCTCTAGATCGACTAATGAAAAAATCCAAGGACTGACCAGTTGACTAGAAAACATTCATGTCTCCAGCAGAGTTCTTCTGAAGCCTGAGCCAAATTTTTGCACTTCATCAATGTGGTTAGTGTTTTTAGAGCTTGATTCATCATTCATATCTGATAAAGGAACCCATGTGTTTAGAGTTATGGTATCTCTCTCCCCTGTTATAAGTTGATAAATAGGAGCATAAAAGATTGAAATGATTTTCTTCTGAGTAGAGGGTTAGAAAAATTTCCAGCGATCCCATTATTCTACTTAAGAGGGAATGATCACACAAAGGATTGGAAGCGTAGCTAGGATTTTCCTATGATGCCATTATTCGCCTACATCCTTTGATACATAGAGATGGAAGAACTGGGGATTTGGTGGCGAACACCATCAATACTCGCGTCTCATACCTTAATGTGTATATGCAAAGCTGAAAATAAAAGAAAGAACATAATAAGAAATAAGTCTGGGGGAGAGAAATAATACCAAAAAGTGTGAAAAAGGTGGTTTCTTGTCATGATATTGTATTGTAAAGAATCTAGAAGGTTCTTCAACATTGGCTGAAGCGATGAAACTGGTGATGAGGGTTTTATTTGAACAATGCTGTGGGATAATGTGTGGAGTCTGGGAAAGATGCGAATGTATACGGAGAAGTTTATGGTGGTTAGATCAAAAACTGATTTGGTGACATTTGGATACTTAGGAAAAAGGTCATTTCGATGGTTCGTGAACAGGTGAGTCTCTGCGTTTTCAAACCTCTTTCTCTTGTTTAGTTTTCTATTTGCTTGAGGGCAAGCAAAGGCTAAGTCTGGGGGAGCTGATATATCATGGTTTTTACCCCTTTTAGGCCATGATATAAGTCCTTTTTATAGAGTATTTCTAGTGTTTTGTAGTCTTTTAGAGTCTTTTATAGGTTATAGCACGTTTGGAGCATAATTGGAGATATTGGAGCTTTCTGGAACATTCTGGAGTGAAGCAGAGATCCGTCTAGCTGAGACGTCGAAATCACGTGAGTATCGATCGATACCCCATTGTATCGATCGATACCCGTCGAGGAAACAGAAGGATCGCGACATTATTGAAGAGTTGAATAATTGCAGAATTGGCCCAGAAGACATTGATATTTACAAGATGGCCCAGAACGTGTTTTAGCTATATAATTAGGTTTTTACAGCCACTTTGTTGGCTATGCTTTATTTTCTAAGCTTTATTTTACTTTGGTTTTAGAGAGACAAGTCTGAATCTCCCTTCGTCCGATATCAGATCTCAAAACCTCTTGTTACTATTTTATTGATGATTTATTCAGTTATGTTGATTGTTTCATTCTCCATGTCTGAGTAGATCCACTTTAGGTTCAGGGTTCTCAAAAGGGTTTTCTCTGAATGCTAGGTTGATTAATTTATTAGGATTCATAATCTAAATTAGTTCTTCGCCTTAGGTTGTTCTCAAAGCTAATTCTGGATTGATCACCTAGAACTTAGATCTTAGGATAATTGATTAGGCACGAGAGTGCGATTAATTACCTGATAGAACCTTAGGTGAGCAAATTGATTATTCGCAAAGAGATTTGGTTTAATTGATTTGTGAACATATCAAACATGAACCTTAAAGCTGATTTAGACTTTAGGATTCGCAAAGAGATTTGGAATTCCTAGGATTTAGATTTAGTTAGTTTTCGCAACGAGAGTTAGTTAGCTATGTTCTAGTGATTTGAGTTCAAGAACCGTGCGTAATCTGAATCCTGTTAGTTAATTTAGCTGCATTCATTGATTTCCTAAGAAAAACCCTGGGCCTATATATTCCTCCATTGATTTACAACACTTTTAATTGCGTACGTGTTTTCGTTAACATCTTCTAATTTAGCGTATTTTGGATCGATATAATCTATTGTGTGTCTCTGTGAGTCCTTGTGTTCGACCCCTAGCTATACTACGACAACTGCTTTAGTATCTGAATAGGGTATTAATTTGAGCATATCACAAGACCGTGCCACTTCTCAAGTTTATGGCGTTGACATACTCCTTAGGATTGGCTTCGGATTTTCCCGGTAGTTGACCTTGTGGTCGTGAAGAAGAAACAACACCTTTGTTCTCCATGTGTTTTACCTTGGAGTTCAAAGCCTCAATCTTTGTGTTGAGGTCATTGTAAGAGCAACCCACCCTCGTCTTGATCTCCGCTTGTCCCTTGAGTAGTTGTTGGAACATGAAGCTCAAATCAAGCTCTTGCGGTTTAGACGTAGTTGCTTGACTTTGAGGCACAAACCCTTGTTGTTGGCCTTGAAAACCGGGTGGAGTTTTGGGTTGAAATCCACCTTGTTTCCCTTGGAATTGGTTCCTTGGGACAAAGCCTTGTTGGTTGGTATTAGAAGCTTGGCCTTGAGGTTGGAATTGCTTTTGTGGGGCGCCTTGAGGTTGAGTAGGTTGTGAAGGGTAGACTTGATCTTGTGGGTTCTCTACATTTGTGTTCCGGTAAGAGAAGTTGGGGTGGTTCCTATAGTTTTGGTTGAACCCTTGTCTTTGGTAGTTCCCTTAGTTTTGGTAGTTCCCTTGATTCCCCACGTAGTTCACCTCCTCTTGAGTGTTCATGTCTACGTTCTCCTCTTGATAACAACCTTGGTTCTCATCATAAGCATCCACAAAGTTGACCGTCTTTTGGGAAGACACTAGTAGTTTATCAATCAAAGTGGCTTGCTTGTCCAACTTGTCGTTAAGAGCTTTCATATCTTTGGCCCGCTTGTTCTCATCGAAGTCACAAGTGGTCCTTGTGGCGCGGTCATAGTCATCGCCATAGGTACCGTCACTTTGAGCCAAGTTCTCGACAAGCTCCATTGCTTCCTCAACAACCTTAGCCAAGAAGTTTCCGTTAGATGTCGTGTCAAGTAGCATATGGATCTTAGGCAAAGCACCGCGGTAGAGGGTGCTAAGGAGAGAGGCGTTGCTAAAGCCGTGATGTGGGCATTGAGAAGTGTAGCTTCTAAATCTCTCACAAGCCTCATTGAAAGACTCATTGGACCGTTGTGTGAAGCCTGAGATCTCGTTGCGAAGCTTGGCGGTTCTAGCCGGTGAAACGAATTTGGCAAGAAACACGTGTTTGCAATCATCCCACGAGGTTATACATCCTTGGGGTAAGGTCTTTTCCCATTGGTGAGCCTTGTCACCCAAAGAGAACGAGAAGAGACGAAGCTTGAATCCATCTTCGGAGACCCCATTTATCTTCGTGAGACCACATATCCGGTCAAATTGGTCAATGTGGTCCACGGGATCCTCCATGGACAAGCCATGAAATTTGTTGGCTTGAACCATGTTGATAACCCCCGGCTCCACTTCGAAGTTGTTGTTCTCCACCGGTGGAGCTTGAATGCCTTGGCAGTTTTGGTGAGCATTAGCGGCATCTCCTTCTCCAACAACGTTTCTAGCTCTTGGTGGGTGGTTGGGGCGGTGATGGGTTCCATTGCCACCACCTCCTTGATTGTTGTCGTGACCATCCCCATTCCCATTGTTCCTTTGGTGTGGAATAGGCTCGTTGATGTTCCCAAGTGGAACGTCTCTCAAGTCTTCCATTTCAACAATCACTTCCTCTTGAAACCGCACTCTAATTCTTCTTGCTCTAGAACCTCTCTCAAGTTGATCAATATCGTCTCTAGGCTCGACAAGATTAGTATTGCCCTGGGAACAAGTATGCATACACCTATAGAGAGTAAAAGCAATAGGAAGCAAAAGAGATTAGTAACTTTGTAGAAAATAACACTTAAGCTCACTAAGAACCTAAATATTAATGTTAAAAAGAATCCCAATATGGCAACGGCGCCAAATGGATACAAGACTTTTTAGTCTCTAGGAGGTATCAATAACTCCAATACGTGTAGTATGAAGGTTATCAATCCATAAAGGGATTTATCCTAATCACTAAGAATGCAAGGAACAATTGTAAGTTAAGCTAAACAAGTGGTTTGTTGTTAAGTATCCAATTTGGAATTAAACAAAAGCACTAAGCAAGATTGTCAATCAATAAGCAAAAGCGAATCTAGAGATAGAGTTATCGATATAAGAAGTCCCATGTTCAATTCATGATGTTCATTTACTCAAACAAGCTAATCCCTAGGCATAAGATCTTAAACTTGACTAATTCTCTTTCAAGCAATTAATCACTATGCTAATCACCTAACCCATTAGCAAATCATCATTTGTGGATCATTGATTAGCAAGCATTAAGTTTAAATCAACAATATCAACCAAAAATACACCCTAGACAGCTATTGTCATAGGCTAGGAATGTAAATCTCTTGTTTAATTCATCAAGACATTTCATCAAACACTTGGTGTGCATGAAATGCCTTATGATCTAAACCTACTTTTTCAAGCTAGATTTAGCCTTAAGAACATTAAACAAGAAAGGATATAAGAAGATCTAGCCCTAAACACCATGAATCAAGCCTAGGAACATCCTAATCTATCCCATCTCAAGATCCTAAAAGACTACTCAAGACTCATGAAGAACACCCCAAAATCGATTTTGATAGGGGATGAATTCATGGATGGATCTTGAATAATCAACAGGAAAAGGGGATAAGAAGAAGAGATTCTATGAAAACAAGACTTAATTGCATAAAAAGTAGAAGATCCTCTCTTACAAATCCAAGAACTCTCTCAAAGGGGAAAAAGGTTTCTTAGATAAGAGAAGCATAAAATGAAAATTAGGGTTTTTGAGTTTATAAATGGATGAGGAGTTGACCGGGTCAACCCGTAACAAACCGGGTCAACCCGGAACAAACCGGGTATTGACTCGGTCAATCTTGGGTCGAAGTTAAGCGCTGGCCGGCACGGGGCCGGTACACCGGGCCGGTATGGAGGGTGGTGTGCTGACACCGGGTGTGCTTTGTCCGGGACATAGGGCCGGGAAAATCCCTGCCCGGGTGATTATTCAATACCGGCTGCATGCTCGTCTTGTGCCGGACTGGTATCGTCTTGCTCATGCCTTAGTTTTTTGCCGAGATTCCTTCATGTCGGGTCACGCGAAGCCGGTGCACGGGTCCGATAAAATTCCTGTCCGGGGATCCCTCAATACCGGCTGCATACTAAGCTTCGTGCCGGGCCGGTACGTGTTGCCGGCTTGGCTAGTGCGGTCCCTCCAAAGTGTCCAAGAAACTTCCAAAAGTACTTTATAAGGACTACAAAACATGCAAGACTCTCTAAGACATAGCATGAGATCTCTAAACCCTAAACGAGACAAAATAACAAGAAATGCTGTGTAACTACATGCAAATACAAGGAAACTTATACTAAATGAATGCATGAAGGTGGTGAAATATGAGTCTATCAACTAGTCAAGCTAGAGCTCGTGACATTACGTGTTTCAAATGTCAGGGGAGGGGACACTATTCTAGAGATTGCCCAAACCAAAGAGTGATGATCATGACGGCAAGCGGAGGATATGAATCTCAAGATGAGATGGATGAAGAAGCAGATGAAGTTGTTGACGATATTGAATATCCAGACACTGGTGATCTATTAGTGACTAGGAGAGTCCTTAGTGTGCTGATTCAACCTGAAGAGAAAGTTCAAAGAGAAAACGTGTTCCACACGCGATGCACTATCAATAGCAAGGTATGTAACCTTGTAATAGATGGAGGCTCTTGTGCTAATGTGGCTAGCAAGTTCATGGTAGACATGTTAGGTTTGGAGAAAGTTAAGCACCCCATGCCATATAGGCTACAATGGCTCAATGACACCACATAGCTCAAGGTAACATAGCAAGTGATTGTTCCCTTTAGCGTAGGCAAGTATCAACATGGAACTTGGTTCCAATGCAAGCTGGCCATCTCCTGCTGGGGAGACCATGGCAATTTGACAGAGCAACCATTCACAATGGAAGGACAAACTACTATTCCTTCATGCACAAGGAACGTAAGCATAACTTGGCCCCTCTAAGCCCAACAAAAGTTCATGAACTTCAAACCAGAATGAGCAAGTAGACCAAGTTAAGTAGTTATAATCTTTACATCACTACTGGTGATTTAAACCGTAACATGAGTGCCAAAGGCACTATGTTGCTAATGATCTTTAAAGAATGCCAAAGTACATGTTTTAAGGACTTAGACTTGCCACCCGAAGTAGATGCCTTGCTAAACAAGTTCAAGGATCTATTCCCTGAGTAAAATCCTCCAGGCTTGCCTCCCATCCGAGGAATTGAACATCAAATAGATATTGTTCCAGGCTCTGCCTTGCCTAACAAAGCAGCCTATCAGATGAACCCCGAAGAAACCAAGGAACTAGAGAATCAAGTGCGTGACTTGTTAGACAAGGGATACATAAGGGAGAGTCTCAGCCCTTGTGCAGTGCCCGTGCTGCTAGTGCCAAAGAAAGACGACACTTGGAGAATGTGTGTGGACTGCCGAGCTATCAACAATATCATCATCAAATACCAGCACCCCATTCCACGCTTAGACGTCATGCTGGATGAACTAAGTGGCTCCACTATCTTCTCAAAGGTAGATTTGAAGAGTGGCTACCACCAAGTCAGGATGCGTGAAGGAGATGAGTGGAAAAAGGCTTTCAAAACCAAGCAAGGTTTGTATGAGTGGCTAGTTATGCCTTTTGGCTTGACTAATGCGCCAAGCACCTTCATGCGACTGATGAACCAGGTTCTGCGTGCTTATATAAGTAAATTCATAGTGTTTTATTTCGATGACATACTTATATATAGTAAGAACCTACATGATCATATCAAGCACCTAGAACTAGTGCTTAAATCACTTCGCAGGGAAGGCCTTTATGCTAACCTTAAGAAGTGCACATTTTGTACTAAACAACCTGTGTTCTTAGGCTTTGTAGTAAGTGAACAAGGACTACAAGTAGATGAGGAAAATATCAAAACCATAAGAGACTGGCCCACACCGACGACTATAGGGCATGTTAGGAGCTTTCACGGCCTAGCAAGCTTCTACCGGCTATTTGTTAGGGACTTTAGCACCGTTGCTGCCCCACTCACAGCTGTGATAAAAAAGAACGTGTCATTCTTATGGGAAACAGCTCAAGAATCTGCTTTCAACAACCTCAAAGAACGGCTCACTCAAGCACCGGTTCTTGCCTTACCCGACTTTGATGAAATGTTTGAAGTAGAATGCGATACCTCTGGTCTAGGAATTGGGGCTGTGCTACACCAAAGAAAGAGGCCAGTAGCATTCTTTAGGGAGAAACTAAGCGGGGCCATGCTTAACTACCCAACTTATGACAAGGAGCTCTATGCTCTCGTATGGGCCTTAGAAACTTGGCAACACTATTTGTTGTCTAAAGAGTTCATCATTCACAAGGATAAACGTTTGTGTATTCTGCATGGATCAATGAGGGAGCTAGTGCTTAATGAATCACACGAAGGAGGGTTAATGGGACATTTCGGTGTGGACAAGACATTAGCCGTGGTGAAAGATCACTTCTATTGGCCTCACCTCAAGAAAGACGTGGAGAGATTATGTTATAGATGTGTGCAATGCCACAAAGCTAAATCCAGGTCCCATCCACATGGTCTTTATCTCCCTTTGCCTATTCCTAACGCCCCATGGGTAGATATCTCTATGGACTTCGTTTTAGGACTGCCCAAGACCCGATACAAGGATTCAATCTTTGTTGTTGTGGACCGGTTTTCTAAGATGACACACTTTATCCCGTGTAACAAGACCAATGATGCAACCCAAATTGCTGATTTGTTATTCAAAGAGGTGGTGCGCCTACATGGGGTCCCAAATACCATAGTATATGACTGTGACACAAAATTTTTGAGTCACTTCTGGAGAATCTTGTGGAGGAAGCTAGGAACCAAGCTCCTCTTGTCTACCACCTGTCACCCCCAAATGGATGGGCAGCCGAAAGTGGTAAACCGTACACTTGGAACTTTACTTAGAGCTACTCTTGGTAAAAATATGAAAACATGGCTTGATTGCATTCCATTCATAGTGTTTGCATATAATAGGGTTGTTCATTCGGCCACCAAGATATCCCCCTTTGAAATTGTCTATGGAATTAAGCTTCTGTCTCCAGTAGATTTAGTGCCAATTCCACAAGTATAATATGTTAACCAAGACGGCCTTAGGCGTGTTAAGCTCATCAAGAAGTTGCATGAGAAGGCTAAGGCTAATATTGAGAAAAAAATTGAGGGATACAAGAGGAGCCATGACAAGGGCATGAAAGAACTCACATTTGAACCAGGAGATTGGGTCTGGCTACACATGAGAAAAGAAAGGTTCCCGTACAAGCGTGCCTCCAAGCTCGCCCCAAGAGGCGACATGCCATTAAAAGCTCTAGCCAAAATCAATGACAATGCCTATCGGCTAGAGCTACCAGGTGAGTTTAATATCTCACATACCTTTAATGTTGATGATCTATCTTTTTATGATGCAGGAGACCCAATTTTGAGGTCAAAACCTCTTGAAGATGGAGGGAATGATGAGGACACCGACTCTAACACTGACCCAAGGCAGGTGCCCACGCTCCAAGAAGTACCTATGACCCGTTCAAAGGCCAAGCAACTCAAAAGGAGGTTTGGAACTGCTGTGCAAGCTTTCATCAACTCCTTAGGACCAGACGACCCTTTTCAAGAAATAGCTGAGACGAAAATAGCCGAGACAAACGTAGCCGAGACAATTCTTGCCAAAGGAAATTTAGCCGAGAGAAACTTAGCCGAGGCAGAATTACATGAGTAGAATTTAGCCGAGAGAAATTTAGCCAAAGAAAATTTACCATAGAGAAAGTTAGCCGAGGAAAAATTAGCATAATCAGTTTTAACAGAGAGAAAGAGTCTTGAGCCAAAGACCAATCCAAATGATCTGGTCACCACCAAGGGAGGTAAGTTCTCTCGTCCAAGTGACTATTTTATGACTAACCGGTCAGGCCATTTTCCATTTGAAGATGCAGAACTCAAGGAGCTCTCTAACTAGCCACCCAGATGCCCTCTCGTAACCAAAGAAGGACTTGTCGATGAATTCAGCCAACTAAGCCTAAACAAGACATCTCCTTATGTTCCCAAAGGTATGAATAACTTCTTGACAGGACCATGAGCTCAAGAATACAAGGATGGATTAAAGGAACCTCGTGTTACTTCCAAAGCAAGTCATTAGACCGAGAAGAACCAAAAGAGGCAAGAAGAAGAGACGACAGCTGAGGGAGTGAAAGAACTTGAAGATAAAGGTTTCTCTGATCTTGAAGACCCTCTAGAGGACTTCCCCAAACCGCTACACGCACTGAATGCACCGGAGCCGAAGTCGCCTTCAAAAGCTCCTCATGCACTATCTCGGACATTACCACCTCAATGTAAGATGTTTACATTATACAGTGTCTTTGCAGGTGATTCCAGCCACTCCAACGACTAAGGGCCACCTCAAAACGACAACAAACAAGTAGTTTAAGCCTCGCGGCCATTCTTGTTTTAAATAAAACGATGCACTTTTGTTTAAGACTAGGGATGCGGGTTTTCCATTTTTCTGTTTTCTTGTTTTTGAGTTTTTTTTTTCTTGTATTTTGCGTTTTACTTTGACCTAAGGGTCCCCCAGCTGATGAGCCATTATAAGGTTCCCCTGCAGCTTGTATTTTTGGTTACCTTTTGATTATCAATAAAGCGCCGCACTTCCCCTAGTTCTTGAGGGAAGTGATTTCTCTTCTTGTTATTGTCTTGTTCGTGTGATTCGAATAAGCCAAGGCCTTTGCACCGTATCATAGAGTAACCTCCGCTTTGTGTCGTGTACTCACTCTGCCATCCTTTCATTCACTAGACTCCACAAGAGAAAAGCGACCGCATCGTGTCAAGTCATCTCCATCATCAATCATCAACCGGCTAAAGGAGAGGGCGACCACCTGCCTTTAGCTCCATCTCTATCCCGGTTAAGCTCTCACCACCGAGGCTTACACCATTTTCCGACGTATCGTACCTTTGGTTTTCGTTTCGGAGGTGGTGTTGGTTCACGTGGAGGGGAAGGAGTTGTGTCACGTTGAGGAATCGGCACGCGAGTTCTAGTCGATCGTCGTCAACTTGCAAAGAACTCCCCAATATTTGTGTCGTCTTCCACCCTTGCGGTGTCTGATCCTCCTCGGTTCTCCTCGTGTTGAATTTAAAATGATATCCGAGAAGTCTCTCCTACGTATCCGCTCTTCTTAGAGCGCATCATGCGGGATCTCGGGTGGTCCATTTGTTCATACAAAATAGAGAAACAACTCGGCAAAAGTGTGAATATGATTGAAATTGAACGGTTTCAATGCACGAGGATACTAATCAAGTATCAGGAGACACATTCAATAAACAAACGAGAAACATTGACCATAATTCAAACAAATCGAGACGATAATTATAAATTTCGGGTTTATGACGTACTTGCATAAAAAATAAATTTCGAAGTATAGATTTTAAGTTCATCTTCATGCAATTTCAGTAGATTACCGTTCACTAATTATCAAGATATCAAGACTTGTTCAAATTAATTAAAATTAATCTCCAAATTCGTTTTTATTTAAGTTTGAAAATTTCAAGTCACAAAAATCTCAAATCCAAGGGAATTAAGTGCTAAAATTGAAGTCTAGACATACTAGAAGTTCAATCTTAAGTTTTTTAACAATTTCTAACCATCAAAGACATAGATCTAGTGAATTCAAGAAAAACACTAGGTTCTTGTTCATATGAAAAAGTAGAGGTTGCGGTTCGTACCTTGTTGGAATTGACGAGATGAGTAAGGAATTAAAATCTCGTTCGAAAAAGAGTGAAAATGGACCGAATAATTTTCGAAAAAGCTTTTGAATTGAAAAATGTTGTTCTTGCTTAAAATCTCTAAGTGTTTTGGAAGAGAAGAAGAAAGAGAGCTTCAATATTGAAATTCTCTTTTTGTTCTTCGAAAAATTGTTTTTATGTAAAAGAAGTTTTCTGTTTTTCAAAAACTTGTGTGACTTACCTTAGTGGTACACGGGAATTAAACCAGGTTTGGTTCAATTTCACGTCGGGAACACGTTCGGGATTGCACCGTTTAGTGTCGGGAACGGTTGGGAATGGACGGGATTAAGTTCAGGAAAGAATGAGGTTGGCCGCGGGTCGAGCACACGCTACCGCGGCCAAGTGGTCCTCTGCCGTGTGACGGGCCAACGCCGGCGCGGTCGATGCCTCCTCCGCCGCGGGTCGGGCTCTTCCAGCCGCGGCCGAGGGGCCTTTGTCTCGGGTCAATTTCTTCTTCGTTCCTTCGTCGTTTCACGATCTGTTTGGAATGTTTTCTCCAATTTTTTTGTGTTTTCTGATTTTTTGAATGTTTTTGTGTTTTTTTGGTTTTTATATAGAGCCTGAAATCCTAAAAAGAAAAACGTCAATAGAAAAAGAAAGAAAAATTTAAAGAAAATCGTACCGAGTGGGTTACCTCCCATCAAGCGCTTTTGGTTAAAGTCGGTAGCTTGATTTTTTGGTGAGACTAGGCATGAGCAGTAGATGTCTTGGTAACAAATGTTCATTTGGGATTGTCTTGTTTATGACGTGTTTCGCCTTTCTTCGGTATCACCTTTTTCTTTTGTTTTCACTTCTCGAAGAGCTTGTTTCGTCTTCTCAACCATTTCTTCCACGCGTTCTTCCTTGGTAGCTCTTAAATCTGGTGGAATATTGATCTTAACTTTTGCAAATGGTTTGGAAGTTAATGGTGGACTTACCTTTGGGGGTTCCGTCTTAGTCGACTCATCTTTCTCTTTTCCTTTAGGGAAATCGAGGTTTTCATCTTTTGTTCGTCCCTCGGGTTTGGAATTTCGTCTGGGACAGTAGGATAGAGCCTCCTTCGATCCATATTTAAGAAGACGGCTTGACGGTTGGCGTGATCAAGGATGGCGCAAACGGTAGCTAAGAAGGGTCGACCAAAAATTAACGGTCTATCCTTGTCTCGTTCCATTTCGAGAAATTGAAAATCAGCGGGGACGATCTTGTTTCCAATGAATATTTGTAGATAATGGATCGCTCCTTCGGGTTGCTTTTGTGATGAGTCCCCAAAAATTGTGCTCACTGTAGATGGCCTGAGATTCATTATACCGAGTTTCTCGGGAAATGACTTAGACATGATGTTGATGTTGGCTCCGGAATCACACAAACAATGTGCAAAATAAATTCCCGAAATCCAACAAGAAAAAGAAAAACGTCCCGGATCATCGGCTTTTTTAAGCCTTTGAAGCGGGATTAGTTTCAGTACCTCGAATGGTGGTTTTTGGATCATCTTGGATTTGGTAACAACTCGTCCATACAGTGGGACAAATTTTGGAACTTCTCTAGGTTCCATCTTAGCATCGACTTCCTTCTCGGGTATGGTAGAAATCACGTTGCAAAATCTCTTTGGGTTATCTTCCACTCTTTCGGGTAAAATTCCTCTTGGTCTCTTAGTGGAGTCCTCGGTTTGAGAGACTTGCATGTCCAACTTCTTGACATGGGTTGAAAGAGATTCAAATTTTCCATTTAAGTTGTTGTACATACAATCGACCTGGACGTTGAAATCTTTCTTCGTCTTCTCGTTGCTTTGAGCGAGGAGTTGAATTGATTGCTCGAGCATCGCTATTTGGGAAGCAATTTGAGAGTTAGAGATACCTTGTTGCTGCGTGTTTGAGTTGTTGTAAGGAGCGGCTTGAGCGTTGAAGGGCGGTCTTGGTTGGAAGTTCTCATTTCCTCAATAGTTTCCGTTTTGGAACCGGTTTTGGTATGGCTTTGATTGTTGTGAAAAATGCTGATCTTGAGGGTTTCGATACAAGATATTGTTGAAGTTGGCATTGCGAAAGTTTTTGTGGAATCCGTTGTTGAAACGGCTTTGGTAGGAGTTTTGTGCTCCCACATAGTTAACATCTTCTTCTTGAAAATACGAACCGTTGTTGTCGGGTTAGTAGTAAGCATCGTCTTCGCCTCCAATAGTAGCTTCACAAGCATGCACTTGGCGATTTTGGCTGTTGAGAAGTCGGTTCATCATGTTCTTTAGCTCGGCTATCTCTTTGGATTCCGACACATTCGATCTAGTCGATCTATCGTAGTCGGGAGAATTGTTGCAATCCGACATAGCAAGATTTTCGATGAGAGCTCTTCCTTTGTTGATGGTCTTCATGGAGAAGTCTCCATTGCTGGCCGTGTCGAGAGAAAGTTAATATTTCGGTAGTAATCCTCGGTACATAGTGTTGAGCACATTCGGACCGGAGAAACTGTGATGAGGGCAATCTCTCTCGTACTCTTTGAAACGTTCCCACGCTTCATAGAAAGACTCCACCGATTGTTGATGAAAACTTTGGATTTTGTTTCTTAGCGTGTTGGATCTCGACTTTGTGTAGAAGTGGTTTAAGAAGGCGGCTTTGCACTCTTTCCAATTAGTAATAGATCATGCGGGCAAAGATTTCAACCCACGGTGAGCTTTATCGGCCATAGTGATAAGCTCAAATTAATACCCTAAAAGTACTAAAGCTTTGTCGGTTGTAATACTTAGGGATCGAATCCACAGAGACTCTAGGAAATACACAATAGATTGAATAGATGAGAATTAAGCTAAGTGATCAATGGAATTGAAAACATATACATAAATTAAACAAGTTGTAAGTTCGATTGGAGAAAGATAGGTTCAGGGTATTTCTCAAGAAATCAATGAATGCAGATAAACTAACTAATCAGGGTTCATGTTATGCACGGTTCTTGAACTTAAATCGCTAAAGTATAATTAACCAACTCTCTTTGCGAGAATTATCTACGTATAAATCCTAGAATTCCAAATCTCTTTGCGAATACTAAAGTCTAAACCAGCTTTTAATTCAAGTTTGATTTGTTCACAAAACAACTAAACCAAATCTCTTTGCGAATAGTTATTTTGCCTACCCTAAGTTCTATCAGCTTTCTCAATTGCACTCTCGTGCCTAATCGATTAACCTAAGATCTAAGTTCTAGGTGATCAATACAGAATTAGCTATGAGAACAACCTATGGTGAAGAACTAATTTAGATCATGAACCCTAAACGACTAATCAACCTATCATTCAAAAAAATCCCTTATGAGAATCCCTAAACCTAACACGAGATATACTTAGACATGGAAATTGGAATAATAAACATGTTTGAATAAATCATTGAATAAATAATAAGAAAGAGAGTAAAACAGGGGTTCGAAATCTTCTCTCGGACGAACAGAGTTTCAGACTTGTCTCCCTCAAAAGTTCTCTCACCAAAAACCAAAGTAGAATACAAGCGTAGAATGAAAACCTAGCCACAGAAGTGGCTGAAAAACCTAATAAATAACCTAAGACACGTTTTGGGGCTTCTTGTAAATAATAAAGTCTTCTGGGCAATTTGCAGTTTCTCAAATCTTCATAAAAGTCACGATCCTTCTCTTTCTTCGACGGGTATCGATTGATACCATAAGTGTATCGATCGATACTCAGGCATCAAATCGGTGTCTCAGCTACATGATCTCTGCTTGGCTCCAAAAAGCTCCAGAATGCTTCAATATCTCCAATAATGCTCCAAACGTACCTAAAACCTTAAAAGACTCCAAAATACTAAAAAGACCATGATATATCAACCCCCCCCCCCAGACTTAGCCTTTGCTTGCCCTCAAGCAAAACAGATAATTAAACCAGAGAAAGAGGTTTGAAAACACGGAGACTCACCTGTTCTTGAAACATTGCAATTACCTTTTTCCTTAGTGCTCCACATATCACCTAACCAGTTCCAAATCTAACCACCATGTACTTCTCCGTAGACATTCGCAGCTTCCCAGACTCCACACATTATCTCACAGCATTGTCCAATAAAGCCCTCATCACCAGTTTCATCGCTGCGATCAATGCCAAGAACCTTCTAGATTCTGTCCCATACAATATCATGACAAAAGAAACATCCAATTTCACACTTTTTGGTATTATTTTCTCTCCCCAGATTTGTTTCTCATCATGTTCTTTTTTTTTTAGATCTGCATATACACATTAAGGTCTGAAACGCGAGTATTGATGGTGTTTGCCACCGAATCACCATTTCTTCCCTCTCTATGTATCAAAGGCGTAGGCGAATAGTGGTATCACGGGAAATTTTCCTAACCTCGCTTCCAACCTTTGTGTGATCATTCCTTCACAAGTAGAATAATGGGATCGCTAGAAATTTTCCTAGCCCTCTACTCAGAAGAAAATCATTTCATCTTTTTATGCTCTTATTTATTAACTTATAACAGGGGAGATAGATACCATTACTTTAAACCCATGGGTTCCTTTATCGGATATGAATGAGGAATCAAGCTCTATGGACATCAGTCACATCGATGAAGTGCAAAAATGTTGGCTCCGACTTTAAAGAACTTTGCTGGAAACATGGGTGTCTTCTAGTTACTGGTCAACCTTTGGATTTTTCATTAGTCCGATCTAGAACTGATTCTGTAACAATGGTCACTTAGAAATAAAGTCAGAACAATAGATTCAAGAAAAATATCACAGTCCCCAACCAATTTTGACTCAAAAATGACTGACTCTAAGAAAAACAAACAATGTCAGCGACTAGCTCCCCCATACTTGAACAACACTGTCCCCAGTGTTATCTAGCCTAAGGTTGGTGAAAGCAACAAAAGAACAGAGTGGAATTGTGAAGAGCAAGAAGTTACCGTAACGGAACGTCGGGTATCGACCGACACACGGCCTGGTATCGATCGATACCAGGCGTAAGTCGACACAGGTCCGCAAATCAGTGACAATGAGTCAAATGTTACTCCAGATTTTGTGGCAAATGATCCAAGTGTTATGGTTATCACAGATAATCAGAGATAAGGAAAACTAATCCTCCTCATCAGAAGTGTCGTCGCCAGCAGTGTGGGATGGGCCAGCCTCCGTCGGTGTGCGCGGTGAACGAGGTCGAGGTGGAGCCATACAACTGCATTGGGAAATTGATATATCATGGGTTTTACCCCGTTTAAGCCAAGATATAAGTATGTTTTATTGAGTCTTTCTACTATTTCGTAGTGTTTTAGAGTCTTTTTACAGGTTTTAGCACGTTCGGAGCATGATTGGAGATATTGGAGCTTTCTGGAGCATTTTGGAGCAAAGCAGACGTTCGTGTAGCTGAGTACCCGATTTGAAGCATCAGTGTCGATCGATACTACCTAGTATCGGTCGATACTCATCGAAGCAGACACGACCCGTGACTTTAATGAAGAGTTGAAGAAGCAATGAGGATTTGGTCACTAGCATCAAAAGCAATGGAGTGTCCTACGACTATCTCTTCTGCAATCTTTTCCCATACTCTCTTGGTGGGGAAGCAACTTACTGGCTAAAGCAGTTGCCTCCTGGATCGTTCACTGCCTGGGAGGAGACTAAGACTGCTTTCCTGACCAACTTTTATGATGATGCAAGATCTGAGGATCTTAGGAACAAGATCTCCCAGTTTTCTCAAGGACCTAGTGAGGCGTTCAAGGCTACTTGGACGAGATTCAAATCGTATCAGAGAGATTGTCCACATCATGGATACTCTGATGTTCAGCTGATGGGTTTCTTTTTCAGAGGACTTGATTGGAGGTATCAGATGACTTTGGATGCTTCGAGCAATGGAAAGTTCAACACCAGGTATCCTGATGAAGCCTATGTCCTGATTGAGAACTTGGCGTCTAGCAATAGCACCAAGAATTGCTGATTTTGAGCGGAAGAAGCTAGATGGTAACATTGATGGCTCACAAATTGCTGATTTTCAAGCTAAGTTGGATTCTATGCACAGTCTTCTGATGGGCAAGACACAAAAGGATGTTCACTTTGCTGAAGATGTTGAGGTATTCAACGAGGATGAAGTAGAGGATGTTAACTACATTGGTGGTTCTGGTTTTCAAGGTCAGAGGAATTAATTCAACAACAACCGAAACTTCAACAACAACTCTCAGCAAGGAGGTTCGAACCAGTTTGGTCAGAAATCACCTCAGAAAAGTGGGTATACGAGGAAACTCATCTTATCAACCCATACCTGCTAAGCTTCCAGATAGCAAGATCGAGTCTATGTTTGAACAACTGATTCAAGAATAGCTGAATCTCAACGGAAAGATAGATGTTGTGTACAAGGATCTGAGTGGAAGGATCGACGCGCTCGATACTCATCAAAAGATTTTGGAAACGCAGGTAGCTCAAACTGCAGCAGCTATCAAGGGAAAGGCGAATCAGACACAAAAAGAGTACGTCAACGCGATCACCTTGCGAAGTGCATGAAACTTTGGATCCTCTGTCGAAGGTGATTCCGAACCTGACTCGTCAGTATCGATCGATACTACTGCTGATATCGATCGATACCAACCTGAAGAACTGACGCATGAGCCTTGTGTCGATCTACACCAACCTTGTATCGATCGACACCCCTCGGAGGCTGAACCATAGATCGTCAAGAAACCAGAGATGGTTGAGGGACGTATCTACAAGCCTAAGAAATCAGATCCTCGACCACCTAAACACCTCAGAGATCCCATTTCACCAAAGTAGCTGTGCGGCTTTGAGAAGGTGGTACGAAGAATTCCACTCGCACTGACTTTTGAAGAAGCTCTTGAGTACCGCCCTCTTTACAGTCACTTCCGAGATTGCAGAGAAACTGAAGACGAGATCAAGGCACTTTTTATCAAAGTCAATAGTATACCGCCTCCACTGAAGCGGTTGACTAAGAGGGAAAACTCAGGGAAATTTTCAATCCCATGCTCCATCTCCGGAGTTGAATTCAAAGACTCTCTGGTTGATTCAGGGTCTAGCGTTAATGTTATGTCGAAGGCACTCGCAGAGAAGCTGCAAATCAACGACATAAGATCTACTCAGATGGCTCTCACATTCGCGAACTCTTCCACCTCAGTTCCATACTGTACAATCCCTGATTTGATGGTTAAGGTAGGAGACTGTCTAGTTCCTACCGATTTTCAGGTTGTGGATATGCACGCAAGATCTAGCAACCCTTTGATTTTTGGGAGACCGTTCATGGCTACGGCTGGTGCAGTTATAGACACGCCCAGAAAGAGCATCTCATTTTCGTACATTGACGAACATGTCTCTTACAAAGCCATCCCTTGAGGAACTCCCGCACATATCCCTTGCATCACCGCTGTTACAGGAGAAACATTGGTAGTTGATCTTTTGGAATAGCCTTATGCTGAGCCAACTATCATGGAATTTCTGGATTGCCCTCCTATCGTCACCAAGAAAACCATAAAAAAAAACTAAGACAAAGAAGGAGGTGGAGAACATAAGAGTCGAGAGCGCTACACATGTCACCTTAATCCCTCAGAAGTGCGATGGAGATTCGATCGAATACAAGGTGAAATGAAAAGGAACCTCAAGACCATTTTCTAAGGCTAGAGTTCTTCTTACTCCAGAGTTGAAGGAGAAAGGACAAGAGGTTGTGGAGAACATGTTGCGCAAAACTCTGAAGCTGGAGATGTCAAGTTGTGGAACCTGCTTTACGGCAAGCTCTCATTCTTATCCGGACTGATCGTCCGTACAGTCAAGCTCGTGACGTTAAACAAGCGCTGAGTGGGAGGCAACCCACTGGTAAGTCTGTACATAAGAGTCCTTTATTTTTCTAATTTTTGTTTTGTGTTTCGTTGTGTCACGTGAAACAGATTCGGAGGTTCCGTATCGATCGATGCCACTTGGTGTCGGTCGATACCCGTCATAAAACGTACACATTCTGGACTGACCTCCGTGTGGCGAGTCAATAATTCCACACACTCAGTATCGATCGACACCTATTGCATGACTGACACGGACGATGTTCCTTCGTCTCGACGTCCTGCTTCACCACGTACACCCACTGACGTTGGACCATCTGGCACTGCTGGCGATGACTCTGACGCCACTTCGGAGGATTAGTCCTCCTTCTATCTGATTTTCACGTTTGTTTTTCTTTTCTTTTCCCTTTTCTTTTTATTTTCGTATGAACTTTTGTGTCTTTTATGTTTTTGGACCTGTGGATTTATGCTCCTATGATATTTCGTTGCACCTAACTTGTGTTTGAGTGGTCTAACAGTGCTTACGTTTAACACCTGGATCGTTTGACACATTCGTGGAGCAACATCTGACCTTAGACGTTGAAAAATGCGAAATCGCATGAGTGTCGATCGATACCCCATTGGTATCGGTCGACACCCTACGCGTATGAACAGTTCATCATATCGACTTAAACCTGGTATCGATCGATACCAGGCCGTGTCTCGGTCGATACTCGATGTTCCAGCACAGTAACCTCTTGATTTTTCACAATCCACTTGGTTCATTTGATTTTCTTTCACCTACTCTAGGCTAGATAACACTGGGGACAGTGTTGATTAAGTCTGGGGGAGGTAGTCGCTGACATTGTTTTTTGTTTTTCTTAGAGTCAGTCGTTTTTGAGTCATTCGTTATTTTATTGAGTCAAAACTTCGTCTGAGACTGTGATCTTTTTCTTGAATCCATTGATTTGATCTTGCTTCTAAGTGACCATTATTACAGAATCAGTTCTAGATCGACTAATAAAAAATCCAAAGGCTGACCAGTTGACTAGAAGACACTCATGTTTCCAGCAAAGTTATTTAAAGCCTGAGCCAAATTTTTGCACTTCATTAATGTGGTTAGTACCCATAGAGCTTGATTCATCATTCGTATCTGACAAAGGAACGCATGTGTTTGAAAGAATGGTATTTCTCTCCCTGTTACAATTTAATAAATAAGATGCAATTAAAAGATGAGATGATTTTCTTCTGAGTAGAGGGTGAAGAAAATTTCCAACGATCCCATTATTCTACTTGGTGAGGAATGATCACACAAAGGATTGGAAGCGAGGCTAGGATTTTCTTATGATGCCATTATTCGCCTACGCCTATGATACGTTGAGAGGGAAGAACCGGGGATTCGGTGGCCAACACCATCAATACTCGCGCTCATACCTTGATGTGTATATGCAAAGCTAAAAAAAATAAAAGAAAGAACATAATAAAAAATAAGTCTGGGGGAGAGAAATAATACCAGAAAGTGTGAAAAATGATGGTTCCTTGTCATGATATTGTATGGGAAAGAGTCTAGAAGGTTCTTGGTACTAATCACAGCGATGAAACTGACGAGGATGGCTTGATTAAACAATGCTGTGAAATAATGTGTGTAGTTTACGGAGAAGTACATGGTGGTTAGATCAAAAATTGGTTAGGTAACATGTAGGTGCTTGGGAAAAAGGTCATTGCAACGTTTCAAGAACAGGTGAGTCTCTACGTTTTCAAACCTCTTTCTCTGGTTTAGTCTTCTATTTGTTTGAGGGCAAGCAAAGTTTAAGTCTGGGGAGTTGGTATATCATGGTTTTTACCCCGTTTAAGCCATGATATAAGTCCATTTTATAGAGTCTTTCTACTAGTTCGTAGTGTTTTAGAGTCTTTTACAGGTTTTAGCACGTTTGGAGTATAATTGGAGATATTGGAGCTTTCTAGAGCATTTTGGAGCAAAGCAGACATTCGTGTAGCTGAGTACCCGATTTGAAGCATCAGTGTCGATCGATACTTCCTACTATCGGTCGATACTCATCGAAGCAGACACGACCCGCGACTTTAATGAAGAGTTGAAGAATTGCAAAATTGTCCAGAAGACTTTATTATTTACAAGAAGCCCCAAAACGTTATTTAGGTTATTTAATAGGATTTTACAGCCACTTTAATGGCTATGCTTTGATTATGCTTATTCTACTTTGGTTTTGTGAGAGAGCTTTCTGGAGGGAGACAAGTCTGAAACTCTGTTCGTCCGAGAGAAGATTTCGAACCCTTTTGTTACTCTTTCTGGTTTATTTGATGATTTATTCAAACATGTTTATTGCTTCAATTTCCATGTCTGATTAGATCTCTTGTTAGGTTTAGGGTTCTCATAAAAGTTATCTGGGAATGCTAGATTGATTAGTTATTAGGATTCACAATCTGAATTAGTTCTTCACCTTAGGTTGTTTGCAAAGCTAATTATAGATTGATCACCTCGAACTTAGATCTTAGGATAATTGATTAGGCGCGAAAGTGCGATTAATTACCTGATAGAACCTAGGGTAAGCAAAATAACTATTCGCAAAGGAATTTGGGTTAGTTGTTTTGTGAACAAATCAAACCTGATTTTAAAAGCTGATTTAGACTTTAGGATTCGCAAAGGAATTTGGAATTCCTAAGATTTAGATTTAGATAGTTTTCGCAACGGAAGTTGGTTAATTATACCTTAGTGATTTGAGTTCAAGAACCGCGCTAAATCTGAATCATGCTAGTTAGTTTATCTGCATTCATTGATTTCCTGAGAAAATAGCATGAACCTAGATTTCACCCAATCGAATTTACAACCGCTTTAATTTACGTTCTGTTTTGAATACCATTGATCGCTTAGCTTGATTTTCACCTATATAATCTAGTGTGTGTTTCTGTGAGTCCTTGTGTTCGACCCCTACTATACTACAACTACTGCTTAGTACTTTTAGGGTATTAATTAGAGCATATCAGAAATGGCAGTCCACATTTTCTACAGAGTCTCGAAAACGTATCGCTGAAAAGGATCCATCTCCATGTTAGGCAGTGGAGGAAGAGAAAGTGGAGGAGCAGGTGTACGTGCATGTCGTGAGCGTCATGGTCGACCTCCAGCAAGGTCAGGTACTGGCTCATCCTCAGCAGCAGCATGTGCTCTAGTAACTGGTGCACGACGTCGGGTGACAGGTGCATGTATCAACAGATCTGCAGTAGGCTCAAAACGCAGCAGCTGCGGAGTGTCACCAATGTATGTCATCTCTCTGTTGGGTAGCTGAACCAGAAAATCTCCAGCTGCAGTAGAGAAGTACCAATGCCGCGGAGGCTTCATCCACCTCAGGTTCTGCAAATGGTTCTCGTCCATGAGAACGCGTGTAGTGGAGATGGAGCAGCTCGCAGTACTGATCCCAAAGTGCTGGAAGATAGGTGTGAGAAGACTTCCAACAGACTCGGTCTTCCTAGCGGTTCCCCTCGTACTCTTACCTACAAAAGTCTTAGTCTTCAAGGAGACCAAGTGATGCGCATAGACATCGCCCATGTTGACCTCTGTCAGCTCAGGCCACTCATAGTCCTCGCCTGGAATGATGTCTCGAATAGCAAGGGCAAGTACTAGAAGCTCAGACACTCTCATCTTGTTCGGCTCCATCTTGAACAGGAAGGTGTTTCTCAGAATCCTGACCAAGCAACGCAGGACTGGGTGCCGCACATCCATCTGAGTGGATGTCCTAGAGTGATAAGCACCAGTCCCAAAGTGCGCTCATAAGCTCTGCACATCACAATATGTAACTCACTCTGCGAATCATGAAGGTCAAAGTACCCTTCTGTGCGTCCCTGAGGACCTCGTCCTGGTAGTAGACGTGAACGGTCTCCATGAACTGACGAACCAAGTCAGGGAATAGGTCGTACTGCTGTGTGGCAATAGTGCCCAGACTAATCCTCCAAAGCAAACACTGGACCTGACCGTCGATACCCAAACGACGCATTGTGACCCCATCAACGAACCGAGTGGGCTGCACATCAATGCCTAGCCACCTGTTGTAGTGCAACGTATCATAATCATCACAGTCTTCCGAGATGGGCCTATAGAGGCAGTTTGTACTCTCAACGATCTCCCTATCTGTTCCCTCACAAAGTCTGTTGCAGGGAATCCTGACCTTCTCGTTCCTCTTAGGCCAAGGAGCTCGACATGTGGCAGCAGGAGCCACAGGGTCAGCAGGAGCAGTGACGATGGTTGTGCCACTGGTGGTGGTGGGATTTCGCGCAACGAAGAATGCGGAACCTCAATGTTTGCCGACGCTCCATCAGTCATCACCCTGTAGGTGTTGTGGCCTAGGTAACCATTCACTACACCTCTCCGCCAATGTGAACCATCCCAGATCTTAGCACGTTGACCCAAACAGAAGTCTTTGTGTGGTGGGTTCTTTCGAGTAGACATCTGCAATCAAAGACAAAGAACACAGCAAACACATAATAAGCACCAAATCCAACAACACTGCAATAATCAGTAGCAAAATTCTCAAAATTCCATCACTGCACGCAGGGTATCGATACCCTGGTGATTTTCGAGCCAGAATCTCAAAATCCAGCAAATCCGCAATTGCAAGCATACAAGCGTAAGGGTGAGTCCAAAATTCCTCAAGAACAACCTAGGTAAGGACTATCCAATAAATCAAGTTCTAAGAGGTAAAATTTCAAAATCCCAAACCTTGTGTCCATGGAGTGAAAAAGAGAAATTTGAGTGTCATACCTTGTAGATCGAGAGAATAGAGGATAGATATGGGAAAAGCACGAAAATGCAACAAGGTTAGACCTTGAAATTACTCAAATCCGTGAAGAAACAAAGATTTGGTGATTTTGGAGTAGGGTTTTGCTAAGTATCTAGCGATGGAGACTGTGGAGAGGAAAAGAAAACCCGAGTTTTAAAAAGAAACTGACCTGCGCGTGGGGTATCGATCGATACCCTGGTGGTATCGATCGATACCCTGGTGGTATCGATCGATACCATGGCGATATGGTCGATGTAAGTTTTGCTTCTCCTCGTCGGACCTGATTCACTAACGACCCAAGATACAATAACGAAAAATGAAAAGAAAAAGACTTATATACAGACTCACCAGTGGGTTACCTCCCACCAAGCGCTTGTTTCACGTCACGAGCTTGACGTTACGGATGATCAGTAAGGATAAGGATGAGAGCTCGCACCAAAACAAGCTCCATAACTTGACATTTCCAGCTTTAGAGTTCTGCTCAACATACTCTCCACAATCTCATGTCCTTTCTCTTTCTACTCCGGAGTAAGGATAACTCTAGCCTTAGAGAATGGTTTTGAGGTTCCTTTGCACTTCACCGTATATTCAATCGAATCTCTATTGCACTTCTGAGGAATTAAGGTCACATGGGTAGCACTCTCGACTCTTTTGTTCTTCACCTTCTTCTTTGCCTTAGTCGTTTTGATGTCTTCCTTGGGGATGATAGAGGGACCATCTAAAACGTGTATGACAGTTGGCTCATCATAGGGCTCGTCCAAAATATCAACCATCAATGTATCTCCTGTGACAACAGTGATGCAAAAAATGTGCTTGGGAGCTCTTATAGAAGAAATGGCTTTGTAGGAGACCTGTTCGTCAATGTATGAGAACGAGATCCTCTTACTGGGTGTGTCTATAACTGCACCAACCGTAGCCATGAACGGTATGCCAAGAATCAAAGGCGTACTAGATCTTGCATTCATCTCCACAACCTGAAAATCAGCAGGAACCAGACAATCTCCTACTTTAACCAGCAAATCAGGGATTGAACCGTATGGAACTGAGGTGGAAGAGTTCGCGAATGCGAGAGTCATCTGAGTATATCTAATATCACCAATTTTCAACTTCTTTGCAAGTGCCTTTGCCATGACATTGACGCTAGACCTTGAATCAACGAGAGATTCCTTGAATTCAACTCCAGAGATAGAGCAAGGAACTGAAAATTTTCTTGGGTCTTCCCTCTTAGTCAACTGCTTTATCGGTGGTGGTGTGCTTCTTGCCTTGATGAAGATTGACTGGATCTCTTCATCAGTCTCTCTGCAATCTCGGAAGTAACATTCCAAAGGGCGATTGTCAAAAGCTTCTTCAAAAGAAATAATATGGGGAATTCTCCTCACCATCTTCTCAAAAGCGAGAAACTTCTCCGCATTGATGGGATTCATGAGATGTCTAGGTGGTCTAGGAAATGGCACCTTAGGCTTGTAGACACGTTCCTCTGTTATCTCTGGTTTTTTCACAATTTCCGACTTAGTCTTCAAGGGGTATCGATCGACACAAGTAGTGGTATCGACCTCAGAGCGGATATCGATCGACACAGGAAGGGTATCGATTGATACTCGGGTGATTTCAGAATCCTCATCGTCATCTTCTACAGGGTTTTCGAAATTTCCTACACTTCTTAAGGTGATTGCATTGACGTATTCATTCTGTGAATGAACCATCTTTCCTTTGGCAGCTGCTGCAGTTTGAGCTACTTGAGTTTTCAGCATTTTCTGATGAGTACTGAGAGCCTCGATCTTTTCACTCAGATCTTTGTACATAGCATCCATCTTTCCAATGAAATCCACTGTGATCCGCTGCTGTGCTTGAACTAGTTGTTCAAGCATAGACTCAATCTTGCTCTCAGGGGTTTTAGCAGGTATAAGTTGATAAGATGAATTCCATAGTTCCTGGCATAACCACTGTTTTGGAAAGGTTTCTAGCCAAACTGATTCTACCCTCCTTGCTGAGAATTGTTGTTGAAGTTTCATTTGTTGTTGTATTGATTCATCTGACCTTGAAAACCAGAACCACCAATGTAGTTAACATCCTCTACTTCATCCTCATTGAACACCTCAACATCTTCAGCAAAGTGAACGGCCTTCGTTGTCTTGCCCATCAGAAGATTGTGCATGGAATCTAACTTGGCTTGGACCTCAGCAATCTGCGAACCTTCCATGCTACCAGCTTGCTTCTTGCGCTCAAAGTCTGCATTCTTGGTGCTATTGCTAGACATCAAGTTCTCAATCAGCACATAAGCATCATCATGATACCTGGTGTTGAAGTTTCCATTGCTCGAAGCATCCAAAGCCATCTGATACCTCCAATCAATTTCTCTGAAGAAGAAGCCCATCAGCTGAACATGATAGTACCCGTGATGTGGACAATCTCTCTGATATGATCTGAATCTCGTCCAAGCAGCCTTGAACGCCTCAGTAAGGCTTTAAGAAAACTGGGAGATATTGTTCTTAAGATCCTCGGATCGTGCATCATCATAGAAGTTATTCAAGAATGCAGTCTTAGTCTCTTCCCAGGTAATCAATGATCCTGGAGGCAACTGTTTCAGCTAGTAAGTCGCATCTCCACCTAAAGAGTATGTGAAGAGCTTGCAGAAGAGGTAATCATAGGACACTCCATTGCACTTGAAACTAGTGACCAAATCCTCGAACCTCTCAATATGGTCCATGGGATGTTCATTGGAATGACCATGAAAATGGTGCTGACCCACAAGAGTATAGTATACATGTTTCAGCTCAAAGTCATTCCTCTGAAAAGCAAGAGGGCGAATCGCTGATCGATTGGCATAAAACTGATCAGGCTTGTTGTACTCACCAATCGTTCTACCACGATTAGCCACAATATTCTCTGCATTCGCGTTCCCAGCGACATTCCCAGCGATAATCTCCTCGACAACAGGAGCAGGGGGAATGATGTTCCCCTCTCCATCTAATCGTTGCCGTCTCTCATTGCACAATTGACCCTCTTGGTCTCTGTAAGCACCAGCTCCATCTTGAACCAAAACCACTGGATTGTTATTCATCTCTGCTGGCTTCTTTGCTCTTATGTTTGTGCGTTCTAAAAGTGCTAGCTGCTCGTTTGACAAATCTACTAGCTGAGTGCTCTTGCTCCTTCTGGTTTCGCGGATAGGCATACACCAGAAAACAAAAGTCAAGAACGTAAGTAACACATAATTTCATGGCAGGTATCGACCGATACTACTGGAGTATCGATCGATACTGGGGCGAACTTAGTCGAAATTCTCAAACTAAAATCTAATGGCGAATTGAGTCCCCAGCAACGGCGCCAAATTTAATAAGATCAAATTAATACCCTAAAAGTACTAAAGTTTTGTCGGTTGTAATACTTAGGGATCGAATCCACAGAGACTCTAGGAAACACACAATAGATTGAATAGATGAGAATCAAGCTAAGTGATCAATGGAATTGAAAACAGATACGTAAATTAAACAAGTTGTAAGTTCTATTGGAGAAAGATAGGTTCAGGGTATTTCTCAGAAAATCAATGAATGCAGATAAACTAACTATCGTAGTCGGGAGAATTGTTGCTATCCGACATAGCAAGATTTTCGATGAGAGCTCTTCCTTGGTCGATGGTCTTCATGGAGAAGTCTCCATTGCTGGCCGCGTCGAGAGAAAGTTGAGATTTCGGTAGCAATCCTCGGTACATAGTGTTGATCACATTCGGACCAGAGAAACCGTGATGAGGGCAATCTCTCTCGTACTCTTTGAAACGTTCCCACGCTTCATAGAAAGACTCCACCGATTGTTGATGAAAACTTTGGATTTTGTTTCTTAGCGCGTTGGATCTCGACTTCGTGTAGAAGTGGTTTGAGAAGGCGGCTTTGCACTCTTTCCAATTAGTAATAGATCATGCGGGCAAAGATTTCAACCCACTGTGAGCTTTATCGGCCAAAGTGATAAGCTCAAATTAATACCCTAAAAGTACTAAAGCTTTGTCGGTTGTAATACTTAGGGATCGAATCCACAGAGACTCTAGGAAACACACAATAGATTGAATAGATGAGAATTAAGCTAAGTGATCAATGGAATTGAAAACATATACATAAATTAAACAAGTTGTAAGTTCGATTGGAGAAAGATAGGTTCAGGATATTTCTAAGAAAATCAATGAATGCAGATAAACTAACTAATCAGGGTTCAGGTTATGTACGGTTCTTGAACTCAAATCGCTAAAGTATAATTAACCAATTCTCGTTGCGAGAATTATCTACGTCTATATCCTAGAATTCCAAATCTCTTTGCGAATCCTAAAGTCTAAACCAGCTTTTAGTTCAAGTTTGATTTGTTCACAAAACAACTAAACCAAATCTCTTTGCGAATAGTTATTTTGCTCACCCTAAGTTTTATCAGGTTTCTCAATTGCACTCTCGTGCATAATTGGGTAACCTAAGATCTAAGTTCTAGGTGATCAATCCAGAATTAGCTATGAGAACAACCTATGGTTAAGAACTAATTTAGATCATGAACCCTGAACGACTAATCAACCTAGCATTCAAAGAAATCCCTTATGAGAAACCCTAAACCTAACAGGAGATCTACTCAGACATTGAAATTGGAACAATAAACATGTTTGAATAAATCATTGAATAAATAATAAGAAAGAGAGTAAAACAGGGGTTCAAAATCTTCTCTCGGACGAACAGAGTTTCAGACTTGTCTCCCTCAAAAGCTCTCTCACCAAAAACCAAAGTAGAATACAAGGGTAGAATGTAAACCTAGCCTCAAAAGTGGCTGAAAAACCTAATAAATAACCTAAGACACGTTTTGGGGCTTCTTGTAAATAATAAAGTCTTCTGGGGCAATTTGCAGTTTCTCAAATCTTCATAAAAATAGCGATCCTTCTGTTTCTTCGACGGGTATCGATCGATACCATAAGTGTATCGATCGATACTCATGCATCAAATCGGTGTTTCAACTACATGATCTCTGCTTGGCTCCAAAAAGCTCCAAAATGCTTCAATATCTCCAATAATGCTCCAAACGTACCTAAAACCTGAAAAGACTCTAAGAGACTCCAAAATGCTAAAAAGACTCTATAAAAAGGATTTATATCATGGCCTAAAACGGGTAAAACCCATGATATATCACAAAGAAAAAGGAAAAACCTTACACTTCAAATAGTCGGCGGGAACTTGGTTCGTTCTCGTCGTTCCGCATATCTCTTCGAACAACTCGATGTACTCCATCGGATGCTTGGTTGCAACTTCATGAAACTGATTTTGCTTTACCAAAGCAATGATTTGAGGTTTGATCTCAAAATTTTTTCCGTTCGGTATAGGAAGTTGTATGGTTTCTCGGTTTTGGAAGTGTTGATACGGTGCATCAAAATCAGCAATGATGCGGTTACACGCTTGTCTCCTCGGAGGATTAGCGGGCAGTACGAGACGGTTGGCGTTTATGCCATTAGTAGGAATCGGTGCATTCGCTTGAGAATCGTTCCTCGGTGCATCACGATCGACGGGAAGTTGCCGCCTCGGATTTTCAGCATTTCGGTTTTGGTTGTGGTTTTCTTCGGGATCGAGATGTGGCTGGTCATTAGCACCATGGACAGCCCCTTGATCTTCTTCGTGATCTAAAAAAATCATGGTCATCCTCGTGATCTAGTTGATCGCGGTTTAGTTGATCTTCCGGATGGTCGTTTTCGGCCATCCTTAAGTTTCTTTTGAGTCTTCGGAGTTCTCTCTCGTGTTTGTCGATATCGTCTAGTAGCGGTATGGTTCCTCTAGGCGTTCTCCTAGTGTGAATTCACCTTAGAACAAAAGACAATATAAAGGTGAAAGTCAAAAGAACAACAAAGAACTTGAAAATCAAAAGTGTCTAGGGCAGAAATTAGAATACGAAATCAAACAAGCTAAACTATCCCCGGAAACGGCGCCAAAAATTTGACACACCAGGAATTAACTCCGGCGTGGGGTTTTACCTTTTATATCTAAGCCGCAAGTGCACAGCACACGAAATAGTATTTAGGGATCGATTCCACAGGGATAGACGTTGTCGATTTCTAACGAGTTCTAACTTATGTCTAGACGTAAAATATATTTTTGATTTTGTTATGGTCGTATCTATGGAATCTAAACTAAACTAAGAAGGGCAGTAGCTAACTAATTATTTGATCGAGGTTGTGAATCAATTAAACGAAGCGTTGGGCAATCGGAAATTTTTTAGGGTTTATAGCCGTTTTTTACAAGGAAATTTCTAGGATTTCTAAAGTGACTTTTGTCGACTTTGGGTTCTTGAACTTGGAACACGTACGCTGCGTGTAGTCTACTCTCGTAATCCTACACACCTACTCACTTCATTACTCGGATGGCAGCTTTCGTCTCCGCCCGCGCAAGTAGTGAATGATACTCTCAAAGGTCGTTTACGCCCACAATTCCTCCTTAAGTATACTTTCAAAATCGTACGACGGATTTGCTCGTCTACCCTAGGTCAAGTGATTAGATACAGCACTCTAGTAGCTCTAAAACACCTAATATCAGTTGCTGAGACGGTTAGTCAAGCAACACATTAACAATAAGGATAGAACGAAGAACCCTAATCGGTATCCTACATTAAAAACCTAATAAGAATCGAACCATAAATTCCCCTTCAAACCCCTTTCACCCAACAAGGAGATTACTCAGCCATAGCTGAGGTAATCATATTCAAGAAATTAAATAAAAACAATAAGTAAAAAGGGATGAAGAAAGCTTCTCTATCGAAGAACACAAATCGAGAATCCTTTGCTCCAAACCAAAGAAAACAAGTGCACAAGTCACAATAGCTTCGCTTCTGCCTTTAAAAGTAATAAGGGTGTAACGTATATGTCTAAGAGGCATAAAATAAGTATTTATAGAGCTAATCTTCGTTTAGTGTTTGGTGTGAAATGACGGTTTTGGCCTCGGTGAAAAAACGAGTCGAATTGGTCGCGACATGCCCTGGCCGTGGGTGCGGGCCTTTTGGGATTGGCGAAACCAAGTTTGGCCGCGGTTGGAGACTCTCCAGGATTGGCGGATTGGCAGTTGGCCACGGCTCCAGCTCCTCCAGGCGCGGTGGGCTTCTCTTCGGGGCAGCTTCATCTGCCTTCAGTGCTTCGGGTATATTTAAGGATTCAACCATTGGATTGCCTCCAATCCAATTGCATTTGAAAGCTGGTTGTCTCTATTTTGTTGTGTCCAAATTTGGGGATGATCAGACGGTGAAAATATCTCCATTAGCTGCAAGACTTCTTGACAGTACAAGTTTATCCAAAAACGTACTTTTGCTCCGAAATGCAAAGTCTTTCAAATCTCTAAAATATGAAAATCAATTGAAAACCTTGTTAAAATAGCTGCAAATAATATGAAAGTGATCCATAAAAATGGTGAAAATGGTGAAAAACCGGTGTTATCAACCTTATAGTTTATTTCTCGTATCTCTTTGAACATCGATATCCTTCGGTCTACCTTTCACGGCCCCGCTATACCGCGAATTCCCCAACTTCAGTCAAATCCTATCGGCGAACCAGCGAGACGGAGATTAAGGACGAGCGAAAGCTATGAGTTAGAGAGCATCGTTGGTGGGTTCATTCGAGGTGGCCTTCGATAAGCAACGCAGACCGTAAGGGGTCATGTGGAGGAGGAATAGCTAATTTAGGCATAACCCATATGAATTTCAAATCTTTATTCGATCATGGGGAAAAATGGACGATACTTCTTTGCATTTGCTTTGATGGTTCCCTTCCTTGAAGATTCAGACGTTAAGCCCCGTTTGATTGTCTTGTTTTGGAATTATCGGTTATTAGGAAGACAAAGGATAGATCTTAGATTACCAAGGACTCTATCAAATCTCTGATTGTTTGTTCATGCAAGTTTCTTTGATCCTTCATCGAAACTTTGATCTTACAATCTAGACTTACATTTTGTTTTGGGATCGTTTGACTTTTTTCTGGCTTCTCCAATCTCACCTGCAGTTTTAGGTGTTCGTATTTAATTTGGAAATTGATTTTGTAACTATCCGTATCTTAGTTTGATGTCTTGATGTTTTTCATTTGGATTATAAACAGGTTTTGAATTCGAATGCATGCACAATCCACAATCCAGAACTAGATGTATGTATATCTATGTATAGTGATTAGACTCGATTCGTGTGAAACGGTTGGTTAGTACATATAGATTTAATTATCTTTAAGCGAAAATTTCATGTTTCTAGAACTTAAGGTGAGAATTTTAAAAAGAATTTGTCATCAATTGATGAATTTGATTTACTTTTGAAGCATTTTTATTTTAGATTTTGAGTTATTTAGCCATCAATTAGCATAAGATTTCGTTTTGCTTTTCTACAGGTTTCATGAAGCTCATATTTTAATATAAATCGAGTTTAGATTTGCTTGAGATGGCAACATATTCTACAGAGAGCTGGTTCCAGAATCCAGATACATACTCTACAAGAAGCTGGTTCCAGATACAGCAGCAAAAACCCGATTGAAATATGAAGATGGAAATATGAATAATATTGGTAGACCCCCTATGAATGCCATCAAATGCTACAAACTAGAAAATTGCTGCAGCAAAGCAATACATTGAAAATCATTACAAAACTCAGAAGAAGAGTCTGTAGGAAAGAAAAGAGCGGTACATGTTCTCCGTCTGACGCCAGTATTTACTTCTTGTGCTTATTGGTTGTTACAAATGGAACTTGAGAGTAGATGTAATCGAAAGTTGTGAATTTGATAGCTTAGTTTTCAACAGTGATCCTGCCCTTTTTTCTAGACAATCCTCCTCATGGTGTGATTCATGAATTAATTAGTTACTCGTTTAGATTGAAGCTTCTGATATCAGCTCGCTCTTGAATACAGTCAGAACATATTAGAACAAAACCTAGCTGATGTTGATGTTCCGGTTGAAGACATGATGGATATATTGAAGAATTTTGAGAAAAAGAGAGAGTATATAGGCGTCTGCAAAGACAGAAAATGGGGGTGGATGACTTTGAACTGCTCTGCATAATTGGTTGGGTGCTTTTGGGGAGGTATCTCTCTCATTTTTCACTTCCTTTTCTCTTAGCTTATTAGCTAATATATTGCCTCAACATGATCGTTCTATAAATTCATGCATTAAAATTTGGAATTTTGTCATTGCTTCTTATTTTGGTCTCTCGTATTGGCTACTGGTAACTAGCTATTATTTTGGGCTTATGAATAGAAGCTTCCGTTTGTGATCTTATGTGGTGTGTTGATAATATGTCATTTCTGTACATGTGAGAATTTGTATAGGGAAATCTACTGGCAGTGTGTATGCAATGAAAAACCTAAAGAAATCTGAATTGCTTCAAAGAAACAAGGTAATGCACTGTCTAATAGCATTTCTGCAGATATGAGAGTTCAGTTATGATTAAATTAGTAACTCAATAAACATATGCTTAGATACACTAATCCCCTTTTATGCGGTAAATATCAGGTGGAACATGTTAAAGCTACAAGAAATGTGCTTGCAGAAGAAGATAGTCAAGCTTTGCTATATTATGGAATATACCTTCTTGGAGGTGATATGATGACACTGCTGATGCGAAAGGATATCGTAAGGGAAGATGAGACTCGGTTTTATGTTTCACAGACAATACTGGCTATTGAGTCTATCCATATACATAATTACATCAACATGTTCGAACAACTGACTTGAAGCTTCACCCAGTGTTCTTTTGTCCCGTTTTGCATCTTAACTTGATATTCACTAGAATCAATTTCTTATAATGCTGAATCCTTGTGGATTTATCTTCTATTTTTTTGTTTCTTTTTGTCTTTATCTTTTCCTATAGTGCTTGTAAATTAGATTTCAGTGGATATGTGGTGCTAATTTAACTCTACCTTTAGCCTCCCTTTGTTGGATCACATCTGGAATTCTTTACTTACCACATTCTGGTTATGTGGTGAAAATCAAATGTTTTCTCTTCATCCCTTGTGTGTTATTTATTGTATTGCTTAATGCACTTATTCATGGTGATGGTGTATATACCGCATCTGGATGTCAATTTATGAGTGCATGTATGCTGATGAGATGTGCTCATTTTGAAAATTTGGGTTCTGAACTCTCATGGTGTTTCTCCAACTAAATCTTGCATTCTTGCTAATTATAGTGCTACCTCTTTGTGGAAATGAGATTTTTTGGAAACTCTCCATTTGGAGACATGAATGTTATTTTTTTGGTTTTACCTAACTTGAGAAGTTATATCATATCAAATTTATACAAAAAGAAGTGGTGAAGAAGCAAGAAGTGGAAGTTAGAATCTTCAAGTTAATTTGCATCCTATTTGCAATTTTCAGGGTGTCAAATACTTTCAAATATTACAAAATAGTCACTTTGTTTTCGTTTTAAATATTATATAATTTGTTATTGTACGTATTTATTTGTTTTTTGGTATAATTTAGTTACCCATAAATTTTGAGCTTCGCCTTCACTTTGAACTAACACTTCTTGCATATATCTAATAATATCTATTATCTAACATAAGATTCAATTCTCTGAAACTTATTTGCGTTATACATTGCCCATATCTATGCAGCTCTCGACTCCATAATTTATCAAGTGATTGATTTTTGCATTAGTTCTTACATAATTGTTGAAATACACAAATTGATAACCATCTAAAATAATGAAGAAAAAAACATGCGCGTAGCGCAGATACTCATCTAGTAAAATACAAAGTGATAAAACAACGAAATTGAATTTTTACTATTCTTTTCTCCGACAAGTTTTACTCGCTGTGAGAGTGTCCACGCTTCCCTCCTTCATATTCGCATTCGATCTGATGCGATCTTCATCTTTGGCTATTATCCATCATTTCTCATGTTGTATTACATTGACACATTCCCAAATAAGATCTATAATTATTCTTCGAATAAGAATCTAATTTATTGATTATTTTGATAGAAATATATAAGACTTAAGATTGCCAATTTTCAACGACTGTACGAATGTTACCATACAACATAAAAGTTGCATCTTCCTCTCCAAACCCTCGTACCCTCCATGGCGGTTTTCATAGTGGTTGTTTCCATAGTAAAGCCATATCCAGCATAGTAAAATTCCTTAAAATATCGAACTAAAATCCGAAATTTGCCAATCATCATATTCGTTGACCAAACTCTCCAATCCCCGGATCAAAAATACAAATTACATACACAAACCATAAAATGGTGAGTAGTATAATTTGTTGAGACCATCGATTCAATCTTGGACCAAAATGGGTAATTTGATTCAAAAATTTAATCCAAACGATCTCATAAATATAACGCCGGCAACACTACCATGATGGACACCGAAAGGAAAATCCAAGGAGGAGAGGAATGGTGGTTACTGAAAATCAACATAAGGAACGTTGCATCTGTCGTTTCTCTACTTTCATGACCAAGCAACACTACAAGAAAAGTTGGGTATTGCCAGAATTTTGCCACAAATATTTCGTGATAATTATTATTTACCACAAACTTACAACAAATTTACCACGAATAACGATTTTTAGAATTTTGTGACATTTTGTGGTAAATTCGTGTCAAATTTGCCACCATGACAAATATAGTGGCATTCCGTGGTAAAATTTGCTACAAATTGTCACAAAAACTTCGTGTCAATATTTGCCACAAATTATAAGAAATATTTTCGTGTCAAATTTGCCAGGACTTACTAAACCTGGTAATTTGTGGCAAATTTGCCACAAAATTGTTTTCCTGTCGACGAGTCAAATTAAATAATGTGCAGGCAAAGATATTTATGGGTTTGCCACGAATAATTTGTTGTAAACCGTGGCAATTGATCAAAAGTTGTAATGTCGTATCAGCGCAGGGTCCAGCGAATATATTCTCAAATGCCACGGAAATATTTGTGGCAATCTGTGGCAAAATACATTATATATACATCAACACGATCGACATAGAAAACCAAAAAAGTTGAAGGAAAAAAAAATGTCTGATTTTTTCAATTCGAGAGAATGGATGTCTATACGTTTAGATGTAGAACGAAGAGGTGTGTCGGATAAATTTGTTGAGGGAATAAACACATTTTTGTCTTTTGTTCGTAATCAACAATTTTATAAGGAGCGAAGGAATTTATTGTGTCCGTGTTTGAAGTGCAAAAACCAAAAGTGTCGTGATGCAGATACCGTTACAAAACATCTATATTTGAAGGGATTTACGGCAAATTATTATGTTTGGACGCATCATGGAGAAAATTGCTACGACGATGGTGGAGCATCGACAAGTCAAATGCCCGTCGATCAATATTGTTATGCAGATACAAATGTACACATGGTACCCGACGATACCGCGATTCACGAGGAGACACTACAAGATATAAGGTATTTAGTTTTACATCAACTGATTCTAATTATGTTATTTTACATCAATTATGATAAATGAATGTATTAGTGACATGAATATCATCGATTAAATAAAATAAACGTTATTTAAAAAGAATTTGCATCACTTACAAAAATTTGATACACATTGTTTAATTGATTAATTGATATATTTAATATTTTTTTAACTTTGATTAAAATAGAATATTCAAATTTTGTCTCATTAATTAGAAAACGATACAAAAATAAAACGCCAATTAAAAAGAAAACTCCATTTTAATTAATTGTTTTTCTTTAATTTATATATGTAAAATTGTTGGAGGTGGGCAAAGTATAAATCTCCCACATCGATTCTTAATTAGGAGAAACAATGACAAATGACAAAGATATACTACTATAAATATAAATATACTTTGTTCATATTTCTTTTTACACTTAATAAATATTTTCAAACGGTTCAAACCCAACTAATTTGAAAAAGGCTTATAAACTTAAAAATTAGTAATATAAATTTATTATTATATATTTGATTGTTAACATAGTCAAATTTTTTGATTAACAGAAAAATTATTTTTAGGTAAAATTTAAGGGACGCTAACTACCTTATTTTTTATAGTGGGAGTTTTCATGATAGCGTTTTTCAAACGTTTAAAGTAGCAAATCAACCCCTTTACGAAGGGTTTCTTAAGGGAATTTCTCCATTGTACATTGCTTCACAAGTAATGAATTGGAAGACCAATTACAATCTAGCTGAGGAATGCTTGGATGAAATATCTCAGACATTTAAAAATGTTCTTCCATCGCCAAATAAAGCTCCTGAGACATACTACCAGACGAAAAAGTTGACTCGGTCACTTGGTTTGCCTTGTCATAAGATTGATGTGTGCGAAGATAATTGTATGCTTTTTTGGAAGGGAGAGGATCGAGAGTTGTTGCAATGTCGGTTCTGCAAAAAAGACCGGTTTCAACCGCACAGTGGAACGGGTAAGAGAATACCCAAGCAGAGAATGTTTTATCTGCCAATTGCAGATCGTTTGAAGCAATTGTACCAATCAGAAACGACATCATCGCATATGAGATGGCACGCTGAGCATGTGGCCCCTGAAGGAGAGATGCATCACCCTTCGGATGGAAAAGCATGGAAGCATTTTTAGAAGGTATATCCTGAATTTGCTTCTTAAAGCCGTACTATATATTTAGGCTTATCTACAGATGGATTTAATCCAGTTGGTATGAACGGTCAGTCACATTCGGTTTGGCCAGTCATACTAACACCATACAATTTTCCTCCCGGGATGTGCATGAAAATGGAATATTTTTTTCTAGCTATATTAGTTCCAGGACCAAAACATCCGAAGAAGAGCCTAGATGTTTTTTTGCAGCCGTTAATTGAAGAATTAAAGTTCTTATGGAGTGACTGTGTGGATGCTTACGATGTCTCACAGAAACAAAATTTCAAGATGCATGTTGCATTGATGTGGACAATAAGTGATTTTCCGGCATACGGTATGCTATCGGGGTAGACGACGCATGGCAGATTGGCTTGTCCGTATTGTCTAGATGAGACGAAATCATTTTGGTTGCCAAATGGAAGAAAACACAGTTGGTTTGATTGTCATAGAGTATTTTTACCAAAAGAGCATCCTTATAGGAGGAATCTAAGAGCTTTTCGAAAGGGAAAATCAATGCACGATGATCCCCCGACATGGTTCACTGGGGAGGAAATTTTTCATGAGAGGATAAAAAACATAGAAGGGTTGGCTAGAACTGTTGATTGCGGTGGAAATGGTCACAACAACCCTTCTCGAACTATTGATGGGTACAGTGTTTATCATAATTGGGTAAAGCAGAGTATCTTTTGGGATTTACCATACTGGGAAGAGCTACTTCTTCGTCACAATCTCGATTTTATGCACATCGAGAAAACTTTTTTCGACAATCTCATCAAGACATTATTGAATGTTCCGGGGAAGACAAAAGATAACGTAAAATCCAGGATGGATCTTCCTTCAATTTGTAGAAGACCAGATTTAGAGTTAACTAAAGATGGAAAAGCACCTGTTCCAATATTCAGATTGTCGAAAGATGGCAAACAAAAATTTTTAACGTGGATGAAGAACGAGATAAAATTTCCTGATGGATATGCTTCAAAGTTTTCACGATGTGTTGACGTTGATTCTTGGACGCTATCAGGCCTTAAAAGTCATGATTGTCATGTGATAATGCAACGGCTTCTCCCAATTGCGTTTACAGAATTGTTGCCACAAAATGTTCACACATCAATTTCAGGTATTAAATAATTAAATAATCATTCATTTTTAAACGTGTAATCTCATTTAATCAATAAACATATTCATGTAGATATTGCACTTTTCTTTCGAGATATATCTGCGAAGACGTTGAAGACCGAGGATGTTGCTGTATTAAAAGAAAATATTGCACTAAAGCTTTGCAATCTTGAGAAGATTTTTCCTCCGTCATTTTTTGATGTGATGGAACACTTACATGTGCATCTACCAGATGAATCTGCTTTAGGCGGTCCGGTCCAATATAGATGGATGTATCCGTTCGAAAGATACATGTATCATCTGGAAAAAAGTGAAAAATAAGGCACGAATTGGAGAGGTTCAATAGTCGCTCAGTGTGTGAACGAAGAGATTTCTTACATGATGGCCAATTATTTGCCACTTCCTACACCTTCAAATCCATCAGAAGTTGCTGGTGAAGTAAAGATTCACTTACAGATATCCTGATGTTCCAAGCATCTTCAAACAAAAAGGACGAGTTAGTGGAAAATCAAAATGTGGGTGGTTTACAGATGAGGATTATAATGTACTTCAAACATTTTTACTGCTCAATTGTGAAGAATTTGCACCGTACGAGAGGTACATACATATATATTTTTGATTATGATGCTGATTTTAATTGAATCATAATTGATTATTTTATATTTATGTATGCAGGATGTTCGAGGAGTATATGACGCTGAGTATACCAAATATTACTTCCGAAGAAATGGATAGAGCAAAAGAGAAACACTTTGCGGAATGGTGTAGAGACTATGTAAGTATTTTAATATTATTATATAATTATTTAGATATACATCTTAATCATATATATATATATGGATTAATTATATATATATGTGCAGATCAATGATTCTAGCGCGTCTGATGTGTCCATAATTTGCATAGTTTAAGCATGCATATCATGTAGGTTTTAGATCATTTACTTGGATCTTCATGGCATTTCATACTTGTTTTATCCCATTTAGAGTATTAGGAGCTGCATTAGGTCCTAGTGAGTCTTTTGCATGTCTTTGAGGAGTTTTCTAGGTGTTTGGAAACACTTGGTGGCGTTTGGAGATTTGGTGCTTAAATACTAGAGAGGAACCATCCGGAACGTCTCAAAGAACCAATCAGACGAAGGCGATCCGATTTGATCCAGCTCTTGGAGTCTTCATGAGAGTTGTAGCCCGATGAGTCCTCTAAACATAGGAGTTGGAATAAAGTCATTCGGACGTATGGTTTGAGAGATATGGAAGATTTACTGGAGATATGTCCGCCTGGTCGAGACGGTTTCTTCAATACCGAGGTCACTGGTCGGTGCAACTGCTCGGTGTGGAAACAGAGTGAAAATTTCTTAACACCGACGTGTGGTACCGAGGAGTGACGTAGGTATTGAAGGGTCTCCACTCCGAATTAGCCTCGGTGGTCTTCACCAAAGTTGTAAAGGAGTGAATCAGCCTTGCCCAGGAGTTTGAATCGGGTTATTTGGACGTATGGATACGGAGATAAGACGGATTTACTGAAGGTATGTCCGTCTGGCCGAGAGAAGATGAAATCGTCCAAATAACCGGAAAAACGAAGGCCTTCCGGTATGAATCAACTCAAACGGTCTTTATAAGAGTTGTAGAGGGACGAGTTAGCTGTCTACAGGACTTAGATTCAGGTCATTCGGATGTCAGGTACATGAGTTATGGCCGATTCACTGAAGACGTATCCAAGTTTCAGCCGGGTCAATACCCGGTTTGTCCCATGTTGACCCGGGTCCGACCCAACTCAGCAAACACCTTTTTATATTTTAGAGATTTTGTTTTTAGATCTATCTCCTTTTTATGCTTTTTCTCTCTTTTTCTCTCAAGAACAAAAACCTCTACTTTTAGGGTTTTTGGGATTTTTCCCAAGGATCTTTTGATTTATGTAAGTTTGAGGTTATATCTTTTCATCTTTATCTAATCTTTCACATTCATATTCCCTAATCATGACTAACATCACCTCTTTCACAAAATTTGGTGTGTTCTTCATGATTAGTGAGTAGTTCTTTTTAGAGCTCATGGATGAGGTAGATTAGGGGAATTTCGTGGTAGATCTTGATGTCTAGGACTTAGTTTACATCTTCCCTTTCTTCTTTGGTGTTCATAATGCTAGATTAGGCGAGATATAGTTAATCTAGACCTTAGAGAATTTCATGCACACAAGCTGTTTGATGAAATTTTCCAAAGAACCAATTAAGGGATTTTGCTTTCTTAGCATATGAGAGTAGTTTTCTAAGGAGCATTAGGGCCATAGGAACCTATGTTTATTGCTTGTTAATCATCGTATCACAAACGATGGTTTGTTCTTGATTTGGTGATTAACAAAGTGATTAAGACCATGAGAGTGGCTTAATCTTGTTTAAGTGTTCTAGGCTAAGGGAATAGCTTGTTTGTGTGAAATGACATCTAGATAGATCATGGAAGGATCCAAAATCAATAACCTCATTCAAGGGCTTGCCTTTATCTTCTTGCTAAACACGTTTTTGTGCTTTGTTACTTGCTTACTTGCTTTCAATTTGAATTATTTAGGTTGTTTAGACACCAAAAACCTCTCTTGTTAGCTTAACTCGTTTAGTTGTATGCATTCCTTGTGCTTGAAACTCTACCCATTGGATTCGATCCTCTTATGCTACATAGGCATTATGAGTAATTGATATAGGCAAAATCCTTGTATCAATTTGGTGCCGTTGCCAATTAGGTTTAATTTTCGACATTAGAATTTTACTTCTTTTTGAGATTAAGCCTTTTTCTTTCTTTTGTTTACTAATCTCTCCTTCTAACTCTCTCTTGTAGGTGCATGAACTTGCGTTCTAAAGGCAACAACAATCTTGTTGAGCCAAGAGACGACATCAACCTTCTACACCGCGGTCTTAGAGCAAGAAGAGATAGAGAACGGGTTGTGCACATTGCTAGGCTTGGTATGGAAAACGTGCAACTGAACCCGGATGGTGGTAATGACCACGTTGCTTATGCTCCACATCAAGGAGCAAATGGTGGTAATGGAAACCACCACACACCCGCCCGTAATGGTCCTAACATAGTTGGAGTGGGTGATGCGGCCAATGCTCATGTCAACCGTCAAGGCATTCGAGCACCACCGGTTGAGACCAATGACTTTGAGGTCAAAGCTAGCTTCATCAACATGGTACAAAGCAACAAATTCCATGGCTTGGCGGTGGAGGATCCACTTGATCACTTGGATCACTTTGACCAAATTTGTGGCTTGACAAAGATGAATGGAGTCTCGGAGGATAGCTTTAAGCTAAGGTTGTTCCCATTCTCTCTTGGAGACAAGGCAAGACAATGGGAAAAGCACCTTCCCCACGGTTCCATCACTTCGTGGGATCAATGCAAGACATCATTCCTTGCCAAGTTCTTCTCTCCCTCTAGAACGGCTAAGCTAAGGAATGAGATCTCAAGCTTCAGTCAACTTGCAAATGAGAGCTTCAATGAATCATGGGAGCAGTTTAGGGGCTATACATCACAATGCCCTCATCATGGATTTTCGGATGCTTCCCTCTTGAGCACACTCTTTCGCGGAGCACTTCCTAAGATCCGTATGTTGCTTGATACCGCTTCTAATGGAAACTTCTTAGGCAAATATGTGAATGAAGCAATGGAGTTGGTTGAGAACCTTGCTTTGAGTGATGGTACATATGGTGATGAGTATGACCGGTCTACAAGAACCACAAGTGACTTCGAGGAGCAACAACGAACCAAAGCCATGATGGCTCTCAATGAGAAGTTAGATAAGCAAGCCACCATGATTGACAAGCTTCTCAATGCTTCCAAAAGACCGGTTCACTTTGTTAGTGACTTTGAGGGAAATCAAAGATCCCATGAGGAAATGGTAAATTTGAGCAACAAAGAAGAAGTGCATTATGTTGGGAACAATGGTGGCTACCAAAGGGGTTTCAACAACAACTATGGCAACCATAGTGGTTCTCAACAAAGCTTTGTTCCACAAACCCAAGGCAACAACTCCATGCCTCAAGACCTTGATGTGAAAAATATTCTTCAACAACTTCTTCAAGGTCAAGCAAATGGAGCATTGGATATAAGCAAGAAGATGGAGGAAATCAATACCAAAGTAGCTTGCTCGTACAATGATCTCCACAAGAAGCTTGAGGCAAAGGAGTATTACAATGCCATCTTCTCAAAGGAGCCACGTCCCATTGAAGATCATGAAGCCGCCACTAATGAGATTGAGCTTCTACTCTATGGATCTCAAGCTCCCTTGAAGCTCAATGAGGACATTGAGGAACAAGGTGGGGGGAGAGACCCTTGAGAAGAATGAGAACGTGACCTTGGTTGAATGCAAATACTCACCAAGCTCAACTAGGATCGAGCCTAAGTCTCTCCCCAAGCTTGGTAATCCCGGTAAATTCTCTATAGATTGCTCTCTTGGAGATTTGGATATTGAGGATGCTTTGTGTGACTCCGGGTCAAGTGTGAATGTGATGTCCAATGAGATGCTCAAAAGTCTAGGGATAAGGACCCTCACCTATCATCCATCACCTATCACCTTTGGAGATGTTTCTTCGAGAAAGTCATTGGGTCATCTTGAAAACTACCCACTGAAGATAGGAAATTGCATAGTCCTAACCGACTTTGTGGTCATGGAGATGAGAAAGACCAACAAACTCCCTCTTCTCCTTGGAACACCGTTCCTCCTCACTACCGGTGCTAGCATGAACTTCAAAGAGCAAAGAGTAGTTCTCTTGAATGTAGATGATAAGGCCTACTACCCAATGAAGATCTCCTCCAACAAGCTTTGTGGCACAATCACTATGGAAGAGGATGGGTTTTGCATTGAAGAAGCTCATAGATTTAAGCATGTGGGTAGTTGTGAGATGGTTCATTAAGCTTCGCCCCCAAAGATCTATGAAAAGGAAGAGAAACCCTGTGAAAAGACGGTTTTGGGTTATGGTAATGGTAATGAAGCTTACGGAGTTGATGTAGCTTGCTTGGATTCTCCCCCTCCTACCACACATGAGGACGTGAGTGAGATTAAAAGGAAGCAAGAGAAAGGTGAAGGCACTAAGGCCAAAATGAAGAAACAGGCCAAGCATCACTCTCTTGACTTTGCTAAGAATGGTCCAAGTAAGCTCGAAGGGTTTAGGTCCGAGCCTTCCATGATGACTCTCACTCCATGGAAGCACAAAGATGGAGTGATTGAGTATAAGATCAAGTGTAAAAGCCGAACCAAGCCCTTTGCCTCGTTCAAAGCAACTCTCACTCCCGAGCTCAAAGAACAAGGTGAAGCCGGGCTTCAAGAGGTCATGAACAAGGTCCTCCAACTTGAGCTCATGGATCCATCTTGGAGTGTTCACACTCCTCCCTCACCCGCCTAAAAGGGTAACCAATGTCAAACTTAGCGACGTAAAACAAAGTGCACTTGGGAGACATTCCCATGTATATCCTTGTATATATTCTTTTGCTTTCTAGTTTAATTTCGTGTGTCTTGGGCATTGATGGTTTTGTTGAGTGTTTGCAAGGTTCTCGATTGTTAGCAAGGTCACGGAACGGTGTCAAGGGTGTTTGATGTCGGGAAAAGCCCTCCATGCTCTCCATTCACATAGTAGCACTCCTCCATGTAAGTATCTCTTCCCTTTTTAAAGTTTTAGCATATTATATTTTGTTTTGGGTCTCTTCTTTGACTTTATTTCACACCGGGACGGTGTGATTTAAGTTTGGGGGAGAGACCGGTATTTGACCTCGTGTTTTATGCTCTTATCTTCTCTTTTGCACTTGAGTCTCATGCATACCATGCAATTTGACATACATTTTGAATTTTTTTAGCATTTAGGATTGCATATTCACTTGTAAATGATGTCTAGATTGCATTTTAGCTTGCATTTGCATAAGCATGGAGTAATGACAACCTTGAGAGTAGCTCAATTAGAAATTGATTCAACGCCCAAGTTATTAGTTGTTTGATGCATTGAAGTTGAATCTGAAATCAAGGATGAACCATTTGTTAGAACACATACATCATTGCCTTTCCTTGGTTGAAGCAAGCTTGAATTGAATCTAGCCTCATCTAAGTGATAACCATAACTTGACATGTAATTATTGTGCTTGTGCAAACTTAAATGGAATCGTGGATCACTTATACATATTTGGACATTCTTCTTCCTTTTCACCACCCTTGCTTGTCCAAATAGCCAAATCCCATCTTTGGATTGGTTTCCCCACCATGCCAATTACCTCCCTTCTAGCCCCTAATCTTTTGTGTGTGTCTTGTGATGTCTTTTTGGAGTGAACTTGACAAAACGTGTTAGGTTTAGGGCGACAAGGAAGCACTCCTGTGTAGACTTAGTTCCAACATCAAGGAGCTGATCTAGAACTAGGTTAGATAGGTGGCGGTTCTTAAAGTTTTAAAATGGAAACGGTTAGAAACGCTTAGGGTAATGGCTTGATCTTTGAAGATTATGGTGGAGTAAAAGAGGAAAGAAAGGACGATGAAGAGGGGATTACAATTTGATGGATTGGTTGGTGCAAGTATGATTAATAGCGAGCTTTAAGTAACTAAGAAAAGCCTCAAGAGACAAAGAAGAAAAGAAGGGCAAAAAGCCAAGCTACAAAAAAAAATAAGATGCATAACCAAAGGAAGAAAAAGAAAGAGCTAAGTGAAAGAAAAATGAGCATAAACCATAACCAAGATGAAGAAGCAAACCCCTAATGAGGAAGAAAGCGAAAAAGGAAAGCAAAGAAGAGCATAAGGGTCTAAGAAGGCAAAATGCCTTGGGATAAAAAGGGTAGCTTAGGATCGGGCAAGGATGGGTTAGATTGAGCTATGGATAGTGACACTCTAGGCATTCCGGGTAGACGAGAGTTTTTCCTTGTATGCATAGGTTGCCTTTTACCTTTAGCATTTTGTTAAAGTTTGCTCGTTCATTGAGAGATCCTTGTGTTTATTTACCCTTGCATATTGATGAGATCACCTTCATCTAATAACCGGTCCTTTAGCCAAGCGGTTTCATCTAATTTTGCATAAGCACAATTCACGGATAAAACCATTAATCAATGTTAAGAGGCTAGAGAATAGGATGGTTTGTCTAGGTTGAGGTTTGGCTTTGTTGCATGTTGTGAAAGAAATGGCTAACTTCTTTTGAGTAGACAACTTTGGCGCATCTTAGAACTAGTAATTTGGACGTTGAGTGCGATTGTTTCTTATGTTTTTTATAGGTTCGAGCTCCACTTGCATTGCATTGCATCTCTCATTCTTGATCTTGTTTGCTTGAGGACAAGTAAAGGTTTAAGTTTGGGGGAATTGATGTGTCCATAATTTGCATAGTTTAAGCATGCATATCATGTAGGTTTTAGATCATTTACTTGGATCTTCATGGCATTTCATACTTGTTTTGTCCCATTTAGAGTATTAGGAGCTGAATTAGGTCCTAGTGAGTCTTTTGCATGTCTTTGAGGAGTTTTCTAGGTGTTTGGAGACACTTGGTGGCTTTTGGAGATTTGGTGCTTAAAGACTAGAGAGGAACCATCCGGAACGTCTCAAAGAACCAATCAGACGAAGGCGATACGATTTAATCCAGCTCTTGGAGTCTTCTTGGGAGTTGTAGCCCGAGGAGTCCTATAAACATAGGAGTTGGAATCAAGTCATTCGGACGTGTGGTTTGAGAGATATGGCTGATTTAGCAGAGATAGGTCCGCCTGGCCGAGATAGTTTCTTCAATACCGAGGTCACTGGTCGGTGCAACTGCTCGGTGTGGAAACAGAGGGAAAATTCCTTAGCACCGACGTGTGGTACCGAGGAGTGACGTCGGTATTGAAGGGTCTCCACTCCGAATTAGCCTCGGTGGTCTTCACCAAAGTTGTAGAGGAATGAATCAGCTTTGCACAGGAGTTTGAATCGGGTTATTTGATCGTATAGATAGGGAGATAAGACGGATTTACTGAAGGTATGTCCGTATGGCCGAGAGAAGATGAAACCGTCCAAATAACCGGAAAAACGAAGGCCTTCCGGTGTGAATCAACTAAACGGTCTTCATAAGAGTTGTAGAGGGACGAGTTAGCTGTCTTTAGGACTTGGATTCAAGTCATCCGGATATCAGGTACATGAGTTATGGCCGATTCACTGAAGACGTATCCAAGTTTCGGCCGGATCAATACCCGGTTTGTCTCGGGTTGACCCGGGTCCGACCCAACTCAGCAAACACCTTTTTATATTTTAGAGATTTTTTGACGTAGCTCTCCCTATGATCGAAACTCTAAGGTAGGTAACGTGAAGGATAACCCTTGCAAGCCGTGAGCTTCAAGGCGTGTGGAGTGAATTGGTCGCACAGAGGGGATGGAGAGCCTCTGATATTCCTTTGTTCTATCAAGATATGACACACTTGAATCGAACAAGAGCCTGGATATGACACACCAAGCGAGATCAAGAGAAGAACAAGAGATGAACTCGTTTTCTCTCAAAGAAAGAAGGTTGCGCCTCAAATTATAATAAAAGGTAGGTTAATGTTTCCAGCGACCTTACATGAGTTTATAAAGGGAAAAACGTGCCCTTAAGTTTAGAGAATTGCAAAAATAACCCAAAAGAAAAGAAAATAAAAGAAAGGCACAAAACAGAGGTCTTTTGCGCAATAAGAGTGAAAAAGGAAAGATAGAGAATAGATGAGGCTATGCTGGTCGAGAGTGTGCATCTTGAGCCTCGAAGTGACTAGTGAACTAGGTGTGGTGGTCTATCCTTGCCTCATTAAAAACCTATCTTTGTAAAACCGAAGTGGGACAAAAACAAAGACAGGGAAAAAGAGTGCAAAGATAGACCACAAGCTCACTAGCCATCTTGTACTTGGATTAGGACGAGTGTTGGAGTTGTTTCGTTGTTTTCTTGGTTTAAGTAGTTGGGTTGCTTCTGAATGTTGTTAAGAATGCCAGCAACAGCTTCCTTGAGCTCCTTAGTCCTTGCTCGTGTCATAGGACCAGTTGTGATGATCTTAGTATCCTCGGCTACAAGCTCCTCATCTTCAAGTTCTTCTTGTGCTGATCCAAGCTTCTCGGCTACAAGTTCTTCATCTGTTGGTCCAATGCTATCCATGATCACATCATCCCCTCCTTCTTGAAATGAATTTGACCTCAAATCTGGATCATCTGCAAGAAACGGAGCTAAGTCAGAAACGTTGAAACTATGACTGATGTTATACTTACCTTGAAGGTCCAGCTGGTAGGCATTGTCATTGATCCTCCTTGTGATCTTGAATGTACCGTCGACTCTAGGCATTAGTTTGGACTTCCTTTGTTCTGGGAATCGATCCTTCCTCATGTGCACCCACACAAGGTCTTCCTCGTCAAAGATCATCTTGCGTCGCCCCTTATTCTGATATTCAGCATACTTTTTCGTTTTTACTTCTATGTTGGTTTGAGCTTCTTCATGAATCCGCTTAACCAGATCAGCTTTCTGTTTCCCATCTAAGCTTACTCTTTCACTCAAAGGCAGAGGGGTTAAATCCAAAGGAGATAAAGGACTAAATCCATAAACAATCTGAAACGGGGAATACTTAGAAGCAGAATGCACATCATGATTGTATGCAAACTCTATGTGCGGTAGACAATCTTCCCAAGTTCTAATATTCTTTTTAATTAGAGCACGCAGAAGAGTCCCAAGAGTTCTATTGACAACTTCTGTTTATCCATCAGTTTGGGGGTGACATGTAGTAGAGAATAACAGTTTAGTTCCTAGCTTAGACCACAATGTTTTCCAGAAATAACTAAGAAACTTAGTGTCTCTATCAGATACGATGGTCCTAGGCATACCATGGAGACGCACAATTTCCCTAAAGAACAGACTTGCTACATGAGATGCATCATCTGTTTTATGACAAGCAATGAAATGGGACATCTTAGAGAATCGGTCTACTACTACAAAGATAGAGTCCTTCCCTGTTCTAGTCCTAGGCAGCCCTAGTACGAAGTCCATGGATATGTCAGTCCATGGATGAGACGGAACAGGGAGAGGAGAATACAAACTGTGGGGCATAACCTTTGATTTAGCCTGTTTGCAACTTGCGCACCTGCCACAGATTCTCTCCACGTCTCTCTTCATGTGAGGCCAATGGAAGTGATCTTGCATCACTTTCAGGGTCTTATCTCTACCGAAATGCCCCATCAAACCTCCTCCATGTGCTTCCCTAACCAGCAAGTCTCGAATAGAACAGTTAGGTACACATAAGCGATTATCATAGAAGAGAAACCCCTCACTTCGATAATAATGGCCAGCAGCAAACTTTTCACAAGATTTAAATACTTCTTGAAAATCAGAATCAGAAGCATATAAGTGTTTAAGCTGCTCAAAACCCAGCAGTTTTGCATCTAGGGTAGTTAGTAACACATACCTTCGGGACAATGCATCAGCAACCACATTGTCCTTACCTTTTTGTACTTGATGACATAGGGGAATGTCTCAATGAACTCGACCCACCTGGCGTGCCTCTTATTGAGCTTGTGTTGTCCCTTTAAGTGCTTTAGAGACTCGTGGTCAATGTGTATGACAAACTCCTTAGGCCACAGATAGTGCTGCCATGTTTGCAACGCTCTCACTAGTGCATACAGCTCCTTATCATACGTTGGGTAGTTAAGAGTGGCTCCTCCAAGTTTTTCACTAAAGAACGCAATGGGCTTCTTATCCTGCATTAAAACAGCTCCAATCCCTACACCAGAAGCATCACACTCAATCTCAAAGGTTTTAAGAAAGTTTGGTAAAGATAAGAGTGGAGCGTGAGTGAGCTTGTTTTTCAGGGTCTGGAATGCTTCTTCTTGTGCTTCTCCCCATTTAAAACCAACTTCCTTCTTGATCACTTCAGTAAGTGATGCAGCAAGAGTGCTGAAGTCTTTAACAAATCGCCTATAGAACCCAGCAAGGCCGTGGAAGCTTCTCATGTCGCCCACTGTCTTTGGGACAGGCCAATCTCTTATAGCTTTGACCTTATCCTCATCAACCTGTACGCCATCTGCACTCATAACAAAGCCTAAAAAGACCACGTTATCTGTACAAAACGTGCACTTCTTAAGGTTGGCATAAAGCTTCTCCTCTCGAAGTACATTTAAAACAGATTGCAAATGTCCTATATGCTCTTCTAAGTCCTTGCTATATATCAGGATGTCATCAAAATATACTACAACAAAGACTCCTATGAATGATCTCAGAACATGATTCATTAATCTCATAAATGTACTAGGTGCATTTGTGAGGCCAAAAGGCATGACTAACCATTCATATAACCCATGTTTTGTTTTAAATGCAGTTTTCCCTTCATCTCCTTCTTTCATCCTAATCCGATGATATCCACTCTTTAAATCGATTTTAGAGAACAACCTAGAGCCATGAAGTTCATCTAACATATCATCTAGTCTAGGAATAGGGTGGCGATACTTCACCGTAATGTTGTTTATGGCTCTGCAATCGACGGACATACGCCAACTCCCATCCTTCTTAGGTACGAGCAGAACCGGGACAGCACATGGGCTCATGCTCTCTCTGATGTGCCCCTTTTCTATGAGCTCATCAACCTGTTTTTGTAACTCCTTAGTCTCCACAGGGTTGGTTCTGTATGCTGGGCGGTTTGGTAGTGAAGCTCCTGGCACGAAATCAATCTGATGCTCGATGCCCCTAACTGGTGGCAGTCCAGTTGGGTTGTCCAGCAGCCATGGGAAGCACATCACACAGTATCTCATCTTCGTATGCACCAATGGTGATAGGAACTAGTACATGCTTGCTCACCTTCATCTCACCATCTTCATTAAGCCATTGCAGCTTGTATGGCTTTGGGTGCTTCGTCACTCTCAATCCGAGCTTACTAACCATTGTTTCACTTGCCACATTAGTACAGCTCCCTCCATTTATGATGAGGCTGCAAACCTTTCCTTGGACCAAGCATCTAGTGTGGAACAGGTTCTCTCTCTGTTCTTGTTCATTAGTAGCAGTTTGCACACTTAGGGATCTCCTTGTAACTAGTAACTGTCCTTGTGCAGGCTGTTCTTCACACTCATATAAGTAATCAAGGCCTGTTTCTTCTTCATCTTCTGTTTCTATTTCTCCATTGTCTAACAGAACCATGACTCTCTTGTTGATGCATTCATTGGCATAGTGGCCTCTCCCTTGGCACTTAAAACACTTAACATCACGATTTCTGGTTGTTGGGGTTTCAACTTTGCCCTTGCCCTTGTTGTCTTGATTGATCATATATGGCCTCATTTCTGGTCTTGGCGTCACTACTTGCTTGCCATCACGCTGTGAAGTGTTTGCTCTGTCCTCCCTTTGATAGCTCGGTTTAGAAACAGCATGTCCACTCCCATAGTTAAATCATGAAGGGCCTTTGCGTTTGAGCTGTTGTTCTATCAGAATCGCCTTATGCAGCATCTCCTCTAGCTCAACATAGTGTTGCATTTCCAATCTATCATGGATGTCTCGGTTTAACCCTCCTAAGAAACGTGACATGGTAGCTTCCCTATCTTCTGATATATCAGCACGAATCAGGAGTGACTCCATCTCTTGATAATAGTCCTCTACGATGTTGCTCCCTTGAGTGAGTTTTCTTAGCTTGCTGTGCAGCTCACGGTGATGATGACTTGGGACAAATCTCTTTCTCAAGACTTTCTTCATCTCTGTCCAAGTACTCACCGGTTCTTCGTCATTACGTCTTCTAGAAGTGACAAGCTGATCCCACCAGCTGAGAGCATAATAACTGAATTATGTTGCAGCTACTCTCACCTTGTTGATCTTGGTGTAGTTTTGACAATTAAAGACCAGCTCTATCTTTTTCTCCCACTCCAAGTATGCATCAGGATCACTCTTGCCATTGAAAGGTGGGATTCTGAGCTTAAGATCTCCAAAGCTGTCTCTACCTTCTCCACCACGTCTATTCCTCCTCTGGCTTCCGCGAGTTGAATCGCTCTCTTCGCTGTAGTAGCTGGCCGTGCCATCATCACCAGGCTGCTCTTGTTGGTGTCGGCCTCCTCTACAAGCTCCTCTGGGCTGATTATTGCCTTGAACTGGCTGTTGTTGTTCTTGTCGAAGAGCATCGAGCTTGGCATCCATCATCTGGTCCATACGAGCTAGTATTGCATCCATCAGCAGCTTGTTGTTTCGCATAGCACTAGTCTCTTCCCCATCTTGCGACATCTTTTCCTACAAGACACACAAGAAACCACACCAGTAAATAGTTCCTTGTAAAAGAAACACTCCAATAGAAACTATGCACACCGTAAGACACAAGCAAAGTACGCAAGAAGCCATGAGAGAACAGGTTATGCGAAGATGGTAAAACTATTAGGGTGAAGCTAAACACGTTTTCAGGTATTAGCAAAGGTAATGACTGAGTCTAGGTGCTTAATCAACTCACTAGAAGCAAATTTAACACAAAAAATTTCGACAGACCTAAGAACTCAAAAAATGGAAAGTTTGATCTTCCCCTAAGAACCCTAGGTGCGCCGCGAACAGCCTCTTCTCTGCTATGATATAATTTTTTTTTTTTTGATTTCTGAATGAAACTAACTATCAAACAGGTTGCTAATGATGAACTAACACGAAAACTACAAGAAACCAGACCTCTTAGACACAGAAAATCAAAGAAAACAGGTCTGCAAACTCGACAGAGTTGGAAAAGAAAGAAAACAAATTAAGAACAGAGTTGGAACGAGATTACCAAGTGACTTAGAGCCTGTGCTCTGATACCACATGACGTAGCTCTCCCTATGATCGAAACTCTAAGGTAGGTAACGTGAAGGATAACCCTTGCAAGCCGTGAGCTTCAAGGCGTGTGGAGTGAATTGGTTGCACAGAGGGGATGGAGAGCCTCTGATATTCCTTTGGTCTATCAAGATATGACACACTTGAATCAAACAAGAGCCTGGATATGACACACCAAGCGAGATCAAGAGAAGAACAAGAGATTAACTCGTTTTCTCTCAAAGAAAGAAGGCTGCGCCTCAAATTTTAATAAAAGGTAGGTTAATGTTTCCAGCGACCTTACATGAGTTTATAAAGGGAAAATCGTGCCCTTAAGTTTAAAAAATTGCAAAAATAACCCAAAAGAAAATAAAATAAAAGAAAGGCACAAAACAGAGGTCTTTTGCGCAATAAGAGTGAAAAAGGAAAGATAGAGAATAGATGAGGCTATGCTGGTCGAGAGTGTGCATCTTGAGCCTCGGAGTGACTAGTGAACTAGGTGTGGTGGTCTATCCTTGCCTCATTAAAAACCTATCTTTGCAAAACCCAAGTGGGACAAGAACAAAGACAGGGAAAAAGAGTGCAAAGATAGACCACAAGCTCACTAGCCATCTTGTACTTGGATTAGGATGAGTGTTGGAGTTGTTTCGTTGGTTTCTTGGTTTAAGTAGTTGGGTTGCTTCTGAATGTTGTTAAGAATGTCAGCAACAGCTTCCTTGAGCTCCTTAGTCCTTGCTCGTGTCATAGGACTAGTTGTGATGATCTTAGTATCCTCGGCTACAAGCTCCTCGTCTTCAAGTTCTTCTTGTGCTGATCCAAGCTTCTCGGCTACAAGTTCTTCATCTGTTGGTCCAATGCTATCCATGATCACATCATTTTTTTTTTAGATCTATCTCCTTTTTATGTTTTTTCTCTCTTTTTCTCTCAAGAACAAAAACCTCTCTTTTTAGGGTTTTTGGTATTTTTCCCAAGGATCTTTTGATTTATGTAAGTTTGAGGTTATATATTTTCATCTTTATCTAATCTTTCACATTCGTATTCCCTAATCATGATTAACATCACCTCTTTCACAAGATTTGGTGTGTTCTTCATGATTAGTGAGTAGTTATTTTTAGAGCTCATGGATGAGGTAGATTAGGGGAATTTCGTGGTAGATCTTGATGTCTAGGACTTAGTTTACATCTTCCCTCTCTTATTTGGTGTTCATAATGCTAGATTAGGCTAGATATAGTTAATCTAGACCTTAGAGAATTTCATGCACACAAGGTGTTTGATGAAATTTCCCAAAGAACCAATTAAGGGATTTTGCTTTCTTAGCCTATGAGAGTAGTTGTCTAAGGAGCATTAGGGCCATAGGAACCTATGTTTATTGTTTGTTAATCATCCTATCACAAACGATGGTTTGTTCTTGATTTGGTGATTAACAAAGTGATTAAGACCATGAGAGTGGCTTAATCTTGTTTAAGTGTTCTAGGCTAAGGGAATAACTTGTTTGTGTGAAATGACATCTAGATAGATCATGGAAGGATCCAAAATCAATAACCTCATTCAAGGGCTTGCCTTTATCTTCTTGCTAAACACGTTTTTGTGCTTTGTTACTTGCTTTCAATTTGAATTATTTAGGTTGTTTAGAAACCAAAAACCTCTCTTGTTAGCTTAACTCGTTTAGTTGTATGCATTCCTTGTGCTTGAAACTCTACACATTGGATTCGATCCTCTTATGCTACATAGGCATTATGAGTAATTGATATAGGCAAAATCCTTGTATCAGCGTCATGTATTCCCGTTTTGGATGATTGAGTTTGTACAAGGTCCTAACCATCAATTCTCTACTTGGCCTATGTATTACTCGAGGGGGTACCATTACCATACCCATAGACATGGACATAGTAAAAAACGCATAATTATGGTGTTTGTGTGCGTGGAACCACCGAGACAGAGTATTTAAGACTTATAGAGGAGATTATCATGATTGAGTATCACGGTGTTGTTGGGCTCAACGCTATGGTTTTTAAAGGCACTTGGTTCGACAACAGACTCGATCGTGGAATGCATAGACATGCATCTGGTATTGTCGATGTTTGCCCACGTAGACAATATGAGAAGTACGATCCTTTCATATTTCGGAGCAATGTGATCAAGTTTGTTTCATTCCTTATCCTCGTTTGCGTTCTAATGCAAGAGACGATTGGTGGGCATCTACAAAGATTGTTCCGAGAGGTTTTCAAGAAACTACAGAAGTTGTTCAAGCGGCAATACAAGACGACAATTATAATCATGTTGTGGCACCCAGTGGTATTATGTGAATTGGCACACTTGCAGTCGAGAACGAAGAAGATTACGAATCTTTATTAGTTGATGCAGTTGATGACGAATATAATTCCTTAGACGATTTAGATGACACATATTTAGATTCTGCTTCTGCTTCTGATGATGATGGATGAACAATAATATATTTTGTAATATATATGATTTCTTATATATATATATGTGTGTGTGCTTTTCTTTTTATTTTTATTTATTTTAAACACTCAATTTAAAATATAACATACAATTAAAATCTAGACTTGTATAAATTCAAACCCATAAAACTTAATAACTTCTATTCCCAAAAGCTTGATCACGATATGTGTTCGAGAAAATTAAAAAAAATTATTCTAATTTTATGAAATTTGCCACAAAATACATGTGGCAATGAATTATTTTGCTGAGCGGGATACTTTCGCGCAATTTGTATAATTTGCCTCCTAAATCTTTTCAGTTTCTTAAAATTTTTATTTCCCTTATTTCTTTCTTTTTTTCACAACGAGACTTGGAGAAAACCCTTGTCGCCGTCTCTCCTCTTCACCGCCGCTGTCTCCGTCTCTCCATCGCCGTCTCTTTCTCTGCGCTGCTATCTCCGTCTCGCCGCCGTCTCTCTCTCCGCCGCTGTCTCCGTCTCTCCACCGCCATTGTCTTTCTCCTCCAGTTAACAAATCTCTCGATATACACGCTCTATCTCTCTCTCAATTGTTTTTTGTTGTTAACTCTTATCCATTGCATGTTCATGGGTTCGTGAATTTTAATTGATTTCAAGTTACATCTATTCAATTCTTAATTTCTTTCTAAACCTTTGAAAACTTTATTCGCTGTGCCGTATTTGTATTCTAATCAAAATTAGCTATGTTGCTTGGTGTGTTGTGGTTTAATTGCTCTGTTGCTTGGTGATGTATAATGATTTTGGTTGTGTTTTCCCTCAACTTTGATTAATCCCATCCCATTTGGTTTTTAAAAAATTTCAGATATGATTCCTCCTCGCCGTGGCGGTTTCTCCTCCCAACGAGCTTCTCGGACTCCTAACGCTACTCTGCCTCCTGGATCAACTAGGCCAGTTAGTTCTACCGCACAACAATATACCCCAGCAAGCCTAGCTGAGTTAATGAATGCCCCTGTGAGACGTAACATGCCACATTTGCATTCAGAAATGCTTGACGGTGCTCTATGGTAAAGACAAATCCTTGTGTGTGAATATATATTTTTGTAAAACTAAACATATATGTTTTTAGTTTGCTTTTTTCTATGTGTTATAGGTTTGACATTCATCCTAAGGTTACTAAAGACATCCGCAAAACTTGGAAAGCAAATATTTGGGGACAATGGTGGAATTTTAAAATGGTTCCCCAAGAGAAGAAAGACATGTGGTGGTCGAGTTTTGTGGTATGTTATCTAGTTGCTTCTCGAATTTAATGATTTGTGTTTCACTTTTGACAAGTTGCTTGTAGTATGGTTTTCAGCTTTTAGTTTCACTTTAGAAATCCGAGTGAATGACTATGTTTCAGTTTTGGTTTGGATCTTTTGCTTTGTTGAACTGTTCTTGTTGATTGTTTGATTTTGGGTCTTGAGTTTAACTATTGAGTTTCAGTTCGGTGTGTTGATGTTTTTTAGTTGCTTGTCGAATTTTTGCAGCAACAATATTATTGGGATAAAGACCATGATGTTGCTGTGTATGGGGCTTGGGAGCTCCATTGCAAGGAGTCTATATCGAGTCGTGTGAGCCAGAAGAAGTTAGCGGGTGTGAAGCCTGATTTCATTAGCGAGGATGATTGGGATATCATGCTCAAGATTTGGGAGACTCCACGAATGTTCAAGAGATGCAAAACCAACTAAAAAAACCGCAAATCTAATCCACATTACCATGCTGCGAGAGCAAAGAAAACTGCTAGAATCGAACATGAAATGGTATGTGTAGTTTAAATTTTAGCAAATTTACATTTGGTTTTAAAATTAGTAATTGTGACTCCTTTTTCTTTATTAGATAGTTGCGGCTGGTGGTGTACGACCATCAATTACTGAGCTTGTCCGGAGAACCCACACTCGAAGAGATGGGACTTTTGTTGATAAACGTGCGGAGTCACTCATCAAAGCGGCTGAGGCTTTGGCTACGCAGCGGTCTCCTACTGATTCTGATGTTAGCGAGACATGATCCGTTGTTGCACCGTCCTCGGAGCTTCTCAACGCTGCATACATGGAAGTAAGTAATAAATCTGTATTTTTTTTTCTAGCTTACTCTTTGGAAAGCTTTGTTTACATAATGGTTTTAGTTCTAAGTCAAATCTTTCAATTTTTCATTTGATTTCAGAAAGCTACAACTAAAAATGGCCGTATATGTGGTCTTGGATCATCGCAATGCATCAACGTTGATCCGAAGGTGTCTCCTGCCACTGCTTTTGCGCGGAATGTAGCCTTAGATGAGCAGATTACTAGTATCGAAACTAGTTTAAAAGAGGATATCAGGGATATCAAGAAATTTGTAGAAGACAGCAATGATGCCTCAAGGAGAGCCATAAACGTGTTGTTACAGATTAATGGTATTGATCCTCTTACTCTCTTGCCAATAACTCCTATTGCACGTTCAGATGGATCTTCATCCACCGCAGCTCGGCAGAGCTCTCACAGTTCGGTCAACCTCGGAGATCTACCAAACCATAATCTCCCAGGAATCTTTGAGGATAACTAATGAATATGTGTATGTTTTTAATTAACCTTTTGGAATACTATTAGTATCTATAACAACTTTTGTCAAATGTAATATATAATATTTTTTAGATTATTAGTACTTTTAATGAAATTTTGTTGTATATAAATCATGTTTTTATTATATCAGTGTTTTATAATTAGTGATTTTTTTTTTGCATGTACATTAATTGCCATAATGAATCAATGAAAATTTGTGGCAAATTGCCACTAATGTGTTATGACAAATTGTAGCAACTTGTAACAAAAATATTCTTGTAATTTGCCACACATTATAGTGTGGTAATCTTTGGTAATTTTGTAACCTATTATATTGTGGCAATTTGTCATAATTTGTGACAAACATTTTTCTAGCAATTCGTGTCAAATTTGTCATAAATGATGTTGTGATAATTCGTTACAATTTGCCACAATTATTTTGTATCAATTTGTGACAAATTTGCCATAATTGTTTTCTGGGTAACTCGTGGCTAATTTACCAGTGAATATCATCCTGGCATTCCGTGGCAAAAATGCCACAAATTGCCACAAAATTCAGTTTGTAACGAACTATAGCCACAAAACAATTTCGTTACAATTCGTGGCGAATGCCTATATTGCCACAGATTTAAGGTGTTTGCCACAAAATTATCTGTGGCAATACACAATTATTCTTGTAGTGCAAATCTCTTCTTTAATGAGACTCTCGACGGAGAAATCGATGTAACAGAAGACGAAGAACATGGTCTCTAAAGTTCTATGAATCGATTGGCGAAACGGATTTTGAATCGACACCATATTGAAAGGAAATGAAAAAGCGACAACCACCACAATACTATTCATTATCCAGCGTGTAGATATTAGAATGGAGATCCAAAACGGAGACGACATGGATCTCGATAGAATTAATTTCGACGATGCTAGGAAAATAATTGTCCATAGAATCGCAAAAAACTGATCCAATGTTCTGGAAAAAAGCATATGTAATGGAATTGAAAAAGCAATTACAAAAATAAAACAAAAACAAAGGGAAATTCGGCGGCCGAAGCCGCCGATCGAAAACAATAGTGTAGAAGACGATCAGGAAAAGTTGTAGAGAGAAAAACGGGTTTTTGTGTTTTTAACTTCACTAGATCGTTTTAATATTCTATTCACGGAATATATTATATATATATTATACATGCATTAATATTGGATTGGGAAAATATTTGTTCAACATTGCAATCTTCAATTTACTTGAAAAATTGGCACCTCAAATCATATATATGATTTTAGGTGAACCCTCTCCATCCTTCTGCCACGTCATCAGTGGAGAGGGTGACACGTGTTCTTCAAAAAACAAAATTCAATTCCCGTCGTCTCCTCTTCCTCTTCTTTTGCAAGTGAAACTCCTCTACCATTACTTTTGTCATCGATTCGAGTTCCGCAACTGTTTTCTCTTCCCCATTTTATAAATACAAGCAAATCATCTTTCATTCCCATATTGTATCGATCTTCCGATAAAAGAAATTGATGTTCATAAAACAACAATTTCTAGTTCATTTGTAGAAGATCCAGAAAGAAGAAAAGATCTTCAAACATTGATGATCAAAGATTGTTCCAAGAGAATTCCAGAGAAAAAAAAGAAGAAGATGAACTTTTCACACAATTTTTTTCGATAATTCTGAGAACTGTCGATACAGCTTGTTTTAACATCAATTATTCTGCTATTAGCTCAAACTAATCTCAGCCGTTGAATATAACTTCTAATTTTAGCCGTCCACGTGTCTTCATACCCCATCTCTTATTTCCAATAACAAATCTCCTTTTTTTGAAATACCTTGACCACAAGGTGTATAAGAAAGGTATTGTTTCAACAATTCACTGAAAAACTCCCAGGTAGCTTCAGTTGTAGAGAGAATTCCACCAGGATCCCAAATGTGGTTGGCTCGAAGCAAAGAACATGGAAGTTGCTTATGTTTGAACTTAAAACACCAAGTCTTACACAACTTCCTCTTCCACGAATCTGCAACCCAACGGTTGCTACCAATCAAGACCATATGTGCTTGCTTCTTCATCTTCAAGCTCGGAAATGTTCTTCTATTTTTATTAACTTCAACGTGACACATATGAGCAATTTCATCCATTCTAACGAACTGAGCCGTTGGGTTATTTTAAACTTCTCTTTGCATCAGATCAATGGGACGACCTGAATCATTCTCTCTGTCAATTTCCCTTATCAATAATAACAAAATCTTCTCTATACCCTTTTTATGCAACCCATGTGGTTCCTTGGCTTTCATACAATGCCACAAATGAGAATCAGTTCTTGAAATCTCAGGAATAACACAAACTGGTGCCAAGTTTGAAACTGTTGTTTCATGCAATTTATGTGCTCTCGCATCAGTCTCTACTATCTTCTATTGGAAAGTTAGAAATCCAGATTTATTGACATGATACGAAGAAAGCTTCAATTCACCAATGGCATATGTATTCTGCATCACCACATCTATCCCATTTGGTGGCAAGAAGTTGAGTAACATCAGTTGATTTTCTAGTAGTTTCTTGGATTTTTAGCAATGCCATACATCAAAATTGTTCATCATGCACAAATATAACGAGTCCATTTCAAAACCAGTCACTAGAAGCTCTTCGATGACCGTAGTTAGTTTCAATTCCCTTAGCTCTGGTTTAACACAGCGAAGCATCAAATCTTTCTTCTTGATGTTGTTTAATACATCGAACTGATTTTCTTCCCTTTTGTCCACCGCTATCTCATCATGTCTAGTTCTCTTTCCATTCATTTCCTCTCTATGTAACTCAAAATGTTCTTCTTTCGTGTTGGCCAATTCCAACTCATCTTAGGCTTCAAACATAGAATTTAGAGGTACTACTTTATTCTTCTCAAATACCTCAATATGTTTCTCCGGGTGTGCAGTCTCATATAATCTACCCAACATTAAGCATTGTCCAATAGTCTGAGGCTGAAACATTCTAATATTGCTCTGAGTATCTATTCGCAGCCCTGCTGGAAACGCAATTACCAAGTCTTCTTCAGATAGATTGACTCTTGATCTAAACAGCTCAAATTTACCATGATATTTAACAATTCCTAGTTCATTTGTAGAAGATCCAGAAAGAAGAAAAAATATTCAAACATTGATGAACAAAGATGGTTACAAGAGAATTTCAGAGAAAAGAAAAGAAGAAAATGAACTTTTCACATAATTTTTTCAATGATTCAGAGAACTGTCGATATAGCTTGTTTTAACATCAGTTCTTCTTCTATTAGCTCAAACTAATCTCAGCCATTGAATATAACTTCTAATTTTAGCCGTCCACGTGTCAGAAAAAGATGGTTACAAGAAAATTCAAGAGAAAAGAAAAGAAGAAGATGAACTTTTCACATAATGTTTTCGATGATTGTGAGAACTGTCGATACAACTTGTTTTAACATCAATTCTTGTGCTACTAGCTCAAACTAATCTCAGCCATTTAACATTAATTAAAGGGTATTTGAGTAAAAAAGTGACAAAAGTCCACAAAGTCTTAAGGGGACAAAAGTCTTCTAAATTGGTCATATATTTACAATTCTCCCTTTTAAAAATGAACTTTGATTTGTAAATTATTACATAAAATATCATTACAAATAACAAAGAATAATTGAAATAGGAACAAATATAATAGTCTTTTTAAATTATTGATTAAAATATGGAAAATATATATTTTGCATTAAAGAAATTATTTATTATTTAAATTTTAATTATTTTTAATACTATATATTTTAAAATAATAATCAATTCATATATATTCAAACAAACAAAAATATATTCAAAATCTTGCTATATTTTTCACTATAATTTATTGTATTTTATTTGAATATATATCAAACCAAAAGTTGAAATTTGTTTTACTAATTTTATAAAAAAGTTAGACACAATAAAACTATTATTTTAAGAGTTTGTATACTAACCACAAAAACTAGAGTCATTTAACAGTGCATATTAAAGTTATGTTTTCAAGATTATAAGTTTTTACGGGTTAGCCCGAATAATATTTTAATTCACTGCAAAACGAATTAAATAGATAAATCATTACAAATTGACAGCTTTATCTATAATCATTAGTAAGATATATTGTAAAATTCAGATAAAATCAATTATCTTAAATTTCAAAACAATTTCTTAAAAAAAAAATTAATTCGCGCTATAATTAGTATGGGTTAAATTCTAGTTACAAAATAATGGAAAAGACACATATTAATGATTAATTACACCATTTCATTATTAATACGGAATATGAATGGTCTTTCACACTAAACATCGTCAAAAATATGTAGCACAAACACGCACTATAAATCCTAATGACAATTACTATAAATACTCAGTTCTATAGCACTAATTCACAAACTTAAAAACGCTAAAAAATAGCATCATTTTCTAAATTAAAGATCCATATCATACTAAAATTGCTATGAATTTTTTATCACAAAACATTAGTACTTATGTCACTTTTGAAGATTTACGCCTCGGAGTAAACGTACAACATGTTGTCAGTCGTGTACTCAGATTTTGGGAAGTTCGCAATGAAAACAACCATAAAGATTTTTTGGACATCTCTATTCTCATGCTTGATGAAAAGGTATTTCCAATGTTATTTTAAATAAAATTTCCACAGTTTTATAATCCAAATATATGTATTTCACCACTTACTCATGTCATCAGAACCCCGCCATTCATTGCTACATACTCGAAGAATTTGTGGAAAAACACTTGGATAATTTAAGCGAGATAATTATCTTCCAAATTAGAAACTTTGAGATCAAATGATGCACTAGACACCACAAGATCACATACCATCCATTTGTGATAAAATTCAACAACAATTCATATTTGGTTGAGGTCCACAACGCATGGCTCAAGATAGGAAAAAACAAATTCAGAGTTAAGACCCATGATCACCTCCTCGCCTTTGCAAACACAAATTTTGCTCTCCTTGGTATATTTCTCTATTACCCTTATATTAAATATCTGAAACAAAGTAGTTCAAAACCCTTCAAATTCCTTTCTTATATTATATAAATATTTTCCTCAAATTTATATATATATATATATAAAGGAGAATTCCTTCTCTTCTTAGGCGTCCACCTCATTTTGTATACTCTATAATTTTGAAACCTCATCACTCATTTTGTTTCATTTCATCCTCTAATCTAATTGAGAAAAATGATTAGTAAATGATGCTAAAAACAGACATGAGGCGACATATCTTCTTAAAATGGTTCAAACAAATGATCCAATAATTAACAACAAGTTAAACGTTAAAAAGGCCCAACAATAACCTCCAAATGCACTAACGCCGATTTCAGAATCCTCTTCTCCATTCACGGCTAAAGGAGCCGACGCGGTAAGAAGTAAAAAGAACAAAATATCACCCGGTGGAAGTAGCGACGAAGAAGGCCGTCACGGTAACATAAACGAGACAGACGTTGTGAGGTGTTGTTCGAATAAACCGATGCTGAAGAGGAACCATACGAAATTCAGATTGCAGGATCCTCCGACACTGACACATCCAGCGATTGACAAAACAGAGATGAAATCGGATCGGAGATCCGGGGCTTTAAAATATGGGTTTCTCGGGAAAAGCCTTAAATCGGGGACTCCAACTCGCGGCGGGATATTGGACAAAAATGAAGAGGAATATCCGTTTCAAGACGAGGATTTACCGCATAAATTCTAAAGGGATAAACTTAGCATATGGGGTTTGCTTCAATGTCCAAGCCGTTAATCACATTGATTACATGTAATCACCCACAATTTCACAGTTACAACATCAATAATATCAAACGTGTAACTGCCAAAGAACAATTCATTGGCCACTTAATTACGACTTCAAATTCTCGCAACTACTGTTATATTCACCTGTAACATATTATTTGTTTGTATGCATGAGGCTTGACCATTGGGGTTGCTCATCAGAAGGAGTACCGGACCTTGGGGTAATCTTTGTAATTCACACTATAATTTTTTCAATGATTCAGAGAACTGTCGATATAGCTTGTTTTAACATCAGTTCTTCTTCTATTAGCTCAAACTAATCTCAGCCATTGAATATAACTTCTAATTTTAGCCGTCCACGTGTCAGAAAAAAGATGGCTACAAGAGAATTCAAGAGAAAAGAAAAGAAGAAGATGAACTTTTCACATAATGTTTTCGATGATTGTGAGAACTGTCGATACAACTTGTTTTAACATCAATTCTTCTGCTACTAGCTCAAACTAATCTCAGCCATTTAACATTAATTAAAGGGTATTTGAGTAAAAAAGTGACAAAAGTCCACAAAGTCTTAAGAGGACAAAAGTCTTCTAAATTGGTCATATATTTACAATTCTCCCTTTTAAAAATGAACTTTGATTTGTAAATTATTACATAAAATATCATTACAAATAACAAAGAATAATTGAAATAGAAAAAAATATAATAGTCTTTTTAAATTATTGATTAAAATATGGAAAATATATATTTTGCATTAAAGAAATTATTTATTATTTAAATTTTAATTATTTTTAATACTATATATTTTAAAATAATAATCAATTCATATATATTCAAAGAAACAAAAATATATTCAAAATCTTGCTATATTTTTCACTATAATTTATTGTATTTTATTTGAATATATATCAAACCAAAAGTTGAAATTTGTTTTACTAATTTTATAAAAGGTTAGACACAATAAAACTATTATTTTAAGAGTTCGTATACTAACCACAAAACTAGAGTCAATTAACAGTGCATATTAAAGTTATGTTTTCAAGATTATAAGTTTTTACGGGTTATCCCGAATAATATTTTAATTCACTGCAAAACGAGTTAAATAGACAAATTATTACAAATTGACAGCTTTATCTATAATCATTAGTTAGATATATTGTAAAATTCAGATAAAATCAATTATCTTAAATTTCAAAACAATTTCTTTAAAAAAAATTAATTCGCGCTATAATTAGTATGGGTTAAATCCTAGTTACAAAATAATGGAAAATACACATATTAATGATTAATTACACCATTTCATCATTAATACGGAATATGAATGGTCTTTCACACTAAACATCGTCAAAAATATGTAGCACAAACACGCACTATAAATCCTAATGACAATTACTATAAATACTCAGTTCTATAGCACTAATTCACAAACTTAAAAACGCTAAAAAATAGCATCATTTTCTAAATTAAAGATCCATATCATACTAAAATTGCTATGAATTTTTTAACACAAAACATTAGTACTTATGTCACTTTTGAAGATTTACGCCTCGGAGTAAACGTACAACATGTTGTCAGTCGTGTACTCAGATTTTGGGAAGATAAAGATTTTTTGGACATCTCTATTCTCATGCTTGATGAAAAGGTATTTCCAATGTTTTTTAAATAAAATTTCCACAGTTTTATAATCCAAATATATGTATTTCACCACTTACTCATGTCATCAGAACCCCGCCATTCATTGCTACATACTCGAAGAATTTGTGGAAAAACACTTGGATAATTTAAGCGAGATAATTATCTTCCAAATTAGAAACTTTGAGATCAAATGATGCACTAGACACCACAAGATCACATACCATCCATTTGTGATCAAATTCAACAACAATACATATTTGGTTGAGGTCCACAACGCATGGCTCAAGATAGGAAAAAACAAATTCAGAGTTAAGACCCATGATCACCTCCTCGCCTTTGCAAACACAAATTTTGCTCTCCTTGGTATATTTCTCTATTACCCTTATATTAAATATCAGAAACAAAGTAGTTCAAAACCCTTCAAATTCCTTTCTTATATTATATAAATATTTTCCTCAAATTTATATATATATAAAGGAGAATTCATTCTCTTCTTAGGCCGCCACCTCATTTTGTATACTCTATAATTTTGAAACCTCAGCACTTATATTGTTTTATTTCATCCTCTAATCTAATTGAGAAAAATGATTAGTAAATGATGCTAAAAACAGACATGAGGCGACATATCTTCTTAAAATGGTTCAAACAAATGATCCAATAATTAACAACAAGTTAAACGTTAAAAAGGCCCAACAATAACCTCCAAATGCACTAACGCCGATTTCAGAATCCTCTTCTCCGTTCACGGCTAAAGGAGCCGACGCGGTAAGAAGTAAGAAGAACAAAATATCACCCGGTGGAAGTAGCGACGAAGAAGGCCGTCACGGTAACATACACGAGACAGACGTTGTGAGGTGTTGTTCGAATAAACCGATGCTGAAGAGGAACCATACGAAATTCAGATTGCAGGATCCTCCGACACTGACACATCCAGCGATTGACAAAACAGAGATGAAATCGGATCGGAGATCCGGGGCTTTAAAATATGGGTTTCTCGGGAAAAGCCTTAAATCGGGGACTCCAACTCGCGGCGGGATATTGGACAAAAATGAAGAGGAATATCCGTTTCAAGACGAGGATTTACCGCATAAATTCTAAAGGGATAAACTTAGCATATGGGGTTTGCTTCAATGTCCAAACCATTAATCACATTGATTACATGTAATCACCCACAATTTCACAGTTACAACATCAATAATATCAAACGTGTAACTGCCAAAGAACAATTCATTGGCCACTTAATTACGACTTCAAATTCTCGCAACTACTGTTATATTCACATATAACATATTATTTGTTTGTATGCATGAGGCTTGACCATTGGGGTTGCTCATCAGGAGGAGTACCGGACCTTGGGGTAATCTTTGTAATTCACACTATGATTTGATGCCTCGAAAACCTCCAATTTTTGTATCGCACAGACTGTGCTCCCTCTCACATAGTTTGGGCATATTTGTAATTCACACTATGAGTTGTTCTTATGAAATATTATTTTTTTGTATGCATGAGGCTTTTCTTGAATGCAAGATCAGGGACTCACTTCTACTTCGATGAAGACGTTGACGCCTGTAAACAGTAAGATACATATCCCACTTTAAAAACTACAAATTCCCTATTTATCCCGCATCGTCTGCTACACTATATACATACTTCGACATTGCAGGATGGGATGCAAAGACAACACAGATTCCACCACAATTTCCAAGTACCGTGGCGTGCAAAATCTTGAGTCCTTACAATGGTTGAGATAAATGAATACATTCTGAAATCAGCACCCCAGGTACAAAACGCTCAACCGAATAGATATGTATTTATTAACCACAACAAAGACAATATAATCATGCACCAACTCCTTCGTTTCTCACATGACAGCACATGCCATTGATTTCCTATGCACAAGCAAAGTGACGGACATCCAAACTAAAAATGGATGGTGTTACGTATCATGCTCGAAATGTTCAAAGAAGCTTCACAGAGGCAACTCATCATTTACGTGCATTGTTTGCCACAACTTCAATGATGTTGGAGTCATAAGGTATTCATCATCTCAGTTTAATAACATTTTGAAAGCCTTAACAGCTACTCATGTATGTAACCACATTGAAAACTAATTATAATGTGATATGTACACTTTTTAAAGCTACCGAGTGGAACCTCTATTTAATTACAACGACAACTAAAAACGATCTAAACCAGAGATGGAGAAGGAACATACGTTCTGTAAAAAGATGCCGACAACGACGGCTACGGCTCCGCCAAGGATAACCGGAAAGCAGACTTCACTTTCCGTTATATCATCTTCTTCTCCTTATTCTTTAAAACTTTTGTTGTGGTGTTCTTCGATAATCTGCAGGATTCTTTCGATAAAATCGACTAAAATCTATGTTTGAGATTGGGCTGTGAATTTGAGATTGGGCTCGAGGCCCATACGACCCATTGTTTCCTTTTAACCAAAAAGTTGTAAACGAAGCATTGATTTGAGAACCTAGATTAATTTTGCTATTTAAAAAAACATCAATTATTTTTTTAACGATTTGGAATTTTTCTTTCATTTCCATTCCATTTGCAAAAAAGGAAGAATTTTCAACTTTTAAAATATTCATCCCAATAATTGCATATCTTTAATTTACAAAGCATTTTCGTAATTTATACATTCAAATGTCTTCCTATTAATTTAACCATAATTCCACATAATGATCTAATTTTTTTGTTTGTTTTAAACTCCAAGGATGATCAATTTTAAAATAATAAATACCTTATAAAATGTTTATGTTTTAAAAAAAGGGAAATTAAAGTATCATACAATAAGGAGAGAAAACAAAAAAACTCATAAAATATTGATCTCTCAAAAAAGGAGGTAAAACAAAAATAATAATAATAATAATCCCGCGGGTCACCACCTAATATATATATATAACTATAATATATATTGAATGCTTTTTTGGGTTGAAAACCCAAAATACTACGTTCTATGTTTCTAATCTAAGAAGTAAAACATTTCCGCCTTTCTAAATCAAGATGTTGTGGGCGAAATAATTTCAATTCAAGAAACAAATCTATATAATCCTACTTCTACACACAGGATTCTGGTTAGCTTGAAGCTCCAACCGTGAGACAAAAAACTAAACTCTACATATTTTTCATCCCAATTCACATTATTATAATATTTACATCTTGCTAATTGTTCTTTTTTTTTTAACAACAGAAATGTGACAATCTCCCTCTCACTATGGGGTAATAATACTGCTTCACGATTTTGCGGTTTGCTATATGCGTCTAGCGAAGTCACATCTATCATTTTGGTTACAGATGTTAAACCCAACGCTTCTCGATGGTTTGAATATTCTTCATTTTAAATTACTTAAAACATAATGAACCAAAACAATTGAACTGTATCTGGTCTTTTAAAAATAATTTCACATGCGCGCATGAATACTTTGATTGGACTCAACTATGTGCACCCGGTTCTTCTTTGACAAAGACATCAAACCAATATCTGATTTCTCAAAAAGGTGCAATATTATCTTCTCGCTTTCATCACTTACAATAATATATCGCACTAATATTACAATACTTAATAATAAAATTTGGAGTTCAAGCAAACCAAACTTATACTCTTTCTAACCTAGCTGCTAATGTCCGCAAGATGGAAACAGTCACAATTGCAGAATTTTATGAGTACATTGCAAAAGCGGCACAACAAGTAATCTCTAAAGATCTTCTCCTTTCTCTTTCGTTGTCTTTTTACAATTAATACTAAAAATACTTAAGAACATCTACAGAAAATGCAGGATGCTGACTTCATCTGCCAAGCTACAGTTGTAGATGTACTATCAGCATATGGATGGAACCACATGTCATGCAGAACTTGTCTAGGCAACTTAGAAGCTTATGAAAACATGCTTCTTTGTGCTCAATGCCAAGAAGCCGATTTTTTACAAAGATGATAGGTAAATACTCAACAAAAAAATACCACCATTTATACTTACTTTGAACAAAAAAAATCTAACATTAGTTAAATACTTTTTCTATCTTTCACGTTGCATTAGTTGTTCTAGACGGAGGCGACATAACGACATTTTTGGTTTCGAACAAGGACTTAATGGATATATTTTGTCCAATGGTGTATGAATAATTACGCAAAAAGGTACGTTTAAATAGGAAATGACCATATAAAATGAGAAGAATGCAGTTCCGAGTACGAGTTTGTTATTGTATGACAATTAACAAAAGTCAAGGACAAAGTTTGGAAAAAGTTGGTTTGTATCTACTTAAGCCGGTATTTAGTCACATACAATTGTATGTCGCTTTTTCAAGAGTTACATCAATGAAAGGTTTAAGAATCTATAATGGAATAAATCAACGACAACCGAGCAAATGCATCACAAACATTGTTTACAAAGAGATATTCAATAATATACAGTCTGAAGCATAAGGTACTATATTGTTCACTTATAAAAATCATAGATACAAAATATCAAATATATGAACGTTTCAAACACTTTTTTAGATGTACAAAAAAATAACTATCAAACAGAAAATATGTAAGCAAGAAGACCATAAGAAGAAAGATGCAACAAAAAAATAAAAATTGAAGAATGGGTAAATATTTTATATAAAATTAAACATAAGCATTTATATCATTATTAAAATTAAATCATAAAAAAATTAATACAGTGCCAAGAAAACATAACTTCTTCTAAAAGAATTATAGTGATATATCATGGTTTTTACCCCATTTAAGCCATCATATAAGTTAGTTTTATAGAGTCTTTCTATTATTTCGTAGTATTTTAGAGTCTTTTACAGGTTTTAGCATGTTTGGAGCATAATTGGAGATATTGGAGCATTTTGGAGCAAAGCAGACGATCGTGTAGCTGAGTAACCGATTTGAAGCATCAGTATCAGTATCGATCGATACTTCCTAGTATCGGTCGATACTCATCGAGGCAGACACGACCCGCGACTTTATTGAAGAGTTGAAGAACTGTAAAATGACCCAGAAGTCTTTATTATTTACAAGAAGCCCCAAAACGTGATTAAGTTATTTAATAGGATTTTAGAGCCACTTTGATGGCAATGCTTATTTTATTCTGGTTTTTGTGAGAGAGCTTTTGAAGGGAGACAAGTCTGAAACTCTTTTCGTCCGAGAGAAGATTTCGAACCCTTTCGTTACTCTTTCTGTTTTATTTGATGATTTATTCAAACATTTTTATTGCTTCAATTTCCATGTCTGAGTAGATCCCTTGTTAGGTTTAGGGTTCTCAATAGGGTTTTCTCTGAGTGCTAGGTTGATTTGTTATTAGGATTCACTATCTGAATAAGTTCTTCACCATAGGTTGTTTGCAAAGCTAATTCTGGATTGATCACCTAGAACTTAGATCTTAGGATAATTGATTAGGCACGAGAGTACGATTAATTACCTGATAGAACCTAAGGTGAGGAAAATAACTATTCGCAAAGAGATTTGGTTTAGTTGTTTTGTGAACAAATCAAACTTGATATAAAAGCTGGTTTAGACTTTAGGATTCACAAACAGTTTTGGAATTCCTAGGATTTAGACTTAGATAATTCTCGCAACGAGAGTTGGTTAATTATACCTTAGTGGTTTGAGTTCAAGAACCACGCTAAATATGAATCCTGCTAGTTAATTTATCTGCATTCAGTGATTCCCTGAGAAATACCCTGAACCTATCTTTCTCCAATTGAATTTACAACCTTTTTAATTTAAATCCTGTTTTCAATACCATTGATTGCTTAGCTTAATTCTCTTCCATATAATCTATTGTGTGTTTCTGTGAGTCCTTGTGTTCGACCTCTACTATTGTTGCAACAACTGCTTAGTACTTTTAGGGTATTAATTGTAGCATATCAAATTTGGCGCCGTTGTCGGGGACTCAATTCGCCATTAGATTACGTTTGAGAATTTCAAATAAGTCTGTTAGTATCGGTCGATACTATCTAGTGTCGGTCGATACTCGACGTTTTCTTTTGTTGATATCGATCGACACCACTTAGTGTCGGTCGATACTCATCGTGTTACCGATTACTTACGTTCTTGACTTCTGTTTTCAGGTGTATGCCTAATCATAAAACCAGAGGAAACAAGAACACTCAGCTATTTGAACTGTCATTGGAGCAGCTAGCACTTGTGGAACACACAAACAAAAAGCAAAGAAACCAACAAGGATGAACAACAATAGTGTAGAGTTGGTTCGAGATGAGGCTGGTGCTTACAGGGACCTCGAGGGTCGTTTGTGCAATGAGAGAGGACAACGTCTGGATAGAGAGGGGAACATCATTCCACATGCTCCTGTTGTCGCTGGGAATGTCGCTGGGAACGCGAACGCGAACGCTGAGAATGTTGTGGTTAATCATGGCAAAACGATTGGTGAGTGCAACAGACCATATCAGTTTTATGCAAATCGATCAGCGATTCATCCTCCACCTTATCTGAGGAATGTCTTTGAGCTGAAACCTGCATACTACACTCTTGTGGGACATCACCCTTTTTATGGTCTTTCCAGCGAACATCCCATGGATCACATTGAGAGGTTCGAGGACTTGGTCACTAGCATCAAGAGAAATGGAGTGTCCTACGATTACCTCTTCTGCAAGCTTTTCCCATACTCACTTGGTGGAGAAGCGACTTACTGGCTGAAGCAGTTGACTCCTGGATCGCTGACTACTTGGGATCAAACTAAGACTGATTTTCTGAACAATTTCTATGATGATGCACGATCTGAGGATCTGAGGAACAAGATCTCCCAGTTTTCTCAAGGACCTACTGAGGCATTCAAGGCTGCTTGGATGAGATTCATATCATATCAGAGAGATTGTCCACATCACGGATACTCTGATGTTCAGTTGATGGAATTCTTTTTCAGAGGGCTCGATTGGAGGTATCAGATGACTTTGGATGCTTCGAGCAATGGAAACTTCAACACCAAGTATCCTGATGAAGCCTATGTATTGATTGAGAACTTGGCGACTAGTAATAGCACCAAGAATGCTGATTTTGAGCGGAAGAAGCTAGCTGGCAGCATGGATGGTACACAGATTGCTGATGTTCAAGCCAAGTTAGATTCTATGCACAGTCTTTTGATGGGCAAAGCACCCAAGGCTGTTCACTTTGCTGAAGATGTTGAGGTATTCAACGAGGATGAAGTAGAGGATGTTAACTACATTGGTGGTTCTGGTTTTCAAGGTCAGAGGAATCAATTCAACAACAACCGAAACTTCAACAACAACTCTCAGCAAGGAGGTTCGAATCAGTTTGGTCAGAAATCATCTCAGAATAGTGGGTACACCAGAAACTATGGAAATTTATCTTATCAACCATTACCTGCTAAGTTTCCAGATAGCAATATCGAGGCTATGTTTGAGAAGCTTCTCCAGGGACAACAAAAGCGTACAATAGATTTCAATGGGAAGATTGATGTCATATACAATGATCTGAGTGGAAGGATCGATACTATTAATATTCAGCAGAAGAAGCTGGAGCTTCAGATAGCTCAGACTTCAGAGGTTGTTAAAAGGCAAGAAGGTCTTCTATCAGGGAAAGTAGAGAACCCAAGGGCTCACATCAATGCAATCACCTTGCGGAGTGGAAAAGAGGTCACTCCAAGAGTGAAAGTCGGCCAAACTGCAGATATTCTCGTCGATCTTTATGATGAGGATATCGAAATCGCTCCAGTATCGATCGACACTAGCCAGCATCGATCGACACCTACCAAGATACTTTCATGGGATAAATCAAAACCGCGTGTATCGATCAATACCACTTCAGTATCGGTCGATACTAATCCCACAGTCGAATCGACGCCTAAGGTCTCGAAGGAAATACCTAATGTATCTGCAGAAAGAGTTTACACGCCGAGGATACCTTATCCCAGAGCTGCTGGGAAGACTAAGAAGGAGGTAGAAGACTCTAGATGCAAGGCAATTATGGATAAGTTGATCGTTGAACTTCCTTTCATCGGTGCCATCAAGACTTCTCCAGCCTTTAGGAGATATGTCAAGCGGATGGTATCCAGAAACGTGAACCTTGAAGAGGGATGCTTGATGATTACTCATGAGTGCAGTGCAATCCTGACCAATAGAATCCCAAAGAAGCTGCCAGACCTAGGGAGTTTTGTGTTGGACTGTACGATATTCACAGACAGATTTCAGCGTTCTCTTTGTGATCTTTGCTCAAGCATCAACCTCATGCCATATTCAGTTGCCAAAAGGATGGGCATGACAGACTTCACAACCACGAGGATCTCCCTGATACTTGCTGATTGTTCAGTTAGACTTCCAGAGGGGTTACTCGAAGATGCCCCATTAAGATTGAGAATTGCTTGATCCCAACTGATTTCATCGTCCTGAAATATGATGCTGAGCCTAAGGATCCTCTTATCCTAGGCAGACCTTTTCTTGCAATAGCTGGTGCTTTGATTGATTGCAAGAATGGGAAGATCGCTCTTAACATTGGTGATTTGGTCATGACTTTCCACATGGATAAGATGATGAAGAGACCAACCATCGATGGGCAGAGTTTCTTTGTCGACACCTTCAGTGACATAGCTGAAGAGTACTTCCTGGAGATGCATCCTGAAGACCCACTAGAGAGAGCATTGGTCTGTTCAGCCACTTCAGAGATGCATTCGTGTGATGATACAGCTGGATACTCGAAGATGCTCGATTCAGCATTGCTAGTATCGATCGATACCCCCTGGTATCGGTCGATACCCTGCGACTCGAGGGAGAGTTGGCCGAAAGTTCTAAGCAAGCTGCTGGGCTTGGGGATTGGAGTGCAGATAACGCTCCTAAAGTGGAACTAAAGCCACTCCTACCAAATATGAGGTATAGTTTTCTTGGTCCTAATTCTACATACCCAGTCATTGTTAACGCTTCATTGAACAACGCAGAGATTGCCTTACTGCTGAACAAGTTGCGCAAGTATCGCAAAGCTCTTGGCTATTCTCTTGATGACATTTCAGGTATATCACCGGACTTGTGCATGCATAGGATTCACCTTGAGGACGAGTCAAAGACCTCAATTGAGCATCAGAGGAGGCTGAATCCGAATCTAATGGAAGTAGTAAAAAAGGAAGTGATGAATATTTTGAAAGCTGGTGTTATCTATGCTATTTCGGATAACTCTTGGGTCAGTCCAGTGCACGTTGTTCCTAAGAAAGGAGGGATACCAGTGGTGAAGAATGAAAAGGATGAGATGATTCCTACCAGAACTATCACTGGGCATCGAATGTGCATTGATTACAGGAAGCTGAATGCGGCTACACGGAAGGATCATTTTCCATTGCCATTCATTGACCAGATGTTGGAGAGGTTGGCTAGTCATCCCTACTACTGTTTTCTCGAAGGGTATTCTAGCTTCTTCCAGATTCTGATACATCTAGATGACCAAGGGAAGACAACCTTTACATGTCCATATGGCACATTCGCATACATGAGAATGCCATTTGGACTGTGCAACGCTCCAGCCACTTTTCAGAGATGCATGATGTCTATCTTCACATATATGATTGAGGATTTTATGGAAGTATTCCTGGATGATTTTTCAGTGTATGGATCATCATTCAAAGACTGTTTGGCTAACTTGTGCAAGGTGCTACATAGGTGTGAAGAGAAACACTTGGTCCTTAACTGGGAAAAGTGTCACTTTATGGTTCAGGATGGCATCGTGCTTGGGCACAAGGTTTCTGAGGCTGGGATCGAAGTTGACAAAGCCAAAATTCAGGTTATGACAAGTCTCCAACAACCAAATTCTGTGAAGGACATTCGAAGCTTCCTTGGTCATGTTGGATTTTACAGGAGGTTTATCAAGAATTTCTCTAAGATAGCACGCCCGCTCACTGCTTTATTATGCAAAGAGATCAAATTCGATTTCACACATGACTGTCTTGCAGCCTTTGAGGAGATTAAGGCGGCTTTGGTGAGTGCTCCTATTGTGCAACCTCCTGATTGAACTCTGCCTTTTGAGATCATGTGCGACGCTAGTGATTTTGCTATTGGATTTGTTATGGGTCAGAGAAATTACAGCACCACAGAGAAGGAACTACTTGCAGTCGTTTTCTCCTTTGAGAAATTTTGATCCTACTTTATTGGGAGCAAAGTGATTGTTCATACTGATTATGCTGCTCTCAAGTATCTGATGCAGAACAAGGATCTCAAGCCTCGCCCTTGTCGTTGGGTTCTTTTGCTACAAGGTTTCGACATCGAGGTTAAGGACAAGAAAGGAATAGAGAACGGGGTCGCTGACCATCTCTCGAGGATTCGGATCGATGCAGACGTCCCTATTGATGACCAACTACTAGAGGAATCCATTTACTTCATTGAAACCGAGTTTCGGATAGGTTTCGCAGAAACTCAGCATTTCCCACGAATTACAGGACTCGGTATCGATCGACACTCCTATGGTGTCGGTCGATACCAGGCGACTCCCGAACCAGTTCTGACTGTTGAACACCTTGGAGTTTCAGAGGAGTATCTGGTAGCTGCAGCCGATTCTGATCAACCATGGTATGCTGATATCGCCAACTACCTCGCTGCAGATGCAGAACCAAAGCACCTCAAGAGCTATCACAAGAAGAAGTTCTTGCGGGACATAAGGCGATACTTCTGGGATGAACCTTACTTGTACAAGCACTGTTCTGATGGTGTCTACAGAAGATGCATTGTTGAATCAGAGGTACCGAATGTGTTGTTTAATTGCCATAGATCCGACTATGCTGGACACTTTGTCACTTTCAAGACAGTGTCCAAAGTTCTTCAAGCAGGCTTCTGGTGGCCTACTATGTTTAAGGATGCACATGCTTTCGTTTCTCAGTGCGATCCGTGCCAGAGGAGAGGGAAGATCAGTAAGAGACATGAAATACCACATAATTTCATCATTGAGGTTGAGATTTTCGATTGTTGGGGCATTGATTTTATGGGTCCCTTTTCCTCGCCGTACGGACACAAATACATCTTGGTTGCTGTGGATTATGTGTCTAAGTGGGTTGAAGCCATTGCTAGCAGAACCAATGATTCTTCGGTGGTCCTTAAGCTGTTTAAGACCATCATTTTCCCTCGATTTGGAGTGCCTCGAATTGTGGTAAGTGATGGTGGTTCTCACTTTATCAACAAAATTTTTGAGAGGTTGCTGAAGAAGTATGGTGTGAACCATCGTGTTGCTACTCCGTATCACCCTCAGACAAGTGGACAAGTTGAGGTTTCCAACAGGCATATCAAAGAAATTCTGGAGAAAACAGTGACTGTTACAAGGAAGGATTGGTCTGTGAAGCTGGATGACGCACTTTGGGCTTACAGGACTGCTTACAAGACACCACTTGGGACTACACCGTTTCACTTGCTGTATGGAAAATCATGCCATCTTCTAGTGGAAATCGAGCACAAGGCAGAATGGGCTACAAAGTTGTTGAATTTCGACATCAAGTCTGCTGCTGAGAAGAGATTGATCAAGCTGAATGAGCTCGATGAGATTAGGAATCTCGCCTATGAGAACTCCAAGCTGTACAAGGAGAGGACTAAGGCTTACCACGACAAGAAGATCATCTCCAGGCACTTCGAACCAAATGATCAGGTACTTCTATATAACTCTCATTTGCAATTATTTCCTGGTAAATTATGTTCTCGTTGGTCAGGTCCTTTCACAGTCAAGGAAGTTAGACCACATGGTGCGATTGTCCTGACAAATCCTTCAGGAGAGGAGTTCACTGTCAACGGATAAAGGGTGAAACAATATTGGGCGAAAGCCGAGATTCCAGAAGGACACATAATGCCTCTGGATGATACACCCACTGCCTGAACGGCGGTACAATCAAGCTAATGACATTAAACGAGCGCTTGGTGGGAGGCAACCCACTGGTGAGTTTGTCTTTGAGTCTTTTTCTTTTTATTTTTCGTTTTTGCGTCTGTGTCAGGATAAACAAGAAGAAAACCCGAAATAGCCTAAGTGTCGATCGATACCCTTTGGTATCGGTCGACACCCTACGCGAATGAGGAGAACATCATATCGACTTAAGCCTGGTATCGCCCGATACCAAGCTGTGTGTCGGTCGATACTCGATGTTCCAACACGGTAACTTCTTGATTTTTCACAATCCACTTGGTTCATTTGATTTTCTTTCACCAACTCTAGGCTAGATAACACTAGGGACAGTGTTGTTCAAGTCTGGGGGAGGTAGTCGCTGACTTTGTTTTTGTTTTTCTTAGAGTCAGTCATTTTTTAGTCATTCGTTGTTTTATTGAGTCAAAACTTTGTTGATGACTGTGATCTTTGATATATCATGGTTTTAACCCCTTTTAGGCCATGATATAAGTCCGTTTATAGAGTGTTTCTACTATTTCGTAGTGTTTTAGACTCCTTTACAGGTCTTAGCACGTTTGGAGCATAATTAGAGATATTGGAGCTTTCTGTAGCATTTTGGAGCAAAGCTGAAGTTCGTGTTGCTTAGTACCCGATTTCACGTCGAGCATAGGGTATCGATCGACACTCATCGCAGCAGACACGACCCGCGACTTTAATGAAGAGTTGAAGAATTGCAACTTGGTCCAGAAGTCTTTAATATTTACAAGAAGACCCCAATTCATGATTTAGGTTATTTATAGGATTTTACAGCCACTTTGTTGGCTACGCTTTATTTTATTCTGGATTTGTGAGAGAGCTTTTCAAGGGAGACAAGTCTGATACTCTGTTCGTCGAGAGAAGATTTCGAACCCTTTTGTTACTCTTTCTTATTTTCTATTGAGTATTTATTCAAACATGTTTATTGATTCAATTTCCATGTTTGAGTAGATCTCTTGTTAGGTTTAGGGATTCTCATTAGAGATTTCTTTGAATGCTAGGTTGATTGGTTATTTAGGGTTCATAATCTGAATTAGTTCTTCGCCTTAGGTTGTTCTCAAGGCTAATTTTGGATTAATCACCTAGAATTTAGATCTTAGGATAATTGATTAGGCACGACAGTGCGTTTAATTACCTGATAGAACTTAGGGTGAGCAAATTGATTATTCGCAAAGAGATTTGGTTTAATTGATTTGTGAACATATCAAACTTGGAATTAAGACTGATTTATTCTTAGGGATTTGCAAAGAAATTTGGGATTCTGAAGTTTAGATTTAGATAGTTTTCGCAACGACAGTTGGTTAATTATAATTTAGTGATTTGAGTTCGAGAACCGTGCGTAACCTGAACCCTGATTAGTTAGTTTATTTTGCATTCATTGATTTCCTGAGAAATATCCCTGAACCTATCTTTCTCCCAATTGAATTACAACTCGTTTACTGCTTACTGTTTTGTTTAATCTGAATAGCTTAGCTTGATTTGATTTCTTGTGTTCGACCCCTGATATACTGCAGCAACTGCTTTAGTACTGTTTAGGGTATTAATTTGAGCATATCAATCTTTTTCTTGAATCTTTTGATCTGACCTTGCTTCTAACTGACCATTGTTACAGAATCAGTTCTAGATCGACTAATGAAAAATCCAAAGGCTGACCAGTTAACCAGAAGACACTCATGTTTCCAGCAAAGTTCTTTAAAGCCTGAGCCAAATTTTTGCACTTCATCAATATGGTTAGTATCCATAGAGCTTGATTCATAATTCGTATCTGACAAAAGAACCCACGTGTTTAAAGAATGGTATTTCTCTCCCTATTAGAAGTTAATAAATAAGAAGCATTAAAAGATGAAATGATTTTCTTGAGTAGAGGGTTAGGAAAATTTACAACGATCCCATTATTCTACTTAAGAGGAAATGATCACACAAAGGATTGGAACCGAGGCTAGGATTTTCCTATGATGCCATTATTCGCCTACATCATTTGATACTTTGAGAGGGAAGAACTGGGGATTCGGTGGCTAACACCATCAATACTTGCGTCTCATACCTTGATGTGTATATGCAAAGCTAAAAAAAAAAAAGAGAACATAATAAGAAATAAGTCTAGGGAGAGAAATAATACCAAAAAGTGTGAAAAAGGGTGGTTCCTTGTCATGATATTATATGGGAAAGAATCTAGAAGGTTCTTGGTATTAATCACAGCGATGAAACTGGCGAGGATGGCTTGATTGAACGATGCTGTGAGATAATGTGTGTAGTTTGGGAAGCTGCGAATATCTACGGAGAAGTACATGGTGGTTAGATCAAAAAGCTGGTTAGGTGACATTTGGGTGCTTGGGAAATTGGTCATTGCAATGTTTCATTAACAGGTGAGTCTCTACGTTTTCAAACCTCATTCTCTGGTTTAGTCTTCTATTTGCTTGAGGGAAAGCAAATGCTAAGTCTGGGGGAGTTGATATATCATGGTTTTACCCCGTTTAAGCCATGATATAAGTCCGTTTTATAGAGTCTTTCTATTATTTCGTAGTGGTTTAGAGTCTTTTACAGGTTTTAGCACGTTTGGAGCATAATTGGAGATATTGGAGATTTCTGGAGCATTTTGGAGCAAAGCAGACGATCGTGTAGCTGAGTACCCGATTTGAAGCATCAGTATCGATCGATACTGCCTAGTATCCATCGATACTTATCGAGGCAGACACGACCCGCGACTTTATTGAAGAGTTGAAGAATTACAAAATGGCCCAAAAGTCTTTATTATTTACAAGAAGCCCCAAAACGTGATTTAGGTTATTTAATAGGATTTTAGAGCCACTTTGATGGCTATGTTTATTTTATTCTGGTTTTTGTGAGAGAGCTTTTGAAAGGAGACAAGTCTGAAACTCTGTTCGTCCGAGAGAAGATTTCGAACCCTCTTGTTACTCTTTCTGATTTATTTGATGATTTATTCAAACATGTTTATTGCTTCAATTTCCATGTCTGAGTAGATCCCTTGTTAGGTTCAGGGTTCTCAATAGGGTTTTCTCTGAATGCTAGGTTGATATGTTATTAGGATTCACTATCTGAATAAGTTCTTCACCATAGGTTGTTTGCAAAGCTAATTCTGGATTGATCACCTAGAAATTAGATCTTAGAATAATTGATTAGGCGCGAGAGTGCGATTAATTACATGATAGAACCTAAGGTGAGCAAAATAACTATTCGCAAAGAGATTTGGTTTAGTTGTTTTGTGAAAACTTGATATAAAAGTTGGTTTAGACTTTAAGATTCGCAAAGAGATTTGGAATTCCTAGGATTTAGACTTAGATCATTCTCGCAACGAGAGTTGGTTAATTATACCTTAGTGATTTGAGTTCAAGAACCGCGCTAAATCTGAATCTTGCTAGTTAATTTATCTGCATTCAGTGATTCTCTAAGAAATACCATGAACCTATCTTTCTCCCAATTGAATTTACAACATTTTAATTTCAGTCCTGTTTTCAATACCATTGATTGCTTAGCTTAATTCTCTTCCATATAATCTATTGTGTGTTTCTGTGAGTCCTTGTGTTCGACCCCTACTATTGCTGCAACAACTGCTTAGTACTTTTAGGGTATTAATTTGAGCATATCAATAAGTCTTCTCGGATGGTCCGTAGAGCCTTGTAAGGGCAACTATTGTTTTGGACGAGTACAAAGAATTCTGCCTTGACTGTTGTCTTCTTCATAGTAGGTTAGACGATGAAAGTGTTATTCTTCCTTTGGTTTGACGCCTGGATCGTTCTCAGCTTCAAGTTTGATCTTCTCGGCTACATTTGGTGATTTGTTGCTATGGAAGCTGGCATCGGCTATATTTGGTGAATTGTTGCCGAGGAAGTTGGGTGGCTCTCTCAAGGATGTTGTTAAACCAGAATTCGCACACATCGTAGATTGGCGAATTCAGTTTAGAGTTTAGGAGAATTATTTTTATTAGATTTATAGCTGTGCCGTTGAAGGCTGCCTACGTACCCTTCAAATAGGGATCAAGCCAAAACGTAGTTCTTGTTACAAAGGATGTGATGGGATTTTTAGATCATTAAGAATGAGGCGATGGCCTCCTTATTTATAAGTCTTGAAGTCCTTAGCTCTTCCTTTTCCTTCTTGACTTTGTATTGGCAATTATCCTTTTTTCTTGAAGCTGATAAGGATAATCTCCTTTCTTTCCGGGATTTGCCTTTATCCAAATAAAGGAAATCTTCTCTTTATTAATTAAAGGAAATTTTCCTTTAATTACGTAGATCGGTTTCGATGGGCCTTGAAGTTGATTGTTGGGCTGATTTCTATTCAAACCGGGTTAAACCGGGGGAGTGCTAAATCCCCCTCTAACAGATGTGAATTGCAGCTTAAGAGCAACTGTCCCATCATCAAGAGAAGTTCTGCTGTCGCCAATAGGACCAGGGTCTAAGCCTATCGTACGCACATAAAAGTCCTTCTCCGAGGTGGTAGTAGCCCCATGGGCTCTCATGGTCTTGATGTTTTCATCAAGGTGTTTTGCTGGCTGGATGTCCACATCATACCCTCCCCCTTTAAGAGGTTTCGTCCTCGAAACTCATTGACCTACACCAAGTGAGAGTAAGTTAGTTGTCATTCGTTGTTGCGAGTTTAGAGGCTTACCGTGGGGTGATTCTGGGTTTGGTGAGGCATCTGGATGCAATGCATCAATCAACAAAGAGTAGTGGATGCCATTTGCTGCCTTTAAGTCCAAGTTTGAGATGTGCTGGTGTTGGTCTCCTCCTTGTTTAGTTGCATTCCTCTCGGCTAAGTTTTGTTTGGCTTCGGCTAAAACTGAATTCCTCTCGGCTAAGTTTTGTTTGGCCTCGGCTAGAACTGAATTCCTCTCGGCTAAGTGTGGATTCTCTCGGCAATGCCCTTTGTTCCCTTGTTTCTTCACGGTCGTCTCCTTGTTTCCTATAAAACCTGTTTTTGACACAAATGGAGAAGACAAGTGCATCATATATGTGGAAAAAATTTGTGATGAATCTACTATTGTAAAATAACTAGCCTTATAGTTATTTTTCATTTTTGATCTTACTTGCATCACACAAACTTCCTTTTGAGCTACAGGAGCTAAAGTGAACTTACGATTTTCATGGCAAAAGGAATATTCATTTGTGCTGCCATTATGGGACACTTTTCGATCATATTGCCATGGCCTTCCAAGCAAGATGTGGCCTGCTTGTATTGGTGCAACATCACACAGGATCTGGAGACGTTGAGCTCTTTTTTGTCGTTAAGCCAATGGAGCTTGTAGGGCCTTAGGTGGTTTGTGGTTTCAAGTCCTAGCTTCTCAACAAGAGTAATACTTGCAATATTAGCACAAGAACCACAATCTATAATCAAATGGCAAAGCTTGTCTTTGATCGTGCAACGAGAGTGGAACAGATTGTCTCTTTGCTCAGGTACTCCTATGGCGGGTTGTGATGACAAGGCTCGTTGAATCACCAAGAGCTCGCCATCATCCGCATGGATGCTGATGCCATCTTCGAAATCAGCTGGTGTGACTTCGTCTTGAGAGTCATAGCCGTCGGGTGTGAGCACTATGACGCGCTTGTTGGGGCAGTCTCTTGCCATATGACCCCTGCCTTGGCACTTAAAACAGATTAGTTCATGTGATCTTGATGAACTAGACTTACCTTGATCAGCACGGTAGTCATTTGATTTGAATCTTGAATCAACTACTACTGATTTTCCCTTGTCTACGGTTGGCGTAGAAGTTTGGTGTGCTGTCTCCAAGTTGTGCTATTTGATTTGGTTCTAGTAGTCGTCTTCTTCTTGATTTGTTGCTCACGTTGGATTGCTAGATGCAATAGCTCGGGTACTGAGTGATAAGGCTGGGTCTCCACCTTCCTTTCTATATGGTCTTGTAGACCTTCTACAAATTGAGACATGAGAGACTCCTCTGTCTCATGTAACTCAAGGAGGCTTCTTAAGAGATCAAACTCTTCGTAGTATTCTTCAACGGTCCTTGTGCCTTGAAACAAGGAACAAAACTTTTTCAGCAAGTCACGGTGATAATGAGCAGACACATACCATCGGTGAAGTTCAAACTTCATGTCTGCCCATTGTGTGATTTGAGGGTCTCAGCCTTCTCTTCTCAGCTACTTCACGATCCCACCATGCTAGAGCATGATCCGTGAGACTTGTGGTTGCTAGGGCAATCTTCTTTGGCTCTGTATAGCCGTAGTAGTCAAAGAGGAGCTCCATTCGTCCTTGCCACTCCAAGTAGGTTGTTGTGTCTATCTTTCCGGCAAAGGTGGGGGCGGTGAACTTGACTTCTGGTGGGAAGTCCACCCTTTGTCTATTTCGGTCTCGTTGGTTCCTCCAAGTAGGTTGTTGTGTCTATCTTTCCGGCAAAGGTGGGGCGGTGAGCTTGACTTCTGGTGGGAAGTCCTCCCTTTGTCTATTTCGGTCTCGTTGGTTTCTCCGATTGAGGATATCTTGTGCTACTTGATATGGGTCAGGTGCACGCGGCTGATGAAGCGGGTCAGGTGGATCTTCGGCCTGGTTATGGTCTGCATTCATCCTTGGATGAACGTTTCTTCTTGGAGTTAGGGGATCAACTCGCTCAGGCTTCTCCAAACGATCAAGACGTGTGAAACACGCCGTCATGTTGTTCTCCATTGTAGCCAGTTTAGCCAAGATAACTTGGAGAGGATCTACGTGATGTGCTTCCTCTCCCATAGTACCTTGCAATAAGGACAAAACACAAGAGATCAACAACTAACTTGTTCAAGAGAATCAAACAAATCAAAGATACAAAACAAAAAAATCAAGGATTTTGCCGGTGTGATTCGAACTTGATTGAAAATTATCAAATCGATTTCAAAAATTCCAGAAACAATTTTCATGGATCTTATCATGACTTAATAAGCTAAAACAGGAGACGAAATCTTCTTATGAGTTTTTAAAAATTTTAGAAAATTGTAACACAGACGAGCAAAAGAAAAAATATTTGTGGTTTTTCGATTGATAATGAAACTAAAACAAAAAGCAATAACAAAAATCAAAGAACAAGAATTTGAAAACACCTGGATAGGAGCGTCTAAGCTATGATACCAATGATGTAAGACTCGGTTTGAAGCCCATCTTTACTCAAGAGAATCGAGTCTTAAGGCTGTGATGGAAGCGATGGTTGATGGGTAGTAACCGAGGGTTGCTGATTCCACAACAACAAGTAAATGTGTGTTTAATTCCACAAATACAAGAGACTTAATCCCAAGGGCTATTCCTCGTGAAGGATTAGAGACCCAACACGAAGACTATATAAATTGATTCCACAAGACACAGAGAACTCGCAAGAACAAGTATTGATTCAAACACTCAAGTTTTGAATCAAATAACTTTACTGAAATTTCTTAATCAAAGCGTGAATACAAGGAATGAGGAGATAGAACATATCAAACTTGGAATTAAGGCTGATTTATTCTTAGGGATTTGCAAAGAAATTTGGGATTCTGAAGTTTAGATTTAGATAGTTTTCGCAACGACAGTTGGTTAATTATAATTTAGTGATTTGAGTTCGAGAACCGTGCGTAACCTGAACCCTGATTAGTTAGTTTATTTTGCATTCATTGATTTCCTGAGAAATATCCCTGAACCTATCTTTCTCCCAATTGAATTACAACTCGTTTACTGCTTACTGTTTTGTTTAATCTGAATAGCTTAGCTTGATTTGATTTCTTGTGTTCGACCCCTGATATACTGCAGCAACTGCTTTAGTACTGTTTAGGGTATTAATTTGAGCATATCAATCTTTTTCTTGAATCTTTTGATCTGACCTTGCTTCTAACTGACCATTGTTACAGAATCAGTTCTAGATCGACTAATGAAAAATCCAAAGGCTGACCAGTTAACCAGAAGACACTCATGTTTCCAGCAAAGTTCTTTAAAGCCTGAGCCAAATTTTTGCACTTAATCAATATGGTTAGTATCCATAGAGTTTGATTCATCATTCGTATCTGACAAAGGAACCCACGTGTTTAAAGAATGGTATTTCTCTCCCTATCACAAGTTAATAAATAAGATGCATTAAAAGATGAAATGCTTTTCTTCTGAGTAGAGGGTTAGGAAAATTTACAACGATCCCATTATTCTACTTCAGAGGAAATGATCACACAAAGGATTGGAAGCGAGGCTAGGATTTTCCTATGATGCCATTATTCGCCTACATCATTTGATACTTTGAGAGGGAAGAACCAGGGATTCGGTGGCTAACACCATCAATACTTGCGTCTCATACCTTGATGTGTATATGCAAAGCTAAAACAAAAAAGAGAACATAATAAGAAATAAGTATGGGGGAGAGAAATAATACCAAAAAGTGTGAAAAATGGTGGTTCCTTGTCATGATATTGTATGGGAAAGAATCTAGAAGGTTCTTGGTATTAATCACAGCGATGAAATTGGCGAGGATGGCTTGATTGAACGATGCTGTGAGATAATGTGTGTAGTCTGGGAAGCTGCGAATGTCTACGGAGAAGTACATGGTGGTTAGATCAAAAAGCTGGTTAGGTGACATTTGGGTGCTTGAGAAATTGGTCATTGCAATGTTTCATGAACAGGTGAGTCTCTACGTTTTCAAACCTCGTTCTCTGGTTTAGTCTTCTATTTGCTTGAGGGCAAGCAAAGGCTAAGTCTGGGGGAGTTGATATATCATGGTTTTTACCCAGTTTAAGCCATGATATAAGTCAGTTTTATAGAGTCTTTCTATTATTTCGTAATGTTTTAGAGTCTTTTACAGGTTTTAAAACGTTTGGAGCATAATTGGAGATATTGGAGCTTTCTGGAGCATTTTGGAGCAAAGCAGACGATCGTGTAGCTGAGTACCCGATTTGAAGCATCAGTATCGATCGATACTTCCTAGTATCGGTCGATACTCATCGAGGCAGACACGACCCGCGACTTTATTGAAGAGTTGAAGAATTACAAAATGGCTCAGAAGTCTTTATTATTTACAAGAAGCCCCAAAACGTGATTTATGTTATTTAATAGGATTTTAGAGTCACTTTGATGGCAATGCTTATTTTATTCTTGTTTTTGTGAGAGAGCTTTTGAAGGGAGACAAGTCTGAAACTCTGTTCGTCCGAGAGAAGATTTCGAACCCTTTCGTTACTCTTTCTGTTTTATTTGATGATTTATTGAAACATGTTTATTGCTTCAATTTCCATGTCTGAGTAGATCTCTTGTTAGGTTCAGGGTTCTCAATAGGGTTTTCTCTGAATGCTAGGTTGATTTATTATTAGGATTCACTATCTGAATAAGTTCTTCACCATAGGTTGTTTGCAAAGCTAATTCTGGATTGATCACCTAGAACTTAGATCTTAGGATAATTGATTAGGCATGAGAATGCGATTAATTATCTGATAGAACCTAAGGTGAGGAAAATAACTATTCGCAATGAGATTTGGTTTAGTTGTTTTGTAAACAAATCAAACTTGATAGAAAAGCTGGTTTAGACTTTAGTATTCGCAAAGAGATTTGGAATTCCTAAGATTTAGACTTAGATAATTCTCGCAACGAGAGTTGGTTAATTATACTTTAGTGATTTGAGTTCAAGAACCGTGCTAAATCTGAATCCTGCTATTTAATTTATCTGCATTCAGTGATTCCCTGAGAAATACCCTGAACCTATCTTTCTCCAATTGAATTTACAACCTTTTTAATTTAAATCCTGTTTTCAATACCATTGATTGTTTAGCTTAATTCTCTTCCATATAATCTATCGTGTGTTTCTGTGAGTCCTTGTATTCGATTCATATTATTACTGTAACAACTGCTTAGTACTTTTAGGGTATTAATTTGAGCATATCATATAGCTTGCTTGTATATTTCTAAATTTTAATATTTTCAAAAAAGTGATACATTAAAACAAAAATTCTGTTCCTTTAATCATTGATATAGTTTTCTACTTACCTTCACTCATTTCCATTACATTAGAAGTTGTTGTTAATTTTTAATACTAATTTATCAAAACGTATTAGTGCTTAAATAGAACAATCAAATATCAATTATTTAAATATATATAAATATTAAACAAATATAATATATAGTTTTGATTAATACATGTATGTACTTTCAATATGGGATATTCAATTCATAAATTATTAAAATATAAAATTATTAAATATAAATGAATATTATAAAAACAAAATTTGCGTGTAGCGCGGGTACTCACCTTGTATTCTAAAATTTTCCATAAACGATTGAAAATATTTAATATAAATCAATTAAGATAATAATTGTATGTATTAATTAAATTCGAAAATTTTTGAATTGTATTTAAGGAATATATTATAGAGATAATTATAAATATAAGACAAATTCTGATAACTATTGTCCCCTTAAGAGTTTAAAAGGTAAAAATTGTCCCATTAAGATTTCAAATAATGTTAATCCAAAATTACCCTTAATATTCTATAACAAATATATTTTGTAAATTTTATAAAAACTATTACAAATTATAATAATTGATAATTGATGGTATGTAAATAATTTTCACCGACGAGAAAAAAAACCAAGCTCCTTCTCCTTGACTTCTCCGTCGTAGCACCGTCTCCTTTCTCATCGACTTCTCCGCCGTAGCACCGTCTCTCTTCTCAATCTCATCACTGTCATTCCTCTGCCAAAATCTTACGCCGGCGCAAGGTAAACACAACTCATCTTATTCTTTCTCCGACGTCTTCGCTTGACTCTTCGATTCGTTGAAAGCGAAAATCGAAAATCCTTGACTCTTCGATTTGTTGAATGCGAAAATCATTCAGATATGGATTTGTGTTTTAGTTTATCTTGTGTCTTCTTTTTGGAAATTGTTTGCTAAAATCTAAACATCTCAATTTCTAGGTTTGTTTTCCTCGATTCTAGAAGTTGTTTCATGTTTCTTCTCTTGGGTTTATGATGATTTCCACTCTAGCACATGTGTTTATTGATGTTTCTCATTTTGCCACTTTTGCTCAAGCTTTTCTATGTATCTATTTCTGATTTATGTGTGTCGAATCCAGATTTAGTTTTAGTTTCATGTCTACTAGTGTTCAATTAGTGACTATCATATTCTTTTGTCTTATTGAATTTCTGATTATATTGATTAGTTGGGTTTTTGGAAACATGATTGTTTTGCGTTATTGATCTTAGTAGTTACTAATTTAGTAGATGTTTCTAATTATATTTGAAAATTTCATTTTGTTCTTTCATTGTTTCTAGCATTCATTTGTTTGCTATGATTTTCTATTTGCCAACTCTATTAGTTTTCATCTGGACGAATAACTCATAAGGCAAGCAATAGTGAAAAGTAATGTGTTTTTGTCATCTTTGACCTTTGTGCTCCCTTAGTCTTAGACTTTGTAGTGAAAGCAAGCCCTACAAATTTGTTCCCTTTTCCCCAAGTCAATATTACCTACATTTATTGTTGCTTAGTCTATGTTCTTAAGAATTTTATTTACGTGTCTAGTTCTAGAATTATTTAGCCAAGTAGAAAGTGTGTAGTTCCTGGTTTTGTGTTGCATTATGTTTATTTAGCAAATAGATTCTTGCTTTGGTAATGGACATATTGAAACAACTGTTTCCTCTTGCAGTGTGAGATAAATGATTAACTAGAGAGTTGAATGTGTTGCCCTGATACATATAATAGTTTAGAATATAGTTCACAGGAGATTTTCAATAGAATAGTGTGTTCGTTTTGGCATTTAATAGTATCAAAATCATAATTTGTTTTTTTTTTAGTTTTAAATATAAGCTAACATAATATACAACTTGCTTTAGTTATTGGTAATACTTATATATTATTAAAAATGTTTTAATTGTTTCCAAAAGTGGACAGTACAACACAAATTCATTTATTGTTTGCTTTTGTTGTTTATGTTCTTTGTAGGTATGGATTTGGAATTGCCAAAACTCATATTTAGGCAAAGAATTGAGCCGAAAGTAGAAAAGATTAATAACCACTGCATGATGGTCATTCTAACCCCAATGAAGGAGAAGTTGCGAGATGAGTCCAACAAGGTTTTGAGAAATCCAGCCTTTGTCCGATTGTGGCAATTCATGAAAACGGTCTCGGGTATTCAGCGAGATTGATCCACACCTTCATGTGTAAGCAAACCATCACTTACAAGAAACATGATCGATGGTTCGTGTTTGCAATTAGGAGACCTTTACGTTTTTCTCTCCAAGAATTTCATGCAGTTACTGGGCTCAACTACGAATACGCTGAGAACTGCAACTTCGAGAAATGGAAAGATGGTAAAGGTTTTTGAAGTAAGTTACTGCTGAGTAACAAAGGAATTAGCATAAAGAATATAATGGATGAACACCTAGAAGGTATAAACAAGAGGAAGCGTAAGGACAGATTGAGGTTGGTGTACTTGTTTGTTATTGCGAGTTTAGTCATGGCGCAGAGTGCGAATGTTAATATCCCACACAAATACATCAAATTGGTGATGGATATTGGTCAGCTTCGGAAGTACCAATGGGGTCGTCACGCGTTTGACCTTCTAGTTGAGAACATCATCAAAACTCGGGTGAAGTTGTCGCAGTCCAAAGGCTACACTTTGGATGGCTTTTCACTAGCATTCCAGATTTGGATTATGGAGACAATTCCAGATTTTGGTACATTGTTGGGCAAAAGATTCGACAATGAGATTACATAAGTTCCTAGATTCTCTAAGTGGAAGGGAGCTGCAAGAGTTTCATATGAAGAGATTAGTTAACTAGAGAGCACTTTTACAATGAAAGTGAGTAGTTTTTTTTTGAAAAAATAACATTTCTTTTAGTACAAAATTTTATTTGTCTACGTATGATTCTAAATAATTTTTTGTTTATTTTTTTGTAGAAATTACTCTATCCATAAATATCTTCCACAGGGAATTTCGATATATTCGATTCAACTGAATTTATAAGGGCGGATGAAATGACTAATGGCAGAGTAGATCGTATGAAAACGATGATCGTTGGGGATAATGATTGGAGTCACCATATTGGGGATAATGAAGAAGCAATTAACACATCTCCAAAGGTTAATGTCCAAGCTACGGAGGTTGAGAATGATATTGATGATGATGATAGTGAAGTTGGAACTCCAAACACTGATGATAGTGAAGTTGGAACTCCAAACACTGATGATAAGAGTCATTGTGATTGTGGAGTATATGCGTTGAAATAAATTGAGTGTCACCTGCTTGGACTAAGCATTTCTTTGATGGACGATGACAACATTCAAGAAGCTCGACACAAGATTGCATTTGATTTTTGGCAAACGGCAAATGATCCGGTGATGATTGATAGAATGTCGAAATATGAACCTACACGAGGTGAGTCTGAGTTTGTGGAACTTGATTGAGATAGACTTCTTTGTTTCCAAAAGAAAGACATATTTAGATTTTGGTTAGTCTGATGTTTGAAACTTACGTTTTTATCTAATTCATCGATTAAGTCTAACTTCGATTATATCTCCGGGTTCATTATTTACAAAAATAAATATCATGGATCTTTACTTCCTTTCACACTAAAATAGGTTTAAGCGACTGTATGGTGTACTTAAACGCATGATTCATTTAAAAAAGACATAATTATGTTTTAAGTTTAAAAACATGTAAATCACGTTTTAAAAATAAAAAATTGCAAGCAAGTCACATATAGAATCGAACACATGACATGGATTTCAGTAATTGGGGGTGTAACCAGCGGTGCTAGCACCTCATTCAATATTTATTTCAAAGTTATATTCTATTATACCTTTAACTCGAGTTCTGAAAAAACAAAGGATTGATTGATCCACTCACACCTCCGACCCAATATTGAACAAATTAATGAATGTGATTGATGAAAATTTTCTAAAGTTTTCCAAAAAGATAGTTAATGAAACATAGAAAACATGAGTCTTTAAAACCAGTTGAAACGAACCAAAAAAGCAAAAGTAATCAAATTAAGAGATAATTACTCAAATAGCACAAAAACGTTGTGATATGACTAGAGTAATACATAACTTTTAGATATTACTTAAATGATACAAACTCTAAAGAAAATATCCATTAAGGGCAGTTTAAAATTGTAATTAATGATAATGTCATTTATATTTTTTTAAGTGAGATATACAGAAGACAAACAACATTAAATCTCTCATTTATCTCTGTTTCTCTTGTCGTTTTCTCTTCTAACTAAAACCCTAGCCGCATCTCTCACTCTTCTCCTCTAACTCGCCGAATCACTTTTGCTCTGGCTCCGGCGAAAACGCAGTTTTGTTCCTGGATTCCCTCCTCGTCTCAGATTCCGGCGTCGTTGATACCGATAAGTCTTCTTTTCTCTTTCTTTCTCTTCGTCTCCTTCTACTCTTCGCCTCCTTCCTCCTCTACCGCCGCGTCGACCCACGTTAAGTCTTCTTTTCTCCTTCTTTCTCTTCTTCTCATCTTCTTATTCTCCCTCTTCATCTTCTTCAGATCTAACCTTTTGTGTTGGTAACCTCATCTAATAAGAATACCGAATCCAGTTTCGTCAAATATTTGTGTTGGTTCATCGTTATTACAGATCTAGGTTATGTCATATTTATCTGAATTGTTCCTTAGATCCGAATTTTTTGATATGTGTTCTTAATTTCGTTGACGCTTTTGAATTTGTCTGATATTATTATCTCAATTTGACTATTCATAGGTTGTTTATGGCTTTGTGGTATCTCTGGTTCAATCGCCTATAACTGGTCAAAACCTGCCATGAAAACCATTTCCAGAATCATCCACGCTACATTGATGGCTGATTTATGTATATTTGATGGCTGATTTATGTAAACTTGATGGCTGGTTTATGGATACTTGATGGCTGATTTATGTACATTTGATGGCTGATTTATACATACTTGACTTATTTATATTTGATGGATGATTTATGTTTATATGATGGCTGATTTATGTAAACTTGATGGCTGATTTATGTATTTATGTCTTTAAACGATAATGCAATTTAGGAGTTACTGTTTTAAGTGAGATTTATTGTTAAATAAAAAATTTAACGATTCAGTTTCTTCTCGTTACTATCAATTGTAACGATTCAGATTCTTAATAAGAGAAATTAGATTCCCGAAGCGAAAAAAGAAACGAAAAACCTATATGGGCGATTAACGAAGCGAAACCTTAACCGTCGAGAAACCTTAACCAAACTAGTGATGGCCGATTTATCTATTTTGTTCAAACTAATGATGGACGATTTATCTAATTTGTCCAAACTAGTGAAGGACGATTTATCTATTTTGTCAAAACTAGTGTGCTCACTTCTCAAACAAAAGCTAACATGGGACGAAAGTTTTATCGTTGCGCCATGGGATCTGTGCCAATTCACGTGTTTAAGTGGGTTGACGAAGCTCACGATGAGGAATTATATATTATTTCCGACATGCATATGTCTATGGCCCAGGAGATTAGTGAACTTAAGGAGGACGTTGCGGATCTGAAGACTGACATCAAGGAGATAGTGCAAATGCTGCAATCTATGAGTTCACACAGGTATTTTTGAATTTAGGGGATTAAGACTTTTATATTTATTTAGGGGATTAGGGGGGGTATAGGGTTATGATCTATGATAACATTGATACTACAAAACATGTAACTAATCTAGTTAGACATATAGATAAGACATGGTAAGGACTATGTTGTTACTATATTTAGGGTTTAGGGTAATATAGATATGACATGTTTATAACTTAGTAATCTAAAGGAAAGAATGATATTATAGACTTGTTTATGGATTTTTTTATAAATACCTGGTAATGAATATATTGTATATTGTATGGGGTTTAGGGTTTGAGATGAACATGATAAGTATAAATATACAAAATGTGTATAACTTACAAATATAACCCATTGTTTTGATGTAAGACATAAAATTACTTAACATTGAAATAAAAATATTAATAGAACCTATCAAATTAAATAATTTAAAAAAAATGCAAACACACAGATTTGAGGTTTGGCTGATTTACAACTGCCGGATTTGAGGTTCGGCTGATTAATTAAGCATTGCAAACACAGTTATGGCTGATTAATTAAGCATTGCAAACACAGTTATGGCTGATTTATTAAGCATTGTAAATACCGTTATGACTGATTTACGAACCAGATCAAACACCGTTATGACTGATTTAAAGTAACATTATTCACGTACATTATTAAACGCTAAAGAAAGTGTTAAAGATGAGAGAAAGGAAAAAAAAAGAAGCACTAATCGATGTTCAAGTTTCTCTTTTCTTCTCAAATTCGTGTTTTTATACTATATGTTTTCTCATTGAAACATTTATACTACATAGTCGCAAAAGAACAACTTTTAAGTACTTTTAAAAGAGGTCGACTTTTTAATTAAATATATATTAAAGAAAAGTTTAATAGACTTATTCAAAAAGGGAATATCAATGTGCGTACATATATATATGTAGAAGAATAATTTCATCCATGATATGTTTTTGCAAATTATATTAATTGCATATTAAAACCATTTTAGTTTGAATTAAACTAATTTAAAAGTCTTGAAGCATAACTATAAAATAAACAAAAACTGATTTTTAATTTTAAAACATCATAAATATAAATATTAAATAATACAAAAAATGCGCTTGATTTAATCATTCTCACCAAACTAATTGTTGGGGATAAATACGAACTGTCATACGTAGACGAATTACATGTTGCCATGTGTCGTCCATTGCTTTTATATAAGTACGATCCCCAGGTCAAACTGGACCTTGTTTGGGCTTACGACCCAAACACCCCATACTTTTAGGGTAATATAGATATGACATGTTTATAATTTAGTAATCTAAAGAAACGAATGATATTATGGGCTTATTTATGGAAATTCTTATAAATACATGGTAAGGATTATATTGTATATTGTATGGGGTTTAGGGTTTGAGATGAACATATTAAGGGTAAATCTATAAAATGTGTAAAACTTACAAATATAACCCATTGTTTTGATGTAAGACTTAAAATTACTAACACTACAAGAAAACTGTCCATTTCCAACGAAAATTTACGACCGTTTTAAATCGATGTAACTTTACATCGACATTACGACGGCATTACGACGAAATATGTGGTCGATGTAAAATCGTCATAAATATTTGTCGTCGTAAAACCGTCGTAACATTACGACGACTTTACGACGACAACACAAATCGTCATAATATCGATGTAACTTTACATCGATATTACGACGAATATGGCTTCTGCATATTACGTTGATATTACGACGATTTGACGTCGCATATTCCCAGTTAGGTAGACCACGTTTTTTAATAGGTCCACCTACTAAATTTACATCGAATTTACATCGTAAAATTCATTGTAAATCCGTTGGAAAATCGTTGGTAATTCTGAAAACAATTCTATAAATACAGCCTAATTTCAAACGAAAGATTAAAAAACAAACACTAAAAAAAAATATAAATATATAAATGTCTATATACGAACTACGAAAATGGATGTATACGCAAAAGGATTCGGAGGGAGTTTTGACGGAAGAATTCAAAGAGTGGCTTGAAATATTCATGTATCAGGCCAGAATATGCAAACAACCCTGAAAAGTGGTAAGATGTTCTGTCCTTGTCGTAAATGCAAGAATACGAGATATATGTTTATTGAGACGGTGTGGAAACATTTACTAAATAGAGGGTTTATGCCGCAATATTATGTTTGGTATCAACATGGAGAGGGTTTTGAAAGAATTCAAGCAACGAATAGTAGTAGTAATTATCAAAGTCAAGTAGAATTAAATTATCAAGGTAGTTATCATCATGGTCAACAATAATTTGATCAGGGTGCAGATAATGGTAGGATGCATGTCATAGTTAATGATGCATTTCATGAAACAAATGCTGATAATAGTACTGTTGAAGAACCCAACGTAGATCCAAAGCGATTTTATGATATGCTAGACGCTGCAAATCAGCCACTCTACGATGTATGTAGAGAAGGTCAGTCTAAATTGTCGCTAGCTGATAGGATGATGACAATTAAAACTGATCATAACTTAGATGAGGTTTGCATGGATGATTGGGCTAATCTTATTAAAGAGGTTTTGCCGGAGGATAATTTGGCTGCCGAAACATACTATGAGATACATAAGTTGGTGTTTAGTCTTGGGTTGCCTTCTGAGATGATAGATGTATGTGTTGACAATTGTATGCTTTTTTGGAAAGATGATGATAAGCTGCAGGAATGTCGATTTTTCCAAAAACCGAGATTTAGGCCGCAAACAACTGGGCGTACTAAGATATCGTACAACCGGATGTGGTATCTTCCTATAACTGATAGGTTGAAACGATTGTATCAATCTGAAAGGACAACTGCATCGATGAGGTGGCATGCAGAACATTCACAGAGAGAAGGAGAAGTGACTCACCCGTTAGATGCAAAAGCTTGGAAACACTTTAACACGGTACACCCCGATTTTGCTAACTCTAAGCGAAATGTGTATCTTGGTCTTTGCACTGATGGATTTAGTCCATTCGGTATGTCTGGTAGGCAATATTCTTTGTGGCCAGTTATCGTAACTCCTTATACCCTTCCCCCAGATATGGGCATGCTAAGGGAATTTCTTTTCCTGAATATTTTAGTCCCTGGACCCAATCATCTGAAGCGGTCCCTTGATGTGTTTTTGCAGCCTCTCATACATGAGTTGAAACAGTTGTGGTATACAGGAGTTCGGATATATGACTGTTCGAGGAAAATTTTGTTTACGATGTGTGTGGTGCTTATGTGGACAATAAGCGACTTCCCTACATACGGAAGGCAATCAGGTTGGATGACGCATGGGAGGTTATCTTGTCCTTATTGCCTCGATCGGACAGATGTGTTTCAACTGAAACATGGTCGAAAAACATGCTGGTTTGATTGTCACTGCCGGTTTCTACCAATCAACCATCCATATTGGAGAAACAGGCGGTTATTTAGGAAGAACAAAATCGTGCGTGTCCCCCCACTAGTGTATCTATCTGTAGAAGATCTAGAAGCGCAAATAGATCATTTTGGGGGACTAGAAACTGTGAATCGTGGGGGAAATTGGCACACTCCAGCTAATATGCCTGATGGATACGAGGTTAATCACAATTGGCACAAGAAAAACATTTTTTTGGATCTTCCGTACTGGAAAAATCATCTGCTGAGACATAATCTTGATGTCATGCACATTGAGAAAAACTTTTTTGATAACATCATGCATACAATGTTAAACGTGAAAAGAAGAACCAAAGACAGCGGAAAGTCAAGGTTGGACTTGCCAGATATTTGCAACATAAATGAGTTGCATATATTGAGCAATAGAAAATCACCAGTTCCTATATTTCGGTTGGGTGCAGAACAAAAGGCATCGTTGTTCAATTGGGTTTCATCTGACGTGAAGTTTCCTGATGGGTATATATCCAATCTTGCTAAATCTGTTGAGAAAGGACAAAAGTTTTCAGGGATGAAGAGTCATGACTGTCACGTGTTTATGCAATGTTTATTTCCATTCGAATTTGCCGAACTCCTTCCAGGAAATGTTCATGAAGCAATTGGAGGTAAGATACATCTGAGATTAATTATATATATATATATATATTACAATGTATATAAAATTTTCTTTGCAGGCATCGGAGCGTTTTTCCGGGATCTTAGTACACAGACGTTGTCAGAAGATGTAATTGCGCAGTTGGATGCTAATATTCCAATCTTGTTGTGCAATTTGGAGAAGATATTTCCCCCTGCGTTTTTTGATGTTATGGAACATCTTCTCATTCATCTCTCCCACGAAGCAGGACTAGGAGGCCCTGTTCAGTTTAGGTGGATGTACCCATTCGAGTGCTTCATGAAACATTTAAAGGTACGAGAATGCATTGAAGGGGTTTCAAATGATGAAATAAACGACCGTAAAGATCGTCACTTTGTTTAGTGATTGAAGACGGAAGTAAGTTAATATAGTTATAAATATTTCATTTAATTATATCGGCTTTCAATCTAACATGAACACCTATCATAGGTTGATCATGGCTATCCTGCATATCCATTTTGGTTTCATGAGTCACTCCTAGGCCCCATCGGGAAGATAATGACCGCACCCATGTATGTTACTCGTGGTTATGTGTTTCATACATACAAGTACGGCGTTCGTCGGGCAACTACCAACTAGAGAGTATGTGTTAGGGGTGAAATATATTTTTATGGGGTTTTGCAGGAAATAATTGAAGTGGAGTACCCCGGACTGGTTAGGTTAAAATGCGTTCTCTTCAAATGTGATTGGTTCGATCCAACAGTCGGTCGAGGGGTGCGAACTAACAAATTTGGTGTGGTTGACGTCAACAAATCACGACGTTACAACAAGTTTGAGCCATTCATCCTAGCATCACAAGCAGAACAAGTAATGTTCGTTACATATCCGCTAGTTCGAACATTTGGGATCTCATGGTTATCGGTTATTAAAATAGCTCCAAGGGGCAAAATTGTTGGTGTTGATGATCTTCCAATGCAACAAGATTCTTGCCTTGACATTACAGAACCAGAGATTACGGAGAACGTTCTTTTAATTGATCCACGAAACAGGGAACTTGAATATCTACCTGACGACACAGAAGAAGACGGCGATTCCGACGAGTTTGAAGAAAGTGACGATAATGATGAACCTGAAGATGATGAACCCAATCAAGATGATGAGCCCAACGAAGATGATGATTCTGATTGAAAGCTTATATATATGTAATTTATTAATTTGTTTAATAAACATAATTTTTGGTTTGTTAAATGTTTAAGTTTTTGTTGTAAAATTATTAAACTAATAAAAAATAGACGAAACATTGATGAATTAACAGTTTTTGTGAATGAAACATGTAGATTAGGGTTAGTTAAACTTTATTACATAACACTAAACCCCAAATATACAGTTAACCGTCGTAAATCCGATGGTACTTAACTACGAGTTTACGACGAATGTGGTACTAGTCGTCGTAACATCGTCGTAATTTTACGACAAAATTACGACGCCTAGGACCACATTCGTCGTAATATCGTCGTAATATCGTCCTTGGGTTTTGGCACAGGCCTTTGTATTCCCACTTCTTATGATCTGGCCAACAAAGAACTCTGGGGGTCTAATTTTCTAGATTCATAAAGACCAACCACCATAAGTGAACGATACATAGAATTGGACATCCTTATATTACGAAGGATTTACATAGATGTTCAATTCTATGAATCATTCACCTATGGTAGTTATGAAGACTATCTTTACTTGAAAACCAGATCCCACAGAAGTCTTTATTGGCAAGATCATCAAGAAGTGGGAACACAATGATCAGCGTCAAAACCCAAGGAAACGTGGGTATGTATATATTTAGTGTGTATTGTTTTGGTGTTGAGTTACCATTGAAGGTGTAATGAATTTATAGAAATTTTCTAGAAATTACCAACGGATTTGCAACGCAAATTTACAACGGTTTTACATCGAATAGCATTACAACGATTTTACATCGAATATACGACATATTTACGTCGACAATATTCGATGTAAATAATTAGGTGACCTATAAGAAACCGTGTTTTACCAAACTCTCAGAGTCGACGTGAAATCGTCGTGATACATGTGTAACTATTTTCGTCGTAAAATCGTCGTAATATTACGACGATTTTACGACAATTTAGGTTTGATTTACATGTTTGGTTTTTCATCGTATATCTTGTTTTACGTAACTTATAATCATAGTATAAACATGAGAATCTATCGTATAATCATCGTTATTGAATCTGTTGTTAAATATGAGAAGTATTAGATGCACAAATATACATCGTTCTTACTTCCTGGATATGTGTATTGTGATTTAGGGTTTAGGGTATAAATGTAATACATTACGACGATATTACAACGGATTCGTCGTAACGTCGTCGTAATCTTACAACGCCTTTACGACGATTTAAGCAAAATCGTCGTAATCTCGTCGTAATCCCTAAAATTTAGGGTTTAGGGTTTAGGGTTTGATTTACATGTTTGGTTTTTTATCGTATATCTTGTTTTACGTAAGTTATAATCATTTAAAAACAAGTTTAAGTTCTTACAAAATCATTTACATTATTTAAGTCATGCATGTTACGAATATACTTATAAGAACGAATGCTATACATTATTATGTAAGATAAGGAAATCGACGACGATATAGATTCAATCGTCGTTATTGAATCTGTTGTTAACTATGAGAAGTATTAAATGCACAAATATACTTCGTTCTTACTTCCAGGATATGTGTATTGTGATTTAGGGTTTAGGGTATAGATTTAATTTATTACAGCGAAATTACGACGGATTCGTCGTAAAATCTTCGTAAGTTACCAACGATTTTACGACGAATCCGTTGTAAATCGAAATATTTAATTTACTGCATGGGGGGAAATTTTGATTGGTTGAATTTTCAGTTTTAATGTTACGATGATTTTACGACGGAATCGGCGTAAAACCGTCGTAAATTACCAACGATTTTACGACGGCCACAAAATCTATATATACATGACAAGATTTTTCCCTCACAACTCAGAATATCTCCAAAACTCACTCTTTCTCTAGACGCTCTCACCTCTCTCTACCTACGAAAAAAGGTAAAAAAAATTTTTTTGGTTTTCTAAATTATATTTTGAATGTTTGTTAGGATTTGGAATTGTTAGTTAGGATTGTAATTATTATTAGTTAGGATTGGAATTATTAGTTAGGATTGGAATTATATGATAGTGGAATTGAGTTATTTTAAAAAACATTTTAGATATGGCCATATAGGACACACTATCGGCAGTTTCTCGAGATGGACCGAGTGCTAATTCGGATCTCCCGTCATTTTCTGCGAGACAGTCAGCTGTTCCGGATTCCTTTTCCGGACCAGCGCCGCCGCTAGAAGCAGGACCTCGACCGCCGTTGCTGTATGCGGGATTGACGGTCGAAGATATTTTGCAGTAGTTGGGGCATGATTCTTTAGACCGGTTAGATCCGCGACGGCTCCCGAATACATTTTGGTAAGTTACTATAATTTTTTTTTAATAACATTATTAATTTGTTTTTTTTTACTAATAATTTTTGTTTTATTTCTCAGGTTTAAGGAAGATAACAAAGTTGGACGGAGTGTGGCTGACACCATTAAAGCTTATTTCATGGAGCCTCACCGCAATTGGTCTTTGGTTCCGGAAGACGTTGTCGAGACATGGTTTAAATGTTTCGGGTAAATTTTTTTTTTTTTAATTCATTATTATTTTGAAGAATTCTTTATCTTTAATCGTTTCTAATTTTATTTTAATTTTATTTGTATAGCAAAAATGGCATTGGAACGTTGCGATCAACGAGACGGTGAAGACGGAATTCAAAAAGAAGGGAAAATTGCGGCTCAACAATACCGTCTCCGATTGGAAGAGGAAGTGGGAGGTTAAAGGCGAACATGCGAAGCCGCCATACATGTCTTCCGATGTTTGGAACGGCTTGACGACATACTGGAGAATTCCGCATTCGCAACAAGTGGCCGCTAAGTGTTTGGCTTCTCGGTACACTATGGGTCCAGACGGTCTTCTAGCGGTTATGCCACATACGTCGGGTCAAACGTCTTTTGTGGGAAGACGCCTTCAAATGATAATAATTTTTTCGGTTAATATTTTATTTATGTGATTTTGTTATTAATTTATATTACCCATCAAACGTTTAATTTCTTTTTGAATGTCTTTTTTGTTAGGCAAATGGAGGCGAACCTCCAATGACCCGAGTTTTTGCGGAAACTCACAAGAAGAAAGACGGCTCTTTTGTAGATCCTCGAGAAGAGGCGATCTACAATGACACGCATGAAAGGATCGACGAGCGTCAAACTCAGCTTTCACAGCAGCTATCAGCTGGCGGTAGTTCGGTCCAATCCGCTGCGACTTTGACGGTTGCCCAGATGGGCAAGATATACGCAGAGGTAATTTAATGTTTTTTTTTTACAAAAGTTAACGTTTCTTTATAAAATTTATAAAATTTTAAGTTTCTTTTTAAAGGTTGCCCCGAAGAAAAATGGCAGAGTTTTAGGGATGGGGTCGATCACAGACAGTGCCGCCGCCTCGTCCCATCGTCATATTTTTGACAATCCGGTTCATTTGCGGACCGAGTTAAACACCGCCAACTCCGAGATCAGCACTTTGCGGGCAAATGATATATCATGGTTTTTACCCCGTTTAAGCCATGATATAAGTCCGTTTTATAGAGTCTTTCTACTATTTTGTAGTGTTTTAGAGTCTTTTACAAGTTTTAGCACGTTTGGAGCATAATTAGAGATATTGTAGCTTTCTGGAGCATTTTGGATCAGAGCTGAAGCTCGTATAGCTGTGTACCCGATTTGAAGCCTCAGTATCGATCGATACTGACTAGTATCGGCTCACTGCAACAAGACACGAGTCGCAACTTTAGAAGAGTTGAAGAATTGCAAAATTGCCCATAATACTTTATTATTTACAAGAAGCCCCAAAACGTGATTTAGGTTATTTAATAGGATTTTACAGCCACTTTGATGGCTATGCTTTATTTTACTTTGGTTTTGTGAGAGAGCTTTTGAAGGGAGACAAGTCTGAAACTCTGTTCGTCCGAGAGAAGATTTCGAATCCTCTTGTTACTCTTTCTATTTATTTATTTGATGATTTATTCAAACATGTTTATTGCTTCAATTTCCATGTCTAAGTAGATCTCTTGTTAGTTTTAGGGTTCTCATAAAGGATTTATTTGAATGCTAGGTTGATTAGTTGTTAGGGTTCACAATCTGAATTAGTTCTTCACCATAGGTTGTTTTCAAAGCTAATTCTAGATTGATCACCTAGAACTTAGATCTTAGGATAATTGATTAGACACGAGAGTGCGATTAATTACCTGATAGAACTTAGGGTGAGCAAAATAACTATTCGCAAAGAGATTTGGTTTAGTTGTTTTGTGAACAAATCAAACTTGAACTAAAAGCTGGTTTAGACTTTAGGATTCGCAAAGAGATTTGGAATTCTAGGATTTAGACTTAGGTAATTCTCGCAACGAGAGTTGGTTAATTATACCTTAGTGATTTGAGTTCAAGAACCGTGCGCAACCTGAACCTTGTTTAATTAGTTTGTCTGCATTCATTGATTTCCTTAGAAATACCCTGAACCTATCTTTCTCCAATCGAACTTACAACCGTTTTAATTTACGTTTTGCATTCAATATCATTGATCACTTAGCTTAATTCTCACCTTTTTGCATTCTATATAATCTATTGTGTGTTTTCGTGAGTCTATGTGGATTCGATCCCTAAGTATTACAACCGATACTGCTTTAGTACTTTTAGGGTATTAATTTGAGCATATCAAATTTGGCACCATTGCCGGGGACTCAATTCGCCATTAGATTTTAGTTTGAGAATTTCGACTAAGTTCGTTGGTATCGATCGATACTATCCAGTGTTGGTTGATACTCGTCGTCTTCTTTTTGTTGATATCGATCGACCCCACCCAGTGTCGGTCGATACTCATCGTATTACCGTGTTACTTACGTTCTTGACTTTTGTTTTCAGGTGTATGCCTATTCGTGAAACCAGAAGGAACAAGAACACTCCGCTAGTCCATTTGTCATTAGAGAAGCTAGCTCTTTTGGAACGCACAAACAGAAAAGCAAAGAAGCCAGCAGAGATGAACAACGATCCAATGGTTTTGGGTCAAGATGAAGTTGGTGCTTACAGAGACCAAGAGGGTCATTTGTGCAATACGAGAGGACAACGTTTGGATGGAGAGAGGAACATCATTCCACCTGCTCCTGTTGTCGAGGAGATTGTCGCTGGGAATGTCGCTGGGAACGCGAATGCAGGGAATGCTTTGGTTAATCATGGTAGAACGATTGGTGAGTACAACAAGCCTGATCAATTCTATGCTAATCGATCAGCGATTCGCCCTCCACCTTTTCAGAGGAATGACTTTGAGCTGAAACCTGCATACTTCACTCTTGTGGGTCAGCACCTTAATCATGGTATTTCTCATGAACACCCTATGGATCGCATTGAGAAGTTTGAGGATTTGGTTACAAGCATCAAGAGCAATGGAGTATCCTATGATTACTTCTTCTGTAGGCTCTTCCCATACTCTCTTGTTGGAGATGCAGCCTATTGGTTGAAGCAGTTACCAGCTGGATTACTGACTACTTGGGAAGAGACTAAGAATGCATTCCTGAACAATTTCTATGATGATGCACGATCCGAGGAGCTCAGGAACAAGATCTCCCAGTTTTCTATGCACAATCTTCTAATGGGCAAGACAACAAAAGTTGTTCACTTTGCTGAAGATGTTGAGGTAATCAATGAGGATGAAGTAGATGATGTTAACTATATTGGTGGTTCTGGTTTTCAAGGTCAGAGGAATCAATTCAACAACAACCGAAACTTCAACAACAACTCCCAGCAAGGAGGTTCGAATCAGTTTGGCCAGAAACCATCTCAGAACAGTGGGTATACCAGGAACTATGGAAATTCATCTTATCAGCATGTACCTGCTAAGCTCCCAGATAGAAAGATCAAATCTATGTTTGAACAGCTGGTTCAAGGACAGCAGCAGATCACAGTGGATCTCAAGGGAAAGATAGACGCTTTGTACAAGGATCTGAGTGGAAGGATCGATGCCCTCAATACTCATCAGAAGATGCTGGAAACGCAGGTAGCTCAGACTGCAGCAGCTGTCAAGGGAAAGATGGCTCATTCACAGAGCGAACACGTCAATGCAGTCACCTTAAGAGCTGTATGAAATTTCAAAAACCCTGTCGAATGTGATTCCGAACCTGATTCGTCGGTATCGACCGACACCACTGCAAGTATCGATCGACATCAACCTTGTATCGGTCGATACCCGTCGCAGTCTGAACCAGAGATTGTGAAGAAACCGGACATGATTGAGGAACGTATTTACAAGCCTAAGATACCATATCCTCGGCCACCTAGACATCTCATGAAACCCATCACTACAGAAAAGTTGCTCGCTTTCGAGAAGATGGTCAGGAGGATTCCCCACACTATATCTTTTGAAGAAGCTTTTGAAAACCGTCCTTTGGAGTGTTACTTCCAAAATTGCAGAGAAACTGAGGAAGAGATTAAGGCACTCTTCATCAAGGCCAGAAGTACACCACCTCCACTGAAGCAGTTGACTAAGAGGGAAGACCCAGGAAAATTTTCAGTTCCATGCTCTATCTCCGGAGTTGAATTCAAAGAATCTTTGGTTGATTCAGGATCTAGCGTCAATGTCATGTCAAGGGCACTTGCAGAGAAGCTGAAAATTGATGACATAAGATCTATTCAGATGGCTCTCATATTCGTGAACTCTTCCACATCGGTTCCATACGGTACAATCCCTGATATGATGGTTAAAATAGGAGAATGTCTAGTTCCTACCGATTTTCAGGTTGTGGAGATGCATGCAAGGTCTAGTACGCCTTTGACTCTTGGAAGACCGTTCCTTGCTACGGCTGGTGCAGTTATGGACACGCCCAGTAAGAGAATCTCGTTCTCGTACATTGACGAACATGTCTCTTACAAAGCTATCCCCTCTAGAAGAGCTCCCAAACAGATCTCTTGCATCGTCGTTGGTGCAGGAGAAACATTGATGGTTGATCTTTTGGACGAGCCTTATGATGAGCCAACTGTCATAGAAGTTCTAGATCGTCCTCCTGTCATCACCAAGAAAGTCATCAAAAAGACTAAGGCAAAGAAGGAGGTGAAGAACAAAAGAGTCGAGAGTGCTACACATGTGACCTTAATCCCTCAGAAGTGCGATGGAGATTCGATCGAAAATAAGGTGAAATGCAAAGGGACCTCAAGGCCATTTTCTAAGGCTAGAATTCTTCTTACTCCGGAGCTAAAAGAGAAAGGACGAGAAGTTGTGGAGAACATGTTGAGCAGAACTCTGAAGCTGGAGATGTCAAGTTGTGGAGCCTGTTTTGCTGCAAGCTCTCATTCTTATCTTGACTGATCGTCCGTAAAGTCAAGCTCGTGACATAAAACAAGCGCTGAGTGGGAGGCAATCCACTGGTAAGTCTGGACATATGAGTCTTTTATTTTTCTAGTTTTTATTTTGTGTCTCGTTGTGTCACGTGAATCAGATTCGGAGGTCCCGTATCGATCGATATCACTTGGTATCGGTCGACACCCATCATTAAACGTACACATTCTGGACCGACCTCCGTGTGGCGAGCAAATCATTCGATACCCTCAGTATCGATCGACACCCACTGGTATCGATCGATACTCCACGCGCAGGTAAGTTTCCCTATAAACCCTACGGTTTTTCTTTTCCTCCTCATAGCCTCCATCGAACGATACGCGAACCCACTCTCCCAAAAATCACCAAATCTTCGTTTCTCAACGGATTTGAGTGATTTTTGAGTCTATTTTGCTCGGAGTTTCGTGCTCCATCTCATTCTCTCACTCATTCTCACGATCTACAAGGTATGAAACACGAATTCTCACCTTTTCAATCCGTGAACCAAGGTTGGATTTTTGACTTTTAGGCTCTTAGAATTAGTTATGTTGAATGAGTATCACTTGATTAGTGTGTTCTAGGCCTAGTCGAACCTTGCCTTACACTTAATTACCCTTGGTTTGCACTTTTGAAATTTCCGGATTTGTGTTCTTCGTTGGGTGCTCGATACCTGTATGAGTATCGATCTATACCACATTGGTATCGGTCGATGCTCACTATTTCACTTGGCCGAGATTGCTGTACTTGAGAGAGATGTTGGATTTATTTTGAGTTTTGTGTTTGTTGATGATGCAGATGGCACCTAAGAAGAAAGCACGCACTGATACCGCATCCAACTCTAACCCACCAGAGAAAGAGTACCAGTTGGGTGCTCGAGTCGAGTTCTTACATGAAGTGGTAGGATCGGTTACCGCCTGTCTTACCAAGAACCGCTACAAGGTTCAGAGTGCAAACTCTACAGACTTTACAGTGGTTTTCGGTGCAAACTTACGCGACGCACCACTCGAGGCTCCTACACCTTCATCACCATTGTCTCCTCACACAACAGTTCGGTTTCCATGGCCTAAGATCAGTGAGAAGATTACGAGGGTTCAGATAAGGAGATTATGGAGAGCAGAGCTTGCACCCACATGCCTATTTCCGAGGAGTGGGACGATTACGACTCGATCTCCTACAACGCATGGCAGGAGGTTGATGTTCGCCCCACTTGGTTTATTGATACGCACACTATGAGGCACTTGGGTTTTGACAGGGAGCTTGATGGACTGATCCGCAAGATCGGATTGGGGACGATGCATATGCGGCAGTATGACCAGTACCCTGACTTGGTTCGCCAGTTCCTTGATTCTGTTCGCGTCTACTACACTGGTGCACCTCCAGTGACTGCACAGCAGGGTGTTCTGCCTTTTCTGATTCATGGTGTGCGGTATAGGATATCTTTTCAGGAGCTTTGCGATATATATGGGTTTCACCGGGATTTCTCGAGGTGCGAGTTTCCTCGCAAGTTCTTAGATATTGAGGCATTATGGTCTCACTTTGGGCATGGGGTCTATGACAGCAAGACCACTACATAGATGATTGTGCGCCATCCTGTCCTGCGCTGCCTTGTGCGGATCCTGAGCAACACGTTGTTATGTAAGATAGAGCCAAACAAGATGAGAGTTGCTGAGCTGATTGTTCTGTCTATTTGGGATTGGAGACCTCATTTCTGATGAGAACTATGAGTGGCCTGAGTTGGATCTCGCGGTTAACTTAGATGTTGTATTCGCGCACCATTTGGAGTCGCTGAAGGTTAAGCTTTTTACAGGACGTGGCAAGATTTCTAGAACTGCAAGTCGCCCGAAGACCGAGACGGTGGGCAGTCTTCTCACTCCCATTTTCCTACACCTACGAATCAGCACCGCTAGTTGTTCGATCCTGACTTCCCGCGAGCTTATGGACGAGGCGCACTTGGAGCACCTGCGTTGGCTGAACCCTCACAGGCGTTGGGTTTTCAGCACTTATGTTGGGGACTATCTGGTTCAGCTCTCCAACACCGATCTGACAGACATAGGCGGTGACCCTGCTCAGCTGCTTTTCGCACCTGCTCCTGCTGACATGGAGCATGCACCAGTCACTTGACATCGAGGCTCACCTACTAGAGCACAGCCACCTGCACCTGGCCCTACTGGGGGTCTACCGCGACACGAGCCATCTCCCATTGTTGTTGCGCTTTCTCTTCCTCCACTACCTGAGATGGAGATGGATCCTTTTCAGCGATATGTAGTCGCGAGTCTGTAGACGATCTGGACCACCATTTCCCATTGTAGTTGCATGGCATCTCAGCGTCCTGTTTCACCACGTTCACCGCGCACGCCTACTGACGCTGGTCCATCTGGCACTGCTGGCGATGACTCTGATTCCACTGAGGATGATTAGTCCTCTTTCTATCTGATTATCACGTTTGCTGTTTCTTTTCCCTTTTCTTTTCATTTTCGTTTGAACTTTTGTGTCTTTTATGCTTTTGGACCTGTGGATTTATGCTTCTATGATATTTTGTTGTACCTAACTTGTGTTTGAGTGGTCTAACAGTGCTTATATTTAACACATGGATCGTTTGACACATTTTTGGAGTTACATCTGACCTTAGACGTTGAAAACGAATTACCTGTGTCGACCAATACTTGGTATCGATCGATACCAAGTTGGGTGTCGATCGACACTCATACCCCACTTCGGTAATTTTTCGTTTTTCAGAATTCCATTTCGTTTTTTTGTTTTCTTTCATCAACTTTGGGTTAGATAACACTAGGGACAGTGTTGTTCAACTCGGGGGGAGGTAGTCATTGACATTGTTTTTGTTTTTCTTAGAGTCAGTCGTTTTTTAGTCATTCGTTGTTTTATTGAGTCAAAATATGTTGGGGACTGTAATCTTTTTTCTTGAATCTTTTGTTCTGGATATACTTCTAAGAGACAATTGTTACAGAATCAGTTACTAATCGACTAATGAAAAATCCAAAGGCTGACCAGTTAACTAGAAGACACTCATGTTTCCAGCAAAGTTCTTTAAAGCCTGAGCCAAAATTTTTGCAATTCATCGATGTGACTGATGTCCATAAAGCTTGATTCCTCATTCATATCTGACAAAGGAACCCACGTGTATAAAGTAATGGTATTTCTCTCCCTGTTACAAGTTAATTAACAAGATGCATTAAAAGATGATATGATTTTCTTCTGAGTAGAGGGTTAGGAAAATTTCCAGCGATCCCATTATTCTACTTCAGAGAAAATTATCACACAAAGGTGGAAGCGAGGTTAGGAAAATTTCATATGATATCATTATTCGCCCACACCTTTGATTACTTTTGAGGGAAGAACGGGGGATTCGGTGGCAAACACCATCAATACTCGTGTCTCGAACCTTAATAAGCATATGCGAGAATATAATAAGAAATAAGTATGGGGGAGAGAAAATAATTCCAAAAGTGTGAAAAGGGTGGTTCCTTGTCATGATATTGTATGGGAAAGAATCTAGAAGGTTCTTGGTATTAATCGCAGCGATGAAACTGGCGAGGAAGGCTTTATTGAGTAATGCTGTGAGATAATGTGTGTAGTCTGGGAAGCTGCGAATGTCTACGGAGAAGTACATGGTGGTTAGATTTGAAACTGGTTATGTGATATGTGGAGCCCTAAGGAAAAGAGTTATTGCAATGTTTCATGAACAGGTGAGTCTCTATGTTTTCAAACCTCTTTCTCTGGTTTAGTTTTCTGTTTTGCTTGAGGGCAAGCAAAGGCTAAGTTTGTGGGAGTTGATATATCATGGTTTTTACCCCGTTTAAGCCATGATATAAGCCCGTTTTATTGAGTCTTTCTACTATTTTGTAGTGTTTTAGAGTCTTTTACAGGTTTTAGCACGTTTGGAGCATAATTGGAGATATTGGAGCTTTCTGGAGCATTTTGGATCAGTGCTGAAGCTCGTGTAGCTGAGTACCCGATTTAAAGCCTCAATATCGATCGATACTGACTAGTATCGGTCGATACTCACTGCAGCAAGACACGAGTCGCAACTTTAGAAGGGTTGAAGAATTGCAAAATTGCCCAGAAGACTTTATTATTTACAAGAAGCCCCAAAACGTGATTTAGGTTATTTAATAGAATTTTACAGCCATTTTGATGGCTATGCTTTATTTTACTTTGGTTTTGTGAGAGAGCTTTTGAAGGGAGACAAGTCCGAAACTCTGTTCGTCCGAGAGAAGATTTCGAACCCTCTTGTTACTCTTTCTATTTATTTATTTGATGATTTATTCAAACATGTTTATTGCTTCAATTTCCATGTATGAGTAGATCTCTTGTTAGATTTAGGGTTCTCATAAAGGATTTCTTTGAATGCTTGGTTGATTAGTTGTTAGGGTTCACAATCTGAATTAGTTCTTCACCATAGGTTGTTTTCAAAGCTAATTCTAGATTGATCACCTAGAACTTAGATCTTAGGATAATTGATTAGGCACGAGAGTGCGATTAATTACCTGACAGAACTTAGGGTGAGCAAAATAACTATTCGCAAAGAGATTTGGTTTAGTTGTTTTGTGAACAAATCAAACTTGAACTAAAAGGTGGTTTAGACTTTAGGATTCGCAAAGAGATTTGGAATTCTAGGATTTAGACTTAGATAATTCTCGCAACGAGAGTTGGTTAATTATACCTTAGTGATTTGAGTTCAAGAACCGTGCGCAACCTGAACCATGTTTAATTAGTTTGTCTGCATTCATTGATTTCCTGAAAAATACCCTAAACCTATCTTTCTCCAATCGAACTTACAACCGTTTTAATTTACGTTTTGCTTTCAATATCATTGATCACTTAGCTTAATTCTCATCTATATAATCTATTGTGTGTTTCTGTGAGTCTCTGTGGATTCGATCCCTAAGTATTACAACCGACACTGCTTTAGAATTTTTAGGATATTAATTTGAGCATATCAGCAAAGCAGATGGTATACGATGAGAAGATCCAAGGATACGATAAGACGATCGAAGAATACGATAAGACGATCCAAGGATACAACACTCTCTTCGATATTATTGCCCTAACTAACCCGACTTTGACGATGCACTGAGGCAGCAGCAAGGATCGACATCGGGCCAGCCTTATCCGAGTGATCCGTTCACGCAAGAACGAGCGAATATGGAGCAGCATTGATCAGACGACGAGTTTTGTGATTATTTACGTTTTCCACCTGGACAATAGTTTGTATTATGAATTTTATTTTGTATTTTAAATTTTATTTTAAATTTTAAATTTATTTATAAAATTTTAATTTTATATTTAATTTTTTTAATTTTTTTTTTAATTTTAATTTTAATTGAAAAAATAAATAATATTATATATATATATATATATATATGTATTACATCTATTTTACATCGATTTTACATCGTTCAATAATTTACGACGAATTTACATCGATTTACCAACGCATTTACAGCTACCTATTACGGCGAAATGACGACAGATTGTCAAAACAAAAATTGTATAATTCGATGTAATGTTTCATCATATTACGACAAATTTACGACGGATTGTCGAAAAAAAATTATATAATTCGATGTAATGTTTTATCGTGATATCGATGTAAAATCGATGTAATGTAATTTACATCGATTTTATGACGAATAGTATACGACGATTTTTAGTCGTCCTTAATTTTACAACTATTTTACGATGATTTCCGATTAAAGACGATCATATTACGATAAATTGTTAATCGTCGTTAATCTGTCGTAAACCATGTTTTACGACCAGTTTACGACGATTCTGTTAGTTGTAAAAGAGCAGTTTTCTTGTAGTGTTAACATTGAAATAAAATTATGAATAGAACCTATCAAATTAAATAAATTTATTAAAATTGGAAACACACAGATTTGAGATTTGGCTGATTTACAAGTGCCGGATTTGAGGTTTGGCTGATTTATTAAGCATTGCAAACACCGTTATGGCTAATTTACGAACCAGACCAAACACCGTTATGGCTGATTTACGAACCAGACCAAACACTTCTTGGAGAACATGTAGCTCAGTTGAATCTTACAGCTTCACGACTCCAACCCATAATCCTCCATTATCATCTCCACAAGATTGTTGTAGGTTGTCTCTTCTTTAAATTCTAGAACTCTACACCCTCTCTTGTCGGTGTTGAATACATATCGATTTTTGAGAACCCATGTACCGCAAACAATTATTATCGAATACATCCTCTCCGAAATTTAGATTTGGTTTAAAGCTAAAAAAAAAGTAGAAGATGAAGAACAACGACGAAGAAAACAGCGGACGGCGGCTAAACATAATAATGTGTTTAGATATGATGTAATCTTTATTTTGCTAACATGGAAACATGCCATCAAACGAATGCATAAATCAGCCATATAAAATCAGCCATTAAACAAAACTATAAGTCAGTCGCCACAAAAAGACTATTTAAGTAATTAAAAAAGTTTATGAAATCAGCCATTAAAACACATAAATCAGGTGGAAAAAATAAGTCAGCCGCTACATCATATAAGTCAGTCGTCAATAGCATACTATTATAGTACTTAATCTTTCGCTCATTAATCAGCCGTAATTAGGCTGACTTTTAAGTAAATCGGTCTTATTACGGCTGATTTACAATAAGTCAACCACAATTAACCTGCATAAGTATGTCATTGCAAAATAAATCGGCCACATAAGTCAGCCGGATTAACGATAAATCAGGCGAGCAACAATAAGTCGGCCATGTCATAGGAATAAGTCAGCCAAAGTTTTCATAAATCGGTCGTCAGAATAAAAATCAGTTGTGTCGTGTACTCCTAAGTCAGCCGATAATTCATAAGTCGGTCGAGGTTCATATAAGTCTGTCGTGACCGATGATTGGATACATGACCATCCTCTCATCTCTAGTCGGGATTGGAGTGTCAAGGTATTGTTGGATTTCATATTTCTTCCTTTTGTTGAGACCTCCATCATCTCCCTGGTTCACGTATGCATCGAAGACATCAAGGATCTCCTCCTCCCGAAATTTTCTTTTTGCTAATCGACTTCGCTGATAAACTTGTTCTTCCACTTGATCTCTATAGTTTTCCATTCCAGCCGACATTTCTAAAAATTCCAGTCCATTTAGGACCACTTCCACTAATTTGTTGATTCCCGGAATCATAACTTGTCCTACATCTGCATACAGTTCTTCTGTATTAACAGTTACCTCATTTTTGTAGACCCGGAGCATATCATCAATTTCTTTTTCCAAAACCAGAGACTTCTTCTTGTTGCATTCTCGCTTGTACGAAGAGCCATTTTTCTACATTCATGTCTTCGTCAATTAATACCGAAGGACTTTCTTCATTATCCGCATTAGAGGCATCCAATCCAGCAACCGCAACATCCTGAGTATTGCTTGCATCATGACTCCGACTTTCTTGTCCGAGATTATCATCAAATCCACATCTCTTCCATCATCCAATCCATCGTCTTCATCATTGATATGCAGAGGGCAATCTTTCCCTTCGTGTGTAAGCATTCCACACCGAACACAGAAGTTTCGGAGACGTTCGTAGCGGAAGGTGAGAGTTGTGTTTTCATCAGGGGAAAACTAGAAATTACGTTGGAAACGAAGAGGATTATCGATGTTCCAATTGATTTTGACCCTCACATAATCCACCATGTTTGTAGTCTCATTGAAGTCCGACTCAATCACCGGTCCCAATGTTGTGTTCCCAATGAAATCTATCATTTCCCGATTCAAGAATTGAGAAGGTATTCCTCGTATCTGTACCCAGAAAGGTATGATCTTCATTGCATCTTCAGGTATATTAGGAAACCAACGTTGAGTAACCAACATCCATTCACTAAAACTCCATGGGCCTCTTCGAAGGATAAGGTTCAGTGCCTCCTCAGATCGGAACACGAACTGAAATCTTGTCGGTGTTATCATCCGACCAACAATAGTATCACCCATTCCCCGGAGACGAGGCATCTGTCCAATCGGTGCTCTCATATTCTGCTTCTTCGGATTCAGAAGTGCCCCCATAATCGAAAATCTATTCCATTGCACCGCTTGGGCACAAACAGATTGAGGAAGTGAGATTGGAGCATCTTCTGCTCCCAATTTGATATCTTGCATCTTTCGTCTGATATTATCACTCATTCTTGTCGGAATTTGTTGATCGTATCCCAGCAATGATGAAATCTGAAGAATATTTATAGGATTTGGCCATGGCGGTTTACGAAAAGAAATTGTTCCAGAGCAGCACAAAATTGCCCCAACTGTCAGAGAAGAAACTCAACGGACATAAACCGTCGTAGTTGACCCATGAAAAATAGGACATAACCGCCGGACAATACCTCTCTGAGAAAGAGAGACAGTTTTCTCGGAGATCGCCATTTGAATCGCCAAGAGAGAGAAGAGAGAAAAAAATCGCCATTAAGTTGGAAAAAAAACCAACTGCGAGTTTTGATGTCCATAATCATTAAACATGCGGATTTTTTTTTGTTAGTCTAGTCAATTATCACTTTTGGATAAACACGCAAACCTGTTTAAATTTTTTTTTAGACAGGTCAAGTAAATGCATCAGATAAATGCGCGGATCCAATTATTTTTTTGTAATATCAAATTAATTAATCAAAAAAATTGAATGGTCATTTACAAGTGGGTATAAAGAACATGGAAACAAAAAAAAATCAGAAAAACAGAAGCCTCGTGCAACCCTTGAATCAGAATACATATAAATCAAACCGAAAACACTTCGAACCATCGGATCGGCGGGAAGACCTTCAAGCATGTGTTGCAATTTGTAGTTAAGGAAGACTATCCTATTAAGATTATCTCTGTCAATAGCTCGGGTAAGATGCTGATGAGTGATCCAGTTTCGGTGATGACGACGTGAATACCTCTCCCTCCATACATGATATACCATTGCTTGAAACACCAATCAAAGCAAAATTAAATCTTGTTTACTATGGTTTCCTTCACTGAGGAATTGCAAAGTACCTAACCAATTTGGAGTTGCAGCCAGGGGCAGATCTACTTGCTTAGAGGGTGGGGCACGTGCCCCATGCTACTTTATAAATTTATGTTTGTAACATGGTTTAGAAAAAGTGAGTGTAGCATATTTGGTTGAATTTTGTCCATGGTGCCCCATGCTCTCAAGTCCGACCAAACTTTCCCTTTGATCTTTTTTATTTCTTCCTTTTTGTTGACACCATCTTTTCTTTCTTTATTAGCCATGTGTCTATTGTTTTAACCATTTCTATTCTATTATAAGTTTTCCAAATAGTTTATTCGATTAGTTATATTTTTTTAGCTTTTTCAACCTTCTTTATATAAATGTCAATTTTAAAATTTGGTTTTATTTTCTTTGTATTTATTAAACTAATAATAATTTATGTATGTATATAGCATTTTATAATGTAAGTAATAAAAATAATTATTATTTTAAATAAAATTATATTAAAAATATATTGTGCCTCATGCTAAATATTTTTCTGGATCTGCCTTTCACCCCACCTAACAAATTTCCAGCAATGACATACCAAACCTTGAAGGTGTAGGGACATGCAAAATAGAGATGATCCCTTGTTTCATCTATTTCGCCACACAAAACACAACCCTACTCTATTCCTCAACTATGCATTCGATCAACAGTAGAAAGCATGTTTTCAATAGTAAGCCAGACAATAATAAAAGAGTGACGAGGAACTCCTTGTGTAAACCAGATTATTCGACTCCACTTCACTACTCTATTTTGCTTTATACAAAGTTGTTCCCATGTCTTAGAAGTAGAAAAGTGGTTTCGATATTCATCTTCTAAGTGTCTTCATAGCACAATATTCTCTTATAAATCATATCTTTGAGTAGGAGCATCATGAATTCGCACAAGATGAGGTTGGAACAAACATCCCGTCGACTCATGGTTCGCCATTTAGTTTTAGTTGATGTGTGAGATACAATAGCATATCGCCTACTCCCCAAATAGTGAATGCATACTTCCCCTTTTACATTAATTATATATCCCATTTGAAGCCAATAATCAAATCAAAAGAAAGCAGTCTTCTCATTCTTGACTTCAAATCGAATGAACGTTTCCTTAAGCTCTCATTTTAAGCAATTTTTGCCATTTCCATGACCCATCTATACCATCTTTTACTTCCAAAAATGAGCTATTTATATGCATCAAATAATGTCGGGATCATGCAACTTGTAGCGAACCTGAGAGAGATAATATACACCATATTAAGCTTAGAGCAAATACATTCATGGAGTTTCGGAGCCGCCATATTCCTAGACCACTTTCTGCCTTTGGAAAAAAAGTTTTTTCCCATAAAACATTAGCCTTATAGACATGATTCGATGATCCTGACCATAGGAATGCACTGTATAAGCCCTCAATAGTATCGAAACATCCTTTTGGTAAGGTAAATGAAGAATTCCAGAAATTGGTGATATTTCTAATTACCGATTTGATGAGTTATAAACATCATGTATAGGATAGAGCTTTGTGATTCCAAAAACCAGTTGAGTTTTGATATTTTCTATCAAAGGTTCACAGTGTAACTTGCTCCACGCTATAGTTGTGAGTCGGAGTCCAAAGTATTGTATAGGTAATGTTTCAACAGTTATACCATCATTAGCCGCAGCTTCTTGAATGCTTTCACTTCCAAAACCAGCAACATATATTAGATGATTTGGAAGCATTTATATGTAATCCATAAATCAAAGCAAACCCTTGCATGAAATCCATCACACCACAAAGAGAGGGCGGTGAGCCATCGGTAAATACCAGAATATCGTCTACAAAGCTTAAGAGTATGAGACTTACTTCTTTACAAGACAGATGATAACCAAATTTCTCTAAAGTTGTAGCTTGATTCAATAGTTTGGACATAAAATTGTTGAGAATGACATAGAGATAAGGATATAACGAGAAACCTTGGCTTATCCCTCTAGCACTAGATAAAAATCATTCTAATTCACCATTCACTAATACCAAAAAGGAGGATGTAGTTATGCACAAGCGAATTTAATGAATGAATAAACCTAGAAGCCCCATAGCTTGGAGGACAACGACTATGAAAGTCCATTTAATCGTGTCAAAAGCCTTCGATATGTCAAATTTAATTGCACACTGAGATGAGATAGACAGCTTGCGATAACCATTCACTAACTTAGATGCCAAGAGGATGGTTTCCAATAGAAGTCGGCCTTTGATGAAAGCGCTCTGATTTGGCTTAATAGACTCAAGTTTTAAGATGTTTAGCAATGAACTTGGAGATAACCTTATAAAGCATACTGGAGTAGGCTATTAGGTGATAATCTTTCATGGTCTGCTCATTCTCCTTTTTTGGGATCAATGATAAGATCGTGGCGTTAATCCTCTTTGGAAGGAATCCATAGATGAAGAAAGACTGAACCGCGGTAATGAAATCACCCTCTATAATCAGCCAAGCAACTATATAGAACTCCTTCATATATCCATCCGGTCCAAAGACTTTATTAGAAGGTAAGTATTACAAATCCAATTTAATTTCTGAATATGCAACTGGAGAAACTAAATCAGCCGCAATTGGTACACACATCTATAACTTAGAAAAGTCTGAAGAGCGCCAGTGATATATCTTGACTATCTTGAGGTTGAGACTGAAAATAATGTTGGAACTACGAAATTATTTCGTTCTTTATGTTAGAGATTGAAGTTTGATTTTCAACCATTTATGTAGCCAGTTGCTTGATAGCATTGTGTGATACACTTCCCTGAGCTATCTGGAGGAAAAAGTTTGTATTCTGATCCCCTGCTCTCAGCCACTGAATACGTGATTTTTTCCTAAAGATTTTCTCTTCAATACTAGCAAGATGGTGTCAACGGTGTGAAGCCTCTACCAATTCCATAAACATATAAGAACCAGGATTCAACAACACTTTATTTTGACGATTACAAAGATACTCATGAGCATGCTTGTTGCCATTTGGAAGATCACCGTAGTGTGTTCTATTGAGAGCATGTAAATATTGTTTCAAAAGTTTAAGTTTCTTGTCAAATATTTGAAGAGTGGTTCTAGAGTGATAACAAAAGGCTCAGTTGCATCTCATATATGCGAGAAAGTAGGTTAATACTTCATATGATCCGCCAGGTAATTGAAAAACTTATAAGGTTTACGATTATCGGTTTCTCGCTGAGTTAGATGTATCAGTCATCTAACATGATCTGACACTCCCCCAGCCTCAAAACTTGCGTAAGAGTGAGGATAAATGTGAAGCCAATTCCCAATGATTAGTGCTCGATCCAACTTATTTCCTATAGGTTCAAAGACTTCTTGTTCTGCCACGTGAAAAGTGCTCCCACATACGGCAAATCCAAAAATTACAATATGTTACTAGGTTTTAAAAGTGATGCATCCCAATTGATTCGTATTATAGTTCAATGCCCTAGAGTGTTCGCTGGATGACAATGTTTCGTTGAAATCTCCCGAAAGAATCCAAGTAATAGACAAGTGACCATAGGTTGTTTGTGTGCCCCTTATGTCATTTCACAACCGCTTCTTTTCAGGTATAAAATTGTATGCATATACAGCTAAGCATATAAATTTCTCACCCGAATTAGGAACTTGAATCACACAAGTAACAATATGCATTCGAAATCATCAATGAGAGCAAGCTATCACTTTCTCCTTACCCTCATCCACTGGGTGACCTAATATTGGTAGTTGGCTGATTTGGTTGATGGCTTTATGTGTCTAAAATGAACTCATACCCTCGCCTTTATCACTTTTCTCCATATCTCCAATTTTTCTCTTTCATCATTCACTATTTATGACGGAAATGATGGAAGAGGAAGAAGAGGAAGAAGAAGAACAAGAAGGAACAAGAAGAGGAAGAAGGAAGAAGATGAAGGAAGAAGAGGAAGAAGAAGGTGACGGTGGTGATAATGTTGACGGTGGCGACGATAACACCGGCGACCGACGATAACTAGATTAACACGATAATTTATTATACGATAACTGGATTAACTTGACAATTTTATAAAGATGAACATGATAATTGGTTTAACATGACAATGTTAACGATACTAACTATATGTTAACGATGCTAACAATGATAATTGGGTTAACATGACAATGTTAACGATGCTAACAATGATAACCGGTTTATCATGACAATGTTAACGATGCTAACATATGTGTTTTCTGGTAATGAACAATGACCGTCGAGTTTTGATGAATAGTATCACCGACCGTTTGATGAACAGTGTTGTCGGATTCTTCTATCAGAAAAAAAGTTTCAGACCAATGGCAATTATGTAATTATTAAACAAATCCAAAGGATATTTTAGGTTTAATCAATTTTTCTATTTCTTATTTACTTAATTTCTAAAAAGTTACTACTACTTGTCTAATTGTTTGGTCAACTGACCATATACACTCAATTAACCCTAAATATTATGTCGATTTTCTTAATTAATCTTCTAGAAATGAATTTGACTGTTTTACCCGTCATAAAAACTTAAGATTTTTATTAATTTCCAATGACATTCTCAATAATATAACACATGACTAAAAAATTATTTGAGTGATTCTTAATTAAAAGATAAATAGGATTCAACATGCGCTATATAACATGGGATCATTTTTTTAACAAAATCGTTTTGAAATTTAAGAAAAAAATAAATTTATCTGAATTTTATAATATGTCTAACTAATGATTATATATAAAACCGTCAACTCGGAGTAACATGTCTATTTAACCCGTTTGCAATGAACTAAAATATTATTCGGGCTAACCCACAAAAACCTATAATCTTGAAAATATAACTCTAATATGCACTGTTTAATGACTATGGTTTTTGTGGTCAGTTCACAAACTTTTAAAAATTAATTTTTGTGTGTGTAACTCTTTATAAAATTAGTAAAATAGTTTTCAAACTTTTTTTTATATATATTCAAAAAAATATAATAATCATAGTAAACAATATTGTAAGATCTCGAATATATTTTCTTTAAATATATATGAATTGATTATTATTTAATAATATCATAATAATTAAAAAATTAAATAGTAAATAACATCTTTAATAGGAAATAAATATTTTTCATATTCTCATCAATAATTTTAAAAGATAATTATATCATTTCCTATCTCAATTATCTTTTTATAATGACATAATATGTAATAACTTACAAAATAAATTTTGTTTTCCTAAATAACTTCTTAAATAATAATATAGAGATGGTAACAAGACAATGTTGTTTAGTTGAATAATTAGAAATACTAATTATCGTAGGATATAAATGTAGGTAGTTACTTATTTTAGTTTTATTTTAACTAGGTGGTGATCCGCGCTTCGCGCGGAATTATTGTTTTAGTTTATTACTTTTTATTTGCTTCTTGTTTTACCTCATTTTTTGTAGAATATCCTATCTTCGTTTTGGATTCATTCTTTCAATATTTATTTATTTGGGCTTATTTATTGGGCTATATTAGAGTCCAATAGCAATATTTGTGTAAGAAAAAATATGTCGTTTCTATTGATCTTTAGGTTATGTTTATTTAAGAAAATAATTATGTTCATGATGCTGCTATTCTTCCTACTTCTCCACAATAGATAGTACAATCGCTTCCACTACCGCCATAACCGGTGCGGCATACGAAATTGGGGTTCGTATATTGTTCCTTCTCGAAGCTCGTTTGCAATCTCCTACATGGGCTTCTTTTTACTCTCGCCGGCTAAAAGTTTGGACCTCATTTATCTGCTTCGTAGAGTCGATGCACCGACGCCGAGGTGTGTTGTGATTCATGTCGGCCGAATGACGGGGAGTATATTTAGTTGTCACGGTTGTCTGTTTCGAGTAGAAAGTGTTATTATTGTTGTTTCTAATGTCGGATGATGATGAATTTCTAATATTCAAACTTTGTGTGTTTCCCTTCCGGAGCTGTCGACTGGAAATATATGAAAATTAGATGATGTTCGGTTGTATCTGTGTCTACTGGTTAGTATTTGTTTATTAATCTTATTTAATTTTCCGCTGTTGTTATTTGTATTTAGCTCCCGACTACCTCAAAGCAATGAGATGGCATGCAGAGCATACAACAGATGAAGAAATCGCCCATCCGTCAGACGCAGGAGCATGGAAATATTTTCAATCTACGTATCCTAACTTTGCGTATGAGGCGAGAAACGTATACTTTGGATTATGTACTGATGGTTTCAACCCTTTTGGGAAACACGGCAGGAAATATTCTTTGTGGCCAGTAATTGTAACACCTTACAATTTGCCACCATCTTTGTGCATGCGAAGAGAATTCTTGTTCCTTAGCATTCTCGTTCTTGGACCAGAGCATCCGAAGAGATCACTCGATGTGTTTTTGCAGCCATTGATTTATGAGCTGCGAATGTTATGGGACCAAGGTGTTGAGGCGTTTGATATTTCTTGTCACCAGAATTTCATCATGCGGTCGGTACTTATGTGGACCATCAGCGATTTTCCAGCATATGGCATGTTATCAGGATGGACAACTCACGAAAGGTTATCGTGCTCGTACTGTCAAGATAACACTGATGCGTTCCAATTGAAGCACGGACGCAAAACCTCTTGGTTTGACTGTCATAGGCGATTCCTACCTAGCAATCATCCTTATCGTCGTAGCACCACATTGTTTAGGAAGAACCGTAAAGTATTTGATGGTCAACCTCCTGAGTTAGATGGAGAGTATTTGTTGACTCAGTTCAGAGATTTTGGTGCAGAGAGAACCGTTGATTGTGGTGGTAAGGGGCATCATCCAGTTGATGGTTGTGGCAACGTACATAATTGGCACAAGAGGAGTATTTTCTGAGATTTGCCTTATTGGAAGGACCATCTTTTGAGACATAATCTAGATGTTATGCACATTGAGAAGAATTTTTTCGACAACATTATGAACACCGTTCACAATGTCCAAGGGAAGACAAAGGACAATTTGAAGTCTAGATTGGAATTGCCAGATATTTGTTTTCGAAGAGCACTACATGTGATAGGGAGCGGGAAGCCTCCGGTCCCGGCTTTTCGTTTGGATGAACCTTCAAAGGCCGCATTTTTTTACTGGATTTCCGAAAGTGTTAGATTTTTGGACGGATACGCATCTAACCTTCAGAACTGCGTTGATCATGGAGAAGGGAAGTTTACTGGGATGAAAAGTCATGATTGCCATGTGGTGATGCATCGCCTACTTCCATTTGCTTTTGCATGTCTTCTACCACATAATGTCCACGAAGCAATTGCAGGTACAATCATTAAATTTATTTGTTAATACTTTACATAATATATACTTTAGTATTTATTTATTCATTTTTTATCCATATTATGCAGGGATTGGTGCCTTTTTCCTACATATATGTTCGCGCTCTCTTACATCAGACAGTATCCGCAATCTTGCGGATAATATACCAGTAATCCTCTGCAATTTGGAGAAGATATTTCCGCCTTCCTTCTTTGATGTTATGGAACATCTAACCATTCATCTCCCTCGAGAAGCAGAGTTAGGGGGTCCGATTCAGTACCGTTGGATGTATCCTTTCGAACGGTATATGTTTCATCTAAAGAAGAAGGTACAAAATTTGAGCAGAGTTGAAGGTTCTATTGTTGCACAGAGCATCAACGAAGAATCCTCACATTTTGCCGAGTTCTACTTTCCATCATAAGTGAAAACGAAGAGTCGTAGAGGAGATCGACATGATAGCATGTCGATGTTCCTCATATATTTTTAGAGATTGGACGACTTAGTGGAAAAGGCAAGAAACAGAGACTTTCGTCACATGAGTGGGATCATTTTCATATGTATATTCTCACAAACTGCGACGAAATTGAAGAATATGAGAGGTATTATATGGAACAAAATTATTAATTACTTATTAGGTCATTGATTATATATATATATATATATATATATGTTAACGTGATGATCGTTTCAATGTCAAAGCTTGTATATGGCTTATCAACGTTATGAATATCCAAACAAAAAAGAGGATGAGCTATTCGAGCTAAAACATGAAGAGTTCGGAAGTTGGTTAAGAGATTATGTTAGTGTTTTAATTTCCTTGTTTTAACTTTCATATATAATGAATGATTTCTTTAAATCATTTATTTTTAATTCGTGCAGGTGACGGCCGAGAAGGCTAACGGTCAAAGTTTTCCCATGTGGTTAGGAGAAATTGTGCGCTTTCCACTAGCAAACGTACAGTCACATGTGATGTATAGCACACGGGGATACGCTTTTAAGATTCTTTGGTATGATAGGAGTTCGACAACTTCAGATTATGGTGTATCTACTCAGTCCGGTGATCTTGTATACTATGGTGTCGTACGTGAGATTTTCGATGTTCATTACCCTGAAATGCTCGGTTTGAGATGTGTTGCATTTTTATGTGACTGGAACGACCCATTAGTAGGAAGCGGTGTGCGACACGACTAATTTGGTGTTACATCATTACATAGCAGAAGGCGACTCCAGAAATACGAGCCATTCGTACTTGCATCACAAGCAGACTAGGTTTGTTTTTTTCTTTTACGTTAATTTTAAATTTAGCATTTTAGCATTCCTGTGGTTAAATTGGTACATGGTGTAGGTATGCTACATTCCCTATCCTCGGGTGACAAACAAGCAAGACCCGTGGATTACAGTGACATCGATAAACCCGAGAGGTAGGGTTCATGGGATGTCTGATCACGAACCCCTCCAACAAAGCTCCGTAGGTTTGGGTTCAATCGAGCATTCCCTAGAGGTCGACCTTGTTGTTGATTTCACCATACATGCAGACGATCGGGTATTTGAGGATTCAGAAGAAGAATTAGACGAATTCGGGGAAACTTCCGATTCAGGAGAATCAGATTACTCATCATCGGATTCAGAGTAGTTTTAAACTTGGAATTGTAATATATGTACTTGTATTTGTAATATATATTTTTTATGTGGAATGTATTAGTTATGTGAATTGTACTTGTACTTAAACATTTGATATATTAAACTGTAATATTCCATTTCTTAAATTTTTTAAAATTGCTAAGTACTAATCCTCCGGATTCAATTTTAGCCGATGGTCCAGAAAGTCTAAAACCCGTTTTAGCCGAAGGAATCACATCCGTCGGAAATTTCCTTCGGCTAAAACTGGTTTCGGACTGTCTGAACCTTCGGCTAAAACTGAATCCGTCGGAAATCCGTCGGAAATTTCCTTCGGCTAAAACTTGTTTCGGACTATCTGAACCTTCGGCTAAAACTGAATCTGTCGGATTCAGTTTTAGCCGAAGGTTCAGACAGTCTGAAACCAGTTTTAGCCGAATGAAGTAGTGGCTCAGGGTATAGGGTATAGGCTTTTTGTTTAGAAATTGGTTACAAACAATTGTATGATGTATATAAAATAGTTTGAAAATGTCTGACAGTCTATATAAATGTGTTATATAGAATTCTTTGATTTACATGGAACTATTCATATAAGGTATAGTTGATTTATGTGATCTTGTATAGGTTTTGATGTTGTATAAGTTATAAACTCATGCAAAGTCTTTAACATTGATGAATTTCTTAATTTTTGATTGAAACATGTACATTAGGTGTCTCTAACTCATATAACCATACCCTAAACCCTAAACCCCAAATATACCCTAAATCCATCGGAAATCCGTCGGAAATTTCTGACGGATCTGGGACTTATGACGCGTGTCTGTTGACTGGCCAATAGCAACGCATGCAGGGAATATGCCGTATATTCGTACATCCGTCGGAAATCCGTCGGAAGACTTTGGTTTTTTCGAGACCGCGGGAAACTGAACCGCCTAAATGAAAAAAATTAAAAAACCGACAGATTTTCGATGGATATGGCCGTCCGAAATCCGAATATATCCGAGATACGGTCTTGTTTCTCTTCACTTTTCTCTTCTCTCTCTCTCTCTTCGTTTGATTTTCTCTCTTCTCTCTCTCCCGTTCTTGCGAATAAACGTTTACAAATCCTCAATCTCTCCTCTCAATCTTCTTCTCAAACCTCAATCCTTCAATCCTCATGGATCCCAACATGTAAGTCCCTCTAATTTTCAAAAATCACTAATTTTCATTGTTAGATTAGTAATTATAATTGTTAGATTAGTTGTTAGAATTTGTTAAATTTTCGGAATGAAATATTAGGGTTTATGAGATTAGGGAATGGTATTTAAAATTTGTTAGGTCTGTTAGAATATTTCTATAATTTCAAAAATTAGTATATATAATTTTAGGATTATATAAAACGTTTTTGTAATATTAAGATTACATAAAACATTTTTATATAAATATTAGGTTGTTAGTTTTGATTTTAAGAAAAATGTTTACAAGCATTTTTATATTTTTAGAATTATAAAAAATGTTTTTGTATATTATTAGGGTTTTAGAAAATTATAATTGAAATTTTCAGAATTTATTACTAATTAAAAACGTTTTTGTAATTTACGATTTTAGATTTAGTAATTTATAAGTTTGTAAAAACGTTTTGGTATAAGTATTATTAGAATTGTATAAAAACCCGTTTTTATTAAAAAAAAAATTCAATAATTATATATAAAAAACGTTTTGTCAATTTTAATTACAAATACTAACTTACGGTTTTTAAAAAAAAAATGTAGCAAGAATTCACGTGGCACAATTCCCTTACGAGGGAAGTACTTGCCCAATTCGACAAGTATGATGCGCTTTCGTACTCGAACCACATATACGAGTGGAAGCACGGCAAGGACAAGCAGAAGGACCTCGACGACGACGTATGGAAGGGCTTTTGCGATTATTGGAGCAAGCCGAAGACGAAGAAGCTCTCCGAAACAAACACGAAGAACCGGAAGAGCAAACGAGGAGGGAAGGGGATGTACATTCACAACGGCGGCGCAAAGACCGTCGAACGGGATGCAATGGAAATGGTAAGTCTAATTTCAATTTTTAATTGTTATATCGTTTCTATTATTATGTATTTAACAAGATTTTACAGGAGAAGAGAGACGGCGTAGCTCCCGACTACCTCAAAGTGATCGAGCAGAGGCACACCAACAAAAAATACTGGTGTGATACAGGATCCCGGTATGCGTGAGCTCGTTACGAAGTGCAAGAAGAAGAAGGTGGATCGGGAACAAGAAGTTGGAATCTCGCAACTCACTCTCGATGGATCGTCGTCCTCGAACGAGTTACCCCGGCAAGAGATCAACGACATTGTTCTCAACGTAAGTTTCTAATTCTTTTCAATTATCTTTTTTGTTTCCAAATTTCATTACTAACATTATTTTGATGTTTTATTTTCATAGGAAACTCGGAAATTCAAAGGGCGATTCGCTGGCTTAGGCGGACTTCCGACCCAGGAATCGTCTTCTTCCTTGCCTCGGTCTTCTTCGGGGTACAAAGACGAGATCGAGAGGATCACCCAAATGGTGAAAGACCGTGACGAGGAGGTCGACGAGCTAAAGTCCGCACACACCGAGCTTAAGAAGATCATGCATAACGCCTTCCCTAATCTCTTTCCTCCGAACAACCCCGACGATCCCAACAACTCTCCAACCGCTTAAAATACATGTTTTTTTTTTAACATTAATTTATTTTGTGTAATGAATTATTTTTTTATGCTAATGAATTTTTATTAATTAATTTCTTTTTATTTAAATTATTTTTTATTTATTATTAAATTAGAATTAATTAAATAATTTCAAAAAAAAAACTCAAATCCAATATCCATCAGAAATCCGTCGGAAAATAATTCGTTGGAAATCCGTCGGAACACAACCTGTCGGAAATCCGTCGGAAATTCCGTCAGAAATATTTCCGATGAGTTTCCGACGGCATTCCGACGTTTTGTTCCGACCTAACTTCCGTCGGCAATCCGTCAGAACACAATCTGTCGGAAATCCGTCGGAAATATTGTCCGTCAGAATACCGTCGGAAATATATCCGACGGGTTTCCTACGGCGTTCCGACGTTTTGTTCCGACCTAACTTCCGTCGGAGAATCCATCGGAAACGTCGCCGTCGGTAATCCGTCAGAGATTTCTGACCCTTTCCCGACGACCAATTTCCGTCGGAATTGTCCGACGGATTTTCGACGGATACTAATTTCCGACGAGCTGGAACCGACATATATTTTCCGTCGGAAATCGCATGTATTCTTGTAGTGGTATTAGTTTTTCCTTTTAGTTACATTACATGATGATCATTTATACTCCCATGTATAAAGTATAGGTCCGGTGAATGGTACAACCTTTCTGAGATGTGTTCTGACCTGTTTCGTTTATGCCATTCTAAATTTATATTATTGGTTTACACCGTTAATCTACTTTGTATGTTGATTAAAATCTATGGTTTATTAATGTTGGAACTTAATTGTTGTTTAATTTTATCTTAGTCTTCCTCAAATCCATTATGGTTTCTATATGGTTGTTTCCTTGTTGTATTTGCAATACTTAAGCCCTGATCATTTGAATTCACATACGATATCGTATATATTATTTTGTGTTTTTTTTGCATTGTATTTGAAAATTTCTATTTTTAAAGTATGATTTTTTTTCAATGAGTCAGAAAAACTATCCCTTTTGTCATGTGTGTAGTAAGTGTTACATTTGTAATGTCATATACTTATTTCTCCTTCGGAATACATGTTTCGGTTTTGTGTTTCAAAGTTATTGTTGGACATTTTTTTAATGTGTTGTTAATTATTGGTGCATTATATGGCTCATTTAAAGTGTTTAATTAATTCACCAAATCGTGTGGAGTGAATGAAAAGAAAATTATAGTAGAAAATTGAATGAAATTTAATAAGTGCTTAGATATCACAAATATAGAGTATGACTAAATGAAGTGACAGCTTAAGAAGAGAGTAAATTCCCTTTTATATATATATTTTATATTAATACTCTTTCCAAGATATACGATTACTCGATCAGCAATATTGATTGAGCTGCCTTGAGTATAGAATGGTGGAGCATAATCTTGGGTCAAATCCACGGCGACCACAAAGGATGTTGTAACATGCATATACAGCTCACAGTATTACAAATCCCACCGACACTATCTTTACATCTACACGTGATTTCAATGTATCAATCACTTATTCAAAGGAATCCTCATCACATATCTATTCTTTTTTAAGTAAAACAAATCCGATCCAAACAAGTGGAACAATTAATTACAATTAATTATTCCAAACCTCCACACATATATCAAAGTAAAAAAAGAATTTTAAAATAAATTAAAGAAAAATTAAAAGATCAAACAAGAAAAATATATTAAAAAAAGAAACAAGATTTCCGACAGAGGCAAATGCCACGTGTAACATCACATGAGCCAAACTCCAAAACAAAGCCCGACAATCGCCGTAACGAAAGTACTCTTTTGAGTAATCATTACAGAAACGGAGCCATTTTTATCATCAGCAACCTCACCGTCATCGTCTCCAGGAGCATCGGCGCTGGGTCCATCGGCCTCCACGTTTTTAGGTTTATGCTTACTCGACTTAGGAGCTGGAGCCGCCGCCTTAACGGCCTTATAGATCTCTCTCGGCAACAAAACTTTATCAATCTTGTAAATTATCAGCGGCTCTTGATCCTTTAACGTCCCCGTTATCTTCACCGTTACAACGTCCGTCTCAAGCGTCACTTCCTCACCGTCGTTCTGGACGGTGAAATCAAATTTGTTGTCACCTTCTGTCGCTAACGTGTTAACGGCGCCGTTACCTGATTTAAGCATCTGCAAAGACTGGTAAACCGGCATGCCGTGGTACAACACTAACGCCGTCTTGTTCGCAGCAGAAAGAGGTTTGAATTTCGGCATGAATTTTCCGACTGCGCTGTCGGAAGGACAGAAAACCGTCAAGCCTCCGTCGACGGTGTCTTGGAACGTTTTGTCGGCGCCGGTGGATTTCAAGATGTCGGAGAAAGCTTTGCATCCTTGTTTCTCGAGTATTGTGGTGAGGATGAGATCGCTAGGGCTCGCGGTTGGAGCTTCTGCTTCCGGTGAGGTCAAGACTTGGCTGATGTGAAGGACGGAGATGTTGTAAGCCTTCTCAAAGATAGATTTGACGTAATGAGCTGTGAGCTGGCTATCATCGTCTTGGACTCCAAAAGCGACTTTCCCACCTTTTATGTCGGTGATGTTGACGTAGCCGGAAGTTCCCGTAGCGGATCCGGTGGATTGGAACATGGAGGCGGTGGAGGTAGAGCCGTCGGTGATTTGGTGGAGCTTCTTGGCGCCGAAGTAATCGACGAGGACGTGGAGGGAGAGGATGTTGCGGATTGTGTAGAGTGAGTAGCCTTTGGAGAGGATGGAGTTCATTGCTGAGTTGTCAACGGCTAAGACAGTGATCGTTTGACGGCGGTTGATCTCGTCGGCGAGATGAGTTGCTGTGAGGTAGTGATTGAAAGTGGAGAAATCAGGGTTTTTGGCCAAGATTTTTGTTATGTTGTGGCCATTTGAGAGAGAGAAGAGGAGATGGAGCTGGAAAATGAGGACCAATGCGGTGGCTTCTCGCTGGAAATGAGCCATTTTTTGGGATGGAGGATTCGGCGGCTGTGGTAGAGGACTTGTTTGACTTGTCTGGTACCATATGAAGAGTGGTCTTATAATTATAAGAGGAAAAAAATAATAATAAGAATAAAGCTGTCCCGCATATTTCCAGCGGAGCAGCAGGTAAGTGGGTCCAAGATATACGATTACTCGATCAGCAATATTGATTGAGCTGCCTTGAGTATAGAATGGTGGAGCATAATCTTGGGTCAAATCCACGGCGACCACAAAGGATGTTGTAACATGCATATACAGCTCACAGTATTACAAATCCCACCGACACTATCTTTACATCTACACGTGATTTCAATGTATCAATCACTTATTCAAAGGAATCCTCATCACATATCTATTCTTTTTTAAGTAAAACAAATCCGATCCAAACAAGTGGAACAATTAATTACAATTAATTATTCCAAACCTCCACACATATATCAAAGTAAAGAAAAGAATTTTAAAATAAATTAAAGAAAAATTAAAAGATCAAACAAGAAAAATATATTAAAAAAAGAAACAAAATTCTCGACAGAGGCAAATGCCACGGAGCAGCAGGTAAGTGGGTCCCAGATAGGTTTAGCCTGGGTCACACTTGAAAGTAACATGGGTGTCCGAGTAATATAACCAAACCGACACTTATTTCCCCGCCTTTCAAAAACTACTGAGTCAATTATTTGCGTTATAGGTAGCTTCTATGTTTTTTTTTTTTGGGGTAGCTTGCTATAATGCTATGTTTAAGTATCCGAGTTTATGAAACTTTCTTTTCTTCTCTCATTCGAGTTGATGATCATTTTGCCAAATATGTAGCATCTTATATATCCTATGGTTTCGATGGACTTTACTCAAATTACTAAGATGTTAACAATAAATTCAGGGAATACAAATGTGAAGTGTATTAAAGTAGTTGATTTTAGGAAGTGAAAATTGTATTGTAGCTGAAGGAAGTCTCTTTCGGTTCTCTAAAAGTGCTTTATCAGCTAGTACATTTACTCTTTAAGTCAGAAGATTTATTTCCATGTTGTATGCTCTCTTTTGACTCAACGTATCTATATGTGTATTGGCTTTGATTAGAAGAATATCTAGCCACGGTTTACAGATGGTTGGTAAAAACTGTCTATATTTTTTTTTTTTCGTCTGAGTATTTCTTATTAAGAAAGGTGTTAAAACCAAAGTTTCACAAGAACGATCACATCAAATCACACTTCCAAAAAAACAGAGAGATTACACAGATTCAACAACTCTTTCCGCTTCAAAAAGATCGTGTAACCAAACCGGAGTCTTTACCGCTACATATGATTGTCTTCGATCCTCAATCGTGACACTACGAGCAATTAGAGAAGCAGCCTTGTTTGCTTCCGGAGGTTCTAACTCCATTCTCCAATCAACTATACTAGTTAGAGAATTCAAAATTTCGGAAGAGATATACCTCAAAGAAGGCCAATCAAGTGGTCTAATTACAGCTCCAATCAGGTCTGATTCATCTGAGGAAAAGACGATCTTTAAGACTTTAAGACTAGCCATACTTTCAATGGCCCATAAAAAAATTTGTAACTTTGCATCTGGAAAACTTCCAATATTGCTGAATGATCTTCTACTATGCATCAACCCTTTGCAATTAGCATCTCTAATCACCCAAAATGCTCCTCCTTTTTTTTTTTTTGACCAGGCAAAACCAACGTTACACTTCACACAATCCTGAGGTGGAGGAGACCATTTTTTCTCAATCGCACATCTTGATCCTCTGCTCAAGTTCTCAGTGTTATTCTCTAGAGTTTGAGCAATGCACCATTAATTAATTTCATCCTGAATCTTCTCCACTGTTTCAGAAGCTTAACATCTCTTCCCATAAAAAATCAGAGCATTTCTATTTTTCCATAATAACCATAAAATCCAAGGAAAATTCAACCTAATAGAAGCACCTCAAGATTTTTACCGATAGAGAAAAGATGATGCAAGTTTTTAAAAACTGAGGGACTGAAACCATCTTTAGGACCCGGAAATTCAGCTAAAGCCCATACTTGTCTAGCAACCGTATAAGTAGAGAGCACATGGTTCACATATTCACCCTCCAATCCACACACTTGACATCTTGAATCAACCCTTAAACATATGTGTGCTAGCTGATCCACCACAGGTAGAGCACCACACAACATCTTCCAAAGAAAAGTCTTGATCTTCGGAACAGTCTTGAGAGACCAAACTTGTATTTTCAGATCATTAGTGGAAGGTTGAACCATAAGTTCTCTAATGACTTATGCGTTTTTGTCTTGACATGCCCTCCAATAACCAGATTTAACCGAGTAAGCCCCATTTTTGTTGTTTTTCCAAGAGCAAAAATCAGACTGCAAAATTACCGGCTTGATAGCTTGAATCAAATCAACATCAGCTTGATAAAAGAGATCATCAAGTTTAGCAAGACTCCATTTTTTGTTGTGGTATTGATAAGGTCACACACCATCAGATTCATATTCGTTATGATATTTCTCATTAAGGGAGCCCTTTTCCTTTCATCTTGTAAGCACAGGTCAATCCACACTCTCAGCGATTTACCATTCCCAACAATTTGTTTAAGACATTTTCTCAAAAAATCCATGCCATGCAAAATACTCCTCCAACCAAAAGACGGCTTGGATCCAATTTCAGAATTTAGAAAATCACCTTGATCAAAATATATGCTCTTAATAATTCTTGAGAAGCGGCTTGAAAGATTTTGAAGGATATTCCAAGCCTGCTTAGCCAATAGAGATTGGTTAAAATATTCTAAATCTCTGAAACCCATTCCACCAAGATCCTTTGGGAGACACATCTTTTCCCATCCTACCCAATGAATTTTGCTTAGATGATTTTGAGGGCTCCACCAGAAATCAGCCATTGCACTGGTAAGATTAGCACAAATACCTTTTGGAAGCTTGAAGCAAGACATTGCATGAATAGGCATGGCCATAGCAACTGCTTTGAGTAATATCTCTTTCCCTCCTTGAGATAATTGTCTAGCAAACCAACCTGACATTATGTCCTTCATCTTATCTTTAATGTAAGCTAGCAAATCTGATTTAGACCCACTAAAACACTCAAGCAGGCCCAAATAAGTACTTGCTCCTCCATTAGTAAATATACCTAGTTTTTCTTTCACTTTTGCTCGTATCTCTTCATCCACCAAGCTGCCAAAAGTAATCGACGATTTGCTCAGGTTGATGATTTGACATGTTGCTTCCCCATAAGTCTTCATAATGCTTTGAATGACATTACACTGGTTCTCCTTAGCTTTACACATGAATAAACTATTATCTGCATACAACAAATGATGAATTGATGGCCCATAAGGAGAGAACCTGATTCCATCAATTAAACCCGACCGCTCAGCCTTGTTTAAAAGATGAACTAGACCTTCAGTACAAAGCACAAAAAGAAAAGGGGAAAGAGGATCCCCTTGCCTTAAACCTCTCTCCGACACAATCATTCCATGTTCATTTCCATTGATGAGGACCGTGTATGTCACTGAACTGACACAAAACATGATCATATTAACCCACTTATGGTGAAAACCCATGGCTGATAGAAGAGCTCTTAGAAAAGACCACTCAATCCTATCGTATACTTTAGACATGTCAGTCTTGACTGCCATAAAATCCTTAGCAATACTAGGGAAAGTCCTTAAACCATGTACAACCTCATGAGCGATCAAAATGTTATCTGAAATGAGACGTTCAGAGACAAAAGCAAAATGTGTAGGAGATACTAACTCAGGCAAAAACGGTTGGAGCCTTGAAACTAAAATCTTTGACACAATTTTATACGCCACTAAACAAAGGTTGATGGGTCTAAGATCAGTCATGGCGACTGGATTAGAGATCTTTGGAAGAAGACACAGCTGCGTGTAGTTCCATTCTTCGGGAAAATAACCTTCTTGGAAAAACTTCTGAACTTCCAATGTCACTTGACCACCAATTATTTTCCAATAATGCTGAAAAAATAAACCAGTCATCCCATCTGCTCCAGGAGCACTAGATGGTTTAATTGAGAAAGCTGCTTGCTTTACTTGTTCCTTCAAAACTAATATAATGAGCTGATCATTCATGGTTTCAGAGACTTTTGGTACAAAACCAGAGAACAGGTCTTGGAATTTGATGGTTGAGATGATTTAAACAAATCCTTGAAGTAAACCGAGGCCACCTCACCCTTAGCAGCTTCTGACTTTTGCATATTCTCATTTACATACAAGAGTTTTTCCAGCCCATTTCGAGATCAATTATTTTTAACTGAGGCATGAAAAACTTTTGTGTTGCGATCTCCTACCATTAACCACTTATCATGACTTTTTTGCTGCCAGAAAACCTCATCTTCCCTGTAAGCAATCAACAACTCCATTAAACGGTTCAAGATATTGAATGAAAGGAGAAAAGTTGATTGCTCTCTTTCTAAATCAACATGAAGCCTAGTAATCTTGTCTTGAGAGTTCAAAGGGTTCTATCTTTTCCATCTGCTGAGGGCTTTTTTACACATTCTCAACCTCTCTGCCACACTTGACTTGAGATTCTGGTAAACTGTTCCAAGCGGAAACAATCGCTTCTTTGACCAAAGGTTTATGAAGCAACCTTCTATCAAATCTAAAATTCCCTTTGTAAACTTCCTGAGAAGCCATTAGCTTGACTAGAACCGGTCTATGATATGAACCTCTCTTGGCCAAAAAAGCCTGGTTTGACACAGGAAATTGTCGAGACCAAACTTTGTTGCCGAAACACCTATCCAATCTACATTGGATCCACAACTTATGTCTTCTTCCACCCCAAGTAAAACCATTTCCAGAACTTGACAATTCAAACATTCCACAACACCTTAGCATATCATAAAAGGTACAAAAGATGCCTCGCTCCTTCTAGGACCTCCTATTTTTTCACTGTTGTTGAGAATGTCATTAAAATCCCCTAACATGCACCAACAACCTTTTCTCGAAACACTAATCCTAGAGAACCTTTCCCAAACCAACTGTATGATATAAGCATTCAGATTTCCATATACACAGGAAACATAGAACGAAAAAGAACCAAACTGTACATGAAGGTTTATCAGATTCTTATTCACAAATAAGACCTCCACTTCCACATTTCTTTTCCAAAAAACAGCCAGCCCACCACACTTTCCAGCAGGGTCCACTGTACACACTCTATCATACCCAAGCTACTCATGAAGGTCCACTAAAACATCTCTCTTGTGCATAGTTTCAGAAAGAAAAAAAATCTCAGGGAAATGCTCTTTACGCATCTCCTTGAGACGAGGAATCGTCAGGTCTTCAGGCCTCCCCAAACCCTGGCAATTCCAGCATAAAATCCTCATTGAGCGGTGGACATTCCCTCCTTTGGGACAAAATGTCTATTTAATATAGGGAAATTGCAGCTAATAACCATATAAAATTATATTTAAGTAGATAACCAACCAAAAAAAACTGAAGCTGACATTATATATATTAATAATTTTTTACTCTTTCTCTCATTTTTTTTCCTTTTTCACTTTATTTTCATCTCTTTTTTTTCCTTTCATCGACCGACGATGACGTTCTTTTCTTGGAGATGCCTTCGTCACAAAATTTTGCCGGCGTAATTCTATTAGATGCTTCCTCGTCCTCCTCCGATAATCTCCAATCCATCATTATGCTAATTTCCCAATCCATCAAATTTTGACATATTTTGTGTTTCGTCTTCTCTCATATGTGCCGCGCTCTCGCTCTCAAAGTAAGCTTTTTCGACGGGTCGTATCGCGTGATTCCTCAAAGCCGGAAAATACGCCGAATGTGTTGGAGCTGGTGCTCTGGTTTATCTCGCCGCTGTCCTTGAGTAGCTGGCCGCCGAGGTGAATATACATTCCCTTTCTTTCTGACAAATCGTGAATCGCTGAATAATCAACCTGCCTTTCATGGACCATAAGATCTTGTATATATACATAGCTAAAGACTTGACCTAATATAAAACCTAATAGGAAAATGAAATATACGATATACACAATATCTAGAGAATATAAACATATATTCCAATAGCCTCCCTCAAGTTGGAGCATGTGAATTCCGAATGCCCAACTTGAAGAGAAACGTATCGAACTCTTTACGTCCTAATGCCTTAGTAAGAATGTCCGCCAGCTGATCCTTCGTAGATACATGAGAAGTTTTGATAACACCTTTGGCAATCTCATCTCGAACATAATGACAATCTACTTCGACATATTTTGTCCGTTCATGAAAAACCGGGGTAGATCTAATGTGTATCGTAGGCTTGCTATCGCACATAACCGTCATTGGAGCAAAATGATCCACGCACATTTCCAGTAACAACGCCTTTAACCACTTTAACTCCCTAGTAATTGCATTCATGGCTCGATATTCGGCCTCCGCGGATGAGCAAGAAACCGTCTCTTGTTTTTTTGTTTGCCAAGAAATAGGGGAGGAGCCGAGTTGTACTATCCAACCAGTCAAAGAACTTCAAGTCAAAGGACACGCTGCCCAGTCAGAATCACACCACCCAGTCAAATGAAACGGAGAATCACCGCGCAACAGAATCCCTTGACCAAGAGTACATTTTAAGTAACAAACCGTTTTCAGCGCTGCAAGCCAATGTTCCCCGCATGGGTAGTGCATGAATTGCGATAGGATATGAATCACATAGGTAAGATCAGGTCTTGTAGCAGCAAGATAAATGAGACGCCCAACAAGACGACAATAACGCTCCGGGTCAGCAAGCAGAACGCCATCAGCAAGGGGAAGGCGATGATTTTGATCAATGGGAGAACCCACAGATTTGCATCCGAGGAGTCCTACTTCAGAAACAATATCGATGTCATATTTTCGTTGGCACAAATAAATCCCAGTTGCATTCCTCGCAACTTCGAGACCAATAAAATATTTAAAAAATCCAAGGTCTTTCATATGAAAACATAGTGACAAGTACTCTTTGAACTTTTGTATTTCCATCGAAGAATTGCCGGAGAAGATTAAATCATCAACATAAACTAGAATTCGCAAAGACACACCATTCTTGGAGTATACGAAGAGAGAATAATATGACCTCGTTTGGGAAAACTCATATTTCAACAAAGCATCACTAAGCTTCTTAAACCAACACATAGGTGCTTGTTTGAGTCCATAAAGGGATTTGCGAAGACGGCAAACTCATATTTCGGATGGGGAAGACAGCCCTTGTGGCAATTTCATATAAATCTCTTCATAAAGATCACCATGAAGAAATGCATTATGCACGTCCATCTGATGGAATTCATGATTTTTCTTAACGGCTAAATCCAAGAAAAGTCGAACAGTTGTCATTTTGGCGACCGGCGAGAACGTATCCGTATAGTCCAAACCCTCCGTTTGATGATTACCAAGCACCACTAAGCGTGCTTTGTGGCGTTCAATGGTTCCATCAAAACGATACTTGATAGTAAATACCCATTTACTTCCAAGAGCCTTCTTGCCCGGAGGGAGTTCTTTAAGATCCCAAGTGTGATTTCAGTCACACAGATTTAGTTCCTTATCAAGAACTTCACACCAAACCTTATCTTTCATAGCTTCATGAAAAAACCGCGATTCTATATTTGCCGTCAAAGCAACAAGGCAATGACGGTGATTTGCTGAAAATTTGTTAGAATATAAGAAATCTAATAGAGGATAAACCGAACCTGAGGGAAGCTGTGGAGAAGATGAAGTTGAGTCGAGAGAGAGAGAGGAGAAGGTAACTGAACTGAACCAACGACAAACCCGTGAAGACGAGTGGAAGTCTTCTTTTCACGAAGACCACGACCAAGGAGCTCATGAGAAGGTACCGAGGAAGCAAGCGAATCTGTCTCAGGCGCAAGTAATGGAACTTCCACCGTCCCTATATTAGAATCAAGAGTAGGAGCTGAGGGAAACAGAGAGACCTCGTCACCGTCAGAGCTACAAATATCAGGTAATGCAGGTTCAAGTGGAGAAGAAAGCGGAAGCTGTTCGGAAATATGACGTTAAGGTTTATTAGTAAACGGAAAAAGTTTCTTCTCTCTCGTCTTTTATCTGGTTCGAAAACAAGAGAGAGAAAACAAAAACCTGGCTCTGATACCATGACAAATCTTGAATCGCTGAATAATCAACCTGCCTTTCATGGACCATAAGGTCTTGTATATATACATAGCTAAAGACTTAACCTAATATAAAACCTAATAGGAAAAGAAAATATACGATATACACAATATCTAGAGAATATACACATATATTCCAATACTTTCTCATCCCGATGCCTAATGTTATTGGTTCCGTCTCTGTTTTTGAATGATTGGTTTTTCATGATCTCTGGCAAATCTAGGGTTCTTAAATTTTACGAATATTACATGCAAAATTGGAGAATTTCAATACTTTATCCGTAATTGGCAACTTTTGCTTAGCTTCTCCCATATATTCTCAATTTTGGTTTAAATCGGTGTTTCGATTGATTTGTTGTGGTGTTATTGATTTTGAATTGGTCTTTCTATTTAGGGTTCTTAAGTTATCTTCATGGATACCAATTTGGCCACGAACACTAATTTGATTTGTAAAAGTTCTCAATTTCCGTAGTTTGATCTTATGGGTTTTTAAGAATTAATCGTGGCTTCGTCGAGACTGAAACATGTCTGATCAATCTCTTTTAGGTTCTTGAACTCGCTGGAAACGCAGAGAGAGACAACAAGTCGTATAGAGCTAGGGATTTGGAGTCCGGAGACGGACAAAAGTGTGGATCCTCAAGGACTTTTGGATTACAATGAGTATGATTATGAAGAAGACGCTGACAATTCAGCAGCCTATAGGTTTGATTATCTCAGTTTTGTAAGATTTGATTTGTTTCTATAGGTTTTAGTTTCAATGCATTGGAGCCAAGCTTCGTATCAGGTGAATTCTTCTCGTGCATCGTTGTAGCCAAGAAATCGAAAGTTGCTCCATCACTTGGTGGATTCTTCATCGCTTTGTGAAAGAGAACATAACGTTTATTTGTATAGAATATCTATTAGTGTATAACGTGTATTTGCATAGAACCTCTATTTTTTTTGTTTTCAAATGCTGATTTATAAAAGTAAATCTCTTTCAATGGTGACTATGATATTTTGATTGCTTTATTACCAGCCACACAGAAACTTAGAATCCTCAGTTACATCTGCAATGGCGGACAAAATTTTTGTTTTCAACATTCTATTTGTATAGAAATTGCCTTGTTAATGGAGACTAATTTCTATGTATTAAGAGTGTTAATCATTTTAGTGTTTTTAATACTAGGCACTAATTTCTACGTGTGTATAAAACGTCTATTTTTGTAATTTTGTTTTTGATAAACATTTTGATAAAAAATGACAAAACGTATAGAATGTCTATGTAAAATATCCCATTATATTCATTCTCCTCCCCAAATTGTACTCTTCTCATCTCATAGTCTATTCTACTTATCAAGTCTATACTATTTTACAAACTTGTTATTCTAATCAATGTAAAGATTTTTAATTTTCAATTCAAACCCTGATATGTAATATAGTTAAAAAGCGTCGGTCTATATAGAATGTTGGGGTCGGTTTTCACCCGCCTGAAACCAACTGCTAAAAACTACCAAGTAACATAAATAAGACCAGCCCAACCGAACCGAAGAAGGGGTGAGGCCGAGCCAAACTTGTTGACCTCAAACGAACCTACACCTCAGACGAGCCGATCAACTTCAATTCCGAGCTGAGCTACCTTCACCTCGGACTAAGCCGAAGAGAAGGAGACAAGGCCGAGCTGAACCACATAACCGAGCATAAGAACAGCTTCACCTCGAACCAAGGTGAAGAGGTGATGCCGCGAGCTGAGCTAGGCTCACCTCGGACCAATGAGAAGAGGAGGTGATGCCGATATGAACTAACTAACCTCAAACCAACCCGAAGAGGAAGAGACAAGGCCGAGCTGAACCACATTTCCTCTAACCCGAACCAAGCTAAAGGAGTCTCACCTCGGAATTACCCAAGATGATGTAGGAGACTAATCATTTCGTTTTTTAATATTTAGATTTTATTTCGTATTTTCTTTTTTGGTTTATTTTGGTTGTTTTTCTTTATTTTCATAGGTTTTACTTTTTCTTATTTTCCATATTTCTAAGTATTTCCTATTTTCTGTTTGGGTTTTCGCTATATATAGAGGTCCTAGGTGATATGATCTTATTATTATTAATCAAAGTTGAGAGCTTTTCTCTTTTCTGGTGGATTCCAGACTCTTTTCTGGTGGATTCTAAAGTTTTATCTTTCAAGTTCGTTGCTTGCGAACTTGATTTCATTCTAGGTTTAGCGCTTGCTATTCTTAGGGTTTTCCGACTGCGTCACAAGACGACAAGCCGAACCAAGATCAAGTCAAACCAAAACTGAGCCGAGGCCAAAACCAAGACCGAGCTGAGGTCAAACCAAGACTACACCTTGGGCGAACCGAGATCATGTCTTGGTCGAACCAGTACCGAGACGAGGCCAAGTCAGGACCAAACTAGAATCAAACCGAATATGTCATGGGCCGCAACAAGGATTAACGAGCCGAGATGAGGTTAACCTTTCAACACTATGGGCTAAGGCCAAAGATCACCTTTCAAGCTTAACAGGCCGAGATCCAGTACTTCCGTTATGGGCTGAGCTAAAGGCCCATCAAGACGATCCAGTCCATCGATTACCCTAGAAGATGATTTAAGACGGTGGCTGCACGAAGCAAAAATAAAATATTCTAAAGTATTCTCCGAGATTCTCCCTTACGAACTTGTATAAATAGCAGTCATAATCACATGTACCAAATGATAAAAAAAAAACCCTGGCATAAACTCTTAGTAATATGACTCTTGTACTCAAACGCTTACAAACATCAATAAAACCATCTTTGGATCTCTTACTGTGTTTTCATCCCAGAAACTTATGTTCCCTTAAAAGTCCTTTACAAAAAATTGATTGTGTGAATTTTGACTCACACAGTTTAGTTCCGTCTGTGGGGACTAGAAATTTTCTTACTCGGGGAAATTACAGAGAAAGAGATCTGAAGATACGTCCAAAGACGAACAAAGGAGTGTTAACGACGTAAACAACAACACCGACGAAGTCTCCGATCTCTCTGGTCATGTCTACCAACCATGATCTCCAATCAACAACATAGATCTTTGACGACATCCCCGAAAACCTCTTTGTCAAATACACAAAAGCTAAGTTTTACATAATCATATCTAATTATTTTTGTTACTTAGGGTTATGTTATATTTAGGGGTGGGCATTTCGGTTTAATTTCGGGTTCGGTTCAGTTCAGTTGATTCGGTTTGAATAAAACTCTAGCTGAACTCAACCGAAATAAGTTTGCTTCGGTTTGTGTTCGGTTTGAGTTTAGTTCGGTTTAGTTTTAGTTCGGTTTTTAAAAAGTTAACTTATAAAAACAAAATCCTAACGAAACGTAAACAAAACAAAGTCATAAAAAAACCATTCCCTAAAAGTTTAAAACCAAACTGAAATTATTCCACTTAATCAAAATAAAAATAAAAATAAAAAATCAATGGCTTCGTCTCTCCCATGCCACAAAAATGAATCTACAACAAGCCAATAACTTAAATATAAGTTAATTATACAAATAAATGTTTATTCATCTCTTATATGAGCCATTATAGACTTACAACATTCATATAAAACTACTACCATATGTGTTATTATTTTTAATATTATTAATTAACTAATTAATAAAAACACATTGGTTTATCAGTTCGGTTCGGTTTTAAACCGAACCAAACCGAACCGTTCGAATTGAGAACCAAATGGTTGGATATTAGCTCTGATTTGGTTTGGGTTGGTTTGAATTCGGTTTGGTTCGGTTCGGTTCAGTTAAAATGCCCATCCGTAGTTATATTGTTGGTTTACAATAACCAATTGGTATAATCTAACGCTAAACCAAACCAATTCACGCTTTACTGCATACACAAAAAAGAAAATCAAATTTTATGATTATTCTTTTCGTCTTTTACACGTTTCTTCCTTGGATGGCAGTTTTTTTTTTTCCGATGTCATGAGAAGCAAAACTTCGTCCCTCTTATCCGAAGAGAAACTCGATGTTCCCGGCGAAGGCTCTTCCACCATGTCTTCTGCAACACCACCACCGATCTTCATCTTCGTCGCCGCAAAAGCCGAACGTGAGTAGGGGGGAGAAGCCGCGAGCACCACCACCTCTGTTCAGCACCACCGCACCATCGCTCATCACCGGAGACGAAGCTACTGTCATCTTAATTCCATGGCCGCACCGACTAGACGAGATGGCACGATCTAAAGCAAGATTTAGATTATGACTTTCGCCGCAAACAACGCAGCACTACCTCTGTCCGAGACCTCCTCTTTCTCGCTTCGGCAACCATGGCGAGAAGAACACACACCACAGCTTTCGTTTCCTGATTTTGCCGAACAATCCCCGCGATCCTCTCCATCGCTGGCCGCACCAGCAATTGAGACACCCTATTCCGGGGAAACACTAATAAATAACTTAAGTTACACTTCAGGCCAAATTAATCTCTTATGCAAAACCTGAAAAGGGGAAGAGGGGTGAGTATTTTGGGAATACTCAGCGAGGGTGTACTTTTGGGGCACACAAGATTCTTACACACATCATTTGATATAGTAATAACGAGTATACATAATATAAATATTAGACACACGCAAGCAACCTAGATAACATGGCTAACATTACTATATAACATTGTTTAAATATTCCTAAATGCAACCATTCATTTATTCACAACAATCAATCTAGAAAGTCTACTTCACATTCCCAAGGAACCTCCGCCCAATGTACTCATTCTCATGCCTCGACCCATACCGGTCTTGACAAATATTAGTAACAGTGCCACCACCCCCATTCTAGGTTTGATAATGGCTCGCCATCCCCTTCTCGATCGCTACAACTTCACAGTATTTAGTCTCTCGTTGTAGGCCCTCAAACAATTTCTCGATCACTACAACTTCTCAATATTCAGTTACTCGTCGTAGGCCATCAAACAATGAGTAACACTACACCTAACAAATGTATACTTCATAACCATATCATCCTTTTCAATAATTACTCATTACAATTCAAAAATCAATCATCAATTATCAATCATGTCTAATTCCTTCACCTAGCATATACTTATTACTAGTCAACTAACCCATCTTAGGAATCCACAAACTAGTTCTCACCTTTGCCTTTTGATTGAAGATTCGACCAAAATATACCAGACAAGAAGATACAGCGATAACATTCAACACAAATCTCCGATCTGGACAAACTTGGGCTTTACAGAAATCTAAGACTCGGGGGTTTCTAGAGGTATGTAGATCACTTCATGGTTCATTTTGCTTAGCCGGATAATCTCCTTGCAATATGGCTGTCTGAAGATTCTAATAACAAATATCGATATCAGAAAAAATGGCAATAACTTTAGCTCTATAGCTCCAAATCGAGATCCGCTTTCGACTTTGGCTAGATATGGGAGTCTAGAATATTCTTACCAAGTTTTAGCTTGATCTGATCTGGTTTGTCTGTCCGATAATTTTCCCTTCCAAAACGGGTCATATCTGCCTTCTAGGAGGTTGCGCTGGCTTCTCCTTTGAGGTGGCTCAACGGTGGTGGCGCTAACAAAATTCTGGTAGGGCTTCGCCACAAGATTACCCTCTGATTTTCTCTAGGCCGTGGCTCATCTATCTATAGAGCAAGGGAGTGAGTTTTCTAGGTTTAGGGTTTTCGGAGAAGATGTCTTTTTTGCCCTTAATGACCATTCTGAATTTTACTCATTGGGCTTCACTTCTATTTACTAATGGGCCACAAAACTAAGCTAATAAAACTTTAGGATCTATTTTAAAGTAAGCTTAATCACTTCCTTTCGCTGGTGGGCTTTTCTTAACCCGAAACATGCCTGATTCCTCGCCTAATGATTCTTTCGGTCCAACTCTTCCTTTCGCTTGATGTTTGCCCCAACTATCCTCGAGCCCAACTTTGCATGCATGATCCACGCCTAAAACGATTTCAGTCGGATAATAAGAGCCAGAAACATAGTTTTTTCGCAAACTAGGTTTTCTTCTTGGGGAAGCTAGGGTTAGGATTTATTTGGGGTCAAGGTTTAGGGTTCTCGTCTTAGGGTGTTAATAAAAAAATAAGGCCCTAAAACTCATTCTTGGGATGTCAAAAACTCCCCCACTTGAAATAAATTTGTCCTCGAATTTGTGGGTTGCTTATCCCCCACTTGATTTTCGACCAGACTTTGGAGCATCCTTTCTTCTTGATGTATGATCGTGATATCCCAACGTGCACAACCTCCCGTTCATTTAATGGATAGCTATGACCATTCGCTTTACTCTCTGGTGCTCCATTCTTGCATCGATGTGCTCACGCAGAATTATGGTCCCATAAAATTCACTTGAATACTCCGCCGCGAAGCGATTGTTGATCTAGCTATGCACTTGATAGAACTAGGAAAGAAGATAGACTATAATCTACCTAATCCTTATACCTAACTAAGACACAGATCAAAAACTGCTGACCCTCCGGGTCAGAACCGGAGTGGCCTTGACATAGGCTATGACACCAAATTGAGACACCCTATCCCGGGGAAACCCTAATAAATAACTTGACTTACACTCCACGACAAATTAATATTAAGCAAAATCTGAAAAGGAGAAGAGGGGTGAGTATTTTGGGAATACTCAGCGAAGGTGTGCTTTTGGGGCACACAAGATTCTTAGAGACATCATTTGATATAGCAATAACGAGTATACATAATATAGATATTAGACACACGAAAGCAACCTATATAACATGGCTAACATTACTATATAATATTGTTTAAATATTCCTAAATGCAATCATTCTTTTATTCACAACAATCAATCTAGAAAGTCTACTTCACATTCTCAAGGAACCTCCGCCCAAGGTACTCATTCTCATGCCTCGACTTATTCCGGGCTTGATAAATAATAGTAGCAGTGCCACCACCCCATTATGGGCTTGACAATGGCTCGTAATCCCCTTCTCGATCACTACAACTTCACATTATTCAGTCCCTCGTTGTAGGCCGTCAAACAATTTCTCGATCACTACAACATCTCAATATTCATTTCTTCGTTTTAGGCCGTCAAACAATGACTGACACTACACCTAACAAATGTATACTTCATAACAATATCATCCTTTTCAATAATTACTCATTACAATTCAAACATTAATCATCAGTTATCAATCATGTCTAATTCCTATACCAAGCATATACTAGTCAACTAACGCATCTTAGGAATCAACAAACTAGTTTTCACCTTTGTCTTTTGATTGAAGATTCAGCCAAAATATACCAGACAATAAGATACATCGATAACGTTCAACACCAATCTCCGATCTCGACAAACTCGGGTATTACAGAAATCTAAGACTCGGGGATTTCTAGAGGTATGTAGATCGCTTCCTGGTTCCTTCTGCTTCACCGGATAATCTCCTTTCAATTTGGCTGTCCGAAGATTCTAATAACAAATATCGATCTCAGAAAAAACGACAATAACTTTAGCTCTATATCTCCAAATCGAGATCCGCTTTCGACTATGGCTAGATATGGGAGTCTAGAATATTCTTACCAAGTTTCAGCTTGATCTGATCAGGTATATCTGTCCGATACTCTTCTCTTCCAAAACGAGTCAGATCTACCTTATTGGAGGTTGAGGTGGCCTCACCTTTGAGATGGCTCAACGATGGTGGCGCCAACGAAATTATGGATGGGCTTCGCCACAAAAGCCACCTCTGATTTCCTCTAGGTCTTGGCTCATCTATCTATAGAGCAAGGGAGTGAGTTTTCTAGGTTTAGGGTTTTCGGAGACGATGTCTCTTTTGTCCTTAATGACCATTCTGGGTTTCACTCATTGGGCTTCACTTCTCTTTACTAATGGGCCACGAAACTAAGCTAATAAAACTTTAGGATCTATTTTAGAATGAGCTTATTCACTTCCTTTCGCTTTTGGGCTTTTCTTAACCCGAAACAGGCCCGACTCCTCGCCTAATGATTCTTTCGGTCCAACTCTTCCTTTCGGTTGATGTTTGCCCCAACTATCCTCGAGGCCAATTTAGTATGCATGATCCACACCTAAAACGGGTTCAGTCGGAGATTAAGAGCGAAAAACATTGCTTCCTTCGCAAACAAGGGTTTTCTTCTTCGGGAAGCTAGGGTTAGGGTTTCTTTGGGCACAAGGTTTAGGGTTCTCGCCTTAGGATGTTAATCGAGAAATAAGGCCCTAAAACTCATTTTTGGGATGTCATAAACTCTCCCACTTGAAATAAATTCGTCCTCGAATTTGCGGATTGCTTCTCCCCCACTTGATTTTCGACCAGACTTTGGAGCATCCTTCTTCTTGATGTATGATTGTGATATCCCAACGTGCACAACCTCGCGTTCATTTAATAATTGGGTATGACCTTTCACTTTACTCTCTGGTGCTCCCTTCTTGCATCGACGTGCTCATGCAGAATTATGGTCCCATAAAATTCACTTGAATACTCTGTTGCGAAGCGATTGTTGATCTAACTATGCACCTGATAGAACTAGGAAAGAACATAGATTATAATCTACCTAATTCTTATACCTAACTAAGACACAGAGCAAAAACCGGAGTGGCCTTGACCTAGGCTCTGATACCAAATTGAAACACCCTATCCCGGGGAAACCTTAATAAATAACTTGACTTGCACTCCACGCCAAATTAATCTCTTAAGCAAAACCTGAAAAGGGAAGAGGGGTGAGTATTTTGGGAATACTCAGCGAGGGTGTGCTTTTGGGGCACACAAGATTCTTAGACACATCATTTGATATAGGAATAACGAGTATACATAATATAGATATTAGACACACACAAGCAACCTATATAACATGGCTAACATTACTATATCACATTGTTAAATATTCCTAAATGCAATCATTCATTTAGTTACAACAATCAATCTAGAAAGTCTACGTCACATTCACAAGGAACCTCCGCCCAAGGTACTCATTCTCATGCCTCGACCCATACCGGGCTTGACAAATAATAGTAACGGTGCCACCACCCCCATTATGGGCTTGACAATGGCTCGTCAGCCCCTTCTCGATCACTACAACTTCATAGTATTCAGTCCCTCGTTGTAGGCCGTTAAACAATTTCTCGATTACTACAACTTCTCAATATTCAGTTCCTCGTTTTAGGCCGTCAAACAATGAGTGACACTACACCTAACAAATGTATACTTCATAACAATATCATCCTTTTCAATAATTACTCATTACAATTCAAACATTAATCATCAGTTATCAATCATGTCTAATTCCTATACCAAGCATATACTAGTCAACTAACGCATCTTAGGAATCAACAAACTAGTTTTCACCTTTGTCTTTTGATTGAAGATTCAGCCAAAATATACCAGACAATAAGATACATCGATAACGTTCAACACCAATCTCCGATCTCAACAAACTCGGGTATTACAGAAATCTAAGACTCGGGGATTTCTAGAGGTATGTAGATCGCTTCCTGGTTCCTTCTGCTTCACCGGATAATCTCCTTTCAATTTGGCTGTCCGAAGATTCTAATAACAAATATCGATCTCAGAAAAAACGACAATAACTTTAGCTCTATATCTCCAAATCGAGATCCGCTTTCGACTATGGCTAGATATGGGAGTCTAGAATATTCTTACCAAGTTTCAGCTTGATCTGATCAGGTATATCTGTCCGATACTCTTCTCTTCCAAAACGGGTCAGATCTACCTTATTGGATGTTGAGGTGGCCTCACCTTTGAGATGGCTCAACAATGGTGGCGCCAACGAAATTATGGATGGGCTTCGCCACAAAAGCCACCTCTGATTTCCTCTAGGTCTTGGCTCATCTATCTATAGAGCAAGGGAGTGAGTTTTCTAGGTTTAGGGTTTTCGGAGACGATGTCTCTTTTGTCCTTAATGACCATTCTGGGTTTCACTCATTGGGCTTCACTTCTCTTTACTAATGGGCCACGAAACTAAGCTAATAAAACTTTAGGATCTATTTTAGAATGAGCTTATTCACTTCCTTTCGCTTTTGGGCTTTTCTTAACCCGAAACAGGCCCGACTCCTCGCCTAATGATTCTTTCGGTCCAACTCTTCCTTTCGCTTGATATTTGCCCCAACTATCCTCGAGGCCAATTTAGTATGCATGATCCACACCTAAAACGGGTTCAGTCGGAGAATAAGAGCGAAAAACATTGCTTCCTTCGCAAACAAGGGTTTTCTTCTTCGGGAAGCTAGGGTTAGGGTTTCTTTGGGCACAAGGTTTAGGGTTCTCGCCTTAGGATGTTAATCGAGAAATAAGGCCCTAAAACTCATTTTTGGGATGTCATAAACTCTCCCACTTGAAATAAATTCATCTTCGAATTTGCGGGTTGCTTCTCCCCCACTTGATTTTCGACCAGACTTTGGAGCATCCTTCTTCTTGATGTATGATTGTGATATCCCAACGTGCACAACCTCACGTTCATTTAATAATTGGGTATGACCTTTCACTTTACTCTCTGGTGCTCCTTTCTTGCATCGACGTGCTCATGCAAAATTATGGTCCCATAAAATTCACTTGAATACTCTGTTGCGAAGCGATTGTTGATCTAACTATGCACCTGATAGAACTAGGAAAGAACATAGATTATAATCTACCTAATTCTTATACCTAACTAAGACACAGAGCAAAAACCGGAGTGGCCTTGACCTAGGCTCTGATACCAAATTGAAACACCCTATCCCGGGGAAACCCTAATAAATAACTTGACTTGCACTCCACGCCAAATTAATCTCTTAAGCAAAACTTGAAAAGGGAAGAGGGGTGAGTATTTTGGGAATACTCGACGAGGGTGTGCTTTTGGGGCACACAAGATTCTTAGACACATCATTTGATATAGGAATAACGAGTATACATAATATAGATATTAGACACACACAAGCAACCTATATAACATGGCTAACATTACTATATCACATTGTTTAAATATTCCTAAATGCAATCATTCATTTAGTTACAACAATCAATCTAGAAAGTCTACTTCACATTCACAAGGAACCTCCGCCCAAGGTACTCATTCTCATGCCTCGACCCATACCGGGCTTGACAAATAATAGGAACGGTGCCACCACCCCCATTATGGGCTTGACAATGGCTCGTCAGCCCCTTCTCGATCACTACAACTTCACAGTATTCAGTCCCTCGTTGTAGGCCGTTAAACAATTTCTCGATTACTACAACTTCTCAATATTCAGTTCCTCGTTGTAAGCCGTTAAACAATGAGTGACACTACACCTAACAAATGTATACTTCATAACCATATCATCCTTTTCAATAATTACTCATTACAATTCAAACACCAATCATCAGTTATCAATCATATCTAATTCCTATACCAGTCATATACTTGTCAACTAACGCATCTTAGGAATCCACAAACTAGTTTTCACCTTTGCCTTTTGATTGAAGATTCGGCCAAAATATACCAGACAAGAAGATACAACGATAACGTTCAACACAAATCTCTGATCTGGACAGACTCGAGCTTTACAGAAATCTAAGACTCAGGGCTTTCGTATGTAGATCGCTTCCTGGTTCCTTCTGCTTCGCCGGATAAACTATTTGCAATATGGCTGTCCGAAGATTCTAATAATAAATATCGATCTCAGAAAAAACGACAATAACTTTAGCTCTATAGCTCCAAATCAAGATTTGCATTCGACTATGGCTAGATATGGGAGTCTAGAATATTCTTACCAAGTTTCAGCTTGATCTGATCAGGTATATCTGTCCGATACTCTTCTCTTCCAAAACGGGTCAGATCTGCCTTATTGGAGGTTGAGGTGGCCTCTCCTTTGAGGTGGCTCAACGATGGTGGCGCCAACGAAATTATGGCTGGGCTTCGCCACAAAATCCCCCTCTGATTTCCTCTAGGTCGTGGCTCAACTATCTATAGAGCAAGGGAGTGAGTTTTCTAGGTTTAGGGTTTTCGAAGACGATGTCTCTTTTGTCCTTAATGACCATTCTGGGTTTCACTCATTGGACTTCACTTCTCTTTACTAATGGGCCACGAAACTTAGCTAATAAAACTTTAGGATCTATTTTAGAATGAGCTTAATCACTTCCTTTCGCTTTTGGGCTTTTCTTAACCCGAAACAGGCCCGACTCCTCGCTTAATGATTCTTTCGGTCCAACTCTTCCTTTCGGTTGATGTTTGCCCCAACTATCCTCGAGGCCAATTTAGTATGCATGATCCACGCCTAAAACGGTTTCAGTCGGAGATTAAGAGCCAAAAACATTGCTTCCTTCGCAAACAAGGGTTTTCTTTTTCTGGAAGCTAGGGTTACGGTTTCTTTGGGCACAAGGTTTAGGGTTCTCGCCTTAGGGTGTTAATCGAGAAATAAGGCCCTAAAACTCATTTTTGGGATGTCACAAACTCTCCCACTTGAAATAAATTTGTCCTCGAATTTGCGGGTTGCTTCTCCCCCACTTGATTTTCGACTAGACTTTGGATCATCCTTCTTCTTGATGTATGATCGTGATATCCCAACGTGCACAACCTCGCGTTCATTTAATAATTGGCTATGACCATTTACTTTACTCTCTGGTACTCCCTTCTTGCATCGACGTGCTCAAGCAGAATTATGGTTCCATAAAATTCACTTGAATACTCTGTTGCGAAGCGATTGTTGATCTAACTATGCACCTGATAGAACTAGGAAAGAACATAGATTATAATCTACCTAATCCTTATACCTAACTAAGACACAGAGCAAAAACCGGAGAGGCCTTGACCTAGGCTCTGATACCAAATTGAAACACTCTATCCCGGGGAAACCCTAATAAATAACTTGACTTGCACTCCACACCAAATTAATCTCTTAAGCAAAACCTGAAAAGGGAAGAGGGGTGAGTATTTTGGAAATACTCAGCGAGGGTGTGCTTTTGGGGCACACAGGATTCATTGACACATCATTTGATATAGGAATAACGAGTATACATAATATAGATATTAGACACACACAAGCAACCTATATAACATGGCTAACATTACTTTATCACATTGTTTAAATATTCCTAAATGCAATCATTCATTTATTTACAACAATCAATCTAGAAAGTTTACTGCACATTCACAAGGAACCTCCGCCCAAGGTACTCATTCTCATGCCTCGACCCATACTGTGCTTGACAAATAATAGTAACGGTGCCACCACCCCCATTATGGGCTTGACAATGGCTCGTCAGCCCCTTCTCGATCACTACAACTTCACAGTATTCAGTCCCTCGTTGTAGGCCGTTAAACAATTTCTCGATCACTACAACTTCTCAATATTCCGTTCCTCGTTGTAGGTCGTCAAACAATGAGTGACACTACACCTAACAAATGTATACTTCATAACCATATCATCCTTTTCAATAATTACTCATTACAATTCTAACACCAATCATCAGTTATCAATCATATCTAATTCCTATACAAGGCATATACTTGTCAACTAACGCATCTTAGGAATCCACAAACTAGTTTTCACCTTTGCCTTTTGATTGAAGATTCGGCCAAAATATACCAGACAATAAGATACAACGATAACGTTAAACACAAATCTCTGATCTGGACAGACTCAAGCTTTATAGAAATCTAAGATTCAGGGCTTTCGTATGTAGATCGCTTCCTGGTTCCTTCTGCTTCACCGGATAAACTCTTTGCAATATGGCTGTCCGAAGATTCTAATAATAAATATCGATCTCAGAAAAAACGGTAATAACTTTAGCTCTATAGCTCCAAATCAAGATTCGCATTCGACTATGGCTAGATATGGGAGTCTAGAATATTCTTACCAAGTTTCAGCTTGATCTGATTTGGTTTGTCTGTCCGATACTCTTCTCTTCCAAAACGGGTCAGATCTGCCTTATTAGAGGTTGCGGTGGCTTCTCCTTTGAGGTGGCTCAACGGTGGTGGCGCCAACGAAATTCTGGCAGGGCTTCGCCACAAGATCACCCTCTGATTTCCTCTATGTCGTGGCTCATCTATCTATAAAGCAAGGGAGTGAGTTTTCTAGGTTTAGGGTTTTCGGAGAAGATGTCTCTTTTGTCCTTAATGACCATTATGAGTTTCACTCATTGTGCTTCACTTCTCTTTACTAATGGACCACAATACTAAGCTAATAAAACTTTAGGATCCCTTTTAGAATGAGCTTAATCACTTCCTTTCGCTTGTGGGCTTTTCTTAATCCGAAACAGGCCCGACTCCTCGCCTAATGATTCTTTCGGTCCAACTCTTCCTTTCGCTTGATGTTTGCCCCAACTATCCTCGAGCCCAACTTAGCATGCATGATCCATTCCTAAAACGGTTTCAGTCGGATATTAAGTGCCAGAAACATTGCTTCCTTCGCAAACTAGGATTTTCGTTTTCAGGAAGCTAGGGTTAGGGTTTATTTGGGCACAAGGTTTAGGGTTCTCGCCATAGATTTTTAATCGAAAAAATAGGCCATAAAACTCATTTTTGGGATGTCACAACTATCATCTCCATCTCGGTCTCGGAAGACTTAAGAGAGACACAACTCTCCCCCAAGCTTTATATCCCGACGGCTCTCTTCACTAAAAGGCTATATCTGAGCCGATCTCCTTTAGAAAGAAAGAGAGAGACCCCGAGGTCGTCGAAGACCCCTCGCTTCTCCAATTATTCACTTCTCTAGCAAATTCAGCGATTTAGATCATTTTTCTGGAAGTTCTTAAAATCGGAATAATGTTTGGGTAATAAGAAGAAGAAGCGAATAAGAAAAACGAAGAGGACAAAAGTTAGAGCAAGGGTCGATTGACCTAACATACTAGAAATGAGAAGATCCACCTTGACACAACAAGGAAGCTCGTCTTGCTATATTGCCGACCTACCACAAATTATTATACAAAAAAGAAGAAGAAGAAGTCGGGATAATGTTAGGCAAGTAAAAGGACGAAGCGATTTAAGAGCAATAAAATTCAAGACCCGGTTTACTTAAGATTGAACCGAGCTGATTATTTACAACAACATAGATTTCTACTACCCGAGCTAACCGCAGCATAACCGATCTCCAAACTCACTGACACGCCATCCGGACTCGCATCAGCTGCCAAAAAATAATAATAATATACAAGAAAAGAAAATGACTGCTTCCCGATCTATCAAGGCCATGATCGCAACTCGTCAACCAACCTCAAGATATGAGAACATCCACCGAGCTCATTCCAGTCTGTTTTCACCGATTTTGTTCTAGCTCGTTTGCTAAACCCATCAGGAGCTACTATTCTCAGCTCGTATACCAAGCTCCCTAAAATTCAGCTCTACTTATCCCCGATTCCAAGCTCTTAATTTTTTGTAGAGCCGACGATCATATGACAATGTTCCATGAAGTTCTTTGCTCAAAGATCAAAGGAATGCGTTGCAATCTGCAAGCCATTAGCATCTTCAATACCATTCACGGCCTCAATCCCCTTTCTCAACACATTCACAACCATGAGGCTCTCCTCGGGGAGCTTATCATCAATGGGAACTAGGTATTCTATCCTCATTATAGACAAATGATCCGCCACTCCATTTTCTATCCCTTTCTTGTCTATTATCTCCAAATCAAACTCTTGTAGAAGCAAGATCCAACGGAGTAGTCTTGGTTTTCTGTCTTTCTTTGCATGAATGTATCTTAGGGCTGCGTGATCGGTGTAGACAACTACCAAGGATCCCACAACATAAGACCTAAATTTCTCCATCGCAAACACCACGGCTAGCAACTCTTTCTCCGTTGTGGCATACCGGGCTTGGGTTTCATCCAAAGTTCTACTAGCATAGTAGATCACATTGATCTTTTTGTCCTTCCTTTGACCCTAGACTGCTCCAACTGCGTAGTCACTAGCATCACACATGATCTCGAAAGGAAGATCCCAATTCGGGGCTTGTACAATGGGGGCACTAACCAACGCCTTCTTGATCTCTAGAAACGCTACCATACACTCCTCATCAAACACGAACTCAACCTCCTTGCAAAGTAGCCTTGAGAGAGGCCTTGTGATTTTCGAGAAGTCTTTGATGAACCTTCGGTAGAACCCCGCATGACCTAAGAAAGACCGGATGTCACTACAAGAAAACTGGGTTTTTACTACTGAAAAAACAGTCAGAAATCAGTAGCAAAACACCCCTTTACGACTGATTTCCGACTGATTTATGCGGTAGGTAAAGGTCTCGTCACAAATTAAATCAGTAGCGATTTTGCTACTAATTTACGACTGATTTACGACTTGTATTAGGCGGTCATTATTCAGTCGCTAATCAGTAGCAATATTGTACGACTGATTAGTGACTAAACACTACAAGAAAATGTCGTATATGGAGCACCACATAAACGCTATGACAGGATACCATAGCGTTATCGCAAACGCTCCATGTTCGCCCGTCATAATAGGTCTGGCGCTTTAGATAGCGTTTTTTACTTATGCTACGCTAGTTATATTTTCCATGGCATTTACTAGTTTTGCAATTGTATATTTTATAATAGCATTTTATGTTTGTTATTATTTATTGTTGATTTTAGTAAATATTTCCTGGACTATTTTGATTGGGATATGTTATTTGTACCTAATTAATTTATTTACTTTGTTATATTTTGATCATTAAAAAAAATATTGATAAAAACAAATGTTATTACTAAATAGCCAAAGCAACATTTTACACATTCAAACCAAAACAACACAAATAGCAATAGAATATGTTTCTAGATGAAAATACCATGCCTTAGTCTCGACAACGAGCCTTGCCTCGTGAGTACTCTCCTTGTTCTTGTTTTGGCCATTTCATTGGAGCGGAGTTGCGTTCTTGGTTTCTGAGCCTTTGTTCTTCGTTTCTAAGTTGTTGGACAAGTCTACGGAACATAGGTTCAATGTCCTCTTCCGGTTCCTCAACGCGTATCAAGTATCCCATGGAGCGTCTGAACTCTACTCGTGTGATCTCCTCCACATCACTTCCTTGTTCATCATCTTCTTCTTGTCGTGGCTGTTGGTGGAGCTGTGGTTTGCCGAAATCGAATAGGAGTGTGACGATGGTAACGTTTCTTCTTCTTCCTCGGAGTTTATGAATCGTCACTGGAAACTGGGTTTCTGAACACCGGGAAATGGGTTTCTGAGCACCGGAAAATGGGTTTCTCGTCACCTATTAGCAAGAGAGGGTGAAGAGAGAAGAGAGAAAATGCAAGAGAAATACCTAACCGTGTTTCACGAGTCGGAAGCTAGCAAAACGAATCGAATAAAGGAGCCACAGTGGCTGTGAGAGAGATGAAAGATTTGGAATTGGAGAATCGAAGAAGGGAGCCACCGTGGCTGTGCGAGAGAGGGTGAAGAGAGAAGAGAGAAAATGAGAGGATTAGGGTTTCTGAGCAAAAAGAGAGAGAAAGGGGGAAAATGAAAATAAAACGAAGAGGGAAAAGAAAAAAAAATCAGTCGGAAAATGAAAAAAAAATTTGCGCCTAAAGTAAACATAGCGTTTAAACATGCAACTACTATCTAAGATACGTAGTTCTTTTTAAACTTAGAATCCGAACACACAAAGATAACATTTCTATTTTTGAAACTCTATCTTAAACTTGGTGTTATATCAAAGATAGCATTTATGTACAAAACACTATCTTCTTACGCTATCTTTACTACATTTTTTTGTAGTGACCTCAGACTCTGCCAACTGAACTGAAAAGCTTTATGGACAAGAGAATTCGCCAACTCTTTGCTCCAATGACCTCGGCTCGGCTCTGCTTTTCGCCAACCGCTCCCATCTTTTTGCAAATCCTTGTCTCACTCAGTATCTCCTCCAACTGCTCATGAAGAGCCTCTGAGACCTTCTCCTCTCTCTCGCAACTAGATCCCTCCATCCATCCACTCAAACTCTCGATTCGAAAACTTCTTCGGACGACCAACGCTAACACCTCTCACCGACCTGTGAAGAAGAAAACCAAATATGGAAGATTCAAGTCCTAACTTCTACAATACAATGAAGAAAAATGGGAATAAAAATCCAACAGAAGACGATGCCACTTATCTTCTCCGGCATCAACCTCGTCACCATTGATTTGAAAATCTCAAAGAAATAGGGAAAAGGAGAGCTCATGCGTACGACAATTTTGTATGGAAAAGACAAGATCGGGCCAAGTTCAAAGTTTCAGTTCGCTTACCGAACTAAACCAGATGTTTGGAAGCAACAATGCAACATTGATACATTAGCCAAATGTTAGGCCCGGATTTAGCACCCTAAATCCAGCCCGAATAAGCATGCTCGACAAAAAAGGCTCGGCCCACGACGAGGTCTCATGAGACTGTTTACAAGCGAGATAGAGCAAGTCAACAAGCTGGAAGCAGCGAGCATGCTGAAAGCACCGAGCACGAGGAAAGGAAGCGAGCTCGCAGGAAGACATGAGTATGCATTTGACCAAGTTCAAACCTGGTCAAATGCATTTATTACATATTAAAGACAAAAGATTACAAATTTGATTATGTAGTTAATGTAAATAATTAGGACCATGCAGTTACGTTTTCAGCTGGTATAAGTATGAAACACCAGCCTCATTGTAAAGTATCGAACACTACAAGAAATCAGGATTTTTATAGCAGGACAGTATAGCGTTTTTTTCGATTATGCTATGGTTGACATACCTCTTGTTTTTACATAGCGTTTGTATATTTGTAAACGCTATGATAGAGTCATAGATGTTAAAAACAAAATTAGGCGTCTCGTTTTATAGCAGAACCATAATTGAAACGTTATGGAAGTGTTAGGCGGTATACTCTCCCGCGACACTTAGAAAATTTCCCCCCAAAATCACTATGAACAGACCATTCGTGCAAAAAAAAAAAAGAACTCTCATCTTTACCTAGATCTAAACATCTTTGTTTCATATCGAAATCTCAATTCTCCACTCCAATCCTCACTCTCTCTCGCGAATCCTCACTCTCCCTCGCAAATCCTCCCTCTCCCTCTCGAATCCTCACTCTCCCTCTCGAATCCTCACTCTCCATCTCGAAATCTCAATTCCCCAACCCGAAACCCTATGTTACTATTTTCCAGGTAGCTTTCAGGGTGCGAGTGAGTGAAAGGTATGTCCAATTTATTGGGTTTTTGTTTCAATTTTTGTTTTTTATCCACTGTTTCTCTAATTGCAATCGATTTAGGGCTTAGCATCTCCAAGTCTAAGTGTTGTATATCTTTTATAAGTGTTTTTTCTAACTGTAATCGATGCTTCCATTTTTTTTGCAGAGAGGTTTGGGTTTGCAGTCAACAAATACAGACACAAATTAAGCAGGTGATTCATTAGTTCTATGACTCACTTCTTCTCATATTCTCTGTGTTGAATGGTATGGTGTTTGAGTGTCCGTTCAGTACAAGAAATTTCTTAACTGATTTCTTCTCATATTCTCTATGTTGAATGGTATGTTGAAAACACCCTAATGTAAATGGTAGCTAACAAGTCTAACAATTTACTTCACTGTTGTTGTTGTTTGAAGTTAGCTATGGCATTGATATGGATTGGCTTTGCAGTGTGATTTTTAAGTTGCCTAATTGTTTTGGGTATCACGATTCTTTTGTTGATGATCTTTGTTTTGCACCTGTAGTATAGTTTTAAGTCTCTTTGAGATTGAGATTGGTACCTAGCTAGTCTCACCTCTAAAATAGCTTAATAAGCTTTGCATTGTGAAGTTACATAATATGATTTCTCACCACCTGTATAATAAGCTTTTTCTTTGCATTGTGAATTAATTGTATGCACATTTGCTTGGAGCTGTTGTAAAATGGATAAAGCTTTGCATTTCACTTCTCATTTATTGTGACTGCTATGATTGCGAACCGATGATGGTATTCCCATGAACTGTTTCACTATGATCTTTGTTTTCCTTTTGGACCAGTAACAAAAAGGAGGACATAATGGAAGCAAGGAAATAGATTATTTGCAGACTACCAGCGTATGGAATCGTACCACACTTCCTCCAACAGGCACGACAAGAATCTCAAGTTGATACAGGAAGTGATGTGGAGGAGATCACGCAACTAGAGTATAGACGCTCTCTCGCTCACCGTGGATACATGATACAGGCTGAGGAAGACGATGAAGACATTGAACCTGATTTCCGATAATTATTTCACACCTCAGAAAGGAAGAACAAAGGCTCACAAACCAACTCAACTCCGCTTCAATGAAACGACCAAAACAAAAACAAGGAGAATCCTCAAGAGGCAAGGGTCGTCGTCGAGACTAAGGAGCATAAGCTATGTATTTTGTAATGTGTAAAAAGACTAGTTGGTTTAATGGAAATATATGTATTTAGTTTAAACTACGTATTTTGTAATGTGTTTGATAATATGAAACCTCGAGTTAATGTGAATCTTTTTTTTTATTAATTTTTCTTTTTAAATTAAATTAATATTTACAGAAAATTAGTGTCAAAAAAATAAAAATATGTTAATGACGAACCAAAATATATTAGTGTATAATGCATAAGAGTTAAATTGTATCTTGATCATAAATTCTATATTTTAAATTGTAAAACTCTTTAAAATAAACATCAAATACTATACTTATATAAAATAATTTTTTTAGCAAAAATTTAAAAAGGATTTAAGCGCTGAGTATTTTATTTAAGGTTTAGGGTATTGTCGTTTAGGGTTTAGGTTATGTTGATTTAGGGTTTTGGTTATATTGATTTGTTAAGTTATGTTGTCAATTAACAAATTAAAATGATTGACAATGATTGGAAATGATTGGAAAACACATATACAAACCTTACAAACTAATGCAATGTACTAAGAGTTTAGGGCATAGGGTTTGAGATTTAGGGCATATGGTTTGAGATTTAGGGTTTAGGGTTATGATATTTTTAACAGTTCTACTAACAATAGAGATATACTTTTAAGTATTAATGAGTTTAGGGCATAGGGTTTGAGATTTAGAGCATAGGGTTTGAAATTTACGATTTAGGATTATGATATATTTTCTTGTTTTACTAACAATAAAAATATAATTTTAAGTATTAATGAGTGTTTGATATACTTGTAAGAATTTTGTTAATATTTCTCAATAAATTGTTTCATACTAGTACCTAATATAGAACAGAAAAAACACTTTAGACAAAAACAATTTCATCAAATTTTTTCCCCAAAAATTATCCCTCTTAGACACTCTTAGACCTTTGATCAAAAAAAAAAAACTTGGGGAAAATTTGGGGAACCCGCGACACTTAGTCTCAGAACAAACCCGCGACACTTAGCCAAAATTTGGAGAAATTTTTTCCCTCTTCCCTCTTCCCTCTTCCCTCTTGCCCCTTTGGCTCCAATTTGCTCGACACTTAACCCGGAACACGAAAATCTATTGTGATTTTCAGAAAATCCCAAATTCTCTCTTTCTTCCTTTGGCGATTATTTCCCATCGATTCGAAGCTTCATTGTTCAATCAAAAAGGTTTGTTCTCATTCAATCAGAGAAGCAAGAGTCTCAGCAAGAATTGATTTTAGACACATCGATTTTGAGGTTTAGACACATCGATTTTAGACACATCGATTTTGGGTTTTCATTCTGAGTTTTTGTTTGTGTTTTGATTTTTGTTTCTGTTTGAGTTTTGATGCATGTTGGGTTATGTCGATTTCTGTTATGATTTTTTATTATGATTTTTTATTAAGATTTCTGTTATAATATGACGAGGAGAAGTTGTAATCCGTCGTAGTAAACGTAATCAAGGCTTGGAGGCCACACCTGCAACAACACTAAAGGTGATTAAGAGAAGAACTTGTAGGAAAAAGACAGTGGTTGCTCAACCTGATGATGTAGAAGATGCTGCGGAAGAAGATGCTGTGGAAGAAGATGTTGACGTTGAAGTTAATGAAGATGATGAGGATGAGGCTAAGAAAGTAATGGCTGAAGATGAATTTGTTGAGAAAGAAATTTCTCAGAAAGAAGTTACTGAGAACCGAGGGTCTCAGCAAGAACAAGATGGACAAGAACATATTGAGAATGAAGAAGAAGCTGTCAATATGGAACAAGATGGAGTTAGCAATGCTAACACTGATGATGTAGTGAAAGAAAAAAAAGAAAAGAGGACCAACAAAGATGCTTAAAGTGGCTGAAAATCCTCATGAAAAGGTTGCAGTTACATTCACTTACTTTGGTGATCATGTTGGACCTGGTTCAGTAACACTATCATCTTTTCTGGGTCCTCTTGTGAGGGAACACGTTCCGGTAACACTTACTGATTGGAAAAAACTTGATGCAGTGACAAGAGACACAATGTGGGAAGAAATTCATGTATATATACAACTAAGTTTTTTTTTAATAACTATGAAATTATAAACATGTTTGACCTTTGCATATTTTGATGCAGGGGAGGTTTAACGTGCAAGAAGAGTGGCAGAAAGCTGTTATTTTGAAGCAATTGGGATGTTTGTGGAAGGCTGGGAAGTCAAGGCTAGTGACAAAAGTACGAGATGCGAAGAATGCTGCTGAGAGAATAGCTTTAAAACCCAGCAACATCCCATCCATTCAAATATGGAACTCTTGGGTTAGGAGCAAGACTACCACAACTTTCAAGGTTAATTATCCATGTTTAATAAGTTACTTTCTTGTTTATAGGTCATGTCTTATGGATTTAATCAGACTCAAATTTATATTGTAGGAAATAAGTCACAAGTACAGAGAGCTGAGAAGAAATCAGATTCCTCACACCACCAGCCGCAAAGGAATGCTTCGATTAGCTGATGATATGGTAAAAAGAGTACTCAATCATCTATACTGTATGGTAGAATAAAATGGTACTCAAATATGTCTGTATTTTATATAGAGAAAAAAGAGTAAAGACCCAAGTAAGGTAAGTAGGAGTAAGATATGGATTGCGGGACACACTCATTCTGATGGTAGACCTGTGAATCCTCAATTTGCTGAGACTATTGTCAGAATTCTGAAACTTGTTATCTTGTGTATAATTAATGGATTATGTTCAATGAGTTATCTTGTGTATAAATGTTTGTATCAGGAACAAATATAGTCACTTGATAGTCAAATGGACTCTACATCAGCTTCTGATAATATAAGGGAAGATGTTGTGAGCAAGATTTTGGGAAAAGACAAACCTGGCCGAGTAAGGGGATTTGGCAGAGGGATTACGGCTACTAAGCTAGCATTTCTGAAATCTAGAGACACAAAGATTGCTGATATGCAAAGTGAGATTGAAAATTTAAAGGCAATGGTCCGAGACTTGGCTGGAAAGAAGGTAAGTATTTTCATATGACACTTGGTCAATTATTCTTATGACATTTAATAATTTATTTTCATTCTGTCAGAAAATTAATGGTGACACTGAAACATCTAAGAGTATTTCTGATTTCAAAGAAGGAGTGAGAGTACAAATACTGGATTGGTTTGAGTCAGAAGATGTTGTTATTGGTGAAGGAGAATTATGCTCTTGTGAACCGATGTACAAAATTGGTCGTATACCAATTGGTCCTAATGCAGTGGTTATTCTTGTTAAGTCTGCATTAACATCAGAAACTTATCTCTGGAGGCCTACACCAGATGTGTCAACTCTTCAGGAAGTTGTGGGATGCAAAATAGCTTGGCCAATAGATAAATTGATTTTAGACATGAATCCAAACTCAACTCCTGTTGTATCCAAGGTAAAGTTTTTCAATCTTGTTTTGTTTCCTTTTCATAACTCTAATCATTAACTTTTTCCATTTTAGGAAACCAATGTAGATGAAACTCGAAGATGCAATATATATGATTGGACTAATGAAGACGAGGAGGTTATTGCTGAAGGAATCATGCGCTTATCTAATTCAAAAGAGATGGTTAACAATATACCTCTAGGTCCAAATGATGTTGTTATTGAAGTTGTGAAGGTGTTTAATAATGATGCTCATTTGTGGAGGCCAACTGCTGATATATTTTTGATTGGTGATGCAATTAACGAGAAAATCGCATGGCCAGTCCTGAAGGTTGAACTCTTGCCTATAACCACTACAGATGCAACACCAATTACAGTGGTATGTTATTGATATGAAGTTATTTTATTTGTTTGTATGTTGTATTGATGTTGAAACTTGCTTATATTATCTTATTTGAAATGTAGAGTCCAGTCACCAGCAATAGTTCCACCAAAAGTGCAAAGAAGAAGTGTATTCTTTTAGAATGCAACAACTCTGGACGCAAGGTAGCTGAAGGGAGAGTAACTTCAATTGATCCGAAAGATATGTGCCACTTTGTACCCCTAGGTCCAAATGCAAGCAAGGTTTGGGTTGAAGTGGCTAAGCTTGGTAATGCAAGGGTCTGGAGACCAAATTCAGAGATTGCATACATTTCTGATGCAATAGGTTCAACTGTGGCATGGCCAAATGACAAACTATTGTTCATTTGAAACTTAAGACATGGTTTGGTAGTCTAAGATGCTGGTCCGATTTGGTAATTAACATGTATGTGTATTTTCGGTTATGCTTCATGTTGAAATCAAACTTGTTGTATTTTTGTACTAATGTAATATTATGTGATATATGTTTTATTTAAACCTTAAAACAAATTCGATAAATTATTTCAAATTATACCGATACTTTTGGTTTCATATTTAGTGATTGAATCATAATTCCTAAACCTTAAAAATTATACTTATATTTTTTTGATTTAAAACGTAAAATACAAAATACTATTACAAAATACAAAAAAAGTTAGTGAATTTGATTTAGAGTTTAGGGTATAGGGTATATGGTATAGGGTTTGAAATATTTTTTAGTTTTATTGTTTCATATTAAGGTTTAGGGTTTAGGGCATTGGAGTATAGGGTTTATAATTTAAACTTGAAACATATTTTTACTATTTGTCTCTTAATAAATGAGAATACAATAACATTATTGTTTCGTACTGTAAAAACATATTTGGGGTTTAAGTATAAATTTTAAGCTTTATTAAAATAAAAATAATTAGAAGATTTTTCGAATTTGATTTAGTGTATACCACAATAGACTTAGTGTATAAGGTTTAGAGTTTGATTTAGTGTTTAGGGTTTAGGTTTAGGGTTTCAATTAGTTTCTAAAGTTTATGATTTATAGTATTGGAGTATAGTGTAAACGATTCACGTTTGAAACATATTTTCCAGATTCGTCAATTACAAAAAAATATAAATCTTAAAATCAAATATATTCATTTTTAAATCTTAAAACCCCAATTCCCAAATCATTAATTATGAACTATAAATTTTAGATGGTAGATTTAAACATCAAGATTAAATTAAAAACTATATTACCAAATAAAAGCACCTGATTGGTTAATCCATATTCACAAGGATTCCACTTTTGTTTTAATCTCAACCATTGATAAAATTCAATCCAACAGACATTAATGAACTCCTTCTTTTTCTCCTCTTCTCCTACTCTTCGTCTCCTTCGCCGTCGACCCACACTAAGCCTTCTCTCTCGTTCCCTCTTACGGTGGTTCATCTCGATCCATTCGTTTCTTATCGGCTGTTATTCAAACCACATTATATTGGTTCGATTAATGTTTTCGAAAAATTTCAGATTAGACAAATCGTTTTCCTTCTCCCACTCCTCATTCTTCGTTACACAAATATCACCACGAACAAAACGCACTCGAGCTCAATCGTTTTGAAATGGATAAGGCATGGATTTGGCTGCGAAGGTATGAACTCAAATCTCTCCATCAAACTTTTATTCGCCGATTAAACTTGTTAGGCTAACTTGTATTTTCCGATTTAACATGTAGGACTAGTCTTGAGTACTCAGATTGGGTAATCTGTCTGAAATGCTATGCCCCTATAGAGATTGCCACAATTTATGCCATCAGTTATTAGATAAAATAGTTGAGCATCTAGTGATTAGGGGTATGGATAAGAAGTATAAGAGTTCTTGTTGGAGTATTCATGGTGAAGAAAGAGATGATACAAAAGACAGTGCTCTTGAATCTGAAACTGAGGTATTTGATTTGTTGAAGACATCATTTTGTATGGGTGAAGGTAGTCCAAGTCAGACGAATGACAATGGGGAAACAAATGATGATGATGACGAAACAGAATTTAGAAAAAAGTTAAGAGAAGTGAAACTCCTTTGTACTCTACTTGTATCAAATACACAAAGGTTGCAGCAATCATGGGACTTTACAGAATCAAAGTTAAGGGTGGTGTGTCTGAGAACTACTTTGATCAGCTGTTGGTTTTAATTCATGATATGCTACCTGAAGACAATGTTCTTCCAAAGAGTACATAATCAATTAAAAAATTTCTGAAGATGTTTGGTTTCGGCTACGACAATATTCATGCTTGCAAGAATGATTGCATACTATATAGGATGGAGTTTGAAAAGCTGGAAAGCTGTCCAAGATGCAAAGTTTCAAGATGGGAAAAGGATAAGCACAGTAATGAGATAAAGGTAGGGATTCCAACAAAGATCCTTAGATACTTTCCAATCAAGGACTAATTTAGGAGGATGTTTAGATCAAAAAGGATGTCTGAAGATTTGCGTTGGCATTCTACCAATGCAACTGAAGATGGTACAATGCGACATCATGTTGATTCTCTATGTTGGGCACAAGTGAATGATAAATGGCCAGACTTTGCAGCTGAACCAAGGAATCTTAGACCTGGAATTTGTATAGATGGGATGAACCCTTTCTCCATGCAAAACACCAATTACAGCACATGGCCAGTGTTGTTAGTGAACTATAACACGCCTCCAACAATGTGTATGAAGGCTGAGAATATAATGTTGACTTTGTTGATCCCTGGTCCAACATCTCCTAGTAATAACATCGATGTTTACTTAGCACCATTGATAGACGACTTACAAGATTTGTGTGCTGAGGGTATTAAAGTGTATGACTCATTTGCGAAGGAGAACTTCACACTTAGAGCCTTGCTGCTTTGGAGTATCAGTGACTATCCAGCCTTAGAGACATTGTCTGGATGTAAAGTGAAGGGGGAAACAAGCTTACAATGTATGTGGAAAGGATACACCTTGTAGGTGGCTTAAGTTTAGCCGTAAGTATGTATACATGGGAAATAGAAAGAGACTACCGCCTAGCCATCCTTACAGATACAAAAAGGTTGGTTTGACAATACTGTTGAGGATGGGAATGCCAATAGGATACCATCTGGTGCTGAAATATATGAGACACTAAAAGCGTTTACGAATGATTTTGGAAGACCTCTAGATAAGGAAAAAAAAAGAAAGAGAATAGATTTGGAATTGGATGAGATGGTTCAAGAAGAAGAGTGTGAAGAATCAAATGATCTATGGCGGTGGAAGAAGAGATCAATATTTTTCGAAATACCTTACTGGAAGGTAAAGTATAGTAACTGAACTATATTCTCAATTATGCTATGTATACGAATATGCCTAACAGTTTATTGTTTCTTGTGTTAGGATATGCCTGTTCGTCACAATATTGATGTGATGCACGTAGAAAAGAATGTGTCGGATGCTATATTGTCTATCTTGATGCAAAGTGCCAAGTCAAAAGATGGGTTGAAAGCAAGAAAAGACTTAGAAGATATTGGAGTCAGAAAACACTTGCACACAGAGGTTAGGGGAAAGAAAACATACTTACCTCCAGCAGCCTATTGGTTATCCAAGAAAGAGAAGACCATTTTTTGCCAAAGGTTATCTAAGTTTAGAGGTCCTGATGGTTATTGTGGTAATATTGCTAATAGTGTTTCAGTTAACCCTCCTAAAATAGGAGGTTTGAAATCGCATGATCATTATGTTCTAGTACATAACTTGTTACCAGCTGCGTTAAGAGGGTTGCTACATAAAGGACCTAGGATTGCCATAAGCAGATTATGCAATTAATTCAACAGATTGTGTCAGCGTATCATTGACCCGAAGAAACTTATATCAATGGAGACTGAGTTTGTGGAAACAATGTGTCAACTGGAGCGGTTATTCCCTCCATCCCTTTTTGATATCATGTTCCACCTTCCAATACATCTATCAAAAGAGGCACGTTTGGAAGGACCAGTACACTACCGCTGGATGTATCCCTTCGAAAGGTTTGATGTACTCATTTGCTTCAATAGATGTATTTCCTGCAATGATGTTTGACTAATATTCATATTTCTTGACTGAGTTGTAGGTACATGAAAAAACTAAAGGCTTTCATCTTATTTCATTTTATTTCATTTTCTTGATTATCATTTTAGTAAATGTACAACTTGTTATCTTCCTGTATTATTATGTTCTGATTTTAGTTTAGTTAATTAATAGCTTGTTTGCTTCATGATCATGTTCAGATTTTTAGTTTAATAAATACACAGATTGTTTGTTTGATGTTCATGTTCAAATTTTTAGTTTAGTAACAAATGTTTAGCTTGATTGCTCATTTAATTAACAAAAGTGATTGTTCTGAAATTGGTGTATCTCCTGCATCAGATTCATTCAGACTCAAAAGAAATTCATTCTAAGGAGATAAGGTGGTTGGCATTTGGACCAAGAAAGTATGCTTTAGCACATAGAGGATTTATCATTAATGGGCAGCGATTTCATATAGATGAGGTTAAGCGGAAGACACAAAACAGTGGAGTAACTTATGAAGCATTTAGCATGTGTAGATAAAGTGCTCGAGATACAAGACAAGTGGCTGATATGCTTACATATTATGGAGTGATAAAGGAGATTTTACTTATGGACTACCACATGTTCAAAGTACCACTGTTTAGATGCAATTGGGCCAACACAGGGAACGGTGTGAAGGAAGAAGATGGCTTCACTCTTGTGAACCTTCATATGAACCAAGCAGCATATTTGAAAGATCCATTCATTCTACATTCTCAAGCGAAACATGTTTTCTACTCTAGGGAAGATGATTCTTCAAATTGGTATGTTGTTATGAGAGCACCACCTAGAGGGTATCATTAGTTGGAAACAGAGGAGGAGTTAGGTGGTGTAGCTTTGCCTGTCCAAGAAGTCGATGATCTGGATGGTCAAGCTTCTGATGATGATAGTGTTTATGATAGGAATGATTGTGAAGGGTTATTAGTGGTAGATTGATAGGTTTATGGTTTATGGTTTTGTAAACATGGATTAATTGTTTTATGGTTATTATAATATGAATTAATTGTTTTTATTATTATTATTACAAATATTCCAATAATATATTACAATTAAAAAAAATTGCATTTATTAAAATTAGGGTAATTATAAAATAAATTAATAACACAAATAATTTGCTATCTATGTAAAACAAACTGCTATAGGTTCAATCCAATTATAATACAAATACAATGCTATAGAAAATAAAATACCAAACGCTATTATTAATGAGTTTTAATAACAATTATCAAACGTTATTATAAATATTAACAATTGCAGAGAAAAGAACGCTATCGTTCTTTAATTAACTATAGCGTACTTCAAGTCCGCTATCTAAAGTGCCCGACCTACAATGACGGGCGCTGTCAGAGCGTTTTAGGAAACGCTATGGTAGTTGAATCATAGCATTTAACAGCCGCTATTAATATCCACATTTCTTGTAGTGGAATTCTTAACGAATATAATAATATACACCGTTTTACTCTCAAATTCTCTGTTATCTCTTCAAGAATATACAACCTAAAAAGCTAAGAGTTGATGTTGTGAGATTCTGCTCTCATAATTTGGCGCCGTCTGTGGGGAGAAGCAAAACAATTTCCTTCTTTTAACCCACAAAGTTTATCATTCAAAAAAGGATAATGTCAGGCACAACAAGCGCATCAATCACCGTTTCATCCGGATCTATAAACACATCTATTCCACTCTCCCAGCCTGATACTACTGCTCCGATGAGCTCGGATGGAACAACCAACGTTCCCACCACCGCCTCGGAAGCGAATGTCACGGCTGGGACCAACGAAAATGTTGTTCCTTCGGGACCTACAGTCTTAAACCAGCGGGTTCCGGATCAAATAGCTGAGATCCGAAACTTGATATCGGTTCCCATAGAACATAATCGCCTAATAGCAGCTCGTCAAGACGATCTCGAAAGAGCAGTTCAGGCGAGCACGAACTTACGTTCTGAGGGCGCAAACCACGTCTAAAACGAGGGGGGGGATTATGCTTCGACCTCAATACAATTACGAAAATGGTTCATGCTCGGGCAGCATGCCTGAATCTGAGTCAATCAAGAAGTACTATGAGGACACAAGTGCGGAGTTCCAGCGGCTGAGGTCCCAGATCCACGTTGCTCTGAGCTCCGCACCGGAGATCGTTCGGGTGATTAATGAAGTCAATCAGACCCCGTTCACCTCACGGATTGCGAGTCCCCAGCTCGGAGATATAAAAAATATACGATTTCCCCGATCGATATAACGGAGAAACCGACACCAAGGCATTTATGAAGAGTTTCAATTTTGCTTTCTCGAGGGTGCGACTTCTCGAGAGCGACCTCAAGGCACCGCACTACCGTTTCTTCGCTGAAAACTTGACGGACTTGGCTATGGAATGGTTTACCTCCTTGGAGCCAAACTCTATTGATAATTTTACTCATCTTCAAGCATCGTTTTTGAAGCAGTACTCGGTGTTTATCCAAATCGAGGCCTCGGAGGCTGACGTATGGGTACATACTAAAAAGCCAGGTGACTCGTTGCGGAAGTATATTGACAGTTTTAAGGCCGTTAAGGCCAAGATTGCCAATTTACATATCCCAACAGCCCTGAAAGCCCTTCAAAATGGATTGTTAAAATCCTCAAAATTCTTCGAGGAGCTTACAATCAGGGAGCCGGAGTCACTGGATGATGCACTACACCGCGCCTCGCGCTGGACCATTCTCGAGGAGGCAGTGACACATACCTGGGAGGAACTCATGGAATGCGATGAATTTGAAGATATACTACCATTAAAATGAAAGATATTTGTAAAATGGAACTACGAAAGGCTTGATCCCTCCTCAGGGTACGTAGGCAACCTCACAAGGGTGGAGCTATTATAATAATAAAAAATCTCCCCCTAAGCTTGTTAAATGCAGCTTGAGGTCTCTCAACTTCTATTTACAAGCTAAAAGCTTTACTCCATAAATGAACAGTCTTACGAGCTAGAGCATGCTACCAACTAGCATGACTCGACTTTGCGTCTAAATTGCAAGGTCACAACCTTTTTAGTCTCTAAATGACAACAACCTTTACGTCTAAACTGTTTAGGTTGCATGCCTGCCTCTAAACGGCTTTGACCTTGCGTCATAAAATCGCCTGGTCCGCTCCCGAGGTCTCTAAACGACCTGGAAGCAAGGTCTCTGAACGGCCTGGATCTTTGGCTGAAAGACTGCCTTTGATCCATTGAAAAGTGTCAAGCTCTAAATGGCGAAATTGATTCTAAGGAAAAACGAAAGATTTTTCAAGATCAAAGTAAATAAAATTAAGCCTCCACGCAGGAGCATAAGTTCAACCAAAAGGCCCACTAGGGCATAACAAGTTCAAACAACAAATTCGAACATGATTTAAAGATCAAGTAGATCCCGAGATTGCAGGACCGCATCCTCAGTGGCACGTCACCAAGGATACTGGGGGGCTACTGTTGGGCCTGGATTTAGCACCCTAAATCCAGTCCGAATAAGCATGCTCGACAAAGAAGGCTCGGCCCACGACGAGGTCTCATGAGACTGTTTACAAGCTAAAGTAAGCGAGGTCGCGAGATAGGGCAAGTCAACAAGCTGGAAGCAGCGAGCGTACTGGAAGCAGCGAGCGTACTGGAAGCAGCGAGCATGTTGGAAGCAGCGAGTATGCTGGAAGATGCGAGCCTGCTGAAAGCATCGAGCACGAGGAAAGGAAGCGAGCTCGCAGGAAGAAAGGAGTTTGCATTTGACCAAGTTCAAACCTGGTAAAATGCATTTATTTCATATTAAAGACAAATGATTAGAAATTTGATTCTGTAGTTAATGTAAATAATTAGGACCATGCAGTTAAGTTTTCAGCTGGTATAAGTATGAAACACCAGCCTCATTGTAAAGCACCGAATTCTTAGCGAATATAATAATATACACCATTTTACTCTCAAATTCTATGTTATCTCTTCAAGAATATACAACCTAAAAAGCTAAGAGTTGAGGTTGTGAGATTCTGCTCTCACACCAAAGCTTGTGGTTAAAAGAAAAAGAAGAGGAACGTTCCCCGATCTCATCAACTGAGCTCAACAATTACGCACCATCAACAAAGATTTACAAAAATTGTCGCTCCAGCTAGAACACTTCGGCAGCGCACAAGCAATTATAACAACATGCAATCAAGAGCTGCAGCTCATTAATCCACCTCGGATAAGCATTTCTCAACAACATTTTGACATATCAATCACCTCGAACGTCTGTTCATTAAAAACGCATCTGGAGTTTCAGATCATAGCTCGTCGAGCTATCTCAAGCCTTAGACCATCTATCAAACTATTCTTAACTCGTTAACCGATCTTCCCAAAACTCTGGTATCTTCTATCGAAGACTTTATTTTTTCGAAGATATTCTCTCTTCAGATTCAGTCACATGGTCCACTTTCTAAGCCGAACTACAGTTTGAAAAAAAAAAAAAAACTCTCGTCTACCAAGCTACAAGTTACGCTCTTCTACCCACCTACGACACGCTCTCCTACCAAACTACATCTTCTAAACGAACTATGGGACGGCTTGATCCCTGAAAAAGGTACGTAGGCAACCAATCTTCGGAAAGGTTCAGCAGTCCCCCCGCCCTCTCAAAAAGGAGGGGGGGGGGAATGGGTACGTATACCTATATACTCCCATTTTATATTTACTATCCTTCGCATTCATTATTCAAGTATTTATGCAATACTATTTTTTGCATTCATCATTCAAGTTTTTATCAGCACAATCACTTTCGACATCCATCATTTAAACTTTCATCATCTCGTCTGTTGCTGGCCACATTAGACGAACTTTTACATCCTCTACGGAACAATAAGTATATCCTATATGGATTAGTGTTATGTTACAATCCATCGGGGATTAAAGCGCGTTATATAAATTTTAGGCAGATATATCCGAACCAGAGGAAAGGGAGGGTATACCTCGACCAAGCCACTCTATATTTTGATCGAAACGGGCATGTAAGTCGAATATACATCGTTAGCCCTAAAGCGTAGTAAAATCTGAAACCCAGTAATCATTTCACTTCTCACCACACTGGTCGTCAACATCTCAACATAGTACTAAACGCATCGTTTCAAAATACGTCGTCTTAGTATGAGATACTAGAAATATGTTTCATCAAAACACAAGACAAGCTCACAAGCCAATTCTACATCGCAAAACCCCTAGGACGGAATACAAACGATCATAAGCCAACAACTGCTCGCTGGTCGCTATCACTAAAATACTTCGCTTGAAGCAATCACTAACTAAAGACAAGTTAAGAACCAAGTTCTCAAAGTCAAAACAGATAAAACCGTCCGAGCACTGTGTCAAAAAACAAAACAAGAGAAAAAACGAAGTCCAAAGGAAAAATACGTCGCAAAGACCCTATAAAAAAGACGAAATAAGAACTACTTGGGATGACTGAGATCGACAGTCCCCTCTGGATCAATCCTCTCAAACGACTCAATATCTCGTCAAATTCTAAACGCCTCAGCAGAACGGCTCGGCAACAAAATGATTCGGAGACTATCTAGCACAAATCTGACACAACCAACTTTCACCAAAAATATCTCGGCCTCGACGGCAGCACTCGAGTTTCAGCTAGGCGATTCTCAAAGAGTAGGCTCGCCTCATCAAACAAAACGGTTCAGCATCAAACATATGCCATCTCGTCAACGAAACGATTAGGCGTCAACGACTTCACGTCTCGTCAAACCAAATGGCTAGTCATCATTTATCCTACTTCGATAAACAAATAAATCGGCAGCATACCGATGTCATCTTGCATTAGCACCATCCCAGCTCGGCTTCAACCCTATAAAGTAACAACATTGCACTTCGTCAGCCACACGGCACATCATCGTCTGGCTCGGTGTCGAGAAGAGGGAATCTTACCATCGCGGAACGTTTCGACATGGAACAAGTCATATTTCACCTTGTCAGTAAGGGTAGCTTGACATCGGTTCGGCAACATCAGCAAACGAACATCTCGGCTCGACAGTTGATTTTGATCTCAACAAACTTTCAGCTCATCACAATCACTTCTGAGTCTGACGAGCTGGAGGGCTAACTGTTGGGGTCGGTTTTCACCCGCTCGAAACCAACTACTAAAAACTACCAAGTAACAGAAACATGACCAGCCTAACCGAACCGAAGAAGAGATGAGGCCGAGCCAAACTTGTTGAACTCGGACAAACCTACACCTCAGACTAGCCGAGCAACTTCAATTCCGAGATGAGCTTCCTTCACGGAGCCAAAGAACATCTTCACCTCGAACTAAGGAGAAGAGGTGATGCCTGATATGCTCAAATTAATACCCTAAAAGTACTAAGCAGTAGTTGCAGTATAGTAGGGGTCGAACACAAGGACTCACAGAAACACACAATAGATTATATAGGTGAAAATCAAGCTAAACGATCAATGGTATTGAAAACAAAACGTAAATTAAAACGGTTGTAAATTCGATTGGGAGAAAGCTAGGTTCAGGGTATTTCTCAGGAAATCAACGAATTCAGATAAACTAACTAGCAGGATTCAGATTTAGCGCGGTTCTTGAACTAAAATCACTAAGGTATAATTAACCAACTTCCGTTGCGAAAACTATCTAAATCTAAATCCTAGGAATTCCAAATTTCTTTGTGAATCCTAAAGTCTAAATCAGCTTTTTAAATCAGGTTTGATTTGTTCACAAAACAACTAAACCAAATTATTTTGCGAATAGTTATTTTGCTCACCCTAGGTTCTATCAAGTAATTAATCGCACTTCCGCGCCTAATCAATTATCCTAAGATCTAAGTTCTAGATGATCAATCTAGAATTAGCTTTGCAAACAACCTATGGTGACGAACTAATTCAGATGGTGAATCCTAACAACTAATCAATCTAGCATTCAGAGATAACCCTTATGAGAACCCTAAACCTAACAAGAGATCTACTCAGACATGGAAATTGAAGCAATAAACATGTTTTAATAAATCATCAAATAAATCAGAAAGAGTAACAAGAGGGTTCGAAATCTTCTCTCGGACGAACAAAGTTTCAGACTTGTCTCCCTTCAAAAGCTCTCTCACAAAACCAGAATAAAATAAAGCATAGCCATTAAAATGGCTATAAAATCCTATTAAATAATCTAAATCACGTTTTGGGGCTTCTTGTAAATAATAAAGACTTCTGGACCATTCTGCAATTCTTCAACTCTTCATTAAGTCGCGGGTCGTATCTGCCTCGATGAGTATCGACCGATACTAGGCAGTACCGATCGATATTGATGCTTCAAATCGGGTACTCAGCTACACAAACGTCTGTTTTGCTCCAAAATGCTCCAGAAAGCTCCAATATCTCCAATTATGCTCCAAACGTGCTAAAACCTGTAAAAGACTCTATAACACTACGAAATAGTAGAAATACTCTATAAAATGGACTTATATCATGGCTTAAATGGGGTAAAAACCATGATATATCAATGCCGAGGTAAACTAGGCTCACCTCGGACCAAGGAGAAGAGCACGTGATGCCGAGCTGAACTGGCTCACCTCAAACCAAGCCGAAGAGGAGGAGACAAGGCTGAGCAGAACCGTATTTTCTCCTACCCAAACCAAGCTAGAGGAGTCTCACCTCGGAATGACCCAAGACAACAAGACGAACCAATATCAAGTCAAACCAAAACTGAGCTAAGGCCAAAACCAAGACCGAGCTGAGGTCAAACCAAGACTACACCTTTGGCGAACCGAGATCATGTATTGGTCGAACCAGTAGCGAGACGAGGTCAAGTCATGACCAATCTAGCACCGAACCGAATATGTCATGGGCCGCCATGTACTTCTCCGTAGACATTCGCAGCTTTCCAGACTACACACATTATTTCACAGCATCGTTCAATCAAGCCATCCTCGCTAGTTTCATCGATGTGATTAATACCAAGAACCTTCTAGATTCTTTCCCATACAATATCATGACAAGGAACCACCTTTTCACACTTTCTGGTATTATTTCTCTCCCCCAGACTTATTTCTTATTATGTTCTTTCTTTTATTTTTTTAGCTTCGCATATACACATCAAGGTATTAGACGCGAGTATTGACGGTATTAGCCACCGAATCCCCGGTTCTTCCCTCTCAACGTATCAAAGGCGTATGCGAATAATGGCATCATAGGAAAATCCTAGCCTCGCTTCCAATCATTTGTGTGATCATTCCTCACCAAGTAGAATAATGGGATCGTTGGAAATTTTTTTAACCCCCTACTCAGAAGAAAATCATCTCATCTTTTAATGCATATTATTAATTAACTTGTAACAGGGAGAGAAATACCATTACTTTAAACACATATAGGTTCCTTTGTCAGATACGAATGATGAATCAAGCTCTATGAGTACTAACCATATTGATAAAGTGCAAAAATTTGGCTCAGGCTTTATAGAACTTTGCTGAAAACATGAGTGTCTTCTAGTCAACTGGTCAGCCTTTGGGTTTTTCATTAGTCGATCTAGAACTGATTCTGTAACAATGGTAACTTAGAAACAAGGTCAAATCAATGGATTCAAGAAAAAGATCACAGTCTCAGACAAAGTTTTGACTCAATAAAACAACGAATGACTCAAAAACGACTGACTCTAAGAAAAACAAAAACAAAGTCAGCGACTACCTCTCCCAGACTTAAACAACACTGTCCCCAGTGTTATCTAGCCTAGAGTTGGTGAAACAAAATCAAATGGACCAAGTGGATTGTGAAAAATCAAGAAGTTAGCGTGCTGGAACATCGAGTATCGACCGACACACAGCTTGGTATCGATCGATACCAGGCTTAAATCGACATGATGAACCGTTTTGCCGCGTAGGGTGTCGACCGATACCAATGGGGTATAGATCGACACTCAGCGATTTCGTTTTCAACGTCTAAGGTCAGATGTAGCTCCACAAATGTGTCAAACGATCCATGTGTTAAATGTAAGCACTGTTAGATCACTCAAACACAAGTTAGGTGCAACAAAATATCATAGAAGTACAAATCCACAGGTTCAAAAACAGAAAAGACACAAAAGTTCAAAAATAAAAAGAAAAGGGAAAAGAAAAGAAAAACAAACGTGAAAACAGATAGAAGGATTACTAATCCTCCGTGGCCTCGGAATCATCGCCAGAATCGACAGGAGAAGGATCAACAAACTGAGACGAAGGAGCAGCGTCCATGTCAGTCATGCAGCGGCATCGAGAAATCGCAGTCCATATGCTCCTTAGACTCTCTATCATCACCTTCTGAAAGGCGGCTGGCTCCATCGGAAGTTCCGAAGGAGAAGGAAATGTAGGTGCAGGGATAGATGAAACTGCTGCGTGCGATCGCTGAGCGCGTCCTCCCTTGCGTGAAGTAGATGGAATATTAGCAGCAGCATGTGCAGGCGTGCGAGCAGAAGGACCTCATCTTTGGCGAGTGCGTGGTGCGGTAAGCAGTAGGCTCGGATCAGGTTCAAAACGAAGCTGAACAGGATCATCATCAATGTTTGTCAGCCTCTGTTTGGGAGCTTAACCAGAAACTCCCCTTCCCTGTTGGAAAAGCACCAATGTCGGGTAGGCTTCAACCACCTGACGTTTCGCATATGTCACTTGTCCATGACAGTGCGAGTGGTGACTATCGAACAGCTCGCTGTGCTGATACCGAAATGCTGGAAGATTGGGGTAAGAAGACTACCCACTGTCTTGGTCTTCCGAGCTGTTCCCATGAATGGCTTGGTCTTCAGAGAGGCCATGTGATGGGCAAAGACTGCCCCTAGGTTGACTGCGAGATCGAGTGCATGCCACTCATAGTTCTCATCGTGGATGGTGTCTCCAATGGCTATGGAGAGCATGATAAGCTCAGACAGCCGCATCTTGTTAGGCTCCATCTTACACAAGATGGTGTTGCTAATGATCCGAACCAGACAACGCAGAACGGGATGACGAACGTCCATCTGAGTAGATGTCTTAGAGTCGTAGGCTCCGTTCCTGAAGTGCTCCCAGAAAACCTGCACATCGAGAAACTGGGTAGGCAAGGCGACTTTTCGGAAATCCCTGTGGAAACCATAAATGTCGCAGAGATCTGGGAGTGGCAGCCTGTATCTCACTCCGTGAATCATGAAGGTCTTGGTGCCTTCTAGCGCATCCTTCAGAACCTCATCCTGATAGTAAACTCGGATTGTCGCGAGGAACTGTCGTACCAAGTCAGGGTACAAATCATACTGTCGCATCGGCATAGTCCCCAAAATCATCTTCTCTATCAATCTCCCGAGTGCTATGTCGATACCTAGGCTTCGCATGGTCTGAGGGTCCACAAACCGAGTGGTCTTGAAAACAGAACGTAAATTAAAACGGTTGTAAATTCGATTGGGAGAAAGCTAGGTTCAGGGTATTTCTCAGGAAATCAATGAATGCAAATAAACTAACTAGCAGGATTCAGATTTAGCGCAGTTCTTGAACTCAAATCACTAAGGTATAATTAACCAACTTCCGTTGCGAAAACTATCTAAATCTAAATCCTAGGAATTCCAAATTCCTTTGCGAATCCTAAAGTCTAAATCAGCTTTTTAATTCAGGTTTGATTTGTTCACAAAACAACTAAACCAAATTCCTTTGCGAATAGTTATTTTGCTCACCCTAGGTTCTATCAGGTAATTAATCGCACTTCCGCTCCTAATCAATTATCCTAAGATCTAAGTTCTAGGTGATCAATCTAGAATTAGCTTTGCAAACAACCTATGGTGAAGAACTAATTCAGATTGTGAATCTTAACAACTAATCAATCTAGCATTCAGAGATAACCCTTATGAGAACCCTAAACCTAACAAGAGATCTACTCATACATGGAAATTGAAGCAATAAACATGTTTGAATAAATCATCAAATAAATCAGAAAGAGTAACAAGAGGGTTTGAAATCTTCTCTCGGACGAACAGAGTTTCAGACTTGTCTCCCTTCAAAAGCTCTCTCACAAAACCCGAATAAAATACAGCATAGCCATTAAAGTGGCTGTAAAATCCTATTAAATAATCTAAATCACGTTTTGGGGCTTCTTGTAAATAATAAAGACTTCTGAACCATTCTGCAATTCTTCAACTCTTCATTAAGTTGCGGGTCGTGTCTGCCTCGATGAGTATCGACTGATACTAGGCAGTATCGATCGATACTGATGCTTCAAATCGGGTACTCAGCTACACGAATGTCTGTTTTGCTCTAAAATGCTCCAGAAAGCTCCAATATCTCCAATTATGCTCCAAACGTGCTAAAACTTGTAAAAGACTCTAAAACACTACGAAATAGTAGAAAGACTCTATAAAACGGACTAATATCATGGCTTAAATGGGGTAAAACCCATGATATATCAATGCCGAGGTAAACTAGGCTCACCTCGGACCAAGGAGAAGAGCACGTGATGCCGAGCTGAACTGGCTCACCTCAAAACAAGCCGAAGAGGAGGAGACAAGGCTGAGCAGAACCGTATTTCCTCCTACCCAAACCAAGCTAGAGGAGTCTCACCTCGGAATGACCCAAGACAACAAGACGAACCAAGATCAAGTCAAACCAAAACTGAGCTAAGGCCAAAACCAAGACCAAGCTGAGGTCAAACCAAGACTACACCTTTGGCGAACCGAGATCATGTATTGGTCGAACCAGTAGCGAGACGAGGCCAAGTCATGACCAATCTAGCACCGAACCGAATATGTCATGGGCCGCAATCTAGAACCGAACTGAATAGGTCAAACAAAGACTACACCTTTCCCATGCATTATTTTCCGTACTTTCTATCTTCACCCCTTCACATTCTCTCCCTATATAAACTCATGTAATCCTTTCATTTGAACAATCAATCATTTTATCAAAAATATTTCAGAGTTTATACTCTTTTCTCTCGATCTCTTTGAAGATTTTCATCGAAATTATTTTGGTTTATCGAGTGTCTTCCGCAATACTTCGACGCAGCCATCGATCCGATCGTTTGTAGGTATTCCTCTCGTGATAAGGGGCACAAAGATCTTCCGGTTAACACCCACGCTTTGTCATCCTTCTCCACGGATCCCTCAAGCATCGAAGTCACCCCCTTGTTTCAATTCGTTCATCGACGATTGGCCCTAAGGATTTCGAGGGTTACTCGTGCCTTAGCATCTCTCGGCGTGAATTCCTTGAAGTCGAGGATCTATCCAACCATCACCGAACCATGAGCATGCCGGTCCTTAGTCAATTCGTATCAAGTGGTATCAGAGACACTTGCTCTTGAAAAATCGGTGAGATCTATCCATTCTATCCCTTCATCTTCTTTTGATTTTTTTGGTTTTATTTTTGTTTTTGTTTTGCTTAATTAAATTAAAATCTTATCAAAAAAAAAAAAATCGTTTTCTTTGAACATTTGAAAAATTTCAGATTTGCGTGAAGTTCTGAATTTTGCATACACTAAAAAGTTTGTTTAATTTTGTGCAAGGAACAAAATGTCTGATGAAAGAAAAACCGGTACTTCACGGTCGAGAAGAGAACGAGATGCCGCCATGGATCGCAAGGTGGACGCCATAACTCAATTACTAAATGAGATGATGGATCGCATGGCCACTCTCGAGGGGAGGACGCCGAGAAAGGAGGAGTTTGATTCCACACCTATTTATGATGACTATGATGAGGAGGAGCTTGATTCCGCACCTATTTATGACGACTATGATGAGGAGGAGCTTGATTCCGCACCTATCTATGACGATGATGAGGAACATGCGGTTGAGGGAGAGCTACTTGTAGCTAGGCGTGTTCTTCTTTCTCAAAAGCAAAGGAAGAAAGAAAGCACTGTGAGTGAATCCCTAAACACTACTCACCAAAAAGAAAAAGAGAGCCTGAGAGAAACCAAGCTAAAGGCCTTTGAGAGCAAACCCGTGAGAAATTCAAAATTTCTTGTGAGAAACGATGAGGTTAAGAATTCTTTGTCGTCAAAACAACCTTTGATTATTTTTGACTATAAAGAAGCTTTTATTAGCTTGACTAATTTTACACCGGTGCTGCCGAGTGAAGTGACTATTATTTTGCAGGGTTATAAAGATATTTTCCATAAAGACAACTCAAGAAGTTTACCACTGACCCATGGAAATGAGCATCATATTGTCATAGATCCCGAAGCACCCTTTGAAGCATTTTCCTATGTCATCCAGTGCAAACAAAGTAAGAAAAACGTGGTGACTAATGACATGTCTAAGAGGTATGAATTACTTTCTATTCCTAAAGCTAACAAGAGAGCATTACGTTTCATATCCTGATTTTGAAGATGTGTTTCAATCTTGTGAAAAATTGGCACATAGGAAGTTCTTTAGACATGTAGATTTTATTTTTGACAAGGATAAGCTGTGTGATCTAAATCGAATTTTGAGAACTTCTATGCTTGTTGGTAGATTCATTAAGATAGCACACTTGAACTCTTGCCTTGAATCTAAAGGAATTTTGCTTGTCTTGAGATCTTTCCTAGAGATTTTTAGTATAGTTCACCTTGATGACATTCTGGTCTACAACAAAATATTTGATAAGCATGTAGATCATTTGAAGCTTGTCGTGGATGGTTTAGAAGAAAAATCGATTCCTAGATTGAAGAAGTATACCTTTTGCACATATGATTTTGTGTTTCGAGTCTTTGTTGTAAAAGCACAGGGTATACAAACTCAATGAATGAAAGTTCATGCACCAGCAACGTGGTTATCTAACTTGTGGCTACTGAATTTTACCATCCAATTTGATTGTGACCCATGGAAGCATTTGAGAAATGAGCAGTATGCTAAGCGAGCTAATGAGAGGCAACATAACATGGTTTTTGAGCCCGGTGACTGGATTTGGTTTCTTATGAGCAAGAGCCAAAGAAAATCCAAAATAATGCCAAGAAGTGACGACCCACTTCAAGTCCAGGAGCTGATCACTAATGATGCATACAAGATATGCTTGCAAGGTGAGTATAATCTAAGTTTAAACTTCAACGTTTATAACATAATCCCTTTTGAGGACAAATCCTTTTCAAGTGGAGGGGGATGATATGATAATGGCTGAGCTTGAACCTGAGCTTGTAGCTGAAATTGATCCAGAGGATATTGACAAGGTCAACATAGCAGCAGCTGAACCAAAACTCCATCAAATGCACCACACAAGTCACAAACGGTTTAATACGGATACATGTGTCTTTTTTGGAGCATCTAAATTCAACCACGAGGATTCAGCACATGAGACAACTTGAAGAATTTTCTCATCTCACATAAAGCACTCCTCGAAGTTGAATCAGATCAATCCGAATCCATAAGAATGAGCTATGCAATTTGCAAATCGGGTGATTCCCAACTTACCCAATTTGGACAGATACGCCTTGTTTGGAGGTTTCCAACCAAACCAAGAGGAGTTAGGCTACAAATCAACCTGTTCTACAATCTTGATCCATCAGAGGTTCATGGAGAGTTGGAATCAAGTCGATACCATTTTTCTTTTGGGAGATATTCAAGTTCAAACCCAATGGATCCTCGACTTGCTTCATTTCGGAGCTGTAAATTCACAACGGATAATCTGTCCAAGATGCTGCGTTTTGGAAACCCTCTCTGTCATCCAGGATGTTCCCAGGAAGCAAACCTATTCCTTGAAACCGTCAAGATACAAGAAGATTCAACATATTCTGAACTTTCGTTGGACCGAGCTCCCGCACATCGTCTTCAACATGAACCAAGCTCAACACCCGCACTCCATCTACAACATGGTCCGAGTTCATCATGGGTTTTTAAGGTTCGGTCCAAGGTGTATGTCCTTGTATTCTTTTTCCTCCTTTTGGGTTTGTCCAAATGGTTTACTAAAAGAGGTTTTAATGAGGCTTGGGCTTACATCTCACATTTTTGGTCCAACTTCTTCCATGATGTGCAAAAATCATCATCACCATCATCATCCACAAAAATTGGAGGCTAAGGGGTATTCAAACAAGACCTTAATGGAGTCAAAGAGTCAATGGTCTTAGTCTCAGGTTTAATTGGACTTTGTTATTTCCCATGCATTATTTTCCGTACTTTCTATCTTCACCCCTTCACATTCTCTCCCTATAAAAACTCATGTAATCCTTTCATTTTAACAATCAATCATTTTATCAAATATTTCAGAGTTTATACTCTTTTCTCTCGATTTCTTTGAAGATTTTCATCAAATTATTTTGGTTTATCGAGTGTCTTCGGCAACACTTCGACGCAGCCATCGATCCGATCGTTTGTAGATATTCTTCTTGTGATAAGGGGCACAAAGATCTTCGGGTTAACACCCACGCTTTGTCATCCTTCTCCACGGATCCCTCAAGCATCGAAGTCACCCCCTTGTTTCAATTCGTTCATCGACAATTGGGCCTAAGGATTTCGAGGGTTACTCGTGCCTTAGCATCTCTCGGCGTGAATCCCTTGAAGTCGAGGATCTATCCAACCATCACTGAACCATGAGCATGCCGGTCCTTAGTAAATTCGTATCACTTTCATACCGAGACGTTGTGATTTAAGTTTGGGAGAGGGACCGGTATCTAACCTTGTGTTTTGTGTCTTATTTTCCTATTTGCATCTTGAGTCTTATGCATTTTCATGCATTTTCAATAAATTTTGAATTTTTTGAAGTTTTGTGCATTACATGATTAGGATTGAGTCTAAAGTTCATATAGGATTTGCATTCATATGCATTGGGTGCAATGATGAAATTGTCCTTGTAAAATGTCAACTTAAGCTTTAGTAGTTAAATGCATTTGAACAACTTGAAAATAAGGACTCACCATACTTGGATCATATGCATTGATGCTTTCGTCTTGGTTGAAACAAACTTTGAATTGAACCCGATCCTAACTATTTGAACCCTAAATTGTGACTAGTAATTATCATGTTTATGCATTGAAAAATGGACTCATGGATACCATTCTTGTTAGTCCTTTTACCACTCTTGTTACCACTCATGGATACCATTCCTCCTTTTTACCACTCTTGTTAGTCCACGTAGCCGATCCCTATCTTTGGGACGGTTATCCTCGCCCTTAACTTACCCTCCTTTCAAGCCTAATTCTTTAGTGAGTGTTGTGAGGCCTATGTTTTTTCGAATGGACTTGGAAAAAAGTGTTGGGTTTAGAGCGACAAGGAAAGGCTTTCATGCAGATTTAGCTCGCACATCATCGGGCTAAGCATAGGTTAGGATGGGGGGTTTGGGTTAGAATGAAAAAAGAAAATCTTGAGCGTGGAATGCAAAGGAAAAGTGGAAACGAGAGAGATTTGGGAAAGAAATGGGGAAAATCTAATGATTGAAATGGTTGGCAATAAATATTTGGTATAGCTCTAAGTAATAAAGAAAATGTGGTCTCTAGCCACAAAAAGAAGAAAAGAAGCCATAATGGCTAATGCATCTAAAGGATGAACAAAGGGACCAAGCCAAAAGCAAAAGATGAGCTATAGAAGAAAAGGGAATGAGCCAAGCCATTTGTTGATCAAGGATGAAGAAATTTTTTTCCCCAAGTGCTTAAACAAGGAAGAAACAATGAAGTATGTGGTTTATGAAAGGCAAAAATCCTTGAAGAAAGGGTAGCTTAGGAGTGATCTTCATGGGGCTTAGAGGTAGGGGTTGAAGTTATTTGGGGCATTGGGTAGATGGAAGTCTATCCTTGTATGCATCAATTGCCTTTTACCCTTAGCATTTTGCCAAAGTTCATTCATTTGTTGAGAGACCCCTTGCTATGGAATTGTCACATTTATTGAGATCGTTTTTATCTCAAAACCCTTGTCCCCTAGCCAAGTGAGTTCATTTGATTTGCATAAATGTGATTCATGGTTTCGTTTAATGAATGTTAAAGGATTGGGGAATATGAACGCTTGTGTAGGCTAGTTCTTGAGCTTGATCTGTGGTGTGATGAGTATGGCTAAATAATTGTGAGTAGAGATTGTTCAAGTGCATTTTAGAATCACCATTGAATGGTTTTATTTTGTTGACATTTTTGGATTCTATCTCATTCATTGCTCTCTCTCTCCTTAACTTGTTTGTTTGCTTGGGGACAAGCAAATGAATAAGTTTGGGGGAGTTGATATTCATGCATTTTACATGATCTAGCATGCATTTTAGATAGCACTTTTAGTTATTTGCAGTGCATAATCATGGCTTTATATAACACTTTGGTCTTTATCAGAGTATTAGGTGTTTGCATTAGGTCCTAGTGAGTTTTTCATGCATTTGGAGTGTTTTTAGGTGTCTTGAAGACAATTGATGATGTTTGGAGTTATGGAGCATAAGAGAAGGAAAAGTCTGTCCGGAGTGTCCGAAAGAATGGGTCATACAAAGGGTTTCCAGTAAGATTCAGCTTCGGAACAATTCATGATACTTGTAGAGGAGTCAGTTATATGTCTACGGGAGTTGGATTTGGGTCATTTGGAAATGTGGTTCGAGAGATATGGCCGATTTTCTAAGGGGTCTCCGTCTGGCCGCCAACCCGTTGCACCATCCCGGACCAATCTTGTCTGGCGTCACCGTCAGGTGTTCAACTTCAGCTTGGACATGAAGATTACCGGCCCAAAACACCCATCCATCCCTGACCGGTACTGCTCCTTCACTCGACCAGGGGAAATACCAGCCTCTTGTGCCGGCCCAATCTCGCCCGGCGTGGAAGCTCTCGCCGAAGCTAGCCAAAGTGTCTGAAAGATCAGGCTGGACGTATGACCTACGCTCAGATTTAGCTTCTAAAGCCTTCATAGAAGTTGTTGGTAATTAAGTTAGATGTCTTCTGGAGGTGGTCGCAAGTCATTCTGATTGGTGGTTTGAAAGATACATCAGATTTAGCAGGGAAATATCTGACAGGAGCCCAACCGAGTTATGTTAAAAAAAAGCAAAGTCTCCATACCGGCCACACATACCGGCCCCAATTCGCCCGGTATGGAAAGTTCAACCAAATACTTGACCGGGTAAAAATCCGGTTTGTTTTGGGTTGACCCGGTCCGACCCAAACTCATTTAAATATTGAAAACCCTAATTTTTTAGATCTAAGCTTTCTTTTCTCTAGAGTTAGGTTTTCTCCCAAACTCTTCTTATGATGATTTTGGATGGATCTTCATCATTCATGCCACTCTATTGAAGGATTCTTCAACCTATATTTATATTATGTTTATTTAATCCTTGTTCTTTATCTTTATGTCTGTTTTTCTCTTGTGTTCTTCCTTGTTCTTCATGTTTAGGCCTTATACCCATTTTTGTTGGATTTTGGATTTTGCTTGATTTGGATGGTTTGATGGTTGATTGTTGATGCTTAGGACTAGATAAACATTTGTTCTCATGTTAGAAAGGATCTTAATGCTAGGATTGAATCGAAAACTCATTTTCTAGAACTTAAACATTTCATGCACACAAGGTGTTCGATGAAATGTCTAGAAAACTTCTAAGCATGCTTTTCATTCTAAGTGATCGGTGGATGCTGAATTTAGGATGAATTGTTGACTAAAATGGACTTGTGGTAAATTATGGATTATCTAAGTGATCGGTGGACGCTGACTTTAGATGATTCGTACAATGATTAGTGTCATGGAAGTGAACTAATCTACTTGAAAGTGTTACATGTCATAAGAATAAATATGCATTGAATGTTTAGGCATCGTTAGTCAATTTTCTTGATGGTTAGATGATGATGATTTAGGTTGCATCTTGTTAGATCCTTCACCTAGGCTGATCTTAAAGGTAGGTTTGGATTGAGAGATCAAAGCTAGAGCTTAAGCATTTCACGCCCGATAGGTGTTCGATGAAATGCTTGAACCAAGCCTTTTGTGAGCTTTTCATGCCTAGCCAATGAGAGTTGATGTCTAGGGTGATTGGTGAACTAAGTGGGATTGGAGATTAAAGCTTGTTAATCATCTTATCACAAACGAGAGTTTGATCTTTATTTGGTGATTAACAAAGTGATTAGTGCCACGAGAGTGGATTAGTCATAATTGTGAATTCCATGTTCTAGGATAGTGTTTAATTCAATCTTTATCATCATTGTTTGTTCATTAATCCTCTAGGATAGTTAAATCATTTTCCAACACTTCTATCTTGCATTTTACATTCTTTGTTTAAAAATATCAAAACCCGAAAGATTTGCTCTAGATTAGGAAGATTCAAGTATTCTTGGTGCATTGATCTTAACCTCTTTGGTTCGATCCTCAAAAACTATAATGATATGAGTAGGTTTGAGTAATTGATATGAACTTAATAATAACACAAATCTCACCTATCACCATATCAGCAAGCGACATTGTCATCGGAGTTAAGTTCAAGCCACATCGAGGCTTTCTTCCGGCGCAAGAATCATCTTCGCTTGCCATTCTACAACCCAAAAAAATATGTTTCATCGCAGTAACTTCAAGGGACCGTAGACGACTCGTGTGAAGCCTGATCGAGTTGAACTTTGGTGGAGGGCATCACGGTACTTGTTTCTCTAGTTTCAACGGTGGGATCCAGTTTCCAACGGTTGGTTGTCGAGTTAACCGTACGTTTCTGAGGCAGGTTTGAAGGTGTTCTTAAAAGGTGGCGTCCCTCCAACCACCCTAATCCCCATTTTTCAGGTTCTATTATATTAAGGTGAAGACTAGTTTGTGGATTTCCTAGATGCGTTAGTTGATCTAGTGATAAATGTATGCTTGGTATAGATTTACATATGATTGATGATTATGATTGATGATTGATGATTGATGGTTGTTGCATAAGGAATAGTTATTGACATGATTATATGGTTAAGAAGTATCCATTTGCTAGGTCATTAGTACTTATTGTTTGAACCGCTATGGACACGGTTGTGACCATTGTTTACGGTATTGTTTAACGGGCTACAACGAGGGACTAAATATTGTGAAGTTGTTGTGATCGAGAAGGGGCTGACGAGCCATTGTCAAGCCCAAAATGGGGGTGGTGGCACCGTTACTATTATTTGTCAAACCCGGTATGGCTCGAGACATGAGAATGAGTACATTGGGCAGAGGTTCTTTGGGAATGTGAAGTAGACTCGCTAGGTTGATTGTTATGAATGAATGTTTGTCTTTATTTAGGAATATTAGACCCATGTTATATAGTAATGCTAGTTATGTTATGTAGGTTGCTTGCGTGTGTCTAATATCTATATTATGCATACTCGTTTTGCTATTTCAATTGGTGTGTCTAAGAATCTTGTGTGCTCCAAAAGCACACCCTCGCTGTGTATTCTTAAAATACTAACCCCTCTCTTCTTTTCAGGTGAGTCCAAAGAGTAGAATCTGTGGCGGTCGTTGTGGTGTTGTTTTTCGGGGAACCATGGGCGCAGTTTGTTTCTTCCTTTTTAATATTTTAAAAAGATTTCCAATAGTATTTTTGTATGCTATTTCATTAAGGTTTAGAGATAGATTTATTTATTAAGACGTTTCAGAGTTTCCCGAATTATTTGAAAAAAATTTAGTGAGTGAAGATCAAGTTAGGTTAGGCTTATGAGATTAGAGTGTCTCAGTATCTCTGTCGGTCTATCATGTTTTATAAGACATTATGGAAGATAAAGAGGAAGAGGAAGGTGAAATCAGAACAAATGATGATGAAGGGAACTCTTCGGAGGAGGAGGATCTTACAGTCATTAAAGACAAACCAAAACATATATGTTTCGAGCAAAGATCAACGAATTTCATATAAAACCTCATCAAAGAATGCTTCCATTCCGAAACACTTATGAATATGACGTCTTTCTTTGCGTAGAATACTCGAGGCTTTAATGAAATGCGCAAAAAAAAAATTGTTCGTTCGTGGACCAGTTCTAAGAAACCACTATTTGGTTGTCTTCTCACGACAAGAAATAAGGTGTGTTGTGTCATTTATTATATGTGTTTATATCATTTTTTGATTGATGCAAATTCGTTTGCATCATTTATAAAACTGACTCTGGAAGTGGTGACTCTAATGTTTTGCATCACTTTTAACGATTAATGTAACTATTTTCATCATTTATATTAATTGATCTTAATTTGTATGGCTTGTAATAAATGATGTTAACATTTGCCTCAATCAAAATAAATGATGTTAATATTTGTTTCGTTTATGACAACTGATTTCAAATATTTATATCAGTTATTTTAATTGATGTTATAATTATATCAATTAAAAATAAGTGATGCTAAAATGAGTGTTAGTTTTTATAAGTGTTTCTAAGAATTGTATCATTTATCAATAACCGATGATAATATTTGCATCATTCACATAAATGATAATAATTTAAGAGTCGTTTTATAGTATATATTAATGTATTTTTTGTATCATTTTATGTTTTATTACTGATGATTTTTTGAATCATTTGTTAATGACATCAAAAATCTCGTCTATTTTTAAAAATTTAATTAAATTATATATATTAATTAAAATAATATTCAATAAAGCAATTAATTGCAAATCATCTACTATATAAAAGAAGGTTAACTCTCTTCCGATGCTTGCCACGTCAGCGCTGGAGAGGTTGCCATGTGTCTTTTATCACGTTGATTCTATGAATCGTCCAATATGAATCGTCCAATTTTACGCTCTTCATCGGGAACTCCTTCATCTTCCATGTTCTTCATAACTTTTAGGGTTTTATTGAACTCTTCTCGGTGCTACATCCGCTCTATTCATCTTCCCCATGAGTTAACCCTCGACTTATTTGCCTCTTCAATGTCTTCTATAAACTCAGATCATTATTTTCTCCTCAACCCATGCTAGTTATGTGATATTTACGGACATGACGTTCGAGGTTCCTAGGAGAAATTCAAATATCCTAACCTCGTGAAGGCCGATTAGAAGACCGGAAGGATTGAATTGCTCTGAACACGGTGATTTTCTTGCTACGTAATTCAATCTTGTCCACTCTTAGGCTCCGATGGGTTCTAATGGGAATATCCGAGAAGAAGCTGGTAAAATCTTCACCTGGGAACTCAAAGACTGATATGTACCGAGGATAAAGCTACAATGGGTGTTATTATCTTCTTTAAGAATTCTATCCCAGAATCTCTTATAATTGTGTTAATTTTTGGTACAGAAAGGTATGCACTCACTCTATCCATTTTAGTGGTCAAACAATCAAAGTTGGCTTATGATGTTATTGCTCTGTCTCATTCATTTAGCTTGTGTAATCACACCAATGGTACATTTTCCATACAAATCATTTGCATTAGATCTTTCTCAAGCCTTAGCTTGGCGTAGATCTGGACCACCTTTGGGCCTGGCGGAGATGTATGTTGGTGCAAGAAGAATACTTCAACGGAAATAAAGTTATTACGGAAAGAACTTGTTTTTTATTACATCGTTTCTAGACTGCTTCTTCTTATTATCTTAAAGTCTTTTTAACTCAATGTTCCTAAATAGTTGTGTCTCTTTTTTCTCGTATGCCACAATAACTGTTTTGTTAAAACTATTGGAACGATGGAATTCCTGACGCGACCTCATTGGAACAGAACAATAAGTTGTTTTGATTCAAGGTAAACATACATATACATACAACATGTTCTACCTTACATATAACATTAGAACTAGATCATATTACATAGTTAGAAGAATTTATTCTTTTGATGGTTATGTGTATTCTTTAGTGGTAGCCTTGAATAGTATATCTTAGGAAGCATAAATATGGTCTCCCATTAGTACTTTGTATCTTATGTATCCCAAAGAAAACCAAATCCTCCAAGAAAACTAAAGATCAAGCTCAATGACATGATGTAGGTAAGTGAACGTCTCTGTTAGTAGAAAAATGTCTATTACCAAAATCCAAATTATGAGTCTTTACTAAATTTTCAACAATGAATATAAGAAAATAGTAAATCTTTGTGTACACAATAGATCATTTGGAGCAATTGTATATCTCCGAAGAGAATTGGGTGAGACATATATGATGCAAATATTTAAAAAAAACTTATAAGTTAAGGACTTGCGTTCGTTATATGTAATTATCATACATGAATTGTATATGTCGAAGAGAGTTGAGTGAGACACAATGTGATTAATTGTTGTCTATAATTTTCCTTCTCTTTATTTAGGCGAAGACAACAAAAAAGAGAAAGAAAACATTGACATTGACTTCAGGAAGATTTTTGGGCATTACGTATGCAAATGCTAGACCGATCAAGTATCGCAACAAGTTATGTCTCATACATCCATCTTCTTGCTTATATAGTTAAAACAAGGTTGTGTCTCTCCATATAATACATTTCAATTTAGGATTCTCGAATCCCTTGAAAGAGTTCTCTTAAGGGAACAAACTACTAATCAGCCAGACATTGATTTACATGTTGGTGTGTGTTGAAAAAGGAAGCTCGGAAGATTTGGAGACTTAACCAAATCAATCAAGAGATATAAGTCATTAAGAGCCAACAGTTAGATAATATTATGTGATTATGTAAATATTATTATTTCCTTTCTTCTCTCTCTTCTTGCATATATATATGTATCTTTTCCTCAAAGTATCTAATAAGACAGACGATTCATCTATTTCTCTTCTAAAGTTTCTCTTATAGTATTCTTCATGGTATCAGAGCTCTGATCTTTGAAAGACCAGCTCAAAATCATTTTATTTTTTTTATTTTATTTTTCAGTCCAAATCTGCAAAAGCAATGGACCATATCAATGGTGGCAAAGCCATTCCGGTCAATTTCAATGGGAAGAATTATCTTCTCTGGTCTCGGATGGCAAAAACGACTCTATGTAGTCATGGCTTATGGAAGCACATCGATCTGTCTTTTCCATCCAAAGGGAAGAAGATCCAGTCTAAGACAAGCGAGGCCAATGAAGAAGTTGGTCAGATCGTTGAAGTCACGTCATCAGAAGTCACTTCAAAAAATGTTCAGTGGTATAAAGAAGATCAAATGGTGATCTGTATTTTATAAAGTTCTTTTGAACCCTCTATCCTTGTTGCCTACTCACATGCACAGACAGCTAAGCAACTTTGGAACACTATACAATGTGTTTATGGCAACGTTTCTAACACTAATCGGGTGTATGAGATAACGAGGTCTTTAGAAGCTGTCACACAAGAAGGAAAAACCATAACATACTATATGGCAGAAAAACAAGCCTTGTGGGATGAGCTTGAGGTTCTCAGATCAAGCCGTTCTCGCAGAGAGAATTGAGCAAGATAAGTCTTTCTACTTTTTATCATCTCTTGAGCCAGCATATAAATCAATTGTCCAGGACATCCTACGGAAGGAAAAATGCCTTCATATGATGAAGTTTGCTCTATGGTTCAAAAGGAGGAGGGAAATCTCATTCTCACCGCAAGAAGGTCTGAACCTTTTGCTCATCTATCTAAGGGACCATATACTAACCGAATGAATAGGGGTTTTGAGAAAAGGAAGTGTGAGATATGCAACAAGCCAGGTCATAGCAAAGAGAGATGCCTAACTTGTGAAAACTGCATAAAATTCGGTCACACCTCAGACAAGTGTTGGGAGCTACACCCCCATCTTCACAACAAAGTGAAAATGCCAACCGCTGCTACTGTTCATGAGGTGGAGCGCCCCAAAAATGAAGATATTGATGATCGTATAAAAGCAAGACTGGAGCATCTTCTCCGAAAATTCGGAATCTCCAAAGATTCCGACGCCGGTAAAAAATTTTCAAATTTCTTTAGTCAAAATAGTCACAAAAACTCTATGATAGTTGATTCAGGGGCTTCTAATCATATGGGTAAAGACTCATAATTGATCAAAGACATAAAAAGTTATAATGGAAATGTTATGATTGCTAATGGCCACACGGTACCAATTAAAGGAATTGGAGACTTAAACTTGTTTGGTCATAGATTAAAAGCTCTTTATCTTCCAGAATTTGCATCAAATCTTATTTATGTTAAGCAAGCAACAAAAGACTTAGATTGTGATGTTATCTTTCGTACTAATTCTGTTTTATTTCAGGGTACTAAGACAGGAAAAATTCTTGTTAAAGGCAACACCAAAGATGATTTGTACGTGCTGGAACAGATGGACAACATCACCCCGATCCATTATAGTTTCACCATGACAAACCAGATTTGGCACTCTCACCTTGGCCACCCGCATCTTAAAGCTGTAAAGTTGCTGATTCCAGATTGTTCGTTTGATCACAATAAGTTTGAAGCTTGTATAATGGGAAAACACCATAGGAATGTATTTCGCGAATCAAATACTTCTTATAATAAGTGTTTTGAACTTATACATTCTGATATATGGACTTCTCCTTGTGCTTCTAGAGACAATAAAAAATATTTTGTTTCATTTATAGATCATTTTTCAAAGTATACTTGGATTTCTCTGCTTACTCATAAAAGTGATGCATATGAGCAAGCAGAGGGTTCAAAAAATGTTCAGTGGTATAAAGAAGATCAAATGGTGATCTGTATTTTATAAAGTTCTTTTGAACCCTCTATCCTTGTTACCTACTCACATGCGCAGACATCTAAGCAACTTTGGAACACTATACAACGTGTTTATGGCAACGTTTCTAACACTAATCGGGTGTATGAGATAACGAGGTCTTTAGAAGCTGTCACACAAGAAGGAAAAACCATCACAGACTATATGGCAGAAAAACAAGCCTTGTGGGATGAGCTTGAGGTTCTCAGATCAAGCCGTTCTCGCAGAAAGAATTGAGCAAGATAACTCTTTCTCCTTTTTATCATCTCTTGAGCCAGCATATAAATCAATTGTCCAGGACATCCTACGGAAGGAAAAAATGCCTTCATATGATGAAGTTTGCTCTATGGTTCAAAAGGAGGAGGGAAATCTCATTCTCACCGCAAGAAGGTCTGAACCTTTTGCTCATCTATCTAAGGGACCATATACTAACCGAATAAATAGGGGTTTTGAGAAAAGAAAGTGTGAGATATGCAACAAGCCAGGTCATAGCAAAGAGAGATGCCTAACTTGTGAAAACTGCAAAAAATTCGATCACACCTCAGACAAGTGTTGGGAGCTACACCCCCATCTTCGCAACAAAGTGAAAATGCCAACCGCTGCTACTGCTCATGAGGTGGAGCGCCCCAAAAATGAAGATATTGATGATCGTATAAAAGCAAGACTGGAGCATCTTTTCCGAGTTTCCGACGCCGGTAAATTTTTTTCAAATTCCTTTAGTCAAAATAGTCACAAAACTCTTTGATAGTTGATTCAGGGATTCTAATCATATGGGTAAAGACTCAGAATTGATCAAAGACATAAAAAGTTATAATGGAAATGTTAGGATTGCTAATGGCCACACGGTACCAATTAAAGGAATTGGAGACTTAAACTTGTTTGGTCATAGATCAAAAGCTCTTTATCTTCCAGAATTTGCATCAAATCTTATTTATGTTAAGCAAGCAACAAAAGACTTAGATTGTGATGTTATCTTTCGTACTAATTCTGTTTTATTTCAGGGTACTAAGACAGGAAAAATTCTTGGTAAAGGCAGCACCAAAGATGATTTGTACGTGCTGGAACAGATGGACAACATCACCCCGATCCTTTATAGTTTCACCGTGACAAACCAGATTTGGCACGTTCATCTTGGTCACCCGCATCTTAAAGCTTTAAAGTTGCTGATTCTAGATTGTTCGTTTGATCACAATAAGTGTGAAGCTTGTATAATGGGAAAACACCATAGGAATGTATTTCCCGAGTCAAATACTTCTTATAATAAGTGTTTTGAACTTATACATTCTGATATATGGACTTCTCTTTGTACTTCTAGAGACAATAAAAAATATTTTGTTTCATTTATAGATCATTTTTCAAAGTATACTTGGATTTCTCTGCTTGCTCATAAAAGTGATGCATATGAAGCGTTTACTGATTTTCATGCTTTTTGTGACTAACCAATTTAATGCTAGCATTAAGATCTTTCGAACTGATAATGGAAAAGAGTATGTGAATTCAAAATTGCAGGGATTCCTCCATAAAAATGGAATTATACATCAAACCTCTTGCCCATGCACTCCACAACAAAACAGAGTAGCAGAGAGAAAAATAGGCATCTATTAGAAGTTGCAAGAGCAATTATGTTTCATAAGAATGTGCCAAAACGACATTGGGGAGACACTGTTGTCACTGCGTGTCATTTGATAAATCGAACCCCTACCAAAAATCTACAGGACAAATCACCTTATGAGGTACTAAAAAATATTTCCCCTAATATTAGTTATCTAAGAACATTTGGTTGTCTTTGTTATGTTCATGTATCAGGTAGTTTGCGAGACAAGTTAGATCCTAAAAGCAAGAAATGCATATTCATTGGTTATCTAATTGATCAAAAGGGATACAAATGCTTTGATCCAATAGGAAGTCGAGTTTACATCTCCCGTGATATAACTTTTGTGGAGGAAGTGAGTTATTATCAACAAAAAAACTAGGTATATATTTTGCAGAGAACTGAATCACACGAAGAAAACTTGCTATCTCCAAGTGGTGGGGCCCAAGAGTATGAAATTTCAAGCCTACACGAAGACAATCAAGAGGGCAATTGATTTACACCCGTGGAAAGATTACATGAAGACAACTACAACCAGTCAAGCGGTGGGACCCAAGGTGGTGGATCTAGTGCTCAAATTGATCAAATAACACGTGAGGGGAATATATACATGAAGGGGAACATATACCTGGAGACTTTGGTAGACCAGAGGAAGCATTGGAACTACAAAGCGACAAAAATCCAGAAGATGTTCAACTCCAAGATAAAATTATTGAGTCCCAAGGGAGCAGGAGAACAAGTACGAGAAACAAAATATATTCCTCTCGTTATCCAGCTACGGAGTGGGTAAGCAAGATGGCTACCAAAGAGAGACATTCAACAATGCATCCAATAGAAGATGTTTATTCGATCTCCACACTTCCAGAAAAACAGCAAGCTTTTATTAGAAGATTAGATAAAGAAACAGAACCAGAAAGCTTTGAGGAAGCAGCAAAAGATGACTTATGGAGAGAAGCAATAAAGGAGGAATTTGATTATATGGAAAAGACCAGAGCATGGGATCTAACGGATCTCCCTGAAGGAAAAACGATTGTAGGGAGTAAGTGGGTATTCAAGGTCAAACGCAAAAGTGATGGTAGTGTGGAAAGGTATAAAGCACGACTAGTGGCGCAAAGGTTCACTCAAAGATATGGAGAAGATTATACTGAAACCTTTTCTCCTGTTGCTAAAAGTATCTAATAAGACAGACAATTCATCTCTTTCTCTTCTAAAGTTTTTCTTATAGAATTCTTCAGTGTGCATCAGACCTTCCCCCACATCTAAGCCTCCTGCAGCAGAGTCATTGAATATGTTGGTCAGCCAAGATAACTTACTCTATTGAAAGACTTTTGGATACAGCAACATGTATAAATTCTTGCTTTTCGTTTAAGTATATGATTTCACAAAACACAATTTAGCTATGTTATGAATTATCTCTATGACATTGATAATTTGATTATCAATAGAATTTAAATGAGATTGAATTTTTTTGACGACTATGATGGTGGACATTAAATTTGAGTTTCTTTTGTTTATTGCAGAAACATTGTTCGAGAAAGTATAAGGAAAATTCATGTTTTGATCTTTAACCGGCGGTGGAAAAAAAGTTGAAATTTACGGCAGTTTTTGTGAGTCATCGGCGGCGGCTTTCCTAGGAAGCCACCAGCTCTAACCACTACTTCTGAACAGAACTCACAGCAACAAGCGCTTCATCGACTACCTAAATTACCCGATAATGGAAAAATCCTATGATTTCCACCACTCATCAGTGAGCTTGATCGAAAAGGTGCAGAGAAACAATAATGTGTTCATGATAGTGACATCATCAAAGCCACTTCTAGCAGGTTGGCAATAACATGCACATTCCCAATCAGTTATAAAATTGTTTGAAGGGGGATAAAGCTTTATAGGAATCTTGGCAGTAGGAGAAGGAAAGAGGGGGTTAGATATGGTCATTTTTGTTCATGGTAAGTTGACAAAGTTACTTTGTAGTGTTTGATGGATTAAGAATTTCTAATCTAGTGTTAAATGATATATTATGTGAATGATCATTGAAGTTGAATTGTATCTATATATTAATATATATCTAATGTCTGTAGGGACAAATTGCATATTATATTTGTTACACTGCACTTAGGATAGAGCAAAATAAGATATTTATGTGGTATTTGGATGATTTTTGCTCTAGCAAAATGGAAAATGTAAAATTAGGAAATTGAGTTTGTTTTCGAGGGCTAATTCTTGGTAGGTTTTGAAAAGTTACTACTTATTTCTTCTTGATAATGCCTTCAACATGGCGTGTGTAGTAGTTATCAGACTCCTGATTTTGCTATTTAACTAAAGTCATCAGCTCAAATGTTCCGTCTTTAGAACCTCTTCTAATTGACTGCAAAAATTAAATGCATGAACAAACAAATCCAAAGCACAAAAGAGATGAAAGAACAAGATACACTTTCCCAGTTCTTGTCATTTGTAATTTGTAAATTGTATTATGTTATTCAATTACATTTTTCTTCTGTTATTCAATTACATTTTTCTTCGTTCATGTAAATGTAAGGCAAATAGAAAATAAAATGGGGAATAACAGAAGATGAAAGAAGATAAAAGAAGATGTAAAATGTAAATGTAAGGCAAATAGAAAATAAAATGGGGAAGCTCAGCTTTGGGCTTAATTAAAGTATTGGTTTCTAAAGATTGTAGAAAAAACACTAAGATTTTGACCTTTTTTTTGTCAATTTCTATTTTCTGTATGAGTTCCAAATACCACCAAAAACAAATACAACGGTAAAACTGAAGGGAAAAAATATATGAAAAAATCCGCGCGTATGCGCGGGTACTCATCTAGGTATAATAACAGCTAAAACACCTAATCCATTGAGATACAATGTTTAAATAAAAAAAACTAAAAAAACTATGAAAGTACTGCTACGATAAACAAATGTAGTAGTAGAAAAAAGAAAGATGATGCTATCATAGATTAATAATAATGATAAATAACATAAATATCATGATTGTGACCGTTGCCATTGACTTAATCTTTTTTCCCTATCAAAATAAGAAGAAAACAATATATCACCTACAAACTTGAGTTCACCATTAAATTTAAATCCATATGATATTTACCTGAGAAGTTAATGGGTTTAGTAAATTTGCATAAGCTGCCAATGTAGTTGCCTAAAATAAGAGTTTAAAATATTTAGGATATACCACAATATATTAATGTCACATAGCCTGAAACTAAAAAGTATTAGCATAGTATATATTACCGGATCGCTAGTTCTAGGGCCAAGCAGTTGTTGGATAATTCTAGTCAGACTTTTAACTTGGTTTTCCAATGTTGCCATCTTCGTCTTCATCTGAACAACTTTTCATTTTCAAGCTTAGATCTTGTTACAACACAACCTTTGGATAATTTTGAAGGTGTAGGTCTGCGACCAACACAACCTTTGGATAATTTTGAAGGTGTAGGTCTGCGACCAACACAACGCACTCTCTCTGAAAGCTCTGGACCAAACACTCGAGAAAATTCATCATCCAAACTTGCTGTAACATTGCTTGAGTCTTGGGTTGATAGATTTTGGATCAATAAAACTGTAAGGTTATCCTTAGAATATAATTAGAACATAAAGATCATGTACAATCCACTAGTAAAATCCATTAAACAAATTGATTAACCAGAAAGATATTACTAGAAAAATAAATTGTGAAGTATTTCATAAAAAACTAACCGCACGCTTTTTAGCCTCATCAGAAACAAAATTTTCATCATATTTCGTGCGAGTCGCAATGAAGAACTCTTCTCGGCCTGGTGTTTTTCCAGTCATGTTTTTCTTTGTTCAAAGCACATGCATAATCAATAAACAATATTAGTTTTACATATTATACTCTTTACAAGAACCATCAATTTGTCATATATAACATTAGTTAGTAAAGACTCATAATATATATAATGATTAATTACTCACAATATCACGTCTTTTCCTAGCAAAACTCTTTCTTCCACATAAATGAGGCATGATATGCTTGCTTCGGCTTCTGGTATTCCGTTCTTGCATTTTCTGGAAACTCAAGCATTGATAAAAAAAAATAATTAAATTTGAAATGGTTCGAAGTTTATAATTAGTATATAAACTATACCTTCCATTTATCACTGAACCTCAGAAAAAAGAAATCACGCCATTATTCTTCAGGTACATTATTGGGACGATTCTCCATTGTTTCAGCTCGAGTGTTTCGTTTGTAGTCTCTCCAAAGACGTAATTTGACATCCTTGCATCTGCTCCCTAGAACACCTATCACGTACTCCTCTTGGTGTTGGGTCATCAAACCAAAACTTTGTCTACATAAATTAAGATAACTTTGTGGATAATCTGTACTTCAAACATATAACGTGAAATAACGTGCTAACCTACATAAATATTTGTAAATATGAATAAAGTTTTGGTGTTACCTGGATTACTTCCCACGCCTATCATTCCTAATAAGAGAAAAATTTCTCCAACCATTGTAGTTAATAGGTAACAAGTTCACATCAGTGCTCAATTGACCTAACCATGATCCAAGTAGGCCTCCAGAATCTTCATCAGGTTGACCGCTACCTTCATCGAAGTGAAAAATCACTTTGCGATTTTGTAACTTCCAAACATCTCTGGTTGTCAACATTTGGTCTTCTTTGTTTCCATTATCATCTATTTGATAAACACATATACCTCATAAATTATATAATAGTGAAAAAAGACCCAAAATTTTACATAGTGGAAGCTATATTATATAATAGTAAAAAAGACAATTAAATTCAACTCATATGACACATGTCAAACCAATTGGCCGGATATAATTTTTTTTTTTTTACTACCAATCAATTGAACTTTCCATTTGAAACTTTTGCATTCTTGAGCAAATGCGGGAGGGGAGTTATAACCCGTCTCCAAATCCGGAAAATCATCAGGAGCTTGTGTCTCAGATTATGTAAACTCCATCATCCTACATAGAATGCATAATAGTAAGCAAGTAATCAATTAAACGACATAATCCATTAAGACACAAAAACAATATAATGAATTCATTACGCTTAAGCAACTAAATATAAACTGACGCTTCAGACATCTTGCTAAGAAGAAGCAGAGGCGTCAGTGCCAAATTGATAAGGTTACTCATCGGATGGGTTTGGATCACCCATATCATATACATCTCTAGGTTGAACATGCACTACGAAATTCCATTCTCTCTCATGAGGGTCTTCAACGTAATATACAATTCTTGCTTGTGAAGCCAGTACATATGGCTCAACATCATCATTATCTCATGTGTGTAACAAGCGTAAAAAAATTACCAACCGATGAACATAGACATCCGTTTTATATCCTCTATTACTGCGAGTATCAGCCCCCTTGCACTTGAATAATACAACTCTGAAAGTCTCATAATAATTCAACTCAATAACTTCAACCAATTTTCCATAATAAGCTGCATCTCCTACCCTTGGGTAAGGATCACGAGAGCTTGCATAACTCATCGTTTCAGCCTCAACACAAACACCACTGCTTTGTGTTTTGAGATCATTGTCTCTTTCTATTTTTTGAAATTTAAAGACATAGACATTGTAGGCTGTGTATTTCACAACTTTATCGGATGGACCTAAAGTTAAGCACCATATATCATCAGTGATACCATCAATGTCATTCTTCTTGACTTTATCTTTGATCCATTTTTCAAAATTTAAGTGCAATTCTCTGTCAATGTCAAGAGCAAGATATCTCTTGCTCCGACGAGATTGTTTCCTTGTTAGCTCATTTTTATATTTCGTATATGCACACTTACATTAGTTTTTGCACAAGAGATGTTAAAAAAAAGTAATGGTTGAATGAGAAAAACTTACTCTCGTAAGTGATCAAGAAGTTGACAAAGGAAATGGAAAACCAGAAGATAGTAGTATTGTCGTTACCTTATTTGCCGTCGATTTCAGAAATCAGAACTTTCTCTGCTTTTTCCCAATTCTGTAAAAACCCTAAGTCGAAATAATTTTGGGTGAACAAATTATATAAACCACTCCTAAAAATTACTATATTCCCGCTAACAAGATGAATTTATTTTCCCGCCTGGAGTAAATAGAGATTTATATATATCAAAAACTTTTCTTTTTGACAAATTACATTATTGTTAAATCGGAAGAAAAAAAAATCATGAACGATACGACGATTATTACGCATCTACCGTTAAAGCTTGAGACTCAATAGCTATAAGTTAAACAAAACAATTAATTAAAATTGATTGTAAAAATTAGTCAGAATTCATCGATTCTTAATTACCTTGAAGAATTGTAAGCCCAAACATGGTAAAAGTGGCTAGAGCTCTATTTCTACTTTGTAAGAACAAACGATTGAGGGAAGACACATACATAGATACATACATTCATGGGTGAAATTGATATAAGATTGAGATCCACCAAATCTTATTGATCACAAGATGTCAAAGTTGACAAGCTTGAAGGTGGGTTGAGGATCGCCACAAAGGGTTGCGAAATTCCCTTCGATAAGATCACGAATCAAGCCTAAATGAATCCACACATTATACTACGATCCACACTTGTATTTTAGGATGAAATCCACAAACTAAAATAGACAACCAAACAAAGCATAAAAGGTTTAAGAGGGAAAACTCTCTTTTATATTCCAAAAATTTCTATATATCTTTACAATAGAACAATTGAGCTTTTTATAACTCTTACAAGGTGATCTTTACAATAAATTACAATAAAATAAATTATTTACATTTAAAAAATAGGAGAAAAATTTGCTAAATCAAATAATAGTCTTCTTCCACCAATTTAGCCTTTGACTTTGAATATGAATCCTTTGATTTTTTTTGTGAAGTTATGGGGATGAGATTCTCATAATAAACCCATATTGAATACATTGATTCACTCTTTTTGATATTGCATCATTTCTCTCTCTTCAAATTGTTTTGCCCACAAAACCGTTTCACCTCCATAGTATTTAAATTTTGTTTTTTTAACGCAAAACAGAAAAAAGAAAAAGGTTTTTGTATTTTTTATATTTTTTTGGATTTCTCAGAAAGGAAATTTTGAAACGAATGAGAAACATTTTTTTAACTTAGATGAAAACGATTAAATTCAACAAATATATATATATATATATATATTAATGGATTTTCTGGATTTATAGAAAAAGACAAAAAAAAAAAATTGAAACAAATTTTTCTTTTGGTTTTCCTTTTATGAAACGAAAATTTAACTAAACTAAAACAAATATTTTATTTGGTTTTTGAATTTATGAGATCAAATAGCAAAAACAATGAAGAACAAGAAGCAAATGCAAACAGCGAGATACCCAGCCGATTGAAACACGGGAAAATGATTTTTATAAAATCAAAGAACAAAAACATAAAATTATTTTTTGTTTTTGAAATTTTTTTTTTTGATAAAAAGATGAAAAAAAAAACACTAGATGATAAGAGCTTTTAGCTCTGATACCAAAATCTTATGAACACATGTAATCAAGAGTTTACGGCTTGAAATGGAGGATGGATCGATGGTAGAGATGGAGATGTGGGTTTTGTTGATTGAATCACATAAATCAACACATGAAATAACAACTTGAATCTCACAAGTCATTATTCCACACGAACAAGAGAGTAAATGCATCACACATTACTTTAATGATCAAAACACTTGTATTTTATGATGAAATCCACAAACTAAATTAGACAAGCAAAAACAAAGCCTAAGCTTTAGAGACAAAACTATTTCTTTCTATTTTCCTATAATATATATATATATATATATATATATATATATCTTTACAATATAACAATCAAGATTTTTATAGGTTTAACAAGGTGATCTTTACAATAAATTACATTAAAATAAATTAATTACATTTAAACAAAATGAGAAAAATTTGCTAAATCAAATAATAGTCTTCTTACCACCAATTTAGCCTTTGACTTTGAATATGAATCTTTTGATTTTTTTGTGAAGTTATGAGGAGGAAATTCTCATAATAAACCCACATTGAAGACCTTGATTCGCTTTTTTTGATATTGTATCAGGAATTATCCATGACTGTATGATACAATCCTAGTTTTCGACTTGGTGGAGAAACAAAAGAGAGAAATTTATTCTAGATCTGCTTTGCCAAAACAATAAAATTCTTATCCGTAAATTATTTTGGTCGATAGCATAACCCGTTCCGGGTACGGAATGTGTACCTTAAGTTGGACCCAGAACCCGTTCCGGGTACAACATATGTACATGTACGGCACCGGTAGAACTAAGTGATATGCTCAAATTAATACCCTAAAAGTACTAAGCAGTAGTTGCAGTAAAGTAGGGGTCGAACACAAGGACTCACAGAGACACACAATAGATTATATAGGTGAGAATTAAGCTAAGTGATTAATAGTATTGAAAACAGAACGCAAATTAAAACGGTTGTAAATTCGATTGGAGAAAGATAGGTTCAAGGTATTTCTCAGGAAATCAATGAAAGCAGATAACCTAACTAGTCAGGATTCGGATTTAGTGCGGTTCTTGAACTCAAATCACTAAGATATAGCTAACCAACTCTCGTTGCGAAACCTATCTAAATCTAAATCCTAGGAATTCCAAATCTCTTTGCGAATCCTAAAGTCTAAATCAGCTTTTAAATCAGGTTTGATTTGTTCACAAAACAACTAAACCAAATCTCTTTGCGAATAGTTATTTTCTCACCTTAGGTTCTATCAGGTAATTAATCGCACTCTCGCGGCTAATCAATTATCCTAAGATCTAAGTTCTAGGTTGTCAATCCAGAATTAGCTTTGCAAACAACCTATGGTGAAGAACTAATTCAGATGGTGAATCCTAATAACTAATCAACATAGCATTCAGAGATAACCCTTATGAGAACCCTAAACCTAACAAGAGATCTACTTAGACATGGAAATTGAAGCAATAAACATGTTTGAATAAATCATCAAATAAAATAGAAAGAGTAACAAGAGGGTTCGAAATCTTCTCTCGGACGAACAGAGGTTCAGACTTGTCTCCCTTCAAAATCTCTCTCACAAAACTAAAGTAAAATTAAAGCATAGAATAAAGCATAGCCATGAAAGTGGCTGTAAAATCCTATTAAATAACATAAATCACGTTTTGGGGCTTCTTGTAAATAATAAAGTCTTCTGGGCAATTTTGCAATTCTTCAAATCTTCATTAAAGTCGCGGACCGTGTCTGCCTCGATGAGTATCGACCGATACTAGACAGTATCGATCGACACTGATGCTTCAAATCGGGTACTCAGCTACACGAACTTCTACTTTGCTCCAAAATGCTCCAGAAAGCTCCAATATCTCCAATTATGCTCCAAACGTGCTAAAACCTGTAAAAGACTCTAAACCACTACAAAATATTAGAAAGACTCTATAAAATGGACTTATATCATGGCTTAAACGAGGCAAGAACCATGATATATCAACTCCCCCAGACTTAGCCTTTGCTTGCCCTCAAGCAAATAAAAGACTAAACCAGAGAGAGATGTTTGAAAACGTAGAGACCTCGCTTTCATATTTGTGTAGGCGAATAATGGTATCACGGGAAATTTTCCTAACCTCGCTTTCATATTTGTGTGATCATCTCCTCTGAAGTAGAATAATGGGATCGTTGGAAATTTTCCTAACCCTCTACTCAGAAGAAAATCATCTCATCTTTTAATGCATCTTATTACTTAACTTGTAACAGGGAGAAAAATACTATTACTTTAAACACGGGGGTTCCTTTGTCAGATACGAATGAATCAAGCTCAGGCTTTAAAGAACTTTGCTGGAAACATGAGTGTCTTCTAGTTAACTGGTCAGCCTTTGGGTTTTTCATTTGTCGATCTAGAACTGATTCTGTAACAATGGTCACTTAGAAGCAAGGTCAAATCAATTAATTCAAGAAAAAGATCACAGTCTCAAACAAAGTTTTGACCCAATAAAACAACGAATGACTCTAAGAAAAACAAAAACAAAGTCAGCGACTACCTCCCCCAGACTTGAACAACACTGTCCCCAGTGTTATCTAGCCTAGAGTTGGTGAAAGAAAACAAAAGAAACAAATGGATTGTGAAAAAATCAAGAAGTTACTGTGCTGGAACATCGAGTATCGACCGACACACGGCCTGGTATCGAGCGATACCAGGCTTAAGTCGATACGTTGCTTTTCTCATTCGCGTAGGGTGTCGACCGATACCAACAGGATATCGATCGATACTCAGTATTGGTCGACACAGGTAAAGCATTTTCAACGTCTAAGGTATGATGTAGCTCCACAAATGTGTCAAACGATCCAGGTGTTAAATGTAAGCACTGTTAGAGCACTCAAACAAAAGTTAGGTGCAACAAAATATCATAGAAGCATAAATCCACAGGTTCAAAAGCATAAAAGACACAAAAGTTCAAACGAAAATAAAAAGAAAAGGAAAAAGGAAAGAAAAACAAACGTGAAAACCAGATAGAAAGAGGACTAATCCTCCTTAGTGGCGTAAGAGTCATCGCCAGCAGTGCCAGATGGTCCAATGTCAGTGGGCGTGCGCGGTGAAACGGGATGTCAAGACGAAGGACCAGCGTCTGTGTTAGTCATGCAGCGGCAGTGAGAAATAGCAGTCCAGATCGTCTGCAGACTCGTGACTACGTATCTCTGAAAAGGGTCCATCTCCATCTCAGGTGGTGGAGGAAGAGAAAACGCAGCAGCAATGGGAGATGGCTCGTGTTGCGGTTGACCCCCAGCAGGGTCAGATGCAGGTGGTTGTGCTCTAGTAGCTGAGCCTCGACGTGGAGTCACCGGTGCAGGCTCCATGTCAGCTGAAACAGGTGCAAAAAGTACCTGAGCAGGGTCACTGCCTATGTATGTCAGATCGGTGTTGGGGAGCTGAACCAGATAGTCCCCAACAGAAGTGCTGAAAACCCAACGCATGTGAGGCTTCAGCCAACGCATCAGCCAACGCAGGTGCTCCAAGTGGTCCTCGTCCATGAGCTCGCGGGAAGTCGCGATCGAGCAACTAGTGGTGCTGATTCCTAGGTGCAGAAAAATGGGAGTGAGAAGGCTGCTCACCGTTTCGATCTTCGGGCGACCTGCAGTCCTAGAAGTCTTGCTACGTCCTGTGAAAGGCTTCACCTTCAGCGACTCCAAGTGGTGTATGAATACGGCACCTAAGTTGACCGCGAGGTCCAACTCAGGCCACTCATATGCCTCATCAAAAATGAGATCTCCAATCCCAATAGACTGAACAATCAGCTCAGCAACTCTCATCTTGTTCGATTCCATCTTACACAACAGAGTGTTTCTCAGGATCCTCACAAGGCAGCATAGGACAGGATGGCGCACATCCATCTATGTAGTGGTCTTGCTATCATAGACTCCATGCCCAAAGTGAGACCAGAACGCCTCAACATCCATGAACTTGCGAGAAAACTCGCACCGAGAGAAGTCCTGGTGAAACCCATATATGTCGCAGAGGTCCTGAAAAAATATCCTATACCACACACCGCGAATCAGAAAAGTCACAACACCCTGCTGTGCAGTCACTGGAGGCTCACCAGTGTAGTAGACGCGAACAGAAGCAAGGAACTGGCGAACCAAGTCAGGGTACATGTCGTACTGCCGCATAGGCATCGTTCCCAATCCGATCTTGCGGATCAGTCCATCAAGCTCCCTGTCAAAATCCAAGTGCCTCATAGTATGCGTATCAATAAAGCGAGTGGGACGCACATCAACTTCCTTCCATGCGTTGTAGAAAATCGAATCGTAATCGTCCCATTCCTCGGAAATAGGCCTGTGAGTGCAAGCTTTGCTCCCCGTAATCTCCTTATCCGACCCCTCATAATCGTCCCTCAAACGTATCCTAGCCTTCTCGCTGATCTTAGGCCATGGAAAACGAATTGTTGCATGAGGAAGCACAGGTGATGAAGGTGTAGGAGCCTCAGATGGTGCGTCGTGTAAGTTGGTGTCGACAACCAGTGTGAAGTCGGTAGAGTTGGCGGTCTGAACCTTGTAACGATTCTGGGTTAGACATGCTATAACCGATCCTGGCGTCCAAACTCCGTTATGTAAGAATTCGACCCGAGCACCCAACTGGTACTCCTTCATTGGTGGGTTAGAGTTGGATGCGGTATTAATGCGTGCTTTCTTCCTAGGTGACATCTGCATAATCAACAAACACAAAGCAAATCATAAATCCAACATCTCTCTCAAATATTGCAATCTCGGCCAAGTGAAGTAGCCAATATTGACCGATACCAATGTGGTATCGATCGATACTCAAACAGGTATCGAGCATCACACGAAGAACACGAATCCGAAAATTCCAAGAGTGCAAACCAAGGGTAATTAAGTGTAATGCAAGATACGACTAGGCCTAGAACACACAAATCAAGTGATAATCATCCAGAAAAACAAGTTCTAAGAGCCTAAAAGTCGAAAATCCAGCCTTGGTTCACGAATTGAAGAGATGAAAATTCGTGTTGCATACCTTGTAGATCGTGAGAATGAATGAGAGAATGAGATAGAGCACGAAAATCCGAGCAGGATAGACACAAAAATCACTGAAATCCGATGAGAAACGAAGATTTGTGATTTTGAGAGAGGGAGTTGCGGTATATATATCGAGCGATGGAGGCGGTGGGAGAAGAAAGGAAAAACCGTAGGGTTTATAAGGAAACTTACCTGCGCGTAGAGCATCGATCGATACCAGGTTGGTGTCGACCGATACTGAAGGTGTGAAATGATGTGCTCGCCACATGTAGGTCGGTCCAGATTGTGTATGTTTAACGACGGGTATCGACCGACACAAAGTGGTATCGATCGATACGGGACCTCCGAATCTGATTCACGTGACACAACGAAACACAAAACAAAAATGAGAAAAATAAAAGACGCATATGTACAGACTTACCAGTGGGTTGCCTCCCACTCAACGCTTGGTTTACGTCACCAGCTTGACTTTACGGACTATCAGTCAGGATGGGAATGAGAGCTTGCAGCAAAACAGGCTCCACAGCTTGACATCTCTAGGTTCAGAGTTCTGCGCAACATGTTCTCCACAACCTCTTGTCTTTTCTCCTTCAGCTCTGGAGTAAGAAGAACTCTAGCTTTAGAAAATGGTATTGAGGTCCCTTTGCATTACACCTTATATTCGGGCGAATCTCCATCGCACTTCTGAGGGATCAAGGTTACATGTGTAGCACTCTCGACTCTTCTGTTCTTCATCTCCTTCTTTGCCTTAGTCTTTTTGATGACTTTCTTGGTGATGTTAGGAGGACGATCCAGATCTTTGATGACAGTTGGCTCATCGTAAGGCTCTTCCAAAAGATCAACCATCAATATTTCTCGTGCACCAACGGGGATGCAAGATATATGTGTTGGAGCTCTTCTAGATGGGATGGCTTCGTAGGAGACATGTTTGTCAATGTACGAGAACGAGATTCTCTTACTTGGCGTGTCCATAACTGCACCAGCCGTAGCCATGAACGGTCTTCCAAGAATCAAAGGTGTGCTAAACCTTGCATGCATCTCTACAACCTGAAAATCGGTAGGAACCAGACAGTCTCCTACCTTAACCATCAAATCAGAGATTGTACCGTATAGAACTGATGTGGAAGAATTTGCGAATGTGAGAGACATCTGAGTAGATCTTATGCCATCGATTTGCAGCTTCTCTGCGAGTGCCTTTGATATGACATTGACGCTAGACTCTGAATCAACCAGAGATTCCTTGAATTCAACTCCGGAGATAGAGCATGGGACTGAAAATTTCCCTGGGTCTTCCCTCTTAGCCAACTCCTTCAGTGGAGGTGGTGTACTTCTGACCTTGATGAAGAGTGCCTTAATCTCGTCCTCAGTTTCTCTGCAATCTCGGAAGTGACTGTAAAGAGGGTGGTACTCAAGAGCTTCTTCAAAAGTCAGTGTGTCGAATTCTTCGTACCATCTTCTCAAAGCCAAGCAGTTGCTCTTGAGAAATGGGGTCTCTGAGGTGTCTGGGTAATCGAGGGTATGGTACCTTAGGCTTGTAGACACGTTCCTTGATCATCTCTGGTTTCTTTGCGATCTCTGGTTCAGCCTCCGAGGGGTGTCAATCGATACAAGGTTGGTGTCGATCGACACAAGGCTCATGCGTCGGTTCTTCAGGTTGGTATCGATCGATATTGGCATCAGTGCCGATCGATACTAACGAGTCAGGTTCGGAATCACCTTTGACAAGGTTTTCGAGATTTCCTGCACCTCTCAAGGTGATTGCATTGACGTATGCGTTCTGTGCATGAGTCATCTTTCCCTTGACAGCTGCTGCAGTCTGAGCTACTTGCGTTTCCAGCATCTTCTGATGAGTATCGAGAGCATCGATCCTTCCACTCAGATCTTTATACACAACATCTATCTTTCCGTTGAGATTCACTGTGAGTTGCTGCTGTCCTTGAATCAGTTGTTCCATAGACTCGATCTTGCTATCTAGAAGCTTAGCAGGTATGGGCTAATAAGATGAGTTTCCATAGTTCATCGTATACCCACTGTTCTGAGATGATATCTGACCGAACTGATTCGAATCTCCTTGATGAGAGTTGTTGTTGAAGTTTCAGTTGTTGTTGAATTGATTCCTCTGACCTTGAAAACCATAACCACCAATGTAGTTAACATCCTCTACTTCATCCTCGTTGAATACCTAAACATCTTCAGCAAAATGAACAGCCTTTTGTGTCTTGTCCATCAGAAGATTGTGCATAGAATCCAACTTGGCTTGAACATCAGCAATCTGTGAACCATCCATGCTACCAGCTAGCTTCTTCCGCTCATAATCAATATTCTTGGTGCTATTGCTAGACGCCAATCAGTACATAGGCATCATCAGGATACCTGGTATTAAAGTTTCCATTGCTCGAAGCATCCAAAGTCATCTGATACCTCCAATCAATCCCTCTGAAGAAGAAACACATCAGCTGAACATCAAAGTATCATGATGTGGACAATCTCTCAGATACGATCTGAATCTCGTCCAAGCAGCCTTGAACGACTCCGCAGGTCCTTGAGAAAATTGGGATATCGTGTTCCTCAGATCCTCGGATCGTGCATCATCATAGAAGTTGTTCAGGAAAGCAGTCTTAGTCCCTTCTCAAGTAGTCAGTGATCCAGGAAGTAACTGCTTAAACCAGTAAGTTGCCTCTCCACCAAGAGAATATAGGAAGAGCTTGCAGAAAAGGTAATCATAGGACACTCCATTGATCTTGATGCTAGTGACCAAATCCTCAAACCTCTCAATATGGTCCATGGGATGTTCATTAGAAAGACCATGAAAAGGGTGCTGACCCACAAGAGTGTAGTATGCAGGTTTCAGCTCAAAGTCATTCCTCTGATAAGCAGGCGGACGAATCGCTGATCGATTTGCGTAAAACTGATCAGGCATGTTGTACTCACCAGTCGTTCTGCCACGATTAACTACAACATTCCCAGTGTTCGCGTTCCTAGCGACATTCCCAGCAAAAATCTCTTCGACAACAGGAGCAGGTGGAATGATGTTCCCCTCTTCATCCAGACGTTGTCCTCTCTCATTGCACAAACGACCCTCTTGGTCTGGGTAAGCACCAGCTTCATCTTGAACCAACTCCACTTGATTGTTGTTCGTCCTTGCTGGTTTCTTTGCTCTTCTGTTTGTGCGTTCCAAAAGTGCTAGCTGCTCAAGTGACATATCAACTAGCTGAGTACTCTTGTTTCCTCTGGTTTCACGATTAGGCATACACCTGAAAACAAGAGTCAAGAACGTAAGTAACAAAAACATGATGAGTATCGACCAATACCAAGTGGTGTCGATCGATATCAACAAAAAGAGAACGGCGAGTATCGACCGATACCGACGAGCTTAGTCGAAATTCTCAGACTAAAATCTAATGGCGAATTGAGTGCCCGGCAACGGCGCCAAATTTGATATGCTCAAATTAATACCCTAAAAGTACTAAGCACTAGTTGCAGTAAAGTAGGGGTCGAACACAAGGACTCACAGAGATACATAATAGATTATATAGGTGAGAATTAAGCTAAGTGATTAATGGTATTGAAAACAGAACCCAAATTAAAACGGTTGTAAATTTGATTGGAGAAAGATAGGTTCAGTGTATTTCTCAGGAAATCAATGAATGCAGATAAACTAACTAGTCAGGATTCATATTTAGCGCGGTTCTTGAACTCAAATCACTAAGATATAGCAAACCAACTCTCGTTGCGAAAACTATCTAAATTTAAATCCTAGGAATTCCAAATCTCTTTGCGAATCCTAAAGTCTAAATCAGCTTTTAAATCAGGTTTGATTTGTTCATAAAACAACTAAACCAAATCTCTTTGTGAATAGTTATTTTGCTCACCTTAGGTTCTATCAGGTAATTAATCGCACTCTCGCGCCTAATCAATTATCCTAAGATCTAAGTTCTAGGTGATCAATCCAGAATTAGCTTTGCAAACAACCTATGGTGAAAAACTAATTCAGATGGTGAATCCTAATAACTAATCAACCTAGCATTCAAAGATAACCCTTATGAGAACCCTAAACCTAACAAGAAATCTACTCAGACATGGAAATTGAAGCAATAAACATGTTTTGAATAAATCATCAAATAAAATAGAAAGAGTAACAAGAGGGTTCGAAATCTTCTCTCGGACGAACAGAGGTTCAGACTTGTCGCCCTTCAAAAGCTCTCTCACAAAACTAAAGTAAAATTAAAGCATAGAATAAAGCATAGCCATGAAAGTGGCTGTAAAATCTTATTAAATAACCTAAATCATGTTTTGGGGCTTCTTGTAAATAATAAAGTCTTCTGGGCAATTTTGCAATTCTTCAACTCTTCATTAAAGTCGCGGGTCGTGTCTGCCTCGATGAGTATCGACCGATACTAGACAGTATCGATCAACACTGATGCTTCAAATTGGGTACTCAGCTACACGAACTTCTGCTTTGCTCCTAAATGCTCCAGAAAGCTCCAATATCTCCAATTATGCTCCAAACGTGCTAAAACATGTAAAAGACTCTAAACCACTACAAAATAGTAGAAAGACTCTATAAAACGGACTTATATCATGGCTTAAACGGGGTAAAAACCATGATATATCACTAAGAAACATCCATGAAATGTCTCATGCTACCAGGGGACGGCAACCACTGAATAAGGAAATAAAACCACATGCCAAATACTATAATTCGTGCTCATTCTACCAAATGGATTAAATCCATCAGAAGCCAGGCCAAGTCGAACATTTCTTGAGTCAGATGCAAACTCATGATGTTGCAGATCATATGCTTTCCAAGCCTTTCCATCTCTAGGATGCCTTAGCTTACCATCATTGTTACAGGCACTTGCATGCCATCTCATGTGGGCATCGGTTTTTGATGACATAAAAATGTGTTGTAAGCGTTGTTTAAGAGGAAAATAACGCAAAACCTTTGTAGGTAGTTGTTTATTTTTCTATTCTGACCTAGACAGCTCACCGTTTGGTGAAGTACTTGTCTTCCATCTAGATGTTTGATAAACTATGCAAGTTTGTCTATCTGCATTTGCTTCCCAATATAACATGCATTCATTTGGGCATGCATGAATTGACTCAGATGTCAAACCTAACTTGTGAATTACCTTTTTCATGTCATTGAATGAGCCAGACAATTTTGCATGTGCAAATGCTTCAAGAATCAAGGATATCCCCTTATCGCTGATCCCACACATACATTTGATATGATATAGCTTCAATATGAATGACAACTTAGTGAATTTAGTACATCTTTCGTATAGCTCTTGATTAAAATCAGCAAGCAACTCGTCAAAACTTTCTCCTCTTTCACAATTTTGCCTTGAATTTATTGGTCCATCCATGTCCATGGGTTGCTCAGACGAACCAGATCCATCATATGCATTCATGTTGACATTAGTGAATAGATCATCCAAGAGATTCGAAATTGAAGTAGATTCAACCGCAACAATGTTTATTTGGGAAGGTAATTATGTGGTATTTTCTGTGATATCAGTCTCTTCTCCATGTAATATCCACCGCATGTAAGAATTTAGAAAGCCAAAACACATCAAATCTCCTTCAATATCTTCCATAGACTTGGATTTGATAGAGAGCAACGAGTAAAAGGACATTTCATCATTTCTAACTTTGATTTACCAAAGGCAAAATCCAAGAAATTCCTTACTCCTAATCTATAGTCTTGAGATAAACGAGATTTGTTTATCCATGATTTGTCCATAGTTGCGTAAAAAAAGGTAGAACCTTATACTCTTCTTGTAAAAAACAATGAAAGACAAAATACGAAAAAGAATAAGCCTGTAAATGGACAGACTAAAACAATAGAAAAAAACAAAAATCTTTAATTTTGTCAATTGAGAGAAATAATATAGAAACCAATGGAAAATACGACATATGTGCTACTGGAAACCCAAAATGGCGATTAAGATAGAAACATAAGTAGATAATAAATTAGCTTTTTATCCACGATAGTAAACACCATAGTGGATAAAAAAATAGAAAATAAATAATTAAAAATTTAATTCTATCTAACAAAACAAAAGTCAAGTTTTAACTATGTTAAAGGATTACATACAATTTTAATGTAAATTGTGAGATGATTCGATAATAATTTATCAAAGATTCAAGAAACAAATTGCTCTCTCTGTTTCACAAAAAGTGTCATTTTGACATATTTCACACATATTAAGAAAACTAATAAAAATTCTATTTTACCCTTTATTAATACACTAAAACAATTTCTCTTTCTAATTAATAGATTAAAACACTAGGGTTAAAACTGGATTTTTAATAAAATATTTGCATTGAAAATACAAAAACAAAGTGTTAAAATGACACTATTTGTGAAACAGAGGGAGTATCAGATTTCAGATAAATGAATACATCAATACAATCAGTTTTCAAAACCATGGTATCAAGATTATATAAATCTATAATCTATTTTAAAATCATATATTCTTTAATCTCAGTACAAAGGAAATGGAAAACCAGAAGATAGTAGTATTGTCGTTACCTTATTTGCCGTCGATTTCAGAAATCAGAACTTTCTCTGCTTTTTCCCAATTCTGTAAAAACCCTAAGTCGAAATAATTTTGGGTGAACAAATTATATAAACCACTCCTAAAAATTACTATATTCCCGCTAACAAGATGAATTTATTTTCCCGCCTGGAGTAAATAGAGATTTATATATATCAAAAACTTTTCTTTTTGACAAATTACATTATTGTTAAATCGGAAGAAAAAAAAATCATGAACGATACGACGATTATTACGCATCTACCGTTAAAGCTTGAGACTCAATAGCTATAAGTTAAACAAAACAATTAATTAAAATTGATTGTAAAAATTAGTCAGAATTCATCGATTCTTAATTACCTTGAAGAATTGTAAGCCCAAACATGGTAAAAGTGGCTAGAGCTCTATTTCTATCTTGTAAGAACAAACGATTGAGGGAAGACACATACATAGATACATACATTCATGGGTGGAATTGATATAAGATTGGAATCCACCAAATCTTATTGATCACAAAATGTCAAAGTTGACAAACTTGAAGGTGGGTTGAGGATCGCCACAAAGGGTTGCGGAATTCCCTTCGATAAGATCACGAATCAAGCTTAAATGAATCCACACATTATACTACGATCCACATTTGTATTTTAGGATTAAATTACAAACTAAAATAGACAAGCAAACAAAGCATAAAAGGTTTAAGAGGGAAAACTCTCTTTTATATTCCAAAAATTTCTATATATCTTTACAATAGAGCAATTGAGCTTTTTATAACTCTTACAGGGTGATCTTTACAATAAATTACAATAAAATAAATTATTTACATTTAAAAAATAGGAGAAAAATTTGCTAAATAAATTAATAGTCTTCTTCCACCAATTTAGTCTTTGACTTTGAATATGAATCCTTTGATTTTTTTTTGTGAAGTTATGGGGATGAGATTCTCATAATAAACCCATATTGAATACATTGATTCACTCTTTTTGATATTGCATCATTTCTCCCTCTTCAAATTGTTTTGCCCTCAAAACCGTTTCACCTCCATAGTATTTAATTATTTTTTTTTTAACGCAAAACAGAAAACAGAAAAAGTTTTTTGTATTTTTTGTATTTTTTTGGATTTCTCTGAAAGGAAATTTTGAAACGAATGAGAAACTTTTTTTTAAACTTAGATGAAAACGATTAAATTCAACAAATATATATATATATATATATATATATATATATATATATATATATTTATTAATGGATTTTCTGGATTTATAGAAAAAGACAAAAAAAACAATTTGAAACAAATTTTTCTTTTGGTTTTCCTTTTATGAAACGAAAAGTTAACTAAACTAAAACAAATATTTTATTTGGTTTTTGAATTTATGAGATCAAATAGCAAAAACAATGAAGAACAAGAAGTAAATGCAAACATGTGGATGCAAACAGCGAGATATCCAGCCGATTGAAACACGGGAAAATGATTTTTATAAAATCAAATAACAAAAACATAAAACTTTTTTTTGTTTTTGAAATTTTTTTTTTGATAAAAAGATGAAAAAAAACACAAGAGGTTAAGAGCTTTTAGCTCTGATACCAAAATCTTATGAACACATGTAATCAAGAGTTTACGGCTTGAAATGGAGGATGGATCGATGGTAGAGATGGAGATGTGGGTTTTGTTGATTGAATCACATAAATCAACACATGAAATAACAACTTGAATCTCACAAGTCATTATTCCACACGAACAAGAGAGTAAATGCATCACACATTACTCTAATGATCAAAACACTTGTATTTTATGATGAAATCCACAAGCTAAATTAGACAAGCAAAAACAAAGCCTAAGCTTAATAGACAAAACTATTTCTTTCTATTTTCCTAAAATATATATATATATATATATATATATATATATATATATATATCTTTACAATATAACAATTAAGATTTTTATAGGTTTAACAAGGGGATCTTTACAATAAATTACATTAAAAGAAATTAATTACATTTAAACAAAATGAGGAAAATTTGCTAAATCAAATAATAGTCTTTTCGCCACCAATTTAGCATTTGACTTTGAATATGAATCTTTTGATTTTTTTGTGAAGTTATGAGGATGAAATTCTCATAATAAACCCACATTGAAGACTTTGATTCACTTTTTTGATATTGTATCAGGAATTATCCATGACTGTATGATAAAATCCCAGTTTTCGACTTGGTGGAGAAACAAAAGAGAGAAATTTATTCTAGATCTGCTTTGCCAAAAAAATAAAATTCTTATCCGTAAATTATTTTGGTCGATAGCATAACCCGTTCCGGGTACGGCATGTGTACCTTAAGTTGGACCCAGAACCCGTTCCGGGTACAACATATGTACATGTACGGCACCGGTAGAACTAAGTGATATGCTCAAATTAATACCCTAAAAGTACTAAGCACTAGTTGCAGTAAAGTAGGGGTCGAATACAAGGACTCACAGAGACACACAATAGATTATATAGGTGAGAATTAAGCTAAGTGATTAATGGTATTGAAAACAGAACGCAAATTAAAACGGTTGTAAATTCGATTGGAGAAAGATAGGTTCAGGGTATTTCTCATGAAATCAATGAATGTAGATAACCTAAATAGTCAGGATTCAGATTTATTGCGATTCTTGAACTCAAATCACTAAGATATAGCTAACCAACTCTCGTTGCGAAAACTATCTAAATCTAAATCTTAGGAATTCTAAATCTCTTTGCGAATCCTAAAGTCTAAACCAGCTTTTATATCAAGTTTGATTTGTTCACAAAACAACTAAACCAAATCTCTTTGCGAATAGTTATTTTCCTCACCTTAGGTTCTATCAGATAATTAATCGCACTCTCGCGCCTAATCAATTATCCTAAGATCTAAGTTCTAGGTGGTCAATCCAGAATTAGCTTTGCAAACAACCTATGGTGAAGAACTAATTCAGATGGTGAATCCTAATAACTAATCAACATAGCATTCAGAGATAACCCTTATGAGAACCCTAAACCTAACAAGAGATCTATTTAGACATGGAAATTGAAACAATAAACATGTTTGAATAAATCATCAAATAAAATAGAAAGAGTAACAAGAGGGTTCGAAATCTTCTCTCGGACGAACAGAGGTTCAGACTTGTCGCCCTTCAAAAGCTCTCTCACAAAACTAAAGTAAAATTAAAGCATAGAATAAAGCATTGCCATGAAAGTGGCTGTAAGATCCTATTAAATAACCTAAATCACGTTTTGGGGCTTCTTGAAAATAATAAAGTCTTCTGGGCAATTTTACAATTCTTCAATTCTTCATTAAAGTCGCGGGTCGTGTCTGCCTCGATGAGTATCGACCGATACTAGACAGTATCGATCGACACTGATGCTTCAAATCGGGTACTCAGCTACACGAACTTCTACTTTGCTCCAAATGCTCTAGAAAGCTCTAATATTTCCAATTATGCTCCAAACGTGCTAAAACCTGTAAAAGACTCTAAACCACTACAAAATAGTAGAAAGACTCTATAAAACGGACTTATATCATGGCTTAAACGGGGCAAAAACCATGATATATCAACTCCCCCAGACTTAGCTTTTGCTTGACCTCAAGCAAATAAAAGACTAAACCAGAGAGAGATGTTTGAAAACGTAGAGACTCACTTGTTCTTGAAACGCTGCAATGACCCTTTTCCCAAGCATCCAAATGTCACCTAACCAGCTTTTGATCAAACCACCATGTACTTATCCGTAGAAATTCGCAGCTTCCCAGACTACACACATTATTTCACAGCATCGTTCAACTAAACCCATCATCGCCAGTTTCATCGCTGCCATTAATGCCAAGAACCTTCTAGATTCTTTCCCATACAATATTTTGACAAGGAACCACCCTTTTTCACACTTTCTGGTATTATTTCTCTCCCCCAGACTTATTTCTTATTATGTTCTCTTTTTTTTTTTTAGATCTGCATATACACATCAAGAACCAGGGATTCGATAATAATACTCAGAGAAATCTCTTTAAACTTGCACTCTCTGGTTGATAAAAAACAAAAAAAAAGAAAACATTGGCAGTATCAAAACAGCGCCGTGTTAAAGAAAGTAGCAAAACCGAAGTCGTTTCTGTGCCCAATCTGAGGGGAAACGCTTCACGAGGGGCGATTTGCGACTGTCACCACCACTGCTTCTGATCCCCTGTTGTTGTCTCTATTAACCAGAACAAGTCAGTTTCGGATACTCCGAATGAAACTGAGGCTTCTGAGCAAAACAAGCCATTATCGAAGACTCCACACGAATCAGAGACTTCGGCTATACAAGAGGTTATAATATAAAGAGAGGCGGAATAAAGAGAATCAGAGATCAAATTTCAGTAACTTTCTTTTATTGTGAGGTTTGACTTGTCAAAATTCACAAACTTTTATCTTGGAAAAATCTCGAGGATATTAAGAAGTATTTTGTATGATGGAACTGATAGATCAATTATGCTGAAGTGAAAAGTATTCAATGCCGGTCATGGGATTTCTCAGGCTAGGAGTGGGAATTTTTTTTTTGGCCCCCAGTCAAAACCATATCTTCACTGTAAACCATTTTCATTAATTCATCCTAAAAAAATTGGCTAATGAAATTTGTTTTATCTTACCAACCCTAAAACACATATTTCATGGACTTCTACAGAGACCCGGCTCTGCTTATAAATGTATTCACACTGTATTATCAGTTAATTCCAACATAAATTCTTTGTAGAAAGCATAATTTAGCATGTATTCACATGGAAGCATGATATTATTTAGTAGACCAACTTTTTCTTGTTAAAGGAAGTACACCAAATAATATGACAATCATGTTCAAGTTAGAAACAGCGTGTTTAATACGATTATATGTATACAAATAAGATTGTTTTTTGGTAGTTAAGTAATACTTTCTAAGAAAGTGATTATAATTTGTTTTCTTATGTTTTTCATTTTCTGAAAGTTATTTATTTTGTTACTAATTTTAATCATGTTTAATAAATTAATGTGTATATACACTATTTTTTATAAAAGATTTAAACACGTTTAAGAATTAATATTCTTTTTCTTGAAAACTTTGAGTGAGAAGTATCTATAAAAGCAGATGTGTTTCAAAAAAAAAAAAAAAAATTGATTTGCAGAGAGAGATGTTTGAAAACGTAGAGACTCACTTGTTCTTGAAACGCTGCAATGACCCTTTTCCCAAGCACCCAAATGTCACCTAACCAGCTTTTGATCAAACCACCATGTACTTATCCGTAGAAATTCGCAGCTTCCCAGACTACACACATTATTTCACAGCATCGTTCAATTAAACCCATCATCGCCAGTTTCATCGCTGCCATTAATGCCAAGAACCTTCTAGATTCTTTCCCATACAATATTATGACAAGGAACCACCCTTTTTCATACTTTCTGGTATTATTTCTCTCCCCCAGACTTATTTCTTATTATGTTTTTTAGATCTGCATATACACATCAAGAACCAGGGATTCGATAATAATACTCAGAGAAATCTCTTTAAACTTGCACTCTCTGGTTGATAAAAAACAAAAAAAGAAAACATTGGCAGTATCAAAACAGCGCCGTGTTAAAGAAAGTAGCAAAACCGACGTCGTTTCTGTGCCCAATCTGAGGGGAAACGCTTCACGAGGGGCGATTTGCGACTGTCACCACCACTGCTTCTGATCCCCTGTTGTTGTCTCTATTAACCAGAACAAGTCAGTTTCGGATACTCCGAATGAAACTGAGGCTTCTGAGCAAAACAAGCCATTATCGAAGACTCCACACGAATCAGACTCTTCGGCTATACAAGAGGTTATAATATAAAGAGAGACGGAATAAAGAGAATCAGAGATCAAATTTCAGTAACTTTCTTTTATTGTGAGGTTTGACTTGTCAAAATTCACAAACTTTTATCTTGGAAAAATCTCGAGGATATTAAGAAGTATTTTGTATGATGGAACTGATAGATCAATTATGCTGTAGTGAAAAGTATTCAATGCCGGTCATGGGATTTCTCAGGCTAGGAGTGGGAATTTTTTTTTTGGCCCCCAGTCAAAACCATATCTTCACTGTAAACCATTTTCATTAATTCATCCTAAAAAAATTGGCTAATGAAATTTGTTTTATCTTACCAACCCTGAAACACATATTTCATGGACTTCTACAGAGACCCGGCTCTGCTTATAAATGTATTCACACTGTATTATCAGTTAATTCCAACATAAATTCTTTGTAGAAAGCATAATTTAGCATGTATTCACATGGAAGCATGATATTATTTAGTAGACCAACTTTTTCTTGTTAAAGGAAGTACACCAAATAATATGACAATCATGTTCAAGTTAGAAACAGCGTGTTTAATACGATTATATGTATACAAATAAGATTGTTTTTTGGTAGTTAAGTAATACTTTCTAAGAAAGTGATTATAATTTGTTTTCTTATGTTTTTCATTTTCTGAAAGTTATTTATTTGGTTACTAATTTTAATCATGTTTAATAAATTAATGTGTATATACACTATTTTTTATAAAAGATTTAAACACGTTTAAGAATTAATATTCTTTTTCTTGAAAACTTTGAGTGAGAAGTATCTATAAAAGAAGATGTGTTTCAAAAAAAAAAAAAAAAATTGATTTGCAGAGAGAGATGTTTGAAAACGTAGAGACTCACTTGTTCTTGAAACGCTGCAATGACCCTTTTCCCAAGCACCCAAATGTCACCTAACCAGCTTTTGATCAAACCACCATGTACTTATCCGTAGAAATTCGCAGCTTCCCAGACTACACACATTATTTCACAGCATCGTTCAATTAAACCCATCATCGCCAGTTTCATCGCTGCGATTAATGCCAAGAACCTTCTAGATTCTTTCACATACAATATTATGACAAGGAACCACCATTTTTCACATTTTCTGGTATTATTTCTCTCCCCCAGACTTATTTCTTATTATGTTCTTTTTTTTTTTTTAGATCTGCATATACACATCAAGAACCAGGGATTCGATAATAATACTCAGAGAAATCTCTTTAAACTTGCACTCTCTGGTTGATAAAAAACAAAAAAAAGAAAACATTGGCAGTATCAAAACAGCGCCGTGTTAAAGAAAGTAGCAAAACCGACGTCGTTTATGTGCCCAATCTGAGGGGAAACGCTTCACGAGGGGCGATTTGCGACTGTCACCACCACTGCTTCTGATCCCCTGTTGTTGTCTCTATTAACCAGAACAAGTCAGTTTCGGATACTCCGAATGAAACTGAGGCTTCTGAGCAAAACAAGCCATTATCGAAGACTCCACACGAATCAAAGACTTCGGCTATACAAGAGGTTATAATATAAAGAGAGACGGAATAAAGAGAATCAGAGATCAAATTTCAGTAACTTTCTTTTATTGTGAGGTTTGACTTGTCAAAATTCACAAACTTTTATCTTGGAAAAATCTCGAGGATATTAAGAAGTATTTTGTATGATGGAACTGATAGATCAATTATGCTGAAGTGAAAAGTATTCAATGCCGGTCATGGGATTTCTCAGGCTAGGAGTGGGAATTTTTTTTTTGGCCCCCAGTCAAAACCATATCTTCACTGTAAACCATTTTCATTAATTCATCCTAAAAAAATTGGCTCATGAAATTTGTTTTATCTTACCAACCCTGAAACACATATTTCATGGACTTCTACAGAGACCCGGCTCTGCTTATAAATGTATTCACACTGTATTATCAGTTAATTCCAACATAAATTCTTTGTAGAAAGCATAATTTAGCATGTATTCACATGGAAGCATGATATTATTTAGTAGACCAACTTTTTCTTGTTAAAGGAAGTACACCAAATAATATGACAATCATGTTCAAGATAGAAACAGCGTGGTTAATACGATTATATGTATACAAATAAGATTGTTTTTTGGTAGTTAAGTAATACTTTCTAAGAAAGTGATTATAATTTGTTTTCTTATGTTTTTCATTTTCTGAAAGTTATTTATTTGGTTACTAATTTTAATCATGTTTAATAAATTAATTTGTATATACACTATTTTTTATAAAAGATTTAAACACGTTTAAGAATTAATATTCTTTTTCTTGAAAACTTTGAGTGAGAAGTATCTATAAAAGCAGATGTGTTTCAAAAAAAAAAAAAAATTGATTTGCAGAGAGAGATGTTTGAAAACGTAGAGACTCACTTGTTCTTGAAACGCTGCAATGACCCTTTTCCCAAGCACCCAAATGTCACCTAACCAGTTTTTGATCAAACCACCATGTACTTATCCGTAGAAATTCGCAGCTTCCCAGACTACACACATTATTTCACAGCATCGTTCAATTAAACCCATCATCGCCAGTTTCATCGCTGCGATTAATGCCAAGAACCTTCTAGATTCTTTCCCATACAATATTATGACAAGGAACCACCCTTTTTCACACTTTCTGGTATTATTTCTCTCCCCCAGACTTTTTTCCTTATTATGTTCTATTCCCTTTTTCACACTTTCTGGTATTATTTCTCTCCCCCAGAAATCTGCAAATCAATTTTTTTTTTTTTTGAAACACATCTGCTTTTATAGATACTTCTCACTCAAAGTTTTCAAGAAAAGAATATTAATTCTTAAACGTGTTTAAATTTTTTATAAAAAATAGTGTATATACACATTAATTTATTAAACATGATTAAAATTAGTAACCAAATAAATAACTTTCAGAAAATGAAAAACATAAGAAAACAAATTATAATCACTTTCTTAGAAAGTATTACTTAACTACCAAAAACAATCTTATTTGTATACATATAATCGTATTAAACACGCTGTTTCTAACTTGAACATGATTGTCATATTATTTGGTGTACTTCCTTTAACAAGAAAAAGTTGGTCTACTAAATAATATCATGCTTCCATGTGAATACATGCTAAATTATGCTTTCTACAAAGAATTTATGTTGGAATTAACTGATAATACAGTGTGAATACATTTATAAGCAGAGCCGGGTCTCTGTAGAAGTCCATGAAACATGTGTTTCAGGGTTGGTAAGATAAAACAAATTTCATGATCCAATTTTTTTAGGATGAATTAATGAAAATGGTTTACAGTGAAGATATGGTTTTGATTGGGGGCCAAAAAAAAAATTCCCACTCCTAGCCTGAGAAATCCCATGACCGGCATTGAATACTTTTCACTTCAGCATAATTGATCTATCAGTTCCATCATACAAAATACTTCTTAATATCCTCGAGATTTTTCCAAGATAAAAATTTGTGAATTTTGACAAGTCAAACCTCACAATAAAAGAAAGTTACTGAAATTTGATCTCTGGTTCTCTTTATTCCGTCTCTCTTTATATTATAACCTCTTGTATAGCCGAAGTCTCTGATTCGTGTGGAGTCTTCGATAATGGCTTGTTTTGCTCAGAAGCCTCAGTTTCATTCGGAGTATCCGAAACTGACTTGTTCTGGTTAATAGAGACAACAACAGGGGATCAGAAGCAGTGGTGGTGACAGTCGCAAATCGCCCCTCGTGAAGCGTTTCCCCTCAGATTGGGCACAGAAACGACGTCGGTTTTGCTACTTTCTTTAACACGGCGCTGTTTTGATACTGCCAATGTTTTCTTTTTTTGTTTTTTATCAACCAGAGAGTGCAAGTTTAAAGAGATTTCTCTGAGTATTATTATCGAATCCCTGGTTCTTGATGTTCTCTTTTTTATCAACCAGAGAGTGCATATACACATCAAGGTGTTTACCATCGAATCCCTGGTTCTTCCCTCAAAAGTAATCAAAGGTGTAGGCGAATAATGGTATCACGGGAAATTTTCCTAACCTCGCTTTCACATTTGTGTGATCATCTCCTCTGAAGTAGAATAATGGGATCGTTGGAAATTTTCCTAACCCTCTACTCAGAAGAAAATCATCTCATCTTTTAATGCATCTTCGAGTCCTCTGTAACCTTCTCAACCTGGACCCTCAAATCCACTATATTTTTTCTGGCTGAACGCATACCAACCTCAGCAGCTCCAGCTCGCCCCTCGGCAACGCGGAGATCCACCTTAATTTCTCCAACACAGAAACCCGAGCTTAAGCCTCCCGAGCGAAATCTTCCCATCTCTTGGCCAAAGAAGCTTGGTCCTTAACATGGCCTTCCAAAAGGGTAACCTCAGCCATCTTCTCCTCGTTCAGAGTAATTCTCCTCACCAACTCGTCCCGTTCAAAAACGAGGTTGGCAATGGTCCTAGCTGCCCTCTCCACCTCCTCGGGCTGTGTAGCAAAACGGAGATCTTACTCAAAAGAGTTGATCAGCTCGTTGGCGGCAGAGATGGCCTGAGAAAGGAATACGAAAATTCAGCAGAGAAAAACCAAAGTAATGGAAAACAAAGTAAGGAAAGCTAAAACTACTTGGCCCATTGCACTCGCGAACTGGATATAGCTCTCAGGTTTCTTCATGTTCCTAAGGGACGGCAATAAGCAGGAGGAAGGCCTAACACGTCTGAAGAGATTCGCAAGTTGGGAGCTGTTCTCAACGATTGCTTCAGATCCATCGAAATCGAACCTAAAGGCATTCGGAGAAATACCTCCAACACCCTGAGAACGAGAAGCCACGTGCCTCCTTGATGTTTCCTCGCCATCAAACTCGTCGTCACGAGATCGCTTGGAGCGAGACTGATGCTCGGCAGAATGACTTGGTTCCTTAGAAGACAACCTGGAAGTTGATCTTTGAGGACCTCTAGCTCGTACATCATGTTGGGCGATCTCGGTCTCACCACCCATTGGAAAAATGCCACCGTCACCATGATCAGCTTCGGGCTCGCAGCGATCACCCCTCTCGATCTCCTCACGATGCGGGGTCTTAACACGGGCGGATTTATCAAGAGCCTCCTTGACTCTCTTATCAAGAGCACCGGCTGCCGTCGGGCGGGGCGCAATCGCTTCCTCTCCATGTAAGAAAGGCGCTATGGTTTCTCGGGAGGAACCATTTTGCTAGACTCGGTGGAACTGTCTCTGCGAGTAAGATCGACCTGGGAGGTAGCAACTGCAATATCCGGCACCCGGGAACCAGCCAGAGGATCAACCTCAACACGAGCTAGATCTTTAGCACCAGCCTCGAGTCTCGGGATAATGGATGGAGCGGGAGTCGAAGCTTGAATTTGAAGTAAGGGAGACGGAGTCGGAGAATCTACATAATCAAACAAAGTAGATCCAAATAAAGAAACAATTCTTAATCTAAAAAGATAAGATATAAATTCACACAAACCTATGAGCCGGAAAGCAGACGCAACAGATAGTCCGGGAGCACGACGTTCACGAGCAAACTGCATATTGTCTGTTTTACACAATAACGGTCCGTTCTTAGCATTTTGGCTATATATTGCCGTTTTGGGTCTGAATTGGACCGTTTACTAGACGAAATCCCGTATTTCAAATTCTCATATGGACTTTGAGGTTTCTTCAAAGAAATGAGTAAACGACTAATGGATGCTTCTCATTCCTCCTTTAGAAGGCAATAGTTCCTATTTCTAGTCTAATCACTCCATATTGTCTGTTTTACTCAATAACGGTCTGTTCTTAGCATTTTGGCCTTATATTGCAGTTTTGGGTCAGAATTGGACTGTTTACTAGACGAAATCCCGTTTTTCAAATTTCAATAGGGACTTTTAGGTTTGTTCAAAGAAATAAGTAAACGAGTAATGGATGCTTCTCATTCCTCAATTAGGAGGTTCTAGTTCCTATTTCTAGTCTAAGCACTCCATATTGTCTGTTTTACTCAATAACGGTCCGTTCTTAGCACTTTGGCCATATATTGCCGTTATGGGTCTTAATTGGACCGTTTACTAGACAAAATCTTGTTTTTCAAATTCTCATAGGGATTTTTATTTTTCTTCAAAGAAATGAGTAAACGAGTAATGGATGCTTCTCATTCCTCCTTTAGGAGTCTCTAGTTCCTATTTCTAGTCTCAGCATTACATATTGCCTGTTTTACTCAATAACGGTCCGTTCTAAACATTTTGGCCATATATTGCCGTTTTGGATGTGAATTGGACCGTTTACTAGAAGAAATTCCGTTTTTCAAATTCTCATAGGGACTTTGAGGTTTCTTCAAAGAAATGAGTAAAAAAGTAATAGATGCTTCTCACTCCTCCTTTAGGAAGTTATAGTTCCTATTTCTTGTCTCAGCAATCCATATTTTCTGTTTTACTCAATAACGGTCCGTTCATAGCATTTTGGCCATATATTGCCGCTTTTGGTCTGAATTGGACCGTTTATTAGATGAAATCCCGTTTTTGAAATTCTCATAGGGATTTTGAGGTTTCTTCAAAGAAATGAGTAAGAAAGTAATGGATGCTTATCATTCCTTCTTTTAGAGTCTCTAGTTCTTATTTCTAGTCTCAGCACTCCATATTGTCTGTTTTACTCAATAACGGTCCGTTCTTAGCATTTTGGCCATATATTGCCGTTTTGGGTCTGAATTGGACCGTTTACTAGACGAAATCCCGTTTTTCAAATTCTCATAGGGACTTTGAGGTTTCTTCAAAGAAATGAGTAAACAAGTAATGGATGCTTCTCATTCCTCCTTTAGGAGGCTCTAGTTCCTATTTCTAGTCTCAGCACTCCATATTGTCTGTTTTACTCAATAACGGTCCGTTCTAAGCATTTTGGCCATATATTGCTGTTTTGGGTCTGAATTGGACTGTTTACTAGACGAAATCCCGTTTTTCAAATTCTCATAGGGACTTTGAGGTTTCATCAAAGAAATGAGTAAACGAGTAATGGATGCTTCTCATTCCTCCTTTAGGAGGCTCTAGTTCCTATTTCTAGTCTCAGGACTCCATATTGTCTGTTTTACTCAATAACGGTCCGTTCTTAGCATTTTGGCCATATATTGCCGTTTTGGGTCTGAATATGACCGTTTACTAGACGAAATTCCGTTTGTCAAATTATCATCTGGACTTTGGGGTTTCTTCAAAGAAATGAGTAAACGAGTAATGGATGCTTCTCATTCCTCGTTTAGGATGCTCTAGTTCCTATTTCTAGTCTCACCACTCCATATTACCTGTTTTACTCAATAACGATCCGTTCTTAGCATTTTGGCCATATATTGCCGTTTTGGGTCTGAATTGGACCGTTTACTAGACGAAATCCTGTTTTTCAAATTCTCATAGGGACTTTGAGGTTTCTTCAAAGAAATGAGTAAACGAGTAATGGATGCTTCTCATTCCTCCTTTAGGAGGCTCTAGTTCCTATTTCTAGTCTCAGGACTCCATATTGTCTGTTTTACTCAATAACGGTCCGTTCTTAGCATTTTGGCCATATATTGCCGTTTTGGGTCTGAATTGGACCGTTTACTAGACGAAATCCCGTTTTTCAAATTCTCATAGGGACTTTGAGGTTTATTCAAAGAAATGAGTAAACAAGTAAGGGATGCTTCTCATTCCTCCTTTAGGAGGCTCTAGTTCCTATTTCTAGTCTTAACACTCCATATTGTCTGTTTTACTCAATAACGGTCCGTTCTTAGCATTTTGGCCATATATTGCCGTTTTGGGTCTGAATTAGACCGTTTACTAGACGAAATCCCGTTTTTCAAATTCTCATAGGGACTTTGAGGTTTCTTCAAAGAAATGAGTAAACAAGTAATGGATGCTTCTCATTCCTCCTTTAGGAGGCTCTAGTTCCTATTTCTAGTCTCAACACTCCATATTGCCTGTTTTACTCAATAACGGTCTGTTCTTAGCATTTTGGCCATATATTGCCGTTTTGGGTCTGAATTGGACCGTTTACTAGACGAAATCCCGTTTTTCAAATTCTCATAGGGACTTTGAGGTTTCTTCAAAGAAATGAGTAAACGAGTAATGGATGCTTCTCATTCCTCCTTTAGGAGGCTCTAGTTCCTATTTCTAGTCTAAGCACTCCATATTGTCTGTTTTACTCAATAACGGTCCGTTCTTAGCATTTTGGCCATATATTGCCGTTTTGGGTCTGAATTGGACCGTTTACTAGACGAAATCCCGTTTTTCAAATTCTCATAGGGACTTTGAGGTTTCTTCAAAGAAATGAGTAAACGAGTAATGGATGCTTCTCATTCCTCCATTAGGAGGCTCTAGTTCCTATTTCTAGTCTAAGCACTCCATATTGCCTGTTTTACTCAATAACGGTCCGTTCTTAGCATTTTGGCCATATATTGCCGTTTTGGGTCTGAATTGGACCGTTTACTAGACGAAATCCTGTTTTTTAAATTCACATAGGGACTTTTAGGTTTCTTCAAAGAAATGAGTAAACAAGTAATGGATACTTCTCATTCCTCCTTTAGGATTTTCTAGTTCCTATTTCTAGTCTCAGCACTCCATATTGCCTGTTTTACTCAATAACGGTACGTTCTTAGCATTTTGGCCATATATTGCCGTCTTGGGGCGGAATTGGACCGTTAACTATACGAAATCCCGTTTTTCAAATTCTCATAGGGACTTTGAGGTTTCATCAAAGAAATGAGTAAACGAGTAATGGATGCTTCTCAATCCCCCTTTAGGAGGCTCTAGTTCCTATTTTTAGTCTCGTGACTGCATATTGTCTGTTTTACTCAATAACGGTCCGTTCTTAGCATTTTGGCCATATATTGCCGTTTTGGGTCTGAATTGGACCGTTTACTAGACGAAATCCCGTTTTTCAAATTCTCATAGGGACTTTGAGGTTTCTTCAAAGAAATGAGTAAACGAGTAATGGATGCTCCTCATTCCTCCATTAGGAGGCTCTAGTTCCTATTTCTAGTCTCAGCACTCGATATTGTCTGTTTTACTCAATAACGGTCCGTTCTTAGCATTTTGGCCATATATTTCCGTTTTGGGTCTGAATTGGACCGTTTACTAGACGAAATCCCGTTTTTCAAATTCTCATAGGGACTTTGAGGTTTCTTCAAAGAAATGAGTAAACATGTAATGGATGCTTCTCATTCCTCTTTTAAGAGGCTCTAGTTCCTATTTCTAGTCTCAGCACTCCATATTGCATGTTTTACTCAATAACGGTCCGTTCTTAGCATTTTGGCCATATATTGCCGTTTTGGGTCTGAATTGGACCGTTTACTAGACGAAATCCCGTTTTTCAAATTCTCATAGGGACTTTGAGGTTTCTTCAAAGAAATGAGTAAACAAGTAATGGATGCTTCTCATTCCTCCTTTAGGAGGCTCTAGTTCCTATTTCTAGTCTCAGCACTCCATATTGCATGTTTTACTCAATAACGGTCCGTTCTTAGCATTTTGGCCATATATTGCCGTTTTGGGTCTGAATTGGACCGTTTACTAAACAAAATCCCGTTTTTTAATTTCTCATAGGTACTCTGAGGTTTCTTCAAAGAAATGAGTAAACAATTATTGGATGCTTCTCATTCCTCTTTTAGGAGTCTCTAGTCCCTATTTCTAGTCTCAGCACTCCATATTGTCTGTTTTACTCAATAACGGTCCGTTCTTAGCATTTTGGCCATATATTGCCGTTTTGGGTCTGAATTGGACCGTTTACTAGACGAAATCCCGTTTTTCAAATTCTCATAGGGACTTTGAGGTTTCTTCAAAGAAATGAGTAAACAAGTAATGGATGCTTCTCATTCCTCCTTTAGGAGGCTCTAGTTCCTATTTCTAGTCTCAGCACTCCATATTGCCTGTTTTACTCAATAACGGTCCGTTCTTAGCATTTTGGCCATATATTGCCGTTTTGGGTCTGAATTGGACCGTTTACTAGACGAAATACCGTTTTTTAAATTCTCATAGGGACTTTGAGGTTTCTTCAAAGAAATGAGTAAACAAGTAATGGATGCTTCTCATTCCTCCTTTAGGAGGCTCTAGTTCCTATTTCTAGTCTCAGCACTCGATATTGTCTGTTTTACTCAATAACGGTCCGTTCTTAGCATTTTTGCCATATATTGCCGTTTTGGGTCTGAACTGGACCGTTTACTAGACGAAATCCCGTTTTTTAAATTCTCATAGGGACTTTGAGGTTTCTTCAAAGAAATGAGTAAACAAGTAATGGATGCTTCTCATTCCTCTTTTAGGAGTCTCTAGTTCCTATTTCTAGTCTCAGCACTCCATATTGTCTGTTTTACTCAATAACGGTCCGTTCTTAGCATTTTTGCCATATATTGCCGTTTTGGGTCTGAATTGGACCGTTTACTAGACGAAATCCCGTTTTTCAAATTCTCATAGGGACTTTGAGGTTTCTTCAAAGAAATGAGTAAACATGTAACAGATGCTTCTCATTCCTCTTTTAAGAGGCTCTAGTTCCTATTTCTAGTCTCAGCACTCCATATTGCATGTTTTACTCAATAACGGTCCGTTCTTAGCATTTTGGCCATATATTTCCGTTTTGGGTCTGAATTGGACCGTTTACTAGACGAAATACCGTTTTTCAAATTCTCATAGGGACTTTGAGGTTTCTTCAAAGAAATGAGTAAACAAGTAATGGATGCTTCTCATTCCTCCTTTAGGAGGCTCTAGTTCCTATTTCTAGTCTCAGCACTCCATATTGTCTGTTTTACTCAATAACGGTCCGTTCTTAGCATTTTGGCCATATATTGCCGTTTTGGGTCTGAATTGGACCGTTTACTAGACAAAATCCCGTTTTTCAAATTCTCATAGGGACTTTGAGGTTTCTTCAAAGAAATGAGTAAACAAGTAATAGATGCTTCTCATTCCTCCTTTAGGAGGCTCTAGTTCCTATTTCTAGTCTCAGCACTCCATATTGTCTGTTTTACTCAATAACGGTCCGTTCTTAGCATTTTGGCCATATATTGCCGTTTTGGGTCTGAATTGGACCGTTTACTAGACGAAATCCCGTTTTTCAAATTCTCATAGGGACTTTGAGGTTTCTTCAAAGAAATGAGTAAACAAGTAATGGATGCTTCTCATTCCTCCTTTAGGAGGCTCTAGTTCCTATTTCTAGTCTCAGCACTCCATATTGTCTGTTTTACTCAATAACGGTCCGTTCTTAGCATTTTGGCCATATATTGCCGTTTTGGGTCTGAATTGGACCGTTTACTAAACGAAATCCCGTTTTTCAAATTCTCATAGGGACTTTGAGGTTTCTTCAAAGAAATGAGTAAACGAGTAATGGATGCTTCTCATTCCTCCTTTAGGAGGCTCTAGTTCCTATTTCTAGTCTCAGGACTCCATATTGTCTGTTTTACTCAATAACGGTCCGTTCTTAGCATTTTGGCCATATATTGCAGTTTTGCGTCTGAATTGGACCGTTTACTATACGAAATTCCGTTTTTCAAATTTTCATAGGGACTTTGAAGTTTCTTCAAAGAAATGAGTAAACAAGTAATGGATGCTTCTCATTCCTCCTTTAGGAGGCTCTAGTTCCTATTTCTAGTCTCAGGACTCCATATTGTCTGTTTTACTCAATAACGGTCCGTTCTTAGCCCTTTGGCCATATATTGCCATTTTGGGTTTGAATTGGACCGTTTACTAGACGAAATCCCGTTTTTCAAATTCTCATAGGGACTTTGAGGTTACATCAAAGAAATGTGTAAACGAGTAATGAATGCTTCTCATTCCTCCTTTAGGAGGCTATAATTCCTATTTCTAGTCTCAGCACTCCATATTGTCTGTTTTACTCAATAACGGTCCGTTCTTAGCATTTTGGCCATATATTGCCGTTTTGGGTCTGAATTGGACCGTTTACTAGACGAAATCCCGTTTTTCAAATTCTCATAGGGACTTTGAGGTTTCTTCAAAGAAATGAGTAAACAAGTAATGGATGCTTCTCATTCCTCTTTTAGGAGGCTCTAGTTCCTATTTCTAGTCTCAACACTCCATATTGTCTGTTTTACTCAATAACGGTCCGTTCTTAGCATTTTGGCCATATATTGCCGTTTTGGGTCTGAATTGGACCGTTTACTAGACGAAATCCCGTTTTTCAAATTCTCATAGGGACTTTGAGGTTTCTTCAAAGAAATGAGTAAACAAGTAATGGATGCTTCTCATTCCTCCTTTAGGAGGCTCTAGTTCCTATTTCTAGTCTCAGCACTCCATATTGTCTGTTTTACTCAATAACGGTCCGTTCTTAGCATTTTGGCCATATATTGCCGTTTTGGGTCTGAATTGGACCGTTTACTAGACGAAATCCCATTTTTCAAATTCTCATAGGGACTTTGAGGTTTCTTCAAAGAAATGAGTAAACAAGTAATGGATGCTTCTCATTCCTCCTTTAGGAGGCTCTAGTTCCTATTTCTAGTCTCAGCACTCCATATTGTCTGTTTTACTCAATAACGGTCCGTTCTTAGCATTTTGGCCATATATTGCCGTTTTGGGTCTGAATTGGACCGTTTACTAGACGAAATCCCGTTTTTCAAATTCTCATAGGGACTTTGAGGTTTCTTCAAAGAAATGAGTAAACAAGTAATGGATGCTTCTCATTCCTCCTTTAGGAGGCTCTAGTTCCTATTTCTAGTCTCAGCACTCCATATTGCCTGTTTTACTCAATAACGGTCCGTTCTTAGCATTTTGGCCATATATTGCCGTCTTGGGTCTGAATTGGACCGTTTACTATACGAAATCCCGTTTTTCAAATTCTCATAGGGAATTTTAGGTTTCTTCAAAGAAATGAGTAAACAAGTAATGGATGCTTCTCATTCCTCCATTAGGAGTCTCTAGTTCCTATTTCTAGTCTAAGCACTCCATATTGTCTGTTTTACACAATAACGGTCTGTTTTACACAATAACGGTCTGTTCTTAGCATTTTTGCCATATATTGCCGTTTTGGGTCTGAATTGGACCGTTTACTAGACGAAATCCCGTTTTTCAAATTCTCATAGGGACTTTGAGGTTTCTTCAAAGAAATGAGTAAACAAGTAATGGATGCTTCTCATTCCTCCTTTAGGAGGCTCTAGTTCCTATTTCTAGTCTCAGCACTCCATATTGCCTGTTTTACTCAATAACGGTCTGTTCTTAGCATTTTGGCCATATATTGCCGTTTTGGGTCTGAATTGGACCGTTTACTAGACGAAATCCCGTTTTTAAAATTCTCATAGGGACTTTGAGGTTTCTTCAAAGAAATGAGTAAACAAGTAATAGATGCATCTCATTCCTCATTTAGGAGGCTCTAGTTCCTATTTCTAGTCTCAGCACTCTATATTGCCTATTTTACTCAATAAAGATCCGTTCTTAGCATTTTGGCCATATATTGCCGTTTTGGGTCTGAATTGGACCGTTTACTAGACGAAATCCTGTTTTTCAAATTCTCATAGGGACTTTTAGGTTTCTTCAAAGAAATGAGTAAACAAGTAATGGATGCTTCTCATTCCTCCTTTAGGAGGCTCTAGTTCCTATTTCTAGTCTCAGCACTCCATATTGCATGTTTTACTCAATAACGGTCCGTTCTTAGCATTTTGGCCATATATTGCCGTTTTGGGTCTGAATTGGACCGTTTACTAGACGAAATCCCGTTTTTCAAATTCTCATAGGGACTTTTAGGTTTCTTCAAAGAAATGAGTAAACAAGTAATGGATGCTTCTCATTCCTCCTTTAGGAGGCTCTAGTTCCTATTTCTAGTCTCAGCACTCCATATTGCCTGTTTTACTCAATAACGGTACGTTCTTAGCATTTTGGCCATATATTGCCGTTTTGGGTCTGAATTGGACCGTTTACTATACGAAATCCCGTTTTTCAAATTCTCATAGGGACTTTGAGGTTTCTTCAAAGAAATGAGTAAACAAGTAATGAATGCTTCTCATTCCTCCTTTAGGAGGCTGTAGTTCCTATTTCTAGTCTCAGCACTCCATATTGTCTGTTTTACTCAATAACGGTCCGTTCTTAGCATTTTGGCCATATATTACCGTTTTGGGTCTGAATTGGACCATTTACTAGACGAAATCCCGATTTTCAAATTCTCATAGGGACTTTGAAGTTTCTTCAAAGAAATGAGTAAACAAGTAATGAATGCTTCTCATTCCTCCTTTAGGAGGCTCTAGTTCCTATTTTTAGTCTCAGCACTCCATATTGTCTGTTTTACTCAATAACGGTCCGTTCTTAGCATTTTGGCCATATATTGCCGTTTTGGGTCTGAATTGGACCGTTTACTAGACGAAATCCCGTTTTTCAAATTCTCATAGGGACTTTGAGGTTTCTTCAAAGAAATGAGTAAACAAGTAATGGATGCTTCTCATTCCTCCTTTAGGAGGCTCTAGTTCCTATTTCTAGTCTCAGCACTCCATATTGCCTGTTTTACTCAATAACGGTCCGTTCTTAGCATTTTGGCCATATATTGCCGTTTTGGGTCTGAATTGGACCGTTTACTAGACAAAATCCCGTTTTTCAAATTCTCATAGGGACTTTGAGGTTTCTTCAAAGAAATGAGTAAACAAGTAATGGATGCTTCTCATTCCTCCTTTAGGAGGCTCTAGTTCCTATTTCTAGTCTCAGCACTCCATATTGTCTGTTTTACTCAATAACGGTCCGTTCTTAGCATTTTGGCCATATATTGCCGTTTTGGGTCTGAATTGGACCGTTTACTAGACGAAATCCCGTTTTTCAAATTCTCATAGGGACTTTGAGGTTTCTTCAAAGAAATGAGTAAACGAGTAATGGATGCTTCTCATTCCTCCTTTAGGAGTCTCTAGTTCCTATTTCTAGTCTCAGCACTCCATATTGCCTGTTTTACTCAATAACGGTCCGTTCTTAGCATTTTGGCCATATATTGCCGTTTTGGGTATGAATTGGACCGTTTACTAGACGAAATCCCGTTTTTCAAATTCTCATAGGGAATTTGAGGTTTCTTCAAAGAAATGAGTAAACAAGTAATGAATGCATCTCATTCCTCCTTTAGGAGGCTGTAGTTCCTATTTCTAGTCTCATCACTCCATATTGCCTGTTTAACTCAATAACGGTCCGTTCTTAGCATTTTGGCCATATATTGCCGTTTTGGGTCTGAATTGGACCGTTTACTAGACGAAATCCCGTTTTTCAAATTCTCATAGGGACTTTGAGGTTTCTTCAAAGAAATGAGTAAACAAGTAATGGATGCTTCTCATTCCTCCATTAGGAGGCTCTAGTTCCTATTTCTATTCTCAACACTCCATATTGTCTGTTTTACTCAATAACGGTCCGTTCTTAGCATTTTGGCCATATATTGCTGTTTTGGGTCTGAATTGGACCGTTTACTAGACGAAATCCCGTTTTTCAAATTCTCATAGGGACTTTGAGGTTTCTTCAAAGAAATGAGTAAACGAGTAATGGATGCTTCTCATTCCTCCTTTAGGAGGCTCTAGTTCCTATTTCTAGTCTCAGCACTCCATATTGTCTGTTTTACTCAATAACGGTCCGTTCTTAGCATTTTGGCCATATATTGCCGTTTTGGGTCTGAATTGGACCGTTTACTAGACGAAATCCCGTTTTTCAAATTCTCATAGGGACTTTGAGGTTTCTTCAAAGAAATGAGTAAACGAGTAATGGATGCTTCTCATTCCTCCTTTAGGAGGCTCTAGTTCCTATTTCTAGTCTCAGCACTCCATATTGTCTGTTTTACTCAATAACGGTCCGTTCTTAGCATTTTGGCCATATATTGCCGTTTTGGGTCTGAATTGGACCGTTTACTAGACGAAATCTTGTTTTTCAAATTCTCATAGGGACTTTGAGGTTTCTTCAAAGAAATGAGTAAACAAGTAATGGATGCTTCTCATTCCTCCTTTAGGAGGCTCTAGTTCCTATTTCTAGTCTCAGGACTCCATATTGTCTGTTTTACTCAATAACGGTCCGTTCTTAGCATTTTGGCCATATATTGCAGTTTTGCGTCTGAATTGGACCGTTTACTATACGAAATTCCGTTTTTCAAATTCTCATAGGGACTTTGAGGTTTCTTCAAAGAATTGAGTAAACGAGTAATGGATGCTTCTCATTCCTCATTTAGGAGGCTCTAGTTCCTATTTCTATTCTCAGGGCTCCATATTGTCTGTTTTACTCAATAACGGTCCGTTCTTAGAATTTGGGCCATATATTGCCGTTTTGGGTCTGAATTAGACCGTTTACTAGACAAAATCCCGTTTTTCAAATTCTCATAGAGACTTTGAGGTTTCTTCAAAGAAATGAGTAAACGAGTAATGGATGCTTCTCATTCCTCATTTAGGAGGCTCTAGTTCCTATTTCTAGTCTCAGCACTCCATATTGTCTGTTTTACTCAATAACGGTCCGTTCTTAGCATTTTGGCCATATATTGCCGTTTTGGGTCTGAATTGGACCGTTTACTAGACGAAATCCTGTTTTTCAAATTCACATAGGGACTTTTAGGTTTCTTCAAAGAAATGAGTAAACAAGTAATGGATACTTCTCATTCCTCCTTTAGGAGTCTCTAGTTCCTATTTCTAGTCTCAGCACTCCATATTGCCTGTTTTACTCAATAACGGTCCGTTCTTAGCATTTTGGCCATATATTGCCGTCTTGGGTCTGAATTGGACCGTTTACTATACGAAATCCCGTTTTTCAAATTCTCATAGGGACTTTGAGGTTTCTTCAAAGAAATGAGTAAACGAGTAATGGATGCTTCTCATTCCCCCTTTAGGAGGCTCTGATATGCTCAAATTAATACCCTAAATAGTACTAAAGCAGTTGCTACAGTAAATCAGGGGTCGAACACAAGAACTCAAGATATCACACAATAGATTATATAGATCCAAAATACGCTTAATCAAAATATTTAAACGAAAACAAGTACGCAATTAAAGGTGTTGTAAATCAATGGAGGAAAATATAGGCACATGATATTTCTCAGGAAATCAATGAATGCAGCTAAATTAACAGGATTTAGATTACGCACGGTTCTTGAACTCAAATCACTAAAATATAGCTAACCAACTCTCGTTGCGAAAGCTATCTAAATCTAAATCCTAGGAATTCCAAATCTCTTTGCGAATCCTAAAGTCTAAATCAGCTTTAAAGTTCAGGTTTGATATGTTCACAAATCAATTAAACCAAATCTCTTTGCGAATAATCAATTTGCTCACCCTAGGTTCTATCAGGTAATTAATCGCACTCTCGTGCCTAATCAATTATCTTAAGATCTAAGTTTCATATTCGTCAACCTAGAATTAGCTTTGAGAACAACCTATGGTGAAGAACTAATTCAGATGGTGAATCCTAAACAGATAAATAACCTAGCATTCAAAGAAATCCTTTATGAGAAAACCCTAAACCTAAAGTGGATCTACTCAGACATGGAGAATGAAACAATCAACATAACTGAATAAATCATCAATAGAATAGAAAGAGTAACAAGAGGTTTTGAGATCTGATCTCGGACGAAGGGAGATTCAGACTTGTCACTCTCAAACCAAAGTAAAATAAAGCATAGCCAACAAAGTGGCTAAAAATTCTAATTAAATAACCTAAACACGAATTGGAGTCTTTTTGTAAATATCAAAGTCTTCTGGGCACTTTTGCAATTCTTCAAGTCTTGGAAAGCTCGCGGGTCGTGTCTGCTTTGATGGGTATCGATCGATACTGGGTATCGATCGATACTAGCCAATATCGATCGATACCAATGCTTCATATCGGGTTCTCAGCAATACGAACTTCTGCTTTGCTCCAAATGCTCCATAAAGCTCCAATATCTCCAATAATGCTCCCAACGTGCTATAACCTGTAAAATACTCTAAAAGACTCCAAAATACTATAAAAACTCTATAAAAAGGACTTATATCATGGCTTAAATAGAGTAAAAACCATGATATATCAACTCCCCCAGACTTAGCCTTTGCTTGCCCTCAAGCAAATAGAAGACTAAACCAGAGAAAGAGGTTTGAAAACATAGAGACTCACCTGTTCATGAACCATCGAAATGACCCTCTTCCCAAGTACCCAAGTGTCACCTAACCAGTTTTCGATCTAACCACCATGTACTTCTCCGTAGACATTCACAGCTTTTCCAGACTCCACACATTACCCCACAGCATTGTTCAAATAAAGCCCTCATCGCCAGATTCATCGCTGCAGCCAATGTTCAAGAAACTTCTAGATTCTTTACCATACAATATCATAACAAGGAACCACCCTTTTCACACTCTTTGGTATTATTTCTCTCCCCCAGACTTATTTCTTATTATGGCATTGAGACGCGTGTATTGATGGTGTTAGCCACCGAATCCCCGGTTATTCCCTCAAAAGTAATCAAAGGTGTAAGCGAATAATGGTATCACATAAAATTTTCCTAACCTCGCTTTCTCCTTTGTGTGATCATCTCCTCTGAAGTAGAATAATGGGATCCTTGGAAACTTTCCTAGCCCTCTACTCAGAAGAAAATCATTTCATCTTTTATGCCTTTATCAACTTGTAACAGGGAGAGAAATACTATTATTTTAAACTCATGGGTTCCTTTGTCAGATATGAATGATGAATCAAGCTCTATGAACACTAACCACATCATTGAAGTGAAAAATTGGCTCAGGCTTAAGAAGAACTCTGCTGGAGACATGGATGTTTTCTAATCAACTGGTCAGTCCTTGGATTTTTCATTAGTCGATCTAGAACTGATCCTGTAACACTGTGCACTCAAAAATAAAATCAAATCAATATGTTCAAGCACATGATCATTATCTCCAACAAGTTTTGACTCAATAAAACGTTTTTGACTCGATAAAACAACTGACTCTAAGAAAAACAAACACAATGTCAGCAGACACCTCCCCCAGACTTGAACAACACTGTTCCCAGTGTTATCTAGCCTAGAGTCAGTGAAAGAAAACAAAAGAACAGAATAAAATTGGGAAAAACAAGAAGTTACCTTGCTGGAACATCGAGTATCGATCGACACACAGTCTGGTATCGATCGATACCAGGCTTAAATCGACATGAACCGTTCTCAATCGCGTAGGGTATCGATCGATACAGAAGGGTATCGATCGACACTCTGCGATTTAGAGTTTGCTCCTTGTTCATCCTGACACAAAACAAAAAATGAAAAGAAAAGACTTATATATATAGACTCACCAGTGGGTTGCCTCCCACCAAGCGCTTGTTTAACGTCAATAGCTTGACTGTAACGCCCTTCAGGCTGGATAAGAGTGAGAGCTTGCACCAAAACAGGCTCCACAACTTGACATTGCTAGCTTCAGAGTTTTGCTCAACATGCCTTCCACAAACTCTTTTCCCTTCTCTTTCAGCTCCGAAGTAAGAAGAATTCTAGCCTTAGAGAATGGCTTCGAAGCTCCTTTGCACTTGACCTTATACTCAATCGAATTCCCATCACTCTTCTGAGGGATTAAAGTGACATGGGGATTCTCGACTTTTTTGCTCTTGGCCTTCTTCTTCTTTGTTGCCTTAGCCTTCTTGACAACTTCCTTGGGAATGCTGGGCGGTTCAGCTGAAATGTCTGCGACAGTAGGCTCATCAGGAGGCTCTTCCAAAGTATCAACTGCCAGCGACTTTTCTGTAACAACCTCGATGCTAGAGACACGTGTGGGAGCACTCCTAGGGGAATGACATCATAATAGACCCCTCCGTCAATGTAAGAGAAAGAGATTCTCTTATTAGGCGTGTCTATGATTGCGCCAGCAGTAGCCATAAATGGTCGTCCCAGGAGTATAGGTATACGAGATATCGCACTCGTCTACATAACCTGAAAATCAGTCGGCACTAGACAATCTCCTACTTTGACCAACAAAGCAGAGATTGTACAGTATGGAAGTGAGGTGGAGTCGTTCGCGAATGTTATAGATACCTTTGAAGATCGAATATCAGCGCCCAACCGTTCTGCAATTGCCCTTAAGATGACATTGACACTAGCCCCTGAGTCAACGAGAGACTCTTTGAAATCAACTCCAGAGATAGAGCATGGAAC